>OX493387.1:7764152-8364152 GCA_950371165.1 Lacanobia oleracea
AAAAAAGAAGGTCGCTGGAGAAATTTCATAAATCGCATTTAATTTCACACGTGTGTACTTGTTCCGCGACAACAAGACGGTTAAGGGAACATATAGTACACCGTTCCGAAATATCACGAAGCCCGGAAATTCATCCAAGTCCGCTAATTCAGATGTTTTATGAGCAAAACCTACCAGATCTAAAACGATTGTCAAAAATACCCATAAATGTAGACAAACCTGAAATGCAACACTCTCCGGGACACGAACGAAAAAGTACACCTAAGGGTGAGGTACGACAACCATATCCTGATTTTAATCGTGTTATAATGCGCTATCCTGGTCATAAATCTCCACCTAAACAATCATTACAGATTCCTGGAATAAACGGTCCACCTCCTGCCCACAATTATCGACCAGCACCAGGAACTACACCGCCTCCAAATTATGCCTGCGATCTTTGTAATACTCAACTACCAAAAAGAAGAAGTCTACCGAAGTCACCTTACGATGAGTCCGCTCTTAGGCGTGCTTATAAACGTCGACCATTACGATACACTCCGCCTAGGCAACAGTTACCAAAGGCTGACAAGCTAAAGAAACTAAAAGAAAATAATCTGAACGTCGCCGAAGCTAAGAAAAGAAAGGGGATACTGCGGATAAAAAACTTTTTTAAGTGTTTACGATTTTTAATCAACAAGACTGAGCGGGAAGTATGGCCAGATGATGATATATGTCATCCTATGAAACGGCTTAAGGCTTTGAAAAAAAAACAGAAATTCTTACAAAAAACCAAAATAAAAACTAATAAATCCTGTTGGCAATTGTTTGCATATTTTATTACGTTATGTTTTTGGAGTCCATTTCTTTGGTGTGGTTATTTGTGCTGCAATGTATTGTGCAAATGTTGTTCATAAAATGTGTTGGCAAATTAATTCCTTTTTGTTTATTTTTACACAGAACTAAATATAGTTTCACCAATACCGCTGCCGTACCGCGCCTTAGGAAAGCGCGGCGAGGTGGGGGCCTGGAAGGATAGAGCTTGAGTTCACATGAGATCGATATTGTCGGATAGATCTTACGATATCAGTTTACAGTTTTTTTTTAGTTAATGATAGGTTTGCTCTTGACTCTAGTCTATGTCAGAGATGACAGAGACAAAGTCTACGATGGAGCGAGCTTCTAAGGCACGCCAGTTTTAAATACGAATATAAGTTCTCCAGCCTGCTAGTATACGAATAAATAAGTTCTCCAGTGTAAAAACCTGTTGTCTACTTAATTAAATTATTTAATTGAATAGGAAATGAATTGAACAAAAATATTTAATTTCATATATTATACTTAGTTTATATATAACCGAAATATAGTAATATTTTATTAAAAATAGGCAGGTCCTATTTTATTGAAAATTGCACAATTGCATAAATTTATAAACAAGTAATGTAATATATATATATGTATTAACGAAAGTTACTATAACATAGATTTTGCTTCAACATCATCCTCCATTTCGCCATCGAAACTTGAATCAGAGTCTTGCAACTAGCTTTCCCGCGCAACTTCGTCTGCGTCACAATTTTCATTATTGCTCCGCTCCTATTGGTCTTAGCGTGATGATACATCATATATGTATATCATAGCCTTCCTCGATAGATGGGCTATCTAACACTGAAAGAATTTTTCAAATCGGACCAGTAGTTCCTGAGATTAGCGCGTTAAAGCAAACAAACAAACTCTTCAGCTATATTAGTATAAAGGATCAATACGTCATATCGAACCTACTGTCGCGATCCCAGTAATTCATTTTTCTGGACATGATCATCATTAACCGACTTCTTCAAAAAGGAGGAGGATTTTTTTTAATGTATATTTCTCCGCCATTTGGGGACCGATTTAAAAATCTCTTTTTTTTCGAAAGCCTATACTTCTGAAGTGGTCCCATTGTCACCAAGTCAGAATCTGATGATGGGATCCCATGAAAATCGAGGAAAATCCTCAAATTTTATAGGCATATACAATGTTTTTCATGAAATTTCTAACGCAATTCAGATATTTGTGCCTGATAATCATCATATCATGTTGCTGAGCTGATAAAGGAAGGTATAAGTCAGGATCTGATGATGGAATCCCATGAAAAATGTTCGTCCAGCGATATTTACGCCAATTGTTAACCGATTTGGATGATTCTTTTTTTGTTTGGAAGAGTATTTTTTCGGACTGGTCCCATTTAAATTTGAAGATCTGATGAAGAACTTCGGAGGTAGGCAACGGAACTCTTTAATCAATGATAGCAAATGGATTGGGATTTCTGAAATCGCATGTATGTTGATTGTTTACACCTGTTTATAACATAACATCACGCCGGCACGCTGTTTGTTTGTAGATCGGTGTTAAAAAACGAAACAACCAAAAACACCGACTTCCGAAATTAAAGTAATTTTTTACTTTGTAGTGTTTTGTTTTTGGAAGTCGGTTTTATTTTTTTGTAAAGAAGTTTTTTATGAATGCCATTTTTCCGCAGTGAATTCCGAAAACAAATTATTTAATAAGTTTTTCTTTTCGTCTAGAGAAGAATTAATGTGGTTTTGGGTTATGTTGTTTTTAATATCAGCCCAGACGAACTCTATTGGATTCAAATCTGGATGTTACGGGGTAAACGCAAAACAGTGTGTCCTTAGGCTTTCAGGAATTCGTCAATTCTGGACACGGGTTCTTTTTGTATATTTTTTTGTATTATTATTTTTGTTTATTGTGTGTTGAGCATTTGTCATGGTTCTGAAAATTCTACATTGTGGAGCAGCAACCAGTTCCGCATTTTACTTTTGAGGCTTTTGAACCTGAACGCTGTGGTAAGACGCGTTGTCCATTACAATTACAGAATTCGGCAACAACTTATCTTTTAACTTTTCATCCACCCACTTATAAAAGTAGGCCCGTTCATATCTCCAAGATAGTCGCCGGGTAGCATCTGATTTGAATCTGGTCAATACACCAATCAACCAAGCCATTTCGACACCCAGCGTCAAGAATTACCAAACGCCGTCTTTTCCCAATATCAGCATGAATTCCAGGTTCTCCGGTCTCTCCGGGAGGCTATGGTTGAGCGCTTGAATGTGTCCCTACAGGCTGTCTCTGAGTAAGGTGATGCCAATCTGGTCAAGTTCAATGCTGCTAAGACCCAAGCGTGTCTATTTTCCGCCAAAAGGAGCCAATTCCACCCAGCTCCATCTTTCCGAGGTGCAACCGTGCCGATAACCGACCAACTTGAGCTTCTTGTGGTTACATTAACATCTACTCTCAATTTTGGCCCTTTCATAGAGGCAAAAGCTCAAGTGGCTGCAAGGAAATTCGAAGGAAAAGGAATCCTAGCAAAGGTGAGACGGTACTTCACGCCGGTACAGCTGCTCAAACTCTATCAAGCACAAGTTCGATCGTGTATGGAATACTGCTCTCATCTTTGGGACGGATCTGCCAGATACCAGCTTGATGCCCTTGAGTCAATCGAGAAACGAGCCAAGAGGATCATTGGCAATGAGAGGCTCTTCGCGACGAAGCTCCAAAGTCTTGAGCATCGACGACGAGTTGCTGGCTTGTCGGTTTTCTACCGGTTGCATTTTGGGGAATGTGCGACGGAATTGCATAATTTAATTCCGCCAAGCCCGTTCCATCATCGGACCACAAGACAAACGGCGATGCGCCGGTACATGGTGGACATCCCACCCACACGCACAAAACGTTCTGGGAACACATTCATAATGCGTACAGCTAAGGAGTGGAATTCCCTGCCGGAGTCTGTGTTTCCCGATAACTACAACCTGGGAGTCTTTAAGTCAAGAGTGAATAGGTTACTTCTAGGCAAGCGTGCTCCATCTTCGACCACATCATCGCTTTCCATCAGGTGAGATGGTGGTCAAGCGCGTGCCTATCAATAATAAAAAAAAAAGTTTTTGCTGAAGTGGTGACGCGTTGATGTATGTGTCATCAAGGAAATATATGTTACGGTTTTGCGTTCTGTAATTTCTGATTTGTGAAAGGTATTTTTCCGCCACACTGTAATATTAGGCTGCTCTATAATGAGATGTCTCTTCGATTTGCATTTTCGGAAACGGTAGCTCATTTTGTATAAAATTTTTCTTAAAAGTTCTCGTCCACAATTCAATATGCCATCTTGTCTCAAACTTGATAATAAGTTACGGACACTTGATATTTTTTTTCGAATTCGTAAAGCTGATGAATTTTTCTTCTGATAACTCATAAATCAAAATTATCCACAACATGTTTTTTCTTTATATATGTGTTTTTTTTGCCGATTAAAATATTAATCGGCTTGAATTTTCAATTGATGAATTACCCGCTTTAATCACACAGTTTTTTCGCAGTACCCCTTAGCCTCCGCAATGATTTTGGCAATATTTGCATCACTTTTAAATGCAAAGCTTTCTTTGTCTGCTTTTCTTTTCTTAAAATATTCGGCCATCTTAAAAATATCGGTCTTAACAACACGAGGTAACCCACGACCCATCTTTGAATATTTATCTCATGTGCTTCTGAAATAGACAGTCCGGTACAAATTACACTAGCGACCGCCATAAGCGTTGACGGGGGACTGACAGAACGCAACAGCCGATGCTCCCCCCGTCTCGCCGCGCGCATACCTAAGGCGCGGTACAGCGGTATCGATCAAACTATAATAAATCGTATGTTTTCTATTCTCACAATTCGGTTCATGCCATTCACCTATGCATGAGGTTATAGAGGTAACATCCGCAGGTACAGTAGTGATATTCTGTAACAACATTTTCGTCCATTAATAAAGTTTGCAACTTATTGCGAGTTCAGGAGGTTCGAAATCGCAATGTGTTGCAAACTTTACTAAACAAATGCATGATTCACAAATGAACGATTCACGAGTGGAGAGTTGGCGCCACCATTGTCGGAGAATAGTGGTGTCACACTGTACCCCTATTCTGTTACAACATTTTCGTGTCTCGACAGCGGAATCCGAGGTGAGTATCAAATTACGTAAACGTATGACCTTTATGTTATGCGCAATAAAGCTCACTTTGTGAGGTTTGTCACTCAGGTGAAGCTCGATATCGAAATGGTTATTTACAGAATAGACTAGCTGTTTGTCCAGTGGAAATGTGGAACTGTCTACGGCTGACGTTCGAATCGAAGCAGAAAGCGCCTGCCTCGATTAGTGTAAATTATTTCATCACCACTGCTCTGAAAAAATCTTTAGAAACCAGCAAGTCCTAGGACCAAATCTTCAAAGACACATCCCATCCACTTGTTTAGTATTTGGCTCGCGAGGTTGATAACGGCCAACGCTCTCTAAACGATGTCGGTAGAGGCTTGTGACTCAGCAATGCGAACGGCTGATTATGAGTTGGCGAAAACTTTTGCTTCTTGATACATCTTCCTAAGTAATTGAATATTTCTGAAGGAGCTGTTGTAAGTATTGCAAAATAATTATGATTGGATAGGTCAGATCATAATAATAATAAAGCCCTTTTATTCCGAACTAGCTGTGCCCGCGACGTCGTTCGCGTGCGCTTAGGTCGATGCCAGCCTATTATCTTACTTCTAATTTTTGTTTACTAATTTGGTCCATCTCTTCATCAACGATACGATCGTGCAGACAATATTCATTTTCAATAGTTTGTACATGTTTATCGCAGTTAACCCATTTTTCTACAGAGAATTCGGCAAATAACTGTTCCAGTGTATTTTTCTTTTTGTCTAAATTAGAATTTTGCGAGCTGTCCTTTGATATCCCCCCAAACCAATTCGAATGGGTTCAAGTCTGGGTGATATGGAGGCAGTCATAAGACTTCATGACCTGCCGCCTTTAAAATTTCATCTATTTTGTAAATATTTTCTGTCGCGTGTTGTTTAATTAAATTCAATAAATCACATTTTCTTAAAGACGTATCAAATTCAACATTGTGTCTTTGCAGCCAGGTCTGCATGATGGCTTTTGTGGATGTCATTGTAGGCTTTTTGTCCTCTTGTACTGAGTGGTATGCGGCATTATCCATAACAATAACTGACCTTGGTGGTAAATTTGACAATAGCTTTTCTCTAGTCCATTTGCTGAAGTTTACAAAATTCATATCGCTATGATAATCTCCGGTTTTGCTTTTGGATTTAAAAATTAAAAGAGCTCCATCGATAAATCCGGCTTGTCCACCAGCATGTACAATAATTAAACGTGGCCCTTTGCCAATATGCGACAGCACCCCTCGTTCTTCATTGGATTGCCAACACGCCGGTACCTACATTTAATGACGAATTGACATATGTTTCATCGAGGTAAACAATGTTTTTTTTATCTCTTCTGTGCTTCTTTATCGCATTAAGATAACGCCACCGCCACGATACGATGTTTGGTTGTTCAATCAGTAATTTTCTTTTTGATTGACATTTCTTAAATCGAAAGCCAAGTTTATGAATCAATGTTCTCAAATATTCTCGGCCACAATTTAAAATTCCTTCTTTTCTGAGTTTCGCATTCAAAATTTTTAATGTAGGAACCTTCTTATAAACCGTATAAAATTGAGTTATTTTTCTTCTAATAACGCCCTCTGTAAAACTGTCAACTTCAATTTTTTTTCTATCGGATCTGTTTATTTTTTTTTGGTGATTTAAAATTTACATTATTTTGTTCATCTTTTAGTTCATTTCCTTCTTTTTTATTATTTTACATATGGTAGTCACCGAGAGTCTTGTAGCTTTAGCAACAAGTTTGTTTAGGTTTGCGTCTTCAAGATACTCTGTAGAATTATGATCTTGTTTTCTGGCTTTAAAAAAAGAATATACATTGTATGCTATTTGTTTAGCTTGCTTGTTAATTTTGTTCGCAAAACTGGAAGAGCGATTCATCTTGAGATTTATCTTGGCAAGTCGTATACCTTGTGCGTTTATGTCCAAGCGTCCGTAACAAAAATACCAACCGCGCGCTGCGAGCACAGCCAGCGCACCACAGCGCACTGTCGCACCGCACTTGACGTAAGCTCTCTGCTCCGCGCACCCCTTTCACCCACCCGCTAACATCACCCCCCGCTCCCTTGTTACCGCGCAGGCGATACGCGAGTGAAACGGTCGGCCTATAGTCGACGTTCGCGGCGACGGAAGGAAACGACTGAACGAGTCAACGAGTGATTACGAAAATTGCCGAAGTCAATGCGACGTGAGATCCGCCGCATGTTATTGTTTCTTTCTCTTTCTCACGCAGAAATGGACACGTAAATAGACTTTATTTCAATGCAATAGATTCGAATATTTGGTTTAACCCTTTTGCAGTTAGAGGGAATATTTTTCCCACCAATAAAAACCAATAAAAAAAACTAAATTTCTATTTGCAATTTTATTTTTCGACCTGACAACACTAACGTAACATTATGATACTTGTTTCTGTTTTTATTTGACATTGACAGATTAATTTTTTCTCAAAGTTCTTGAGGTGAATGTTCAAAACTGGCGGTTAGAAAAAAAAACACGAATTGATCTATCTCATTAATCGTTACACTCCCGTCGTCTTTGCCGTGTCGGAGACATGGCTCAGGCCTGTAACTCCCTTTAGGGTTCCTGGTTTTTCATGTCTTCGGGACGATAGAGAGGACGGATGGGCCGGCTGCGCCCTGCTGGTTAGCAGATCTATCATTTTTTCCGAGATTCCTCTTCCTGACCATGATATTGGTCTGGTGTAATGAGATAAACCTTTACTAGATAACGGTTTTAATCAACAAAATACATGTTAGAAATTTGATAAAATAAGTTGACATAAGTGACAATACAGAGATGCCATATTATTAAGATCTCATCACTGAAGAGGTTGATATACCACATTCGTCCGACCTTCTTAAGAAGTAACGTAATCTCCAAAACGAACAGGTGGTCTGCGTTCTCTTGTTGAACGTCGGGGCTCTGAATGTGGCGTAGTATCCTGTGTATTGTCTTGTCCTTGGGATGGCAATACAGTTGTGGGTGGCACCTCGATATCTTGGACAGGAAGCTCATTTTGTGGAATGGAATCAGTTAATTCGCTATCAGCTGTTTCGATTTCAATTATTTCTCCGTCTTGACCTAATGGTGCTAAATAACGATTTGATACGGTCGTTTCACGACCATTCGGTAAACGTACGCATGAATAATCTGGATTAACTTGAATCAGATCAACTTCTTCTACGATTGGTTGGTATTTATTAGTGCGATCGAATCTCCGCATTAGTACTTGGTCTGAGTTCGTTAACCAAGTAGGTATAGAATCACCATTTGGAGACCGTCTCGTGTGTGTAAACATTCTCTCGTGCGGCGTACAGTTAGTGGCTGTGCAGAGTAGGGAGCGAATAGAGTGCAGAGCCTGATTCAAAGTCCTTTCCCAATTCTCTACAGGCAAGTTTCTGGATCGCAAGGCCAATTGGATAGTTTTCCAAAGAGTGGAGTTAAGGCGCTCTACTTGTCCGTTCCCTTGGGGATTATATGGCGTTGTTCGGCTCGTGGCAATACCGCGAGAGTGTAGAAACTGCTTAACTTCAGATGATAAGAACGATGTCCCACGATCAGAATGCAGGAATGCAGGCATACCAAATAGCATAAACAATTCATTGAGATTCTTGATGACTGTTGTCGAGCTCATGTCTGAGCACGGAAATGCAAAGGGAAAGCGAGAGTATTCGTCTATCACTGTCAGGATGTATTTATTCTTCGTGCTACTAGGTATAGGACCTTTAAAGTCAATGCTTAGTCTTTCGAATGGAGATGTCGCCTTAATTAGACTGGGACCAGGTTCGATTGATTTATAATATCTAGGTTTCAATTCCGAGCAGATACGACAAGAGTTAGACATATTTTTGATTTCTTCAACAGAATAAGGTAGATTCTTCGATCTCGTCCAGTGTACCATTCTTGTTACACCAGGGTGGCAAAGGATTTCATGCAGGGAAACAAGTTTTGCTGAACGAGATTCGATAGCAGCGCATACACGCGACAATGTGTCAGCAACATTATTTTCTTTACCTGGACGGTAAACGATATCGTATTTGAACGGAGCCAATTCTAAACGCCATCTTTGTATTTTCTCGTTTTTGATTTTGCTATTTAGCTTGTTATTGAACATAAAAGCTACCGATCTTTGGTCTGTAATTAAACGAAATTGTTTTCCAATAAGAAAGTGTCGCCATTTCTTTAACGATTCGACTATGGCGTACGCTTCTTTCTCAACAGCGGAATGGTTTTGTTCACTTTGATTCAAAGTTCGAGAGAAAAATGCTACGGGTCGATTAGCTTGCGATAAGGTTGCAGCAATTGAATGTTCAGATGCATCCGTTTCAACGAGAAAAGGTATGTCGTTATTGATAGCGTGAACAGAAGATTTTACTATATCAGCTTTCAATGCTTTGAAATTTTCGACGAGTTGTTTATTTAGTGGGAATATTCTTGTATTTGCTAAAGCGTGGATTCTTTCTGAGAAGTTTGGAATCCATTTGCTATAATGTGCAAACATTCCTACCACTCTTCGTAATGACTGTGTGTCATTTGGTGGTGAAAGATTTAGAAGTGGGCGCAGCCGTTCAGCATCTGGCTTTATGACATGGTCTTTGATGGTATAGCCTAAGATATCGATGCTATTCAGCGAGAACTTGCTTTTCTCTTTATTGATAGTAAGACCATATTTATGTGCAGCTGCTAAACATTTTTGCAAGTTTTTATCATGTTCAGATTGAGATCGCCCACAAACTGTTATATCATCAAGATATGCGAAGGTACCTTCTAACTTTTCGTTTCGTATTACCCAGTCAATGGTTCTTTGAAAACTTGACACTCCGTTTGTTACGCCAAATGGTATGCGACAAAACTGGTACAGATTTCCAACAGCTTCAAAAGCAGTATATGGTTTTTCTTTTTGTAGAATCGGTACTTGATGGTAAGCACTCTGCAAATCGATCGCGCTGAAGATAGAATACTTCGCAATATTGGAAACTTGGTCCTCCATATTGGGAAGTGGATAAGCGTCGAGCTGTGTGTACCTGTTTATCGTAAGTGAATAATCAATGACAAGGCGCTTCTTGTGATTAGCGTTTTTTGTAATTAGTACTTGAGCTCTCCAGGGGGACGTGCTTTCTTCAATAATGCCATCAGCTAGGAGTTTTGTGATCTCTCCTTCAATAAACTTTTTATCGTCTTCATTGTAGCGGCGAGATTTAATCGCAATAGGCCTGCAATTTGGACTGATATTTGTAAATAGTGGAACAGCAGGGACAGATGCTTCTGCAACGTTGCATACTTTTAGTGGTTCTTTAGGTCCACCGAATGAAAATTTCAGAAAGGAGTGCTGGTCTAATATATCGTGACCGATTATCAAGTCAGCACAGAGATTTTTCACAATTAGTAAATTCACGTTTCGATAATCATGGTCTCCGATACGAACTGACACACATACTTGACCATCGACTTGTGACGTATGACTGGTTGAAGCCATTGATATAATTTGCTTGCAGAGTCTTTTCTTTACTTGGCATAATTGAAATAATTTCTGATTGATGAAGCTTATAGAGCTACCAGTATCGAGTAAAGCTTCAGCTTTTATCCCTTTTATGTAAGCTGAAACTGTAGCTTTCTTCAAGGAAGTTGGCGATGCAGCTACAATACATCCACAAAGGCTATCATTTCTTTCGGAAATAGCGGCATTGATATGGCTTTTGCTTCGACACACAACAGCGTAATGACCCTTCTTGTTACAAAATTGACAGATAGTCTGCAGCAGGACAGTCTCTACGAGGATGGACATACCCACCACAAAAAAAGCATTTGCGTCTCTGGTAATGTGGCGTCACTGCTTTTGTACTAATAGGTTCTTGAGATTGTTTAAGTACAACAGATGATTCTTTTTGTTTGGAAGTGGTGGCGATGACAGCGGCGGTATTTGCATTTGAAGAGTTAAAGTTTGTTGCATTAACTTCCGCCATTTCTAGCGACAGTGCTTGATTGTGTGATTCTTCTAGTGTCAACGACAGATTTTCTAGTAACCTTTGTCTTATCGTACTAGATTTTATTCCAGAGATGAATGCGTCGCGTATATTGTCGTTCTTATTTGTTTCGGCATCTACAGGTTTGAAGTCGCAGTCTTTGGCTAACTGTTTTAATACTTGTAAGTAAATGTCAATTGTTTCGTCGCCCAGCTGTTTCCTAGATGAGAGGGCATGCCGGGCATAAATTATATTTTTAGGCTTTGTGAATATTTTTCCCAAAGTATCGATTGCAGATGGGAAAGTAGTACACTCGCTGATATACGTGAAAACGTTTGATGACACATGGTTAATGAGTAGGTCAAGTTTCCAGGAAGTTGGTACCTTCTCTCCTGTGAAGCAGCCTTCCGAAGCCATTAGAAAGCTTTCAAAAGTCCTTTTCCAATGTTCCCATTTCTTTGACGCAGAACTTTCAACGGGATCAATATCCAAACGTTCAGGTTTTAAATATTTTTCCATGATGGCAAACTTTTAAAACATTTATTGTAATGAGATAAACCTTTACTAGATAACGGTTTTAATCAACAAAATACATGTTAGAAATTTGATAAAATAAGTTGACATAAGTGACAATACAGAGATGCCATATTATTAAGATCTCATCACTGAAGAGGTTGATATACCACAATGTAGTAGCCATTAGAGCCCTGGATATATCCTATGTGTCTGCCTATATCCCTCACCCCAATGCCAATCTTTTGTCTGAATTGAACTCTATACTTTCTTCTATCCCAAGTCCCCTGATTGTACTCGGTGATTTCAATTGCCGCCACACCCTTTGGGGATCTCACTTTAATGACCCCCTCCTCCAGCTTTTTGTTAGATCTCTTAGATGACTGCAACCTCTGCGTCCTTAATGACGGATCTGCTACCCGTAGGGTTTCGCCTACCCAAAACATTAGTGTTCCCGACCTTACTTTCTCTTCCCCTTCCTTAGTATCATCACTCTCCTGGTCGGTTCTAACGAATTCCTACGGGAGTGACCATTTCCCTATATTGATTTCGTTTCCAAATTCTCATCCTCGTTCCCCTCCTATTTTAACCCCTGCAAAAATATCTCCTTTCACAAGCTGACTGGTTTCATTTTTCTTCCCAATTAGATTCAGAACTTCAAAACTTCCCCCCAATAAACTCCTCCAATTCACTTACTGTCTATAATGACATTGTTGAATGCTTGTCGAGAGCAGCCGATTCTTCAATCCCCTTAAAGAACTCTGCTCGCCGCCTATTACCTTCCCCACCTTGGTGGGATGCTGAGTGCTCTGATGGCGTTCGAAAACGTAAAGAAGCAGAAAATACTTTTGCGTGTAGTTTAAACATGCCTGAGTATCTGAATTTTAAAAAGACTTCTGCAAGAGTCTGCAGGTTATTGGCAAAAAAGAAATGGTCTGGCTGGCTTAAGTTTTGCGAATCTCTATCTCCACGCTCTCCAGTTTCCCTTGTTGCGCATCATTACGGGTGCTATGAAATGCTCCCCTATTAATGCCCTTCAAGTAGAGTGTTTGGAACCCCCACTTCATTTACGAAGACAATATCTCTGTGATAGATTTTTTTATAAAGTCATCCAATTAAATCACACCCCCTTCTTCCTCTTCTTCGTACTCTTTTCGAGTTAATCTCAACGTCCCGCTATTGGACCCATAAAAATCCTCCTCTCCTCTTTAATAGCTTCAGTAAATTTAATAATATGCACGTTTCTTTAGCCCAATCTAGTTTGAACCCCTTATTTGAAGTAAATTTTAATTCATTACTCTTTCAACCTAAAATTATCTTTAACTTTGGTATTTCGAAACATGACCCTGCTGCTAATGATAGATTCAATAGGACTTTAGCAAAGGATTGGCATGACTGGCTTACAATATTTACAGACGCCTCGAAGCCGTCGGATGATAGCAATGTCGGTTCTGCCGTGTGGATACCAAAGTTCAGAATAATACTAAATTTTCGTAGTTCTTCATTAGGCTCCATTTATACTGGGGAAGCTATAGCTCTTTTGGAAGCGGTCTCCTATGTTGAATCACATGGTCTCAACAAATCTATTATTTTTTCGGATTCTCTTAGCTGCCTTCAAGACTTAATAAAATCCCCTTTTCGTTCTCGTCATAATTGCCCCCTTACCTTACAGATTAAACAACTTCTTTATAGATGTTACTGTTTAGGCATCGATATCGTATTGGCCTGGATCCCTAGCCACTCTGGAATCATAGGAAACGAAAATGCTGATTCGATTGCTAAATCGGCTACTCGGAATGGGATTGAATCTCACACATCCTGTTATGCTCGTGATTTGCGCTGTCTTGTTAAACCGGATATGATGAAATGTTGGAACGCACAGTGGCAAAGAACTCGGTTACAGAAGGGAAAATTTTATGGCTCCATCCAACCACTTATTCCTTCTAAATGTTAATTTAAATTTAAAAAAAAAAAACTTAAATTTTCAAGTAAACTGGTTACCTCTGTCATAATTCGTCTCCGACTTGGATTTGTTTGCACACCAGTTTTTTTGGCTAAAATTCGCGTGAAAGACAGTTCTTTGTGTGAATGCGGTCTAGAGGAGGGGGTACTCTGGAGCACTTGTTTTTTTCCTGTCCTCGTTTAACAACTCCCCTTTACGACTTACTCCCGTCTGATTTTTCTCGCCCAATTAACATTCCTTTCCTTTTATCTTTAGCCCATACCCCCGCAGTTAAAATCCTTTATAAGTTTATTAATATAAATAAAATTCTCTTGTAACATTTTTTTTTTATTATTAAAATATATTTATAATATTTTATTTACGTACTGATATGTATACCTAAATGTGTTTGTTGTATTAACATTCATATTATGTGCCGTCTTATATTATTAACCAAATGTTTTGTCCTTTTTAGCCTGAAGAATAATAGATGACATCGCTACAAAAACCGATCAATAGTCATTAAACAATTATCGTAACTGAGTACCGTACTAAGTACCATCTCCTACCTTGACATTGGCAAAATCATCGAATGTTCGTCGATGGAGCCATAACCTTAAAAAATTGAATTGAATTGAAAACTGGCGGTTTTTTGTACTGCGAGAGAAATCGGTACATATCTTTGCAATAGAGTGGTGGAAAAAGGTAAGTTCTTCTAGTCGTTGTGCTTTTGAATGTTATTTCATAGATGTAAAAAGTGTTTTTTATATGTATCTGCCACGAATTTTCATTTATGTCGATTTTTGTTGGTGGGAAGAATATTCCCTCTAACCGTGAAGTATACGCTTTCTACTAATAAGGTTAGAGAAAATATTCCTTTATTGTGGTTATGGTAACTGTTTTTATTTTTTTGCGACTAAGGAGTAAAGGTTTTGGTGGTCTTATTATTGCTTTTCCTCGGGGGCTTGGTGTGGTTTTTGCATGGCTTTTGTTTTTTATTTTCAGATTGATTGAAAATGAAAATTCTCGGAGGTGACGATATTGAAAAGGAATTGTACGGTATGTTCGGTTTGCCAGAACCGGAAGAGTCTGAAGATGGCGAAGAATCAGAAGAGGATGACGTTCCGTACAATGTCACGAAATTACAGCGAATTTTAGGGGATTTAGAAGAACCAGACCTTCGATCTACTGCAACAATACGAGAATCGTTATCGCCTCAACCATCTACATCATCTGATGCGGAGGTCCCATGCGGTGAGCCTTTACTTGTAATACCTCCACTTACTGTGACAGAACCTGTTGCGTCTTCATCTGCCGTGCCGTTACCTAATGTGCCGCAACCAGCTGTACTACTGCCTGCTGAGCCTCCTATTTCACGTGAGTTACCTGTAAAAGGTAGAGGACGAGGAGCTAGGGCGGAACGTGGATCTGGAACGGGACGTAGATCTGGAGCAGGACGAGGAGCTGGAACTGGAACGGGACGTGGAGCTAGGACGAGGCTAGGAAGTGGGACTGGACATGAAGACGGCGATTCATCCGAAGATAATACGCCACCAGAATCAGAAACAGAGTCAGAAGCAAGTGATTCTGACAGAGATGAAGAAGCGTGGAAAAAAACCTCGTGGACTGATATTAGGCCACAGCTGGAGTCCTTTGATAGTGTTCCAATGACTCCGAAACGCGTGTTACCTTCTAATGCCAGGCCTAACCGATATTTTGAAAATTTTTTTACTCAAGCCGTTTTTGAATTGATTATTACAGAGACTGGCCGATATGCGAGTCAAAACAACGTAATAGGCTGGACCATACTAGACATAAAAGAATTGAAGGCTTTCCTAGGTATCTTGATTATTATGGGATACAATATAATACCTACTTTCGAATTGTATTGGTCATCGGATCCTGAATTTAGAGTTGACGAAATAGCTTCCACCATGACATTCCGAAGATTCAAACAAATTTTACGTTGTTTGCATCTAAATGATGACGCTTTTCCAATGTTGGTGATCACATGCCAAATGATATACCGTCGTATCAAAGATCGGATATTGCAGCACTAAGGCAAAGGATAAGCGATCTAAGATCAGGTGTAGCAAATGTGGAGTGCCTTTATGCATAACACCATGCTTTTCGAATTTTCATAAACAAATGTAATTTTCTTTTATTTTTGTTTCTATTTTCTTATTGGTATTCAATTGTGTGATTTTAATAAAGTCATTATGTAAGATATATGTTGTTTTTTTAGTTTCTTGAAAAAACATACTGCTATTTCATTACTCTCAAACAGGTAGAGGGAATATTCTTACCACCAATAAAAAAAAAAGTAAAAAAAAAAAAAAAACAATTTTTATTTTAGGTAACACAAATCCGAAAACCAAATCTTTCTATCTCATCTAGATCCTTATAACCGTTAAAGGGTTAAAAAATAAATATTTTTTGAATTTTGTGTACGTTATTTTTTGTTAGTATTGATTGAAATACGTTTCGTCGTTTTCACTAAACTACGGTTGAAATTAAAACCCCATCTACACGGATGTAATCTTGCGTTCCATCCAATCCAATTCAAGGTGACCTTGCTAGATTACATCCGTGTAGACGGCAGATGTCATCCAAATTTTAGATTGACCTTCAACGCCCTTGGAGGAAGTGCGCGCACTTCCATCCACGGATGGAGCGCGGCGATTGCATCTGTGTAGACCGTGGATTTAATCCAACCAAGGACAGTCGCGCTACGGCACTATACATACACAATGTACCTACTCTGTGCAGGCAGCGAGTGCGCACGTATGCGGGTTAAATGTCAGTCACGTCCAATAATGAAATTAAATGTTATTATCGGTATAAGTTATCGATTAAATATAATGAACTGAACGATTGAGAATTCATAGTTCCTTTAACCAGCGCTTCACATACTTTACTTTTTAGGGTTCCGTACCTATACGATTAAATATAATTAATAAATGATTCCAATAAACTGAATGACTGAGAATTCATCGTTCCTTAAACTAGCGCTTCGTTCACTTTTTTTCTTTATTGTTTAGGGTTCCCCATATATTACTATACTCTTTGGGGATCCCTTCATCATCATCATCCGCCTAGCCTTTTCCCAACTATATTGGGGTCGGCTTCCAGTCAAACCGGATTTAGCTGAATACCAGTGTTTTACGCGGAGCGGCTGCCTACCAGACCTCCACAACCCATTAACTAGGTAACACTGTACTTCATGGTAAGACTGGAGTCAGATTAACTGGCTTCTGACTATCCGTAACGACTGCCAAAGATCTACAAATGACAGCCGGGACCAACGGCTTAACGTGCTATCCGAGGCACGGAGGAAACTCGGTATGTTAAGATGGTCACCCATCCACAGACCAACCTTGGCAAGCGTTGCTTAACCTTGAAGATCGACCCGTGCGGCTGTTATTATCTAGCCACAAGCTCCTCCTTTGGGGATCCCTTATGGTGTGTATAATACTGTCAACTTGAGATGACGTTTGATCAATTATTTTGCAAATACGAAAGAAATAAACATGTAGGTAATTTTTTTACTTGCAACAGCTACTGAGAGGGTTGTAAAAATTCGAAGTGGGCTACTCGGGCATGTGAAGTGTCACCGTATCTATCATATGAAAGAGAGCCATTTGTACATTCTCAAACATTTTTTCTTTTTCAGGGTTCCGTACCTAAAGGGTAACTAACGAACCCCTATAACTAAGCCTCTGCTGTCCGTCCGTCCGTCCGACCGTCCGCCTGCATTATCCTATTTTTCTTTGTACTTACCTGTTTCCTCCTTTTTATTTTTCTATATAATGTGTGAACTGATGGTAGGACTCAGGAGGTTATATAAATAATAAAATAATGTTTTAAATGATGGTACGGAACCCTCGGTGCGCGAGTCCAACTCGCTCTTGACTCGTTTCGATAAATTAAGAGCCATTTCTACGTCTTATCTCTTCGCGAGCGCGACCCATAATGCATACAAACACAATCCGTTGGGTTTTTATGCCGTATTTTGACTAATTTCGATAAAGTGGAATATCCGATTGTCGCACCATTATTTTTGCGACTTAATATTGTTCCAATTACATTCGAAACAAAATAAAACTGAAAATGTTGACTTCAGCGCCATCTCGCGGGAAAATGGCAATGTTGATTTTGTGGGTCGATTTTGATGAAATAAACGCTAAATGTTACTCGGATTATCACATAATATTTTTAAGTACCTAGTTTTGGAACCGAATTTGTGGTTTATGCGTGATGCTCCCTCAAACGCACAGACAAACAGACAAAAATTTCAAAAATAGCATATTTGTGTTTTGTATCTTATTCCTAACTTTTCTATGTAATTTCTGTGCAAAAATATTCAATGTACAGACACAGTTGGTTTACGATTTTATTATATGTATAGATATAGAATAGACTACATGCAATTTAACATTTTAATTTTATTTCTTATAATATATCATGCAATTCGGCGTGCCTCTTGGTATAGGCCTCCTCCAGCTCTCTCCGTTAAGCTCGGTCTTCTGCAACTCTAGTTCAGTGTGGTCCTAGGGTTAGATGGATATCGTCACTCCATTTTGTTTTCGGACGCTCCTGTCTTCTGATGTCCCATCTTGGATATCACTTGTTTGCTCCACTTATTTATTTTGCAACGTAGCATTTGACCAGTCCAACTCCATTTTAGATGGTCTGTACGAAGAGTTATTATATCCATTACTTTGTCTTCCTTCTTATTTCCAAATTTCTGATTCTGTCACTAAGCCTGATTCCCAACATTCTTCTTCCATTGCTCTTTCTGTTTTAGCAAGTTTTACTCTATGTTTGTCCGTTAATGTCCATGTCATGCAGGGGAGAATACAAGTGTTGAAAGTCTTTCTCTTGATATGTATGCCTAGATCTTTGTTCTTCATTATTTCCTTCAAGGACCAGTATTCTTCCAACTGCAGGCTATTCTTTTGTTTATTTTCTTGGACATGGAGTCTTCAGGAGACATAATTTGTCCTAGGTAAACATGTTCTTTCACATATTCGAACTTGGTTCCGTAGACCTCTTTGTTGCTTTATGTTGAGTAGGTCATTCATTTTGTTTTATCTGGATTGGCGTATCTAGAGATTTTTTCCAGGGGGGGCCTGGCCCCCAACCTGAGATGCGACGATTAAATTCAAGAGCGAGCTAGGCGAAATTCCAAATAGCCACGCTAGATGGCACAGTCTACTTCGCGCGCGTTCCCCTAAACTGAGCGAGAAGGAACCGCAGGTGGCAGCACAAAACCGTCAATATCAAATATTCTGATTCTGACCCTTAAAAGTTTCGAATATGCGACACTAGATAAAAGTGGAGGCAACACTCTAAACATCTAAGTGAAGCCGACTGTGGTCGGACATTCTCTTTCTGAATACATACATAAGAACGAGACAGTAATATTTGTTTTCTGTATCTTATGTATGTATACAGAAAGAGACCCTCCGAAAAGCGTCTGGAAAGTGGAAAAACTAATTGAAATGAGCCGTTATCGCTGTGCCCTTGCCGTGCTGTGCCTTTGCCGTGTAGTAATAATTTTCCAATCCAATGAGTAAAAGAGAAGCCAAAGTTGCGTTAAGTCAAAGTGACATTGACAGTGACATTGTCAATTTTTTATGGCATTCTACTCAATTCTACTATAATAGTGCACTATTCTGAATTGGTTGGTTTTGCAGCTGTACGTTTCGTTAAGTTTTGCAGCTTGTGTATTGTTGATTAGGTTTACTATCTTAGTATCCAATCTATTTCCTTTATAATTTAATTGAATTTTATTTTAGGTTATCTGTTTCTTAATAGAACAAGTTTGCATGAAGGACATTTCATTTCATAAACAAGTAACTACTGAAATATCAATAAAATGCAAGCAGAAGAAAAACGCTCAAAAGCAACAGCTGATTTGGCTTCTTTAGAGCCCACTGCGAGGGTCAAACAATTAGCCAACTATGGTGCAGTGGTAGACGTAGATCCAAATGTTCCACCAAGGAGGTAACTGTATTAAATTACTGGTTTAGGTATCATACATGTTCAAGGTAAAAATTATGATGACGCATTTTGGGATTTAAAAACTTAAACATTCTAACAAAATAATGGCATGTAATATCAGCTATATTATGGGTCTATCTAAGGATAAGCTATATTACTGATTTACCTCGAGACTGATCTGTGAATTGTAGATTGGCTAACCTCTATTATGTATATAGCCATCTCATACTAAATTTTCTAGCGAAAGTTTGGTAACTATCTAGTTTTGAACAAATCCTGGTAACTTGTAATCACTATAGTGAATATTGTTGTGAAATTAAGGGCATTTTAACAGTTTCATGTATTCCATGTTTTTATCTAATAGCATGGTTTTCTGTAGTATTAACTTATATTTACAATTGCAGGTACTATAGGTCTGGTCTGGAAATGGTCAGGATGGCCAACGTATACCTAGCAGAGGGCAGCCTGGAGAATGCTTACATCCTTTACATTAAGTTTATGACATTATTCTTGGAAAAGATTCGCAAGCATCCAGAGTATGCAGCAGTCCCACCTGCAGTGAAGGCTGTGAACCAGGCTAAGCTGAAGGAGGTGATGCCCAAAGCAGAGAAACTGAAACAAAAGCTTCTTGACCAGTATGCCAAAGAACATGTTGTCTATCAGAATGAGGTAAATGTACAGATTATTTGTGAAATTATTAAATTTTATTTCTATTGTTTTTTGCACGGGTTTGAGCACTATCTCACCTGATGGTAAGCGATGATATGGTTGAAGATAACAAAAAAGAAAATACGATAGGATGTGTGAATGTAAATGAAGAAAAATGATAATGTAAGGATCGTAGAATGTGGCATCATGGAGTGTTTCCCTGTTTACCACCTTGGTAACCCGGGAGGGGTTAAAGGTGTGATTTTATGGATGAACTAGCTTTTGCCCATGTCTCTACATGCCAAATTTCAGCTTCCTACAACCAGTAGTTTAGCTATTTGTTGTGTGTCAGTCAGTCACTCAGTAATGGAAGAAATTTATATGTTGACTGCTTGTGCCCGTGTCTTCGTATGTGCATATCCCTATTTTTCAAATGGAAATCCTCTCTTAGTGCTCCCCTATGGAGTGTAGGAAAGCAACATGCCAAATTTCAGCTTTCTATGACAAGTAGTTTTGACTGTGAATTGTCTGTCAGTCCCTCACTCAGTAACGGAAGAATTTTATATATTAGGATTGTATGTAGATATGATATTTTCCTTTATCACTGTCAAAATTGTATGAATATAAATGTGGATGGATGGAGATAAAGAGGGATGGATTGCGTGTGGAGTGATATGAAAGAGATGGGAGTCAATGTTAGCATGATGGCTGATAGGACAGGATGGAGGAAGAAAACAAGTTACAAGAGAAAGGGCAGGAAGACAATGACTGTCTAAGTTGTATCATAGTAGCTTGTCCAGAAACTGGTCATTTGTCTGAATACTAAGTCAAAACCAGTGAAAGAAGAGTAGGAGGGGGAGGGGTTGTAATAGTTGTAGGTTTCTTTATATTACATAAATTTTATTATACATATATTACACTTCTACACTAATATTATAAAGAGGAAAGATTTATTTGTATGTTTGAATTGAATAGGCTCCGAATCTTCTGTACCGATTTAAAAAAATCGTTCACCATTAGAATTATACATTATCCCTGATGAACATAGGGTATATTTTATTTTCAAAAAAATTAGAGATCCTTAAGAAAATTGCAATAATGTAACTCAAAGTAGCAAAAGTTTGCCTATAAAGTTAATTATTTGGCGTGCGCTGAAGAACTATCGATGTTACACCATACGTACATTTTTGTACATAAAAATGTACTACGTAATTGAAGTACTCATTATTTTATTATCTAAAAAAAAATCCGCGAGGATAGTCTATTATGGTTAAGTCGCAATTACCGCTTTTTGTTCAAATAATTCAATCAAAACTCGAGCGGAATGGAATAGTGGTGATTATTGAATGGACATATAAAAACACAATAAAAATTTACTTTAAAATGGTTTGATAATTAAGGTTGATTATGTACGTACATACATGTAAATTAAACGTTAAATTATTCAATTCTGATCTTTCGTTTAAAAGTTACGACGGGTAATGCTATAACTGAAAAAAATGTTGCGGTTAGAGCGAACTGCCCCATGTTGAGTCTATTAATAAGTAATTTACACATTACCCTATAAAGACGGAGTTAGGAGGTGAGGTTCGTAGAGTAGGTACCTACTATACCCGCGCGAACGAAGTCACGGGCGAAGTGCTAGTAATATATATATTAGTCTATCTATAAAGTATACCTGTACATATATCTGTGGGCCAAAGTAGCCTGAAATAAAGAGGACATTATAATTTTAGTTTATTTATTTTCTTTACATATCCATTATATTTTAAATTTACAATAAAAAACATAAAAAAAACATTTAAAAATATAAAAATAGTAGCCCACCGGTATCGGGAACAAGGTCCAAGCTACCGGCGGTCAGGGCTCCAGAGAGAGGAACCTCCTGACAAAGCGAGCCGTATCCAGAAGTACCGCTTTCTGAGTCAAGCCCTTGATCCAGCTGTCATGAGCTGTCCAACGAGAGCCTCCTAAGGTGTTGAGGCGAGGCTCGTGAGTTGTGGCTATTAAGCCATTGGCCGACACGAATATCGGTACAATGATTGTGGAATCCACATCCCACATGTCGACAACCTCACGAGCCAAATCAAGATATTTGATTTGTTTATCTTTCTCGGCCTTCACGAGGTTCTCATCATGCGGTACGGTTATGTCTACAATAATTGCACGCCTCTCAATATTATTATTATGAAAACCGAATGTCATTTGATTAGGAAAAGAAAAGGCGAGCAGCAGAAGAGGAAAGAAGAAAGCAAGAGAGAGAAGATGCCAAGCTGGCTGAACGACTCCAAGCTGATGAGAATAAGAAGGATGGCAGCACAACTGCACCGCATCTGTTGCATGCTGTGAGTTCCCTCTTGATTACTGTCACTACTGCTACTACCATAGTAGGGGCCAGATAATCTTGCAATAAAGAACACTTTTCCCTATCATAGATATCCAAACAATAAATTATTATGAACCGTTTTTCATTACTAAAGATTAAAAAAGATCACAATAAAAGTTGATTCAGGACAGCTTTATGTCTTTATTTCTGTTTTTGGTATTAAGAAAGTCAAGAAATTTATGTGGGTTAATGACCATTATTGCACATTTGTCTGGTTTCTACCATACAATAGAATAGAATACCTC
Source organism: Lacanobia oleracea (assembly GCA_950371165.1). Lineage (NCBI taxonomy): Eukaryota > Metazoa > Arthropoda > Insecta > Lepidoptera > Noctuidae > Lacanobia > Lacanobia oleracea. The sequence goes on from OX493387.1 coordinate 7,786,842, forward strand.
ATTCTGCGAAGCAGTAATGCTAGCAAAGGAGGAAGCCGAACGCGTGAGAGAGAGAAACCTCACGCCCCAGCCGCCGCAACAGATGAAGACGCCCGGGCATCGGGAGTCGCAAGGCGAATCTCGGCCACCGTAGGCGCGGGCCTGCGGACGGCGAGCATTGGGTGGCTCGCCGTCTGATCAGAACCAGGCTCGGGTCGACGGTGCGCTGTGTTCCACGCGCGCCTCAAAGAGCTGTCTGAATAGAAGACGGGGCCCGCTAGGGCCAGTGCCTGCTGGGGCTGCGGACTTTGTTCGAAAGAGGCACCGTAGCCCTGGAACACAAAGGAGAAACACGGATGGGTTTCAGTCAGTAAGAGTCTGACACTCCCTCCTGCTTTACCCAGAGCGGGAGGAGTCATTTGTTGATTTACCACCCTAAAAAAGGGACTCTCCAGAGAATGGGTAACAGCGTTCTCTATAAAACGCAGCACCATACACTGCGATCCCAATTGCCCTTTAGGGGAGGCCTATGTCCAGTAGTGGACGCCTTTCGGCTGTTATGATGGGGGTCAAACTAGAAAATTAAATAAAAAAGTTTTTTAAACTGTATTGTGTGACAAATCAAATGAAAGGGCTCGCACTGTGTGAGTTTTAATTATATTTTTTAAATAATTTTAAAATAAATGATTTTGAGGTTATTCAAGAGATTAGACCAAAAATGACCATTACCCCTGATATCCTTCGTATTTCGGCTCGTCCGGTGGAACTCGTTTTAGTCAGCATGTACGATTGAGGATGGGGAAGCCGGAACACCGAATGGGTTTGGCGTAATGGGAGAGGCCTATGTACATACAGCAGTGCATTATGATCGTCAGAGCCGACTAACTGATTGATAACAATGATGCATGTCACGCTTTAGATATACGTATATCACTATGAGTCATAAACACAACCAGTCATTATTTGGAAAATCAACAATATCGAAATCAGCAACACTCAAGATTAGATATGCGGATAGATTTGGTAGAGTAGTGGCTTCGTGGTTACTCTGTAACGCCAGTTTGGCAATAGCATTCGGTGTAAAACTGCGGTTTTGTTTATTGTATCAGATTATCAGAAAGAAAAGATGCGTGTACCAATATCTGCTAAAGACGTAGCTTTGATGCATCTTGAGGAGTGTAAATTAGTGTGTGTGTGCGTGACTATGGTGCTTCAGGAGCAGTGGGCCGTGTCGCCGTCCGCGCCCGCCATGGACGGCGTGCTGTACCCGGACGACTTCGCCAACGAGCCCCCGCGCGCGCCCTCGCACCACTACCAGCCGGTACCGCCGCTCATACCGCCTTCGCGGCCGCACGTGTAAGTGTATATTCTTTATTCTAATTCTTTTTATTAAATTGCATCAATATCAGTATCCTTTTTTTTTTTCTGTGTTTGTATGATGACACGGTTGGCGCAGTGGTTGAGCGATTGACTGCAGCGTGTCGCGGGTTCGATTCCCGCACGGAACAAATATTTTAATGGCTTACAGATAGTTATTCCGGGTTTGGCTGTTTGTGTATGTGTAAACGCACCCACGATAAAGAAAGAAGAAAGAAAGAAAGAAAGAAAGAAAACTAATTTATTTGGCACACACGGAATCACACAATTACAGACGGAATTCCTAGTGCGGGGCAAAGTTTTCTAAAAAAAGAAAAAAAAACTTAGTTTATACATATATTACCTCTTCATTAAACTATTTCTTTAGGTAGATAGATGATGCAAAGGCGTTACCTGCCCCCCTCTAACGAATCACTTTACTGATACACAGACAGAGATCTGTATAACCCTAATTATAGTTAATCAACCTTCTACAAATGAAGGGCAATGCCATTTTCAACTATACAGTTTGAATAACGTAACTTCACTCCTACAATCTCCAAAGGGTAGATCGGCATTATACTTAAGACTTTAAAACAATTGTGAACATAACATGTATTCTGGGCTTGCTCGTTTATTTTTAGACGATTAGGCAGTTTCGAAGGTTCTTGACCTCAAAAAGAATGAGTCAGCTAGCCAAATGGAACTTAATGTAACGTTAAGCCAAAGTTTAACTCCAAAACACAAATCGCCGACGTCACCCAAAAAACAGCCAAGCTAAAACGGGACTGGATCCGGACACGTCTCTCGCATGTCGAACGGCCCATGGGCTAAATCATCCACAATATGGGTCCCAGAAAGTGTCCACCGACATCGTGGCAGGTCCAGGCGAAGATGGGACGAGCTTGACGCCTATCGACTGGATTGGTCCAAAGTCCACACTTGCTTAAAACCGGTTTGATTGTTTTTAAGGGTTCCGTACCCAAAGGGTAACCAACGGAACCCTATACTAAGCCTCCGCTGTACGTCCGTCCATCCGTCTAGTCTGTCAGCAGGCTGTATCTCAAGAACCGTAATAGGTAGACAGTTGTCACAGATTGTGTATTTACGCTATAACAACTAAAAATAAAAATTAAGGTTTATGGTACAGAACCCTTCGTGTGCGAGTCCGACTTGCACTTGGCCTGTTTTTTTATTATTATTTTTATTTATTTCATTACAAGGAAGAAAAGTACTTAGGCTTTTGCCCCGCAGTAAGGCAGCTGAAAATATAAACATGTTTCATTATTGTACAGTGGCAACGTGAGCGTGGAGTCGTATTACGGGTCGTCGCGCCTGCGCACGGTGGTCGTGCCGGCCGCGCTGCTGGACAAGTTCCTGCGCCTCGCCGCCACCAACACGGCGCGGAACGTCGAGACCTGCGGCATACTCGCCGGGATACTCGTGAGTACTTAAGGTGGATGCTCCAGGGTAGCCCGCGAAATTCAAATATTTTTATGATTTTTGCAATTTGCCGGTCAGTGTGAAGCTGTATGTGGACCAAATACGATCCGCGACCGTAACGCGTATTTATCTAAAGAATTATAACCATTTTAATCATCAATATAGCCCTCTAAGTTCATGTAGCTCGACAGAATGATTATTTCTGAAATAATCATTCTGTCGAGCTACATGAACTTAGAGTGGGTCCACATACAGCTTCACACTGACCGGCAAATTGCAAAAAATATAAAAATATTTGAATTTCGCGGGCTACCCTGGAGCATTCACCTTAACTGCAATGCGATTCTATATACATGCTCGTACATCTCACAATCAAATCTGAAAACCAAGTGTCCTGTCAATCCATTCAAACACTTTGGAATGACTCGCTTCATGCTCACTCCACCTAAACACGTTGAGATGTTGACAGAATAGACCCGCAGTACTTCAATCCAATGACTTATTGTAAACTAGCTGATGCCCGCGGCTTCGCCCGCGTGGATGTCGGTTATCGCGACCAAAAGTAATCAGCTCGCAGACGGCGTATTTTTTCCGAAACCTCCAACAAATGTCATTATATTTTAGCCAATGTATACAAACACTTGACAAATTATATATTAAAACCTTCCTCGAAAACAGCATGAAAATCGGTACAGTTTTTGAGTTTATCGCGAACAGAGTTAGTTTGTGTGACGCGTCACGCACCAACATCTCAGCTCTAAAAAACAGCGCAAGCACTACGTAAAAAAATTAAAATGACTACGTAACGCGGAGTGTGGGTCGCGGTACGTTGCTATTTCAAAGTGCGGGCAACGTATCTACAGTTTATAATCCACGCGTTCATGCGAATATGAACCAATAATGGTCATAAGAATTTGGATTTTATTGGTTAGCATACATAAGGTTTATATTTGCTTACGTAAAGTCAATGTAGATTCGGTGGGTCATGTTGGTTGAGCAAACTTTTGTTTTTACGTTGAAGCTGCTCAAAATCAGTTTTGTGATTTCTTTGAGAGAATTTCATTTGATTTGAGCGAATTATAAAAAAGTAATGAAATTCCACTTCCTGAACTGTTCGTCATTTAAAATCCCCATTGTAATTATAATAAACATAAGTACTTCACTCATAATCACAACTACTTGAAATGTTAGCACCAGTGGTTGCGCGTGACATAAGTGATGACGTCACATTGCAGGAGCGCGACCAGCTGAAGATCACGCACGTGGTGGTGCCCAAGCAGACGGGCACGCCGGACTCCTGCAGCACCAACAACGAGGAGGAGATCTTCCACTACCAGGACCAACATAACCTTATCACTCTGGGATGGATTCATGTAAGATAACACTCTAAGGCTGCTTTTCCACCAGAGATGTGCTATGCAACGTTGCTATGGATGCGTTTGATATCCACCAATCATATTCATCGGTCCACATAGCATAGCCCTGGTGAAAACTATCAACTACGCTACGTTTTTATATGGTAGGATGCGTACTGTGGATGCATGCTATGGATGCGAGCTATAGATGCGTGCTATAGTTGGTCGCAAAGTGTGTCGCCATGTGCAGAGCAGTGCATGACTTCTCTATTGTCGATACATCGCATACCTCGAGCTGTGCATCTTCCTCGCACAGCTTCATAGCACATCTCTGGTGGAAAAGCACCCTTATTGTACTGTAGTGCTATTCTGTAACAACATCTTTGTGTCTCGACAGCGGAATTCGAAGTAAGATATCAAAGTCGTATTAATATAAGACTTATATTGTGGGTGACAAAGCTCACTTAGTGATCTTTGTCACTCAGGTGAAGCTCGATATCGAAATAGTTATTTATAATATGCTGAAACATATTTTTTATGTTTATTCTGAAGTAGCTGAGCCGACGAGCTCGTGGTTGAATAATAACGGCCGCACTGGTCTAACTTCAATGTTAAGTAACGCCTGCCGAGTTCGGTTTGTCTATGGGTGACCATCTTAACATTTTGAGATTCCTCCGTGCCTCGGAAAGAACTTTAAGCCGATGGTTTAGGCTGTCATTTGTAGATCTTTGGTAGTCGTTACGGATTGTCAGAAGGCAAAAATCGGGCACCAGTTTTGCTAAGTAGGTACCGTGTTACCCAGTTAATGGGTTGTGGAGGTCTGGTAAGCAGCTGTTCCACGTAAAATACTGGTACATATTCAGCTGAATCCAGTTGGACTGCGAGCCGACCCCAATATACAGGGTTATTAGTAAAACACCAGCAACCTCTTAGGCAGTGAAATTACACATGATTAAAAGCAACTGCTACTTTGGGAAAACTCCGAAATCTCGAGAAAAATATCAGCTGTTTCATACATTTTCATTGGCTACATTTTGCATTTTGTATGAAACAGCTGATATTTTTCTCTATTTTTTACAAATAACCCTGTATAGTTGGGAAAAGGCTAGACAGATAAAGAATCGAATAGCTGAAGAAGTTCGAAATATTACAATAATTGCCAACTTTTAGGAGTTCAAGCCAAGTCCTTTTTTTTTCCAAAAGCTCACGCAAAAATCGACTTTGACAACAAAACGCCAAAGCTTATAATTGCGTTAATGGCTATGGTACACAAATTATTATGTCATTAAGACTTGCATGATTCAGAAGGAACTAAACATGCTAATTGTTCAATTCACTATCATTAACACAACCAACTACACCAATATTAACTAAATGTATGGACTGTACAGTCTGAAATAAAGTTTTATTTAATTTATTTATTTTTATTGGCCATTTTATCACAGTGCTGACTCATAATAAACATAGAAGTTTTTATAAGTTTATATTAGCCTCACATAACACTAGAATAAAATATTCCAATCTGTCTTAACTTAATAAGATAATAATTATTATCAGTATCAAAATTGGTATATTTAATACAAAGACCAAAGTTTTTGTTTACTTTGAGTCACTGTTATGACAAATTAAATAATACCTTCCGCCAATGTTTTGATAAAAGTCCACTTTTACTATTAAGTATGAGTCACACTTTATCATATTATCTGTATCTATGTATGTTGTATGTTATCTATCCCATTGATTGTAAGTGTTTATTGCCGGATTATACGTAAGATAAAACTTATCAGCTGACTGGTAAAGTATGACTTCAGACTGATAATTTGATAAGCCACAGGTTGGAAACAACGTAACTTTCCACCCCTGTTGAAATATTCCATTGAACACAATACTATAACGTCATTTCATTCGGCTGGAATCATTAAAAAGACCGTCTACTCATGAATCTGATTTCATGGTCGGGAATTTTCAAGGATGATAAAGATTTAGTAAATTTCGGAAAATGTTACCGTATACTTAACGTGGTTGCGCAGGGTAGCCCGCGAAATTCAAATATTTTTATGATTTTTGCAATTTTCCGGTCAGTGTGAAGCTGTATGTTGAACAAAATACGATTCGCGGCCGTAACGCGTATTTATCTAAAGAATTATAACCATTTTAATCATCAATATAGCCCTTTAAGTTCATGAAGCCCTATAGAATGGTTATTTCGAAAAAGTCATTCTATAGGGCTTCATGAACTTGCCATCCGATGCCATATTATACTGGTGTGCCACCATATTATTGTACTGGTGAAACAAGTGTGATGTATATCACAAATTGTTACTAACCCTATGGACTCCGGTCTGAAATAAATAAATCCGCCTATGTAACACTATTGTACATGAAGTTTAAATAAATAAATAAAAACATTCTATTCTATTCTATAGTAGTAGACTTTGAGGAATTTTTATTGTATTATTTATAATATTTGCAATAATGATTGTTATAAACGAGCTCAAACACTATTATCAATATGGCGTCAATTTATGACATCAACGCACTGGCCAGATACTGGGTTATATTTCGGAACACACTAATGGTCTCGTGTCATCTCGCTCACAAAATTCATGCCTGACCACGCCTGTAAAAACGTTGGCGTAAAGCAGGGATGTTATGGCCTTATGGGTATAAAATTTCTTCGGATCTGGATACGGATAAGGATATTGATATAATATTATACCGGTTTCGGATATGGAAATATTTTGGCGGCTTCCAGTCAAACCGGATTCAGCTGAATACCAGTGTTTTACGTGGAGCGGCTGCCTACCAGACCTCCACAACCCATTAACTGGGTAACACGGTATTTCTTGGCAAGACTGGATTCAGATTTACTGGCTTCTGAAAATCCGTAACGACTGCCAAAGATCTACAAATGACAGCCGGGACCAATGGCTTAACGTGCTTTCCGAGGGACGGAGGAAACTCGGTATGCTAAGATGGTCACCCATCCACAGACCAACCTTGGCAACCGTTACGTAACCTTTAAGATCGACCCGTGCGGCTGTTATTATTTAGCCACAAGCTCCTCACTGGCTCTCGACTGTTTTCTCCTCCAATATTGAACCGATTTAAGAGATATTTCATAGACTGAATAAGAAGGATATATAAGGTGTAACTATTCATAGACGAAATATTTTAAGACAATCATCTAACGGTTATAACGAAGCCATTTCAACGAAAAAAAAAATTGTATGTAAGTGTTTTTGTTTTTTACCAAATTTACATTTTCTTGAGACATCTTGCATAAAACCTTTACTCCCTATTCTATGAATGAGACGCACCGCGCCGACGACACGGCGACGGGCGATGCCCGTCATGCGCGGGAGTAATGGATGTTGAAAAAATAAGGAGCCAGTATTTATTTTGTGGGTCAAGTGATTTTCAATTATTATTTTTTTTTATAAAATATACTTAGATAAAAAAAAAATCCTTTGAAATGGCTTCGTTATAACCGTTAGATGATTGTCTTAAAATATTTAGTGTATGAATAGTTACACCTTATAAACTGTGTCCCTAAGTTGATGAATTATTAACCGTATAATCATTACAACTCACAAAATGCTTAAAATTGTCCGATAAATCGCTGTCAACAGAGCCCTAGTTTACAAATTTGGCAACTATTCATCAATAAAGAAAACATACCAACCTTAGCAAGCGTTGCTTAACCTTAAAGATCGACCCGTGCGGCTGTTATTATTTAGCCACGAGCTCTTCGCAAAAAAAAAAAGTGGAAAAAACTGACATAACGTGTCTCATTTACCTAGATTTACCACCTATCCGAAATCAACCGTAACTTTTAAATGGGATTCGGTTACGGATAGAATTTTGTTTCGGATATCCGATGGTTACTATTACAGATCTCTTTAACATCCCCGGCGTAAAATACAAATACCATTTCTAGCTTTTTCACAATGAATATGTGTTATATGCGGTAGTTTAATTTTTATTTGAATAATTTCAGACCCACCCAACCCAGACGGCGTTCCTGTCGTCGGTGGACCTGCACACGCAGTGTTCGTACCAGCTCATGATGCCCGAAGCGATCGCCATCGTGTGCGCGCCCAAATACAATGAGTGAGTTCAACAATACGATATTTTAAAGACAAATTATGATTATAGAGTCTATTTATTGTCTGTTTTTTAATCTCGGAGACTAATTTGACAAGTGAAAATGGCAAACTGACATAGATTTCAATAGCATTTAAGTCAGTTTTGGCATTTGAAATTGTCAATTTAGTCTCCGAGATTAAAAACGGACATTAGTTCGTCCGTTAGATTTTCAAAAAATATTGGACACGAATTTTTTACCATATCAAATCGATAAAAAATGATAGAGAAATATCGCATCAAAGTTCTAGAGCGCGTTCAAGTAAACATACAAACAAACAAACTCTTCAGCTTTATATATTACTACTAGTTGACCCGCGCAACTTCAACTTCAACTATTGGTCTTAGCGTGATGATATATAGCCTTCCTCGATATATGGGCTATCTAACACTGAAAGAATTTTTCAAATCGGAACAGGAGGTCCTGAAATTAACGCGTTCAAACTAACAAACAAACTCTTCAGCTTTATATATTAGTATATAGATAATAACTTTTATCTCAACTTTGATTTTTGGAATATTACAGAACTGGATATTACGCCTTGACTCCCGACCACGGAATGCAGTTCATCACAAACTGTAGACAAACCGGGTTCCATCCGCATCCGGACGATCCTCCATTGTTTCACGTAAGTAAAGCCTTAAAATAACCTATATAACTTACTAGCTGTGCCCCGCGGTTTCGCCCGCTGTTTTCGCTTTTTCTTTTTGTTCGGCTTCTAAGGATTGTACCGTAATTTTTCTATTCATGCAAACCTGATTCTGATAATAACAAACACAACAAATTAAGAATTATCCAATTTAGTGCAGTTGTTCTGAAGTGAACGCGCTGTTCATATATATTTCGGCGAATCTTTTTTATTTCGACTTCTAGTCGTAAAAAAAATATATCTAATTGTCATGCATGATAGATGCACGACACGTCATCTGAATTTTTAAAGTGTGCCTTCATTGGCAAATCCGAAACTATGAAGAATACCGATTTCTGTGAAAAGTAAAACTGCATCATTCGATTTTTCAAAAATCCAGTTTTACTTTCCATGAAGGCACGCTTTAAAAATTCACCCCCCTTTAATTGTCATGCAGGACAATTAGATAAATTAAGATATTATACTCTTTTTACGATTAGAGGTTGATTGCAAGAAATAAAGTTGCCTTATCTTAATATTTCGTTTCCAGACTGTTACACACATTAAGCTGGACGACTCGGCGCCAGTACACATAGTAGACCTTAGGAGATGAACAGCAACCTTCAGCGGATTCGTTTACTCTTCCACCACAAGCTTGCGGTCACTCGTAGTGCATTTATTAAACTAAACGTCAGTCTCGTGCCAGTCGCCGACGTCGCGCGTGCGAGCGGGACGGAGCTAGGAGCGCGAGCGTGCAGCCGACACTGAGCCTTATAGTCTTGAGAATACGGAACTTTATCCTATCTGACACTGACGCTTCTGTACAACTACCTATAGCTACCACACGCTCACTTTAGAAGAACATTTCGTCTTTGAGGGTTAATAATAAAACTACTTCCACGCTGTGTTTTTTGTATCATCAGAGGAATTAAAAGAAAGTTCACCGTATTATTCTATTAGACACAACTAAAGTAACGTTTGAGTACTGGTTATAACAAGTGCTCAAACCATCTCCGCCCGAAATTTTGTGAAATCTATTTTTTTTTTGTTTAACGAGTGTTAGCGCCATTTTTAACGTTTACTCGTGCGTTATGTGGATATGAAACAACACTTTGTCTGTATAAATACAGTACTTGACATTGGCACTCTTGTGCGCCTATAGTTCCTGCGCGCTCTCTGTATCTCGTGCCATCTCGCTCCCACGTTCTATGACCACGGCTGCCACGAACGTTGGCATAAACTAGCTCGCTTTATCTCCTACGGATCATATCCAATACTGTTCAATACCAAGTATTATTCGGAATAGTCGATAGTGTATTGTATTGTAATTGTTGTGGTTTAATGTAATAATGTTTTAAGCACGGAGTGGTAAGCAAATGGAATGTAACTGGCGCACGATCACAGCTAACCTCAGTATAACTATGTACTGAAAGGTGGAAAAATAAAAAATAAAGGTGGATGAATGTGTGAGCTATGTATTCTAAGCTGGGTAGACTCCCGAAATGCCAAAAAAAAAGAAGTAGTAGCCTTTATTGTCTATAGTTTCTTCTCGTCGGAGACGATCGCGAATGTTTTGCGCGTGTTGTGTGACAAGTATAATATTCATATTGGCAATCCATATGCTTTCTAGTCCGTGGTTCGTAGCCGACTCGTATCAAGCATGTGTTCAGTATGCATAATCAAGCCTTTATTAACTTTTGTATGACAAGAGTGACATTTGTATTTGTTAGGGACAAAAAGTAAGTTATTTGTTGCATTATTATCACACATCACATAGTTTTTGTAGCTGAACAATGTGTGAAAATAGGTTCTTATTTTGCTATAAGGCAATGTGATATACTATTTAAAAAACTTAGACGCTTTAAAGTTTAATATTGTGTAAAAATATTATTGTTCTCGTAAAGATTTTATTGAATAAGAACGATTAAGTTTTGTTGAAGCATGAATGAAAGGATTATAAAAAAAAAATCAACAACTCGTTTAGTTTGAAAGGGATTCGATGCTTATAAATGTCTGCTTAATTTGTAACTGTTATTGTAGAAATTGTAGTAGCGTTAGAATTTAATTGTATCAGAGCCAAAACTTGTTGTCACCATAACGCAAATAAATTCAGTGCTTTTAACTACACCAGTAATCGACATTTCGTGTTCAAAACAGCGAGACTGCAAAGTATTAATTATATATTTTAAAATTAGAGGATGTTTCTACTAAAAGTCAGCGAATCCGTGCAGAATCGAACTTAGCAATATATATACCAAGCTAAATTATTAAAAAAACTAATGAGATATAAGGGCCTATAAATGATTCCCATACATTTCATTAGTTTTATCCATTTCTATTCGCTGATTATACTGTCTTAATTGAGCTATTATCATGGATAAAATATAACACTATAATATATTTATATTGTGTGATATATAATACGCAGCCTGAAGACTGAAGCTTAAACTTTATAATGAAATAGATTTAATATATTTATATATTTCTCGATTTGTAATCTATCAGCTTCGACATAGTTTTGAATAATCTTGTTTTGTTATAATAACGAAAATTCTGTTTTCTTTTATAATGTAATCTCAGCTGTTTATTTTGTTAATAATTCAAAATTGACAAAGGCTTTAAGTCCTATAAAATATAAATTTATATTTTTGCCAATTTGAGGTCTGTAAATATTTTGTGTTACGATAAGGCTAAGCGGAAGTAACGCATTTTGTTTGTATATTAATATAAATTTTATTATATTTACTATCACTTATCACGTGCAATTGTTTGTCTGCACCGTTTATCATTTCGTGCACATTCGTGTCAATGTTTCAGGTGATGTTATTCGTGCCATTTTGTATAAAGATAGTAATAATAGGCTTGTCCACTGAAAACATTTAATCAGTCCGTCAGTTATATTATCAAAAAATTTGACTCGATTTTTTCTTTTGTTACGTAAACCAAAATTGACGCAGATACGACGCTTCTAAATACGTCAAAAATTCTAAATACGTCACGCCGTACGTGGTATCATTTTTAGTGCATTCTGACGTCACGTGTCCCCACTCCCGAGTTTTGATACGTTTTAAGTTTGTTAATATTCATTGATTTACAAAAAAAAAAATATATGTACATTATTTTTCAATACTCTAACTGACGGACTAAATAGATTTGCAATTTATTGATGGTGGAAACTAGCCTATTATTGCATACCAATAAGGTAGGTAATACATTGCGAATAAACAAATGTATACAATTGTATAGTAAAGATGTAATCTCATTCGTGATGTTGTGGAGTAGAAAGATACTGAAAATTATATTATTTGTACCAATAAAAATAATCTTTGTGTATATTTAAACTCAGACTGACTTTAATTATATTATAGACTGAATGAGTATTGGTATAAATGATAAAGAATTTTCGTACGTGTGAAGCTACAGATAGAGTGCATTTTGACTACGTTAACCAGTGAGTAGGTACTTTGCCTACGTGGCATGCAGTTTGTCACGCTTTATTTCAACTGCAAGTTAGTAACGGTGGCAATACGCAAACCTCACGGGCGTCATTACTTGTCCCAGCGAACTGTGGTTTTGCAGTTTCAGTTTCTTTAGCATTTAAATTGCAAAAATTTAATTTATAAATTCAAGTTAGAATGGATTCTATCTGTACTAGATAATTGATTGCGGGGGTAAATATCGAATGTTAAAAGTGTTGACCCAGCTACTGCAATGTCAGATATAAATGTGCAATTAACGTCATCTAGTATATAAGAGCAGTCTTATGTATGTGTGATTCAACTAACACGGACCAATGTGAATAAAAAGTTTATTCAATTCATTAAAAGTTTTATTTATTGCACAATATTATAAGGTTATGATATGCATCGTTGGCAGTGAAGCGAGACTATACGTACATTGTACTTCACACACACCTACATAACGTTGATGCCGTGGTACTTATTAGGAGACAGTGGCAACACTGGGCATCTGGAAGCATTACATCTCGCCCCTGCTCTTTACGTTTCCTCAAAGGCAAGTGTGTAATTTATCGAGCAGATAAATCAAATAGTGTCTTTTTGAGAAACAAAAGACAGTGTTTGTATTGCATGCTTGAACGTGATACCACAATGAGAAATAGTTTTGCCATAGAGTTGACACCAGATAAATTTGCAGTAACGACATTGACCCACCTACGTATATTGACATATGTTCTTAATTCCCAGAACAGTATTAATGACATAGGCTATCCTGAAACTGAATCTATCATAATTCGTTACTTTTTCTAGTAATAAAAACGATACATAAGTAATTGTCCGGGTTAACGCAGATAAATTAAGGAAAGGGCAATGTACGTTATTGCAAAATCTGTCGCCTACCATAGGGACGCGCACAGCGTTGACTATGCCATCTAGTGTTGCATATTGGAAGTTTTAAGGCTCAGAATACTTGACACTGACGCTTCTGTGCTGCCACCTGTGGTTCCTGCACGCTCAGTTTAGGGGAACGTGCGCGAAGAAGACTGTGCCATCTAGCGTAGCTATTTCGAATTTTATACTTGACAGTGACATTTCTGTGCTGCCACCTACAGTTTCTGCTCGCTCCCTATTTCATTATATATACTGTACTCTTTGGCTCCCTATAGTAACAACATGTGCACAAAGAGCAGTTGTGCAGCTCTTGCAAGGCTAACCGATGCTTGTCGCCTAATAAATACACGGCTTACACACATAAATAGTTCGAACTACTATTACGAAGAGTCAATTAGTGTTACTTTATAAGTACTCATACAAAGTGCATACGATAAGTAAGAACATTGCTTATTTTAATACATCTTAGATATAATAATTTTTAATATTATTCTTCGTCGTAATGACTGACAACAAAACAATTTGTGGTTACGCTTATAATGAAACTTATTTACATTTATATGTACTTAAAATATTGATCTACTAATATTACTAAGGATTTTTACAGACTACAGTTCAATAAGGCACTCGGTGCTTGATTTTACTTTCATAAAATTCTTTTAATAACTAGGTAGGTATATAAAGTAGGTAACTTCTACAACATTATTATTTTTACAAACAAATAGTAAAGCAAATCTTTAACAATATGAAAGTGCGACTCCGTCCGAGTTCCAAACGACTATAAACTCGCGCGGAAAACCATTTATATTGCATTTTGAACAGGTTATGACAGAAAACCTATGAGCACAAGAAACACGACCTTATCTAACACAGAATAAATGCTAAAATGATACTTAACAACACATCCACATCAATAGCAAATTAACAATATTCAGAAATGCTAGTATCGCGTAAGTTTAAGGCACCATCTCGGATAAGACATTCGTACTCACAAAGGCACTCTATGTAACAATTAATAAATTCTACATTAGAACTAGAAATTGCTATCTACTCGACGATACTCGCTAAGTTTCTAAAATATTTTTTACTTAATAAACATTAATATGAGATGAATATTTTAGAAAACGCGTAGATATAATTATAAATTTACTAAGAACCTGTTATACTCTCTCCATAAAAGTCACGGTTATTTCATGCACTTAAATTTTTTAATGTATCAGATTGTTAACGCACATCCGGATACTGTAAAACAGGTGATTAGTCTGATTAAATATAAGATTATACTAACCAATTCGTAGAAGATTTTCAAATACAATTATTACTTTTATTTTACAGAACAGCATGTATCACCGCCATCACAAGAAGAATGGCTGTCAGGTCCTCACAAGGGTTAGCAGAGTTGCTGACAAGCTTCTTGGCTTTCGAAGGCAGTTCCAGGGGAACAGTCTTGTTCATCATCCAGTAGTAGACGTCTGTTTGTTCTTGTGACTTGAGCTCAGGTCCCACTTCGTCCCTTATTCTCTTGTTGTAGCCATTCAACCATTGGATCTGAAAGCAAAGGCTATTTAGGTTATGGGTACAGTTGGAAATGTTTGCGGTTGACCACTTTGCAAACTTAAAATTGCTTAATAGCGAAAATAAGGCTATAAAGATAGTCCACCGTAAACTTTGTCAACTTAATTTCATAAACTCGAACACAGTTAGGTACGTTGGTAGAAATAGGTATCTATAAAATGTTCTACTGACCTCATACTCTGTTAGCAAACTCCTGTCAATCAGCTTTGGTTCGAAAGGTATTAAAGTGGCCTCTTGGAATCCCAGGAAGCCGTTCGGTCTGGATACCACTTCTAGAATATTTCCAAGGCGCACGCCGTATTTGCCAGGCTCATACCACCCAGGTTCTATTGAGGAAATGGGATTTGGTTATTACGTAACGTTTTCTTAGGGTTGTATAAAAATATTAGTACTTAGTAAAAACGTACCAGCTGTGATGAAGTATCCTTCTCTCAGGGTATGCAGATTGGTGTCTTGTCTGTAGTCAATTACAACGGGATCTGAAACCCAGACAGTTAACTTACGCATGTTAAAGTCTCACAGAAAGCGCCAAATGCGTACCTATGGGCTAGAATAGATTGTTAGGCTCTTACCAATTGGTTTTGTAAATGGTCGAAATCATCACATAGCTCATATACTACATCGTTACAGTTGACAGTATAGCAACACAGAAGTCAGTTTGAATTACTAGACGATATCTGCAACAGTTGTGTCCTCAACTTTGTACTTTGGAACACACTTTTATCGCTTACCTTCCTTACGGCTCAACGCAGCGCCCACCCCATGGCCCGTAGGATGCGGATAGTCCTGCTTGGCGGCCCACAGCGGAGCCCGCGCGACCGGGTCGATGTGTGCCGCGGGCAGAGCACCCGGAGCCCGTAACCCTGCCAGTGCTGCCAGCGAGCGTAACACAGTGGTGTACGCTTTGCGTTCATCTCGTGATGGAGCACCGTAGTGCACTGTGCGGGTTACCACTGTTGTTCCCTCTGTGAAAATGATGATGCAGTTGTAGATTTTTCGAATGTTAATGACATTAGGATAGAGAGGCTCTGTGACCGAGATCAATAGCTTAATATCGTTATCACACAGCCGAAAGACGTCCACTGCTGCACATAGGCCTCCTCCAAGCGTCGCCGCAACGACCGGTCCTGCGCGTGTTTCATCCATCGGCTACCCGCGACCTTCACCAGGTCCACCTTGTGGGAGGCCTTCTAACGTTGCGTCTTCCGGTACGCGGTCGCCACTCCAGAACTTTTCGGGCCCATCGACCATCTGTTCTGCGCGCAATGAGCCCTGCCCACTGCCACTTTAGTTTGGCGATCCTTTGGGCTATGTCGGTAGCCTTAGTTCTCTTGCAGATATCATCATTCTTGATTCGATCACGCATGGAAACTCCAAGCATTGCTCTCTCTATTGCCCTTTGAGTGACTTTGAGCCTTTTCATGAGGTCCATTGTGAGCGACCACATAAAGTCGTTAACGTTGTGTAAATTGAACAAGCTTGCGAAACAGTAGAACTATTCCGAATTAACCTTTTTAGTTTATTTATTTTTTATTCTGTCAACAGCTCACCGTGTAAACTTAGGTGGAGTGAGCACTGTCATTCCATCTTGTTTGTATGAATCGGCAGCTCACTTCACCTAAGCTTATCTACACGGTGAGAGATTTAGAATCGCAGTCACTTCACCTTACTTGGCACGATGAGTTTACAGGCTGGCAAACATTAGCATAGACGGAGGCATAGACTTAGGTACGAGTTTGTAATGGGGCAACATGAACTGATAACTGTTTGTTTCGGAGTTTTTTAGATTTAACTTAAGAGGAATCCTTCTAGCACCGTAATCTCAATAGACAGAATACATCACCATCATACTGTCCTCCAGACTGTATAACCAGCGTCGCGTTCTTGAAGATGCGTTTGTTGGAGGCGTTGGTGGCGCGGTAGTCGGGCTCGGCGGCGTTGGCGGCGTACGCCACGCGCGTCTGCATCGAGGGCCCGATGTAGCCGGCCTGCGAGCCGCGCGTCAGGTCCGTCGTGCGCTCCACCGACATCTCGCTTTGTGCTGATTTGCTCTGGAGTGTAAAAGATAATCTTTGTTAAACAAAACCTAAGTACCCTTAGTATTTAGGTTTTGTTTAGTTTTACCTTCCTAGGCAATCAAGGTTATAATGTTATTAAGTGTCTTTGTCATCATCATCATCATATCAGCCGAAAGACGTCCACTGCTGGACATAGGCCTCCCCCAAAAGGGGGGGTTTGCTAAATTGCTATACCTAATCGCCACGCTTGGCAGGCGGGTTGGTGATCGAAGTGTATGGTGTTGCGTTTTACAGAGAACGAACTTCCTTTACTTATTTCTAATGTATTGCGGAAATTATGGCAAAATAATAACAGTCGCACAGGTTGATCTTTGGGTTTTAGAAAACTTGCCGAGTTCGAACCGTGGTTGGTCGTCGTCTTCATCCATTGGATGGGGACTGCTAGGAAAGCACAGGTGTCACTTGTAGATCATACAAGTCGTTACGGGTGTCAGAAGTCAGAAAATCCGACACCAGTCTCGCACGAGGTATCGTATTTTCCAGTTACTGGTTGTGGAGGTTAAACATATGATGGTAATCACACCATGTATAGGTACCTACTGCTGGTACTCAGCTGCATCCAGTTACACTGACAGCTAAGCAAAAACTGAAAAGGCTAGGCAGATATATCTCTCCTTTTCTAGAAAATATAATACAAATTTGAGACATAATTACATGTGGTTGACGGTTTGAGACCAATCTGTCAAAGCATACTCTACCAACTTGAGCTTTATACCCTTTGAAATACTAATAGACTTTTTAGGAAAAGATTTAGACCATCACCTCAAGATAACTCAGCAAGGTGCACATAGCAACAGCGTCCCTTAAATGCGCCTTCTTCATGCCCTTAACCTCCGCCTCGTTCTTTTGCGCTTTCAGGTAGATGATGGGCGACAGCTGGAACATTCTCTTAGCAGGTGGAACGCTTTGCGCGATGGCCGCTGAAGCCCCCCGCTGGAACGTGCCGGCTGCGGGGATCAGGACCTTGGACTCGGCTATCCGACGTATCTCTGTGTAGATGTTGTCGTAGTCGCTTACTCTGGGAATGGAGAGAGTAGTAAGAAGTTAGCTAATCTACTCGTATATGTCTTTAGTAATTGATGCACTAGCTTATGCGAGGCTTTCAGTATTGGGGAAGCCCATTTTTAGTTTTTACAGAGGTACAGAGAGAAATTAGTCTTCTCTAGGTACCCAAGGGAAAATACGTTCCCTTGGTATAATTTCCGACATTCACAGATCGCCGCTGGCATTAGAAGCTAGTTGTATCTGATAGGTAGGCCAGTCTTGATCATACGTAAAAGATAAGCCATCGCGGAACATCACAGAAGGTCACAGATTTAAAGCTTTAGCTTCACCAGATATTCGCCTCGAAATTTAACTAGAGTGAAACTTCATTGGTAGTTCGAATAGGATCATTTTTGCACAAATAATAACTGTACGTGTTACTAATGAGTAGTATCTAGTAGGATTCGGAACTTTAAAATTAGCACCATAGCAGTAGCAGACCAGACAAAGCTGTCGTGATGGCGGAACAGGTCGAGCTATAAGCCAACAATAGGTGAAGAAAGAACGATTCACCTTGAACAGTTGTTAGTAACGCAGTTGTAGACCGCGAGCGTATCTCTCACGTGGACGGACAGCTTCCCCGGCGGCACGTACACCCTGACCTCGCGCATGCTGACCACCACAAAGGCCTTCAGCAACCTCGCGTACGGCAGGTCCCTGCCGCGCACGTTCAGCAGCCAGGCCACCTCGTCCAGGGCTGTGACTATCATGGCGTCGGCTCCAACAGCGCGTAACTCGGTTCGGACTGAGTTGACCTTGTCGCGCCAGCCTACACCTGAAATGGTAATGTTTGTAAGTTGTTCACATTCAGTAATGAGCCCTAAGGCAGCAGCAGCAGGCGTCACATCGCCTGCTGCTGTTGCCTGCAGTCGGCTATGAACCACACGTGCGTACCTAGGTACATGCTCGACGTTTTATTGTATCTACAGCTTTTATGTTGATTTTTGTTCACCAAAAAGTGCTCAACGCGCCCAAAGACGTTTTCACTTCAACTACCTATACCAACCACCTACCGTAGGTAAGCAAATCTCAATCACGTACCAGCAAATTCAATTCCATAATTCTTGGCGACAGTTTTAGGAAAGTCCGGCCTTCTGAGTTCTGGGTCGGGCTCTTCGTTCCAGAGCTGGTCCAGAAGCGTGGAGATATGCACCAGCTGCAGACGCTCGTGCTGCAGGCTTGCGGAGAGCATCTGCCACTCGGGCACGGACGTCAGACGAGCGTCGCCGCCGACACGGCCCGTTCGACCTAGCCGCTCCTACGAATTTAAAAAAGTCGGAAAGGGAATCAAGACTCATCTCATCACTAGCCAAGTATTGCGGAGTATTCAAACAGAAAGGGAAAACAAGTACAATAGTAGTTTAAAAACTCTTACTATAGGTACCATCATCGAAATAGTTTAGGATTTGGTGTGTACATGATACAGTTGTAGCGTTGTTGTAGCAAGTTGTAACTTAGCCTAAAAGAGAGTAGTTTAGCCCCCCTCTCTATTATTGTTTTATGCATTGCATAATTATTGCACTGACCGCAATCCATTCAGTGATGGTGGGCTGGCTGGGGTCATCAGCGTCGATGACGAGCCACGCGCACGTGAGGACGGAGCGCGCGCGCCGCACGTCGCCGGCCGGCACCCACACGGCGGCGCCGCCGTCCGCGAGCACGGCGCCCGTGCCGGCGCCGTCCCAGCCGCTGATATACTGCAGGCGCCGCTCGGACGCCAGAGGCTCCTCGCTCTGGGTGAGAATGAGAATGCTCAATTAAAAAAGACAAACGTTTTCAATTAAAGTTAAGTAGGTATTATTATTACCTAAATGTAAAAATCAATCAATTTATTGTTTGTCGTAAAAATGGATTACTTAATAAGGTAAGGTAGGTCCTGTATCCGTCAACGGACTGAATTGATTGAAAGAGTTCGTACTGGTTAGTTCCTGCAATTTGAGTCGCCAAATGTACGAGAGCTACGTAGGTAAAGTACCTAGATAAAATTAGGAAGGTACAGTTGCGAATGAAATTGTTTATAAATGTTTAATTCTTTTTTATAATTTCTATGAATTCTCTGTTTAATAAAAATAGTATAGTAGTAGTGGTATAATTTTGTTTAATTAATAGGCTTAATAATTTTATATTCAGACGTGAACGCAATTTCAAATCCAATTCGTTCGTTTTTACATAATCATTAAAAATTATCTTACCAAATGTTCATCACTGTAGAAAATAAGGAAGGCATCAAAGAAAGTGTTCATTTGCGTATAAGCGGAGTTTCTCATGGCGCTGCGCAGCCTCCCGAGTGGGTTGTTGACATCAGTGGCGTCGGCGCAAACGGGCGGCGCTGGCGGAGTAGGCGGCTCCTGCAGTATGGTCAGCGGCACAGGCGCCATCGACATGGTCGGCGGGAGCGTCGAGGTCGTAGTCAGCTGGGCTTGCGGTGCCATACGCACGCCCCGACATACTACAATGAAAACGGCACGTAAAATGATTAATGCTGTATAGGTAAACCGAGATATAATCGTTAATTAAATATTAATGCGGAGTACCAACATAATTGCCACCCGATTATAAAAACATCATGAATTAGAAGCGCTTGGAATCTTTCTGTAGAATTTCATTATTATAATCCATTCAACTTGAAAACATTGCAAGCGACAGAACAAGATATGACTACAATCATATTTTGCCGTCCCTTTCTCTACGCGCGATTACTAAAAAGTTCATCAGAAGGAGAAAGCGGCTAGCGACAGTGGCGTTTGTAGCGCGGGATTGTACCAAGACATCATGTGGACCAAGGAGATTGAAGAGACAGAAAGCTTTCAAAAGCTTACGGGTGCGACAAGGATGGCAAGGGGACACCCCATCCCGTTTTAGCTTTGTTCCCCGACCGCGGGGTCCTTTTATTGTTGGGGGCGTGTCTTGCCCAACCTCCATTCTATAGCTAAGACCGTACTACAATAAAACGCAATATTTTTTTCAACACAGTACAAAAAAAATAATTGCATACCTTTTTGTGGGTGATGTTACTTGGACTAGACTAATTAAAAAGTCGATGTCACATCAGAATCACAGTCAAACAAATGACTGTGATTCTGATGTGATCCACATGTTATTATGCCTTTATTGAATTAAAGTTGCTGTGCATACAAAACTACACGAATTACTTAATTGGGGCTTATTTTGTTGAGGATACTGGTGTGAGCATCCGCAGCACAGGTAACAAATTTCAGGTCAATGTTCGAGAGGTACCCAAGGGATGTGGATTCTATTGGAATGACGTCAACAACTAGCAGGACATCAGAAGGTGCGAAGATGTACTTGGTCCTTTCCCTTTCATTCAACGCTTTGGGGTGGAGATCTCTCTAAGCAATAAAATGAAGTATGTAATTTGTTACGCCGAAATGGCTGAAATGACGTCTGTAAAAGCCAGGGATGCATGTTTTTGAAGAGGTCAAAAGGATACCGTCAAACTTGGCAGGCTTGTTTTTAATATTATGTAATGCCTATGTGGGTAGGTACTCTACTTTGAACTGGTAATGAAGCAGTAAGAAAATAACATAGGTAATTTTGGTGCCTATGCCTGCAAAATATGTTCATTGTGGGTAGCTCGTCCTATAAATTATGTGTAGTTCATTTGTTTGTCCTTTTAACTTCTCGGCGACTTATATATATAACCTACGTATTTTAAAGGATAAACACTATTGTTTACAAACTAGGTACATTTATAAAAATAATATAAAAAATTAAGCACAATAAAAATACGAAACTGAAATATAAAGAAGAACTAAACCAAAATATTGACAAATAAATGCCGGTCGTATGCCACCGGGCAGTCTATACATTAAGTCGCCTTTTGTGCAATTTATTGTACTGTAACTCTACTAACGTGACGTCAGTCCCTTAAGGATGTCTGTCGTATTTCCCAAAGGGACGAAATATCCTGCGGTGTACTAGGCTGGCATAAGATATAAGAGGTTTATTTGACGCGTCGTCCTGTTCAAGGATACTCAAGGATAAGAGGCAACGACCGTGCTCGACCGCAGTGCAAGCGACTGCAGCGGCCATTCACTCGGCTACGTATTACCACATTGATAATAATGCACGTCAATAAGCGATAAATAGCACTACTACAGACAAAACTTTGTATTACCAACTTTATATGTTTAAAGTTAGCTAAAATAATTTTACGCGCAAATATTAGTTCAATTACTCTGCTGTTGAAGTTTCGACTGTCAAATTCTCACATCGATCGTAACAACTCAATTATGCAGTTAGGTATGTATTGTTATGAACTATTTTATTAACATGTGATCGATAAAAATAAACCTTTTCCATTTTTCTCTACGATCTTTCTCTGAAAACTCTACGATAGAGACAAAACAATGACCAAAGCTCATATTTAATTGGTGGCGATTAGTTTAATGGTTTAACGAGTGGGTACGTAACGTAAACGATCATAATATATATGGCACAAGTTTTCTACCATTAATATTTTACAGCACAACTATTACTTTTTATTTAAAAAACTAGCTAGAAAAACATTGCACACACAATAATACTCTATATATGTTTAAATTCTTTACATATATCATCTATACTAATATATAAAGCTGAAGAGTTTGTTTGTTTACTTGAACGCGCTAATTTCAGGAACTTCTGGTCCGATTTGAAAAATCATTTCAGTGTTAGATAGCCCATTTATCGAGGAAGGCTATAAGGCTATATATCATCACGCTAAGACCAATAGGAGCGGAGCAGTAATGAAAATTGTGACGCAAACGAAGTTGCGCGGGTCAACTAGTTTTGTATATAGAGCAAACAGTGTATTCTTAGCGCAAGGCTACCTATTTTTCATTCAGTCCCTTGGTCCAGTCCAGTTGTGTATGTCCCTCTCTCTTGCTTCGGACCGAATCTCCGAGCCAACGAAAACAAACGAGTTAATACGAACGAATTTCCCATCTTTTCTACCAAGGAAGCATGATCACGAAGATGTTACTTTACATGACGTTTTACCTTTGTAAACGTCATGTGAAATTGAAAGAACTCGGATCTTACTCGGTGAACCTTTTTCCTCGGTAAACATGTGTTACCTAATAATTTTAATAATAATTATGGTTAAAATAGGTACCGTTTTTCAAACATATCTTTAGTTTATATTTCATCTTAAATTAAAACTTATCTAACACTCAGTAGGTACTCGTACTTAAATCATTTAATGTTAATTTTCAGTCTGTCATTGTTACAGGACTGTTTATTTTCATCAAAAGTGATTAAAGGAATTCCAAAAAAATGCGTGTGCGTAAGAACAATGGTTTGCCCCCTTTTTATACCAGGATAATATGGGTCGCAGAGAGATGTTAGTTTCCGAAAGGACCGCCATGACATCGTGTGGGGTGTTGTGTAGGCGGGATCCAATCCAACGAACTTTACAAGGACGGACCGATTACGCGACGGACAGGGTATGTCGGGGTGTACATGTACCGCTCATTCACAAAAAAACGAAGGACCAAAATATTTTTTTTGGATTGACTCGCAAGTGCTAGGAGTTGTTGATCAAAGAAACAACAAAAAAAAAGTTACAATAAAAAATGATGTACTTATCCTTCCTGATTACCTTCTTGACATGTTTTACTAAATTTTCAAATTTTATCAAATTCACGATATTTTTCTTTTTTGTTTTCTTGTACTTTGCTCATTAATAATGCTGATCAAACCACATACCTACATGTCATCTTTCATTACCTCAACTAAAGTAATGATCGTGTCGAAATAACCTAAAAAGCGTAAGATTGTAAGCGCTACTAAACCTAAGACGGATGAGGGTTTGGTAAAGTATTTTATTAATACGTCTTATGACGTCAACTCTCACTAGGTTCTCATAATTCGGTTGGAGCTAACTTTCAACTTTCGAAGGGCAATGAAACTATGAATGACCGGGATATCGTACTGCCTTGCTACGTCACGCTACGTAAAATTTTCGTAGCACGAAGTCATAGTAAACTTTTATATGTACTTAACGATATTTTAGTCTCTTTTTTAATTAACTTAAAACCAGGTCACACCAGGCGTCAAAGATTTTATGTACAACTTATAATGCAATTTCAAACATTCACACGCATACGTAAGACAAAACAAAAATATACGGAGAAGAAAAAACAAGGTCTGTAACAACGTACTTAAATCAGAGAGTTATGATAACAAGAGAGCAGAGAGACAAGTTCACAACTTTATTGCTCCAGTTTTCTAAATATAGCAAGGAAGCTGTTGATTAGTATTCGAGTACTACGACTACGACGTAACCCGTTCGCGTTTTAGTTGGATTGTTTACTAGGAGCACCTAACTCGTCAGAAGGTGGTTGCTATTCCGCCTGAGTAATAGGTGCTTATTGCATACGAGAAGGTATTAATGAAACGTCAGATATTGCGTAGGTTTCTATACTTGGCATTTGTTATGTTTTCCGGGTAGCTTCAAGCCAAAACTATTGCATCCGGGAAGGAAAATCTGTCTTAGGAAATCTACAATAGAGTCTACAGATGGCGCTAAATTTCTAAGAAGACATTACTCGTCGAACTAGTCTTGTAGACTTCATACTTATCGTTCAGAAAATTGAAATACTAACAATAATTTTGTGGTTTAAATTACATTTTTAAGAAATTCACACACAGTGTACTTACCTAGACCTAAACAATCAATGGTTCAAGTTTCAATCATATAGGTAAGTAAGTACATTTACGCAGTTCTTTGCAGAAATGTTGAGAGAGTTTTCATAAAAAAAACTGTGACATAAAAATGCGTAGATGCCAGTTACATTGTAGCAGGATGTCATGAAAACAAGAAGATAGAAAATATTTTTCTTTTTTTAATGAATAAAAATAACAATAGGTACATAATACTATTTACATAAGTACCTCAAAAACATGCTCATCATAGATAACAAAACATGCTGCAATCAAATCCGGGAAATTGTGTTTAGTAAAAGCTCGTAGCACCGGCACCGGTATAGCGGTAGAATTCGGCGCACACTGCTACGACAACGGCCTACATAACTCTACGAAGGCTACGAGCAAATTTTTGCTATCCTAGACGTAATGACGTAACTTGTCGTAGCAGAGTTGGTGAAAATAATGTAAAAGCAAATGTAAATAGTCCAGCAAATTGTTTTAGCATCAAAACGTTCCCGTTAGTAATGCTCACTGTTTGTTAGATATAACTTATTATTTGAATCAGACAGACAGTTCACAACAACATACAAACATGAGTAACATTTCTTTATTAGTACAACTTGTGTGAGAGAGATTACATGAGTAAAAATACTATCTGTGTGTTTGTTACACACAGGCGTGTTTTCAATGCATACAGCTACAACGTGAAAGACCGAGATGGTATTTGTGAGCAATACTTTAAGCCCCCAACATTGAGT
The DNA here is from genome assembly GCA_950371165.1 of Lacanobia oleracea. Classification (NCBI taxonomy): domain Eukaryota; kingdom Metazoa; phylum Arthropoda; class Insecta; order Lepidoptera; family Noctuidae; genus Lacanobia; species Lacanobia oleracea. The sequence continues at coordinate 7,812,205 of OX493387.1, forward strand.
TGGTCTCTTTCTCCCAAAGCATATCCCAGTCCCAGCAAATGCGACAATCGTTGGTTGGAGAGAAACGGAGAGAGGTACGCGTGCAGTCAGCTGTAGGTCTTGCTACACTGGTTGGTGATGCAGTGAAGGGCAATGCACCTCTGTGGCCGGCTGCTTGCCTGGTGCAATAGTCGCTGTTGACGCATGTCACTGCGTCACGGGGCGTGTGCGACGGCGCGGACTGCCCGCTTCGCTTCTGTGTTGTGGTAGTGAAGACAGCACATTTGCATTGTGCTTGCCGTTCGTACGACCAACACCAACATGTCAAGCAATAATCATGTCTGTTGTAGATTACATCATACATGCGTGTTTTACATGTGTGTACTTAATTTTACTTAGTGAAATACGTCATTTCAGTCATAATTTTAATGTAGGCTCATGCTTATTTATACAAAGGTATTTTTTAAACTACACATTCATAATATTAAAAGCTCACGCTACTTCATTAGCCTTATAAAATTAATATTTCACTGTGACTTCTCACATATATATAACTCTTACTAATTTATTACAGACAGACACGATACGCCAAATTAAGTAGTCTGCCAGTAGTGTGTGGATCACACGTATCACGTACGGTATGACCACGTGTCGGAAAGGGTTGCACATGTGGGCTATAAGTACTAGGGTAGCAGACGAAGGGTGGAGACTGAAGTCACATGTGCTTCGTCAGTGGGTGATCACGATCAGCTGCTGTTCGCGAGGGGTGCGGAAATGTGCGTGGGTAGGGTTGCAAATTACCACATGGCAAAATAAGCGCACATGTACGCAAACTTGGTTTACGCTCTAGCGGTTGGATTTAGGATGACGTCATCAAGGACCAATTTTTTCGTAGCGATTGCTACGAAGTTTAGCAGCAGATCTCTAGTCTAGTTAGTCAGTAGATTTCTTTTACAGGAATTTCCCATGTTTATTTTTATGAAATGTTTTCAGAGCCTTTTTTGCTGTATGTATTCATATAATTTATTCACTAAATCTTTCTGAAGGGTAAAGTGTACATAGCTATTTCCAATAACTTATAACGATTTTAGTCATTCGTATTGATCTTGATCGTTTAAATATGTACAGTATCTAATCTAATAATAAAGGATTGATAAAAAATAGAATGCTCAAAACATAATATCTAATTAGCTGAGCCATTTTATTTTTATGCGTGGCGTCGGTTATGTAAAGAACTCTTTTATACCTGCTGAAAGTTGAATTTCACAAGTCAAAAATTCTAATCCTGTCACAAATATTATTATTTTTTTCCCACTATTTTTCCATCACGTTTTCTGGTTGAAACTTTATCCCTACATTTTTCCAAGCCCGCGTGTTTTCGCCGGCATTCCAAGAGCTCCTATCGCTTTATGTTTGCCTGGTGTTTGGGATTCAAGTGAGGCCATCTTTGCCGGAATTCTTATCAAAGAAAAATAACTTGGCTCCCAAGAATTTGTGGAATTTTGTTACATATTTTTGTGTTGTATTTTTTTAGAAATTATAATAGGTACGATGTTGTTAATTGAATTATATTTCTGTGAAAGAAATAATAAGAAAATACTGTAAATAAAATAAGCATGTGAGTTGTTTTTTAACAATAATATCCCGTATCCTTTTAACAAATCGAGTAAAAAAGAATTTATGGAATAAAATAATTATACTTAAGTAACATAATTATATGGTAATGAAATAATTTTATTTGTTAGTCTAATATTGTTTCTGAAATGTCAACTTTTCTTTACGAAGCGTGAACGCCCATGCCAAAAACATGGATTTATAAAAAAATACCTTTATAAGTACCTAGGTACTTTTAAGGGCAGATTCCATACATAACCAAAATAAGTACCCAAATATAATTATATTATGAAGTAGTAGTAGCAACATTGCTGACTGTTACCTCACATAAACTTTTTTGTCCAACAGATATTCGGTCTGGTCGCCCTCGAAGGTAAAGCCCTTTCTGAGCACAACTCCCACAGAGTTATGTGAGCCTGGTACACAAAGTCATTGGGAGTGACATGCCCATTATTTCTTACTACAAAGAAATCCCTTCTGTCATTTACACCTACTCAAGGGCTCTAGGCGTCTCGTTTTAATAATTTGCATATTTAATTACTGTTAATTTATGTTTTTGTTTCTAAACCTTTTTTATGCTTGGAACAGAGTCACAAAGCTGAGTGTTTTGTACTTGGTGAGGATGTGAGTAAGTAGATAAAATACTATTGTAACTTTCAAATAACAAAATGTGCATCTTTTCGCCTATAATGTAATTCAGTTGTTTGTTGTCAAATTATAATATTATTGGGGAGCCCTTTAAATTATTTATAATATAACACAGAATACTAGGAACGCAAAGAGTATAAGAAGTTCGAAAGGGCCGTCTAAGGGCCTGTCGAATTTCACGATTCGGTTTACGCATTGGGCGTGGCTTTGTCGACCAATCAGAGTGAAGAGTGTTACGCAAGAAGTTACGCACGCTGGCAAAGACCCTTTTGTACATACCTACAGATTTTCGTGTCTCTCTTTATTTCTTGTAGAAGAAAGAGAGACAAGACAATTTGAACAAGTGTACTTGAAAGGTTTGCATCAGTCTACAGTCGTACAATGCCTGAAATAAGTACGTAGGTAAATACTAAAGTACTTATAAACTAAGCTTCTATATTGGATTTAGAAAATTGCAAGATTTTAAAATTTCACTAGATTTCCACAATGTCTTCTTTAGGTTATATACCTAATATAGTCAACACCACATACCTACGTGACTTTACTACAGACAAGAAGAACCTACTTTCCAGTAGGTACCCACCAGAATAGTGCAACGACAGTCTGACGATTTATCAGTTGGATATTCGGAAAGATGCGACCTTTGGCGAGAGCCTCCTGATTAGGTATTTCATTGAACCCTCGGAAAACCTTCCAAATGGGCACGCGATGCCGCGGCCGACTGGGATAACCCTAAATACATAGACTCCGCACTCAGGTCGGTTGCACTAAAGACAACCTCTTTAGGTGGTTCTCGGATGGCTCCGATCTTCAGTGTTTGTGTGGTGTCTCTCCTCAGTCCGTGGCCCCCCTTTCGTCCTGCGCCACATCATGCTGTCACCTGTAGGTATACGTGAGGACCTTATGGCTGCGTCAGCGAATGGTTGCTGTGCCGTTGCTGAGTAGGTAGGTACTTGGCCTGAGGTACCTACATTAAAATTAAAAAATAACACCATTTGCCATCGACGCGCTAAGAAGAATTAGGTGGATAAAGTTACCTACGCCATAGAGTCGAATGGGTCTCAATTCAAATGGTCATCCAACAGCAGTTCGACGGTCATCAATCTTTTTTTTTAAGCAAACACGGTCTACCTATGTCTATCTATTGGTGCTACGCGCAAACTATTTCGTTTTTCTATGACATTTCTAATAAAAATAAACCACTATTATCTTAATAGGTATCTAGATTATTAGATAAAGCTAGTTAGGTAGGTACTGTAGAATATCCTCCTTGGAAAGTGTATAAGAAGAATTTGATTAGGTTTGAATTTAATGACATAAGAATGTGTTAGTCTCTGTAAAAATTCCTTGAGAGCAGACGTAATGTAATTATCCATAAAAGTTCCATCAGATTTTCATTTTATAAAACAACCACCGCTATGTTCCCATCCCGGTACTTTACAGTAGGTACCTACTAGAATAAAATGTAGTCGCAAAATTAATGTAGCAAGTTGTCAAACGCATAGACGCTGCTGTGGATGTTCAAAAGTCTAACGCATCACTTGACTGACTCAACACTGCTACGAAATTCGTAGCAATTGGATGTTTCCATTTGAGGTCCGAAGAATTTTGAATTGTGTTTAAATCGAGCTTAATATTTTGTATCTAGCTATAAACCTGTGTGCTCTACCTAGTTATGCTGGGACTGCGACGTACGTATTGCATAAGATTTTTTTATATAAAAAACCATTATTTTCAATGCTGCTACGACTTTCGTAGCAAGGGAGGTTTCCTACTAGCTCCAAGGGATGGGGTTGGTTTTTTTGTTAATGTGAATTAACTACATCTGTTAACTTGTCTACCGATTTTATAAATCTGTGAGTACCAAGTATATTTTAAAATTATGAATTCTTTACTGCTACGTCATTCGTAGCAAGGGATGGCGGTAGTCTCAGGAATGGGGGATGTTTGTGAGCGTGGTTAGTAGTTATATTTTTTTCTATTTGCTATATTAGCAAGACCTAGATTTATTTTAGTTTAACTTATAATATACAAATTATATTATATTTAATAAATAGTTTAAACGAAATAAATAATTCTACACGGCTACGACATTCGTAGCAAGAGTTTTTCCTCTCTGAGGTCGGGAAGGGGGAAGGGGAGCGGTTTAATTTGTTAAATGTCTAAGAGCGGTTACGCACTGCATCCGATCCGAATCCGAAATTGAGTTCCGAGTTTTTTCCTGTTTGAAAATGTACTGAATTCGACGGACGGAGTTCGGATCTAGTGCGTAACGCCTTCTACAATTAGTGGTACTACGTTCACTTCGGACCGACAATTCTCGGATTCGGATCGGATGCAGTGCGGAACCGCTTTAACTGTTGGACGAGACTTGCCGATCATAAAAGAGTCGATTACCTGAAAAATATAATTTCCTTTTAAATTATTATAGGGAATATAGGTAGTTCTACGCTGCTACGAAGTTCGTAGCAAGGGATGATTTCCTTTTGCTTCCAAAGGATGGGTTTTCTGTTTGTTCGTGGCTGATCTACTAGATAGCTTTGAAAGCCAGTTACCTAGCATTGTATTGAGATTACCTACTTAGGTAGGTATGCATAGATAAGCACAAACACCTTTTTTCAAATAAAAATTACTAATATTCTACTCGGCTACGAGTCTACGACATTTGTAGCAAAACATTCCTTGTTTACCATTTGAGGTTCACTCAAGGAATGATATTGTAAATGGTATGAATACCTACAAGCTTAATATTGAAATAGGTACTATCTACGTAAACTAATCTAGGTTAGATAGTCCAAAATTCCCTATTCTCATAGATCAGGGATGGTCAATCAACCCGTTGATCGCGACTATACCTAGGTAATAAAATTCCAGTCGATCGCAGAAGGCAAAACATATAAATAACAGACCGGGAAACTATAAAACGAATAAACACAACACCTCTTAAGGGATCATTGTAATCATCAGTAGGTATGAAGATTTTTTAACTATGGGGCCAACGCCGAAATCGCCAAAAAAATTAGCTGTTCAGTAGATACATTATGTCAAGTTATGCGCACATAAATGTAGTATGATAGTCGATATTTTTTCGCGATTTCTGTGTTGGTATTAGATTTTAGATATTAGGTATACTACGTAAAAGGTCTTCATAATGATGGGTAGGTACAATGACAAATGTACAAATAAGTTTATGTTGGGCAACGACAAGCAAACAGCGAGTATAGAGTACCTAGTACCTAGGTATAGGCAGCTGCTCTCTGGCAGATGAAAGTGGCAGTTACGATGAACTTTAACACATAGACAAGTATAAAGTACCAACTTACATCCATTTCTATGTGTGTGTAGAATATCAAACCCATGGTGTATGTAGTTCGGTTATATTTATGTATGGGTGTGCATACCTAACCTACACCCATACATAAATAAGTGTTATTTTGTGTGTGTGTGCAACGCGATAGTTTAGCAACGGCCGACGGCGGCCATGACAGGGTTGCAAGGGGTGCACTGTACGCGGAAGCCAGCAGTTTGAAGAGGTGTTTCAACCCCCTAATACTAGCTGTCTCTATTACTAGTAAAGTTGTTTAGATACGTTTGCGCACGTGATCGAAGGTATTGAAAGTTTAGTTTTAACTTGCAAGTTCTTTAAGTAAGCACTTATTTTATAAGTCGGTAGGCCTATTCAAATACCTATTTTAAAAAATTACTAGGTACACGCCTATGAGATACAATTTCAAAAACTTTTACTTCTGATGAGCTGATAGGTAACTATCCACTTATAAGTAAGTATTATCAAAGAAATTGTCATCCATAGACAATGATGTGAGTTTTATTTATTCTATGAACGATACCTATAACGATACTAAACTTATAATTTTAATGTTGCTCTTAGTCATACAAATTATTCGAACGAATATACTAGCAGCAGATACTAACAAAGATCGACCAAATCTACAGTTGGCCCATTGCCATCTTTATTTTATTTAGGTAGGTTACCTACCTAGTTTGTTTGAAAAACATTTTTTTAATTCGATCCTAAGTATGTTAAATTTGTAAGCGTTAATCCTAAGCCCTATTGTTTTGCCAGCTATTACATTTTTTACTATTTTTTTCACCACATTGTATCCAAGATACCTAAAGCCATAAAGGGACTGTAGGTATTTTTCGCAGTTCCGAACATTACCTACTAAATCCGTGAGAACTCTTTTGTCGTTCTGCAAGCCTAGTACGCCTGTGCGCGTTATTGCTGCGGTTCCGATTCCCCGACAACCAAGATGGATGCTGCTGAGCGCTGTTGTTGCTCGATGTCAGCAGATTAAATTGGGTTTAGCTATTGTTAATTAAATTTTCAAAATAAAATAAAAGTACCTTAGGACCAAACATACTTATTATAGCATTATAGTTTGTTCATAACTTATTTGTTTTACTTTTACGTATTCTCATTTCTACGGTAGGTAACTTTTACGTAAGTTCAATATTTTCACAAAATCCGTGTTTCCGGGGTGAAATCCGGATGTGGACGGATTTGAAACCGGAAATTCCTTCAGGAATGGCTAGGATAACAGGAAGTGAAAGCGGTTGCGTTGTTTAGGGCTGAAAATCAATATCCGGGTGGGGGGGGGCTAGCTGGTTGGGGGGGTGAAAATCTAGAAATATAGGTAAAGCTTTAGACATGAAACTTTCAGGGATTAAATTAAGTAAACAAAGACTAATTTATTGTTGGATTTATTTATGGTTGGATAAAAAAAGTAAATATGATTTTAGAACAATTTTAAAAATGTAATTCCATTATTTTTTATTATTCTATTAGTAAAGGGGTGTTCCTTCAGCTCTAGGTTTGTCGATATTTCCAACGGTCTTCGGTTATTGGAAATGTATCGGCTATTGCCGATAATATCGAACCGTTCGGAAAGCACCAAGGCTGCATAGGCGTCGAGAAGTAAAGTTGACCAGAAATCGATATCCCATTAATACATGTTCGAAGCTATAGAGCACGGATATTGGTTCGGGAGCAGGTGAAAGAGAACATGAGGGATGGATGCATTTAGGGTGAGGCGGGACTTAGGACTATGGTAGTGCGCCTGCGCGATTCTGAAGTGTCGCTAGGAGAATGTTATAATAAACTTCAAAATTAAAGTTAACTTCAGCAAAAGTTTAGACTTCAAAATTATTCGACTTTTCAATTGAAATCTTGAGTTTAATTTTAGTTGATTGAACGAACGCTTGACAATGTGTACTCATTATGTACATAATGAGTAGACAGTACCTACTCGTACGTTTATTTATCAAAATATATAAAGCACATTATCTGTAAGTACTGCGGATTTAACCAAGAGCACAATTCCTATATTCATATTATGCCAATATAAAAACAGAAATAAAAACACTACACCTCCAAACAAAAATAAATAAGGTGCTTCAGAGTTGTAACAGTAAAAATAAACGTGGAGTGTGACATAATGATATGCGTAATTAGATCAAAGAAGTATCAGGACAACATATTCTGTAGGTAGGAGCGTTGCCAACAAAAGGACCAAAAGGGCACGAAGGACTTGGTCGTCATTACTCGGCTCGGAGTGCGAAGGGCCTCGATCGTCGCTATGGCAAGAATGCGCGCAGCGCCGCCGACCGACACGTCATTTCCCTTCCTGAAAGCTCGCAATCTACTCCTACCAGGGCGGCAGAAACGAAAGCGGGTCATCGAAATCGTGAATGGTTTCATCCCCCAAGGTAGGCGGAGAAATGCGCGCGCGTGGGTGTTGTTATGGAAACGGTGTTGCCCACCTACTGGTAACTTATAAACTGAAGGAGGTGTAGTCTAAAAGGAAAGTTCGAACTTTCAACTGGGTGCGCTTATAAAGTTCAGCTTGAGTTCAATGAACTTTTGTTGAACTTTCCTAAACGATTTCAAGGACGATGGGTACCTATTTAATTTTGCTGAAAACGTTGGTTTGGAATTTTAAATTGGATTCCATTTATTTTACTGCGCTATTTGCATAATAAATCAACTATAAATAATTATTGTGATCGAGGAGCTCGTGGCTAAATAACAACAGCCGCACGGGTCGATCTTTAAGGTTAAGCAACGCTTGCCAAGGTTGGTCTGTGGATGGGTGACCATCTTAATATACCGAGTTTCCTCCGTGCCTCGGAAAGCACGTCAAGCTGTTGGTCCCGGCTGTCATTTGTAGATCTTTGGCAGTCGTTACGGATTGTCAGAAGCCAGTAAATCTGACTCCAGTCTTGCCAAGAAGTACCGTGTTACCCAGTTAATGGGTTGTGGAGGTCTGGTAGGCAGTCGCTCCACGTAAAACACTGGTATTCAGCTGACTCCGGTTTGACTGGAAGCCGACCCAAATATAGTTGGGAAAAAGCTAGGCAGATGAAATAATTCTTGTGATCGGCATAATTATATTTTTTGTATTTTCAAATATATGTACCTATTATAATATATATATATATATATGCAAAGAGTGCGTAAGTGTGGCTCATTACCTACATGCCGTATTCTGAAGGAGTTTAAAGAAAATTTCTCAATTTTTCGAGGCGGAAATGTTAATCTGCTCTATGTAAAGAATGTTGAGGAATGAATGTTGATGAATTAATTAAATTATTATTGACATTATTGTCAAAATGAAAGATAGTGCCATTAATACGTCTCACTATATCTTGAAGAATAGCACTTCGCCCGCGACTTCGTCCGCGCTGCCGGAAATTCTGGCGGCGAGACTTATACCTATGTAAAAAGTCATTATTCGAGGTTTGGCTCTCAACTGTTTTGACCTCCAATATAAAAATACAAAACGTAGCTCCAAAATTGGACCGATTTAAAAGATATTTTAAATCGGTCCAATTTTGGAGCTACATTTTATTGATAACAAAAACCTTATTAAAGTACAGTTTTAATACGGTTTTTGTTATCAATAAAATGTATCTAGGTATTAAAACGAAGTGTCAAGTTTGTTACGCCAAGAACCTAATAGTAAGTACAGCAGCAGTGACGCCAAATTACCAGAGACGCAAGATTTATTATTGTTTAAGATAATTTTGTATATTTTAATATTGAGTATTTTATCTACGGGCCTCAGTTGCCTCATAATAAAATGATTATTATTAATACTAAAATAATACATTTATACTGCCTGCTATCATATTTGACGTCACATGTCACGTGACATTTTATTTTAACGCTTGCTCATTCAATCTCGTCCTGGGACAGCGCTGTAAATCTTGTAGATAAGGTAAATCAGTATCGAGTTCATTAGCCACGTAATGAGCTAATTATTGCAAGAGTGCAAGAGGGACGGAAGCAGAGGCAGGCGGAGTGGTCAGCGGTATGTGTGCCACGGCCGTGTCTGTTTGTCTGTCTGGTTGCCAAGTGGCCGGCGAGGTGGGCTGAGGCGCGCGGCCACGCCACCAGGCGCGCAGGCGGCCGAAGCGGTGCACTGCAACTGCACAAGTGCATTCACCGCGGGGGCTGCACTCCGTAAAGTTTACTCACAATCACAGACCGTGCGGACCAGCTGTCGAGCGCACGCCGCGCCGCAAAGTGCAAGGTGCATTCACTTTAAAATATGGCAACAAAACATTTTTATTTTATGCACTTTGGGAGGGAAGGTATAAAAAATCAGCATGGCTGGTTCAAAATAAAAGCTAACTCCATAAAAGGTAAAATTGTCTGCTCCATACTATAACGTAACTCGCCATAATGATGAATATTACCATAACAGTGTTGTCCGGTCAATTTAGCGCAGCGGGCGCGGCTGGCATTTTGATGAGGGGATGAACACGCCGATGTTTACCATCTATCAGGTTTAGGGTTAGTAAAGCTATTGTGCAAATTCATGTTTTATAAAGCGAGGATTATTTTGAAGCAACGGCATTTTGTGAAGCGTAGATCAGATTTTTTATCTATCTATAGGTATAGGTACTTACCTATGTATTAGGTATATATATTAACTAGTTGACGCTCGCAACTTCGTCTGCGTCACAATTTTCATTACTGCTCCGCTCTTGGGTATTGGTCTCAGCGATAATATAGGAATACTTAGGATAGCCTATAACCTTCCTCGATAAATAGGCTATCAAACACTGAGATAATTTTTCAAATTAGCGCGTTCAAGTAAACAAACAAACAAACAAACTCTTCAGCTTTATATATTAGTATTGACGAATCCCTATATTCCTTGGTCATCGCATCACGTGTGAACGGCTGGACCGATTTCGCTAATTCTTTTTTGTTGTGTTTTATGGTCAGGAGATGGTCCTTATGAGAGGAAAAAAAAGGAAGTTGCTATTCATGGGAGCGAAGCCGCGGCACTTTTTTACAAATGATAACATCCGTCCGCACCAATCGATGTTCAAGATCGGGCAAAGTGGAGGAAGCTAAGTAGGAAGGCGGACCCTGGCAATAGCCGGGATTAACGCCAGGTAGAAGAAGAAGAACATCCGTCCGCACCAAAAGACCAAACCAGAATACTCAGAATCTCATTTAATAATAACAAAAACGCTGCCCCAAAAACAACAAAATTTAATTACGAGCAATCTCGCCGGCGATTTTATGGGTCATCAGAATTGAGGCGCGCAACCCTTCGGTAATAAAGAAAGACAATGGGCATCATTTGTCACAGCCCCGCACCCCGCACCCGCCCCTTGGCCCACCGCCCGGCCAGCTCGAAGGACCGACCGCGACCCCAATATGTGTCACCCACTCACCTCTGATTTAGCCTGATTCCCTAATCCCAGCCGACTTAATTACCTTTGTGAGATCGTTAATTTTCACCTTTATGTTCCCAAAAACTACTTACTTACTATTTGGATAAATGACACAATTTGAGGTTAACAACTGCTCCGGTTAATTAAGTAACTGTGATTCAAATTTACACGGTACGAAATAGATCACGAAGACCCATTTCACTGTCTCCTTGGGTGAACCTATGAATGGAAATTGTTCATATTTAACTTAGATATATACGATCGACGATTTATCAATTTACACGGTTTTAAATACCTACACTTATAAACAAATAAAATAATCAATGCAAAGTAAAACGAAAGGCAGATCTTTCCCATGGGCCATGAAAAATGAAAATAGTAAGTTATTCAGTTTAAAAGCAGGAGCTTTTGAGCGGGTAAAGTTAATAAGACCTATGATCTCAGTCGAAAAAACGCGATGAAGGTTTGTCGTAATAGTCTGGATACAAAAAGTAAAAAAAAGTTTGCACTTTCCATTAATTTCATTTCAATTTCAGTCATCATGACTTGGATGGTTTTAATTTGATGGAGAAGTTTAATTTTTCAATGTATGTCTTTAATGTAGGTACCCTGAAAAAGTTGTTCAAAAGTTGTTTCAGACTTTCTAGAAAAGTCAAGCTCTAATTTTTCCGACTTTGAAATATTTTTACTGAAGTATGGGAAACTTCTGCGAGGCATTTTAATTATTCTAATTAAATCTAAGTATTACAAGTTGGTAATAAATCCAGCCGAAGAGGTGGAACAAAACAGGTTAGTGGGGCGTTGTTAGAGCGGAACGAGTTTATGGGGCGCGGCGAGGCCTTTCGAAGCGAGCCTCCGCGTGCGATGCTACCCTGGTAGATATTTCTTTTTATGGTCTACGGATAAATGTCAAGGGAGTGCCCGGCGCGCCTAGAAAGCACCCCGTGCGTTATGACTTTCGGCTTTACGCGCCAGCTATAAAAAGAATAGGGCAGATTTTCCAATGCTTACAGACTGTCTACGACCGTGGAAATGTAGTATAACTAGCTTATAAGGCGCCTGACCTTTGACAACGTGGTTAATTAGATATGTCTTGACTAAATTTACGGAAGTTACGGAAAATAAAGAAAAACTTTCATAATTTTCCGTAACTTTCCTTTGAATACAATTGGTTTCCATCAAATCCGAGGAAATATCCCGAATCTTTAGAGCACATCTAATCCATCCTGTCAAATGCAATCAACATAGGGAAAGAATCCTGTGAGTGGGTCGGTATCATCGAAAGTTATCTTAAAACTTCTCAACACTTGAAAGGACTCGAGCAGTTATACCCGAGTATTCCCGTCAGATTCCTCGCGGATTCTTGAACATCCTACGATGTCATGTTCTCCTAATAAAAAGGACACGTCAGCATCCCGTATTTCTCACGCTCGCTCCCGAACAGCCTCCAGCCTCCCTGTTTTGTCTCTTTTTATTCCCTGGGACGCGCCACTCACACGCATTACCTTATCGTGGGAAATAACGACACTGTTCTTTTTGTGATTCGTATTACAAAGGCAGTTTTTAAAGTGATACTTCATCTACTGGCATAGTAAACTAGCCATGTAACATACAATAAAAAGACACCTTTTAAAGTATGAAAAGGACCATTCGATACCTAGATTTTTGGTCTGCTTTTTTCTGAACAGAAAAGGTCAGATAGAGACGGAGAGATGGGCATCCCTTTCGATTGAAATACCCGAACTATTTTTATACCCTCTAGGTAAAGTAGCAGTATGTGGTGTGTGTAATTTATATTTAAGTGCACCATTTATTTTTCTGTTGAATGATATTGGTAAACAATTTGAATTTAGGTCTAGTTGGGTTTTGAAAAAAAAAAATGAAAGGTACTTTAAAATTAGATCGTACCCGTATCGTAAATAATGCCTATTTTTTATTATAACACCAAACACATTTCATCAGTTTCATTTACCCTATTACCATCAAGCATTACAAATTCAACTCTGGGCTGACAAATCCAGAAGGAAAACCTTAATAATACTTCGTTCGACGTGAGCATCGAACTCGGGACCGCACGCTCAGCGGAAGCGCTTGCGAATACTATCTATAACAACGAAGCGTTAGTACTGCGATAACAAAACAGTTAATTTTAAATGAGACTACACTTCCTATTTGACGAATTTACGAACTTGTTTATTAATTGTAACTCTGGCGTTTTAGCGGAGAAGAGCGTGTAATGACCCTGGGTGTATGACCTAAGCTAAAAGAGTATTTCATAGTAGGTGGGGTTCTGTAGTTTCTGCCTAGGTACCCCAAGGGAAAATGGCGTGGTATGTACTTACGTGTTGTCGTGGTAAAAAATATGCGCGACTCTATGCTCGCAAATTGCAATAAACTAATGAGATTTTTTGTAACCAACTATATTTTGCCCGCTACTTTGTACGCACATATCCCGTTTTTTTCCCATTCCGTGCGAATTTGGGAAAATCCTGCCCTACACTCCCCTTCCCAAGGTAACTAGGTACATGCTAAATTTCAGCTTTCTACTCGTACGAACAGTAGTTTCGGCGGTGCGTTGTCTGTCAGTCACTTAGTAACAAAAGAATAAAATAAATTAGATTATAGTTATCATAGATTGTGAGGAAAAGCCACCCTCCAGGGTAGCTTTACCATAGCTCCATACCTACTCCCTCCAAGTCCCTCTAGACAGGCGACAGCCGCCAGCTTGCGCGCGATACCTCATTATTTATGTGGCATTTACAGGAGCGACCTGTGACCTTCATAACGCTGAAAATAACTTTCAGGTCACACTTCTAATAGAACCTACTGTTTTTACTGAAATTAAAGCTAATTAGAAGAGTTTCACTGTTGTCGACTTGCTGAAAAAATATGAGGGTAGTCGCCTATTAAAAATAAAAACTATAAAATGCGTTGTAATTTCGCGTGCTCTGCCCTTGTAAAAAGATACAATATGTACGTGACATTACAAGCTCCCAGGTTTTTGATGCGTTTTAACTTTGCAATTATTTACTGACTATATAAAGCAAAAACTACCTCTACTCACGATGTTTTTTGATCATCAAGGTAACTGACGTTGGTTGCGGAATTTGCTCGAAAGAGTCACCGCGGCCCTGCGCAAAAGGCACCGCATTAGGAGGAACACAGATGGGTTTTAGTCAGTGAGAGTCAGTCACTCTCCGCTCTCGAGCGGAAGATTTGATGATTTCCCATCCCTATAAAAAAGTGACTTTCTTATTTTTTCGACAGGGGGTGCCCTCAGCGAGCGGAGTTCTAATAAATATAATATTTGTAGCCTCGGCTGGGGGCCTTAAATTCTAGAGGCCCACACAGGCAAGTCCGGTTTAGTAGTTGAAACCCTCTAGGGTTGAAAACTGCGAGTGGCCATCGACAAAAAAAAAAAAAAAAAAAAAAAAAAAAAATTTTTTCGACTTTCTTTTTTTTTTATCCAGCAAACATCACTATTGTCTATACGTTTGTTTCAACGTTTAACATGTATGTTTTCTACAGGAAAGCAAATGTAATCTAAACATAATTTTAGTCTTTGGAAGCTTAATTTAGCCTGCGAGTAAAGCCTGACGTGAACCGGAACTTGTCACCGGAAGTGACCCAAAAGGTTGCGCGCGTCACTTTGGATATCGGATACCTTTCTGAAACTTTAACTATGAGTTCTCATCCATCAATTTTGTGCAAACACTGAGAAACAAACAGTGTGGGGGAAATCATGAACATGATTTAAAAGAGTGTCCGTGGAGTTTCTTGCACGTTCTTCTCCATAGAGATCTACGCTTTGGAACGTGCCGACGCAAAGTGCCTGTAAATGGTTTATTTGAAATAAAATGCATCTTGAATCTGTGGCATCCATATTATGCTCTTTTTAAGCCAAGCTGTAGGCACAGATAACACGTAGGCAGGTATGTAACTTTCTGACATAATGACAGATTCCTTGACTATCCATACTTAAACCACGTGACGCCATCACCACTTTACGAATTTGGATGACGCTAGGCACACGGGCAGACCATGGTTTAGGACGTAGAACACTTTTTATTCCTGGATAAAATCCTTTTATAATTTTCAGGGTTCCGAAGGATAATCAAGGATCCCCTATTACTGTCCGTCAGTCCGTCTGTCTGTCAGCAGGGTGTATCTTACGAACCGTAATAGGTAGAAAGTTGAAATTTTCAGTGTATATTTCTATTCTATTGCCACTATGAGAACAAATAATAAAATAAAATTAAATTAAAAATTAAAGGGGGTTCCCATACAAGAAACTATTTTTTTTCCGTTTATGATACAGACTCGCACTTGTCCGGTTCTTCGACTTTCACGGGGGCGAAGCCCTGGCTGAAAGCTAGAGTCCATAAATGAGTCTTTTCATAAGTGGTCTATCGGTTTACCGTGTCAAAGCAAACTGTTACCCTTTAAGTACCTTCACATTGACCTATATCATCACCCCTCATCATCCACCTAGCCTTTTTCTCCTTTTCCCAAAGCCTTCACTCATCACATTCCCAAAACTGGGAAATCCAAACATTCTACAGTCATAGACTGTAACCTAGCTCTTACGAACAGATTACTCCCAAAATCAAATGACAATGAAAATACACAAATCCATAATCACCGACCTTGCACATCATTTGACCCTCTTGAGTCGGACTGACAGACTATACCAATGGGCAATTAAATAAACTAAAAAGCATGTAATAGGTTTTAATTCGTGTGATGTCAGTAAGCCACAGTCCGATGATGTTGAATTAATCCACATAAACACCATGTCTGGACTCCCGACGGATGTTCATTAAGATTAATTTATTACAATAGGTAGGTGTGTTTTTAGGAATGACCCTGATCTCGATATTAATGTTAACTGAAACGCGGGCACTCTGCCAATTATATGAACACGATCTAATCTTTCCTATTTTTTTAAACTTACTAATATACTGAAAGAAAGACATTCCTCATAATGTGAATATGAATATGCACATCATTAGATACAAATGATGCTGCAATCGTTTGCTGTGTTTCCAAACGCATATAACCCTAATCTCTTCAAAGTTAGAGTGAACAGACTTCTTCTGGGTAAGCTCACGTCTCTCGTCGACTTTGTCTCTAACCGAGACTAGATTCAAGAGCAAACCATCTCAATTACAAAAAAGATGATCAAAATTAAGTGTTCCAAAAAGTTATTAACAACTGCATAATAAAACGGAGCTGCTGATAAAAACAGATAAAGTGAGAATTATGACAATTTACGCAGCTAAAGAAACACAAAAGTAACTTACCTGAAACTACAGCAGCCACTGCCGCGAACTGCAAAATTTTCAGCGTCCACATTGTTTCAGTTGCAGGCGCCGCAAATTCTTGTTTAACCACCAACTTGAATAAAACTCATACGCAAGTCATTTTAAAAAAGTAAAAGGTAACCAAATTATCGCGTGCAGGTCATTTATACGATAAAAAAGAAAAAAAGTCAAGATAAATTTAAACTAACTAATTAGATACCTACTAATTAAAACCCACTATCGATAAAAGAATTATAAAAACAATACGATTGTGAAAAATAAATCTACGAAATTCAGTTTGGAGTAAATGGGAAGTCGGTCTGTTTCGCGGGCACGCTCGTCACTTTGTCAGCGGCTCAACTATTTCAGCAGTCCTGTCCTGAAGCTTGCTGCGCCCCTCGCAACCCCACCACCCTTTACGTGGTGGTGCAGAATGGGGACAGGGAGCGTCCCACGGGCTATAAAGAAAATTGTCTTCACTGCGCTGATTGAAACAATATTTGTGGGCTTGAAAGGTGTCGTGCTGGCTTCATAGCCGCCTCGTTAACTGACCTGCGCTGGTATGTGACTCATGCTCTTATATGGCAATAGCTAATCTCATTTTATAGAGAGGAAGACGTATTTTGTAGGTATTGTTATGGGAGTAATGAGAAATAAATCGACCTTAGCTAGAACCCAACAGTAATGGTGGTTGATGACACTTACAATTTGGAAATTAAAAAGTTACTGCTACTTCTATAGGTATAGCCAACCCTCAAAGCTACTTACTGCTTCGGGTTTTGTAGTCTTTATTGACGTTTTGATATCAGACGTGCAATGTTGACTTTTGAACCGACTTCCAAAAAAGGAGGAGGTTCTCAATTCGGTGGGTATTTTTTTTTGCCCCAAATAGAAGAGCAAGTTTCAAAGTTACACATTACCAAATACTCGTAAGTATATCTGTAACGCTTCATACGCAGTGGTACATGTAAGATTGGCACCCTAGCCAACGCTTTCGATTGCAATCATTTTTACCTGACTCCCCCGAGGGTAATGTTTTTGTACTAGGTACGCAATTAGGCTGGTTATTAACGAGAAACTAGAATACAAGAGCGAGTCAAGCCAGCTCGATTGTACTACTCTGTCAAGAAAGTACCGGGAAAAGATCAATAATACACAAAATGTCTGTTATTCATCCAAATTTATTTTATCACCTTCAAAGTATGCTCCTTTAGAAACGATACACTTGCGCCAACGAATAATCCATTCATCAAAACATTTTTTAAACGCTGCTTCCGGAATTGAGTTCACTTCTCGCCGCGAATTCTCCTTTATGTCTTCTATCGATTGAAAACGGGTGCCACGAAGTGGTAATTTGAGTTTAGGAAAAAGAAAAAAGTCAGCAGGAGCCATATTTGGTGAATATGGTGGTCTGGATGGTATTTGTTGAGTGTTTGGTTAAAAATTCGTTCACAATGATAGCCTTGTGCGAAGGCGCATTGTCGTGGTGCAAAATCCAAGAATTTTCTTTCCAAAAATCTGGCCTTTTTCGTCGAATTTGCTCTCTTAAACGCCGCATAACGCTCAAATAATATTCTTTATTTACCGTTAGACCTTCCGGTAAGAATTCAGAGTGCACAACACCGCGATAGTCAAAGAAAACAGTCAACATGACTTTGACTTTTGATCGACTTTGGCGTGGTTTTTTCGGTTTCGGTTCAGTTGGAAGGCGCCACTCCGAAGCTTGTTGACTAGTTTGCATGTCAAACTCGTAAACCCACGTCTCGTCACCAGTAACAATGCGTTTCATGAATGTTGGGTCCGAACTGACTCGTTCTAGCATGTCCTCAGCGACTTTCATGCGATTGAGTTTTTGGAGAAAATTCAGATATTTTGGGACTAGCCGAGCAGCAACATGTTTCATACCCAAATGATTAGTTAAAATGGTACGGATCGACTCGTGAGATACAGAAAGTTCGGCGGCTATCTCTCTCAGAGTTGAATGGGGATTTTCAGTCACTATTTCCTTCACTTTTGCGATGTTAACTTCAGTTGCAGACG
Organism: Lacanobia oleracea; assembly: GCA_950371165.1. Taxonomy (NCBI): domain Eukaryota; kingdom Metazoa; phylum Arthropoda; class Insecta; order Lepidoptera; family Noctuidae; genus Lacanobia; species Lacanobia oleracea. Next base: position 7,830,501 of record OX493387.1, read on the forward strand.
CTAACGGCCTACCAGAGCGAGGCAAATCTTCCATCACATCTCGACCGCTTTTGAACGCTTTGAACCACTCATAAGCACGAGTTTTTGATAAAGTCGATTCACACGAAATTCCATTGGCGATGCAAAATTTAAGACAAACTCTTTGTGCGGATTTTTTGTCCATTATGAAATTCGCAATACACACTATATATGATATTACTAAAACCAGCACTGTATTTAATAGATATAAATAACAGATGCAACTCAAACTCCGCGCCAAAATGGAAAACAGTTGTGCCAATCTAACAACTACAAAAAAACAAAAATTTGAATTTGGAACCATAAACAAATCATCCATTCCCGATACTTTTTTGACTGAATGTACCCTACCTCAGAATGGTGGGATTTTCTTTTCTGCATACCTACAAGCTTCAGTGCTTATGTCGTTCTACTCAGTTTAGAACTGCGGGTCTAAAAAGGCCACTTCAGCAGAATTTTATTAGAATCATAATATGAATCACACAACAACCTATCAAATTGCATTTTCATCTTTATCGCCAAAGCATTAGGTATAAGGATTGGAAAAAATACAGTGACGGGCAGCGCGATGTGCTTTCTGATTCCGCTAAAGTGGCCTTATTAGACCCGCTGTTTTTATTTCTAAACTGTATGGAACGACTTATGCAGAACTAAGGATGCATGGTTGAGTGTAGCTAGCTCTAAAATAATATCACTTTTAGCGTTCATTCAGATACAGATATACTTTATCGATATAATTATGCTTAAACCTCACCTAATATTAACTGGGTGCAAGAGGGTGCAAAAAATTGAGCACCCCATTTCGGGTAAAGGCATGAAGTTACGAGACAGAAAGTCTGATGGGTCTAATAGGTACTTATGTACTTGTCGTTGTATCAAAAAAATACGGTAACCCAACCAACCACCACTCGCAGTTTACCGCCCAGGGCCCCAAGTCTGCTATTACAATAGTGTCAGAATGGTCGATCACTGATCTCATAATTGTTGATTTTGACAAGTTTGGCAATCTACTAACATAATAGTGTCATTATGACTTTCCAATGAACAATCACTGACACTCCACTGAACGAAATGGCATAAAATGGTAATCTCGTACATAATGACAGTCGTATGCGGTAATCTGCTAAAATTTTGACAGTTCCATCGATCAGTGACCTACGTAATTGTGTAGTTGCTTTTCCAGTCACTGCGCCATTCTACCGGCGTTTTATATCCAATATTTTTTGGACAAACTTCGCCCTTCATTGGTGCGGCTACTGTAGCCAAGCGCCAGGTGTCAGTGGTTTTCGAGAAACTCAATGAGAGCCGAAAGGAGAAACCGTAACTCCATAAAAACTTGGGCCTGGCGTTACAGAGCTGGATTTCGCCATAAATTAGAGCATTTAGGAAGGTTTCACGAGCCCAATTTTGACCCACTGACCAAATCAGATAATATTTTCCCATAGTTTAGGTTATTATTTTTAAATACTAGTTAGTAGTTACTAGCTTTAGCTCGCGACTTTGTACGCGCATATCTCGTTTTTTTCTGTTCCCGTATAGCCTAACAATATAAAAATATTTTTTCAAATCTGACTGATTCCAGAGATTAGCTCGTTCAAACGAAAAATGCATATTTGTGGCTATGTTTCCTACACTAAATATTATCAAACATTCGTCGTTATAGAGATCTAAGACTATATACTCTAGAATGCACTTGCAGCTATGCTGCAGTGCTTGCATCCTATAATGATGATTTTTTATAAAAGTGCTCAGGCTTTCAGTTTCTTTAAGCTGAAGTTTTCAGAAAACTATATTTTTAGACAAGGGCCATGTGCATCACTTCTGGCTTGCTTTTGCTTATATTGTATTTAATAGGGTGCTAACTTATATCAGGTACAGTAATAAGAAATAGTATTATATTAAAATAAAAATAAAACATAGCAGTAAGTAAATCGTTTTAATCATCTTCTTCATTAGGATTATCATAATATGTGTGTAAGTAGGTTCTTCTAAATGAGGAATGTCTTGACTGTTCCGCTCATTGACAGCTGATGAAGATGCCCCAGATGGTGAGGGGCCTGAATGGAAATACCGGGATGCTCTATTTGCTCGCACCCATCAAAAGAAGCACACTTGAAGCACCCACCTGAAAATAATTTATCCACATTACAGGAAGCCATTACACAGAGACATTGTGTATGTGTGTGCCCATTTTGAAAATGACTGAATTAATGAAATCCTGCAAATGAGAAATGTTGATGTTAAGAGCTTGACTAATATTAAATACTAATTGACCTGCGCAACTTCGTTTGCCTCACAATTTTCGTTACTGCTCCGCTCCTGTTGGTCTTAGCGTGATAATATAGCCAATAGCCTTCCTCGATAAATGGGCTATCTAACACTGATAGAATTTTTAAAATCGGACCAGTAGTTCCTGAGATTAGCGCGTTCAAGTAAACAAACTAACTCTTCAGCTTTATAATATTAGTACTAGTTGACCCGCAACTTCATCTGCGTCACAATTTTCATTACTGCTCCGCTCCTGTTGGTCTTAGCGTGATGATATACAGCCTACAGCCTACCTCAATAAATGGGCTATCTAACACTGAAAAAATTTTTCAAATCACACCAGTAGTTCCTGAGATTAGCTCGTTCAAGTTAACAAACAAACAAACTCTTCAGCTTTATATATAAGTATAGATAGATAGTGAAAATAACACTCTCTATGCCCTCGTTAACAAAACTAAACTAAATAATGTTTTTCATAACCCGTGAATAAAACTAGTAAACTAACCAAGCACGGCAGAATCCATTATATTACACTCTTGCACTGTACCAGTTCTGTACTATAAAAGTTGATGAGGACAAACTTTTTTCAGAAGACAACATCCACATTGAATAACACTCATCGGTGTCCTAGTGTCTGTTCATTTCCATCTGGTCTACTTTCATCAAGAGCAAGCTTGGAAGATGAAGTCATTTTCATTTATCTGAAACAAACAATTTTCATTCGACTATTAGGTCTAGCACTAGCATTTAGAAATAAACATCTGAGTGGCTGTTTTTGGTAAACATAAGTGGCCATATTACATTTCCATTGAAGGGACGCTGGCCTCCCCTCTGAGAGAGAGAATAGGTTGTAATTGACCATACAGATTTAGTCTGGATTGGTGATGTTTTGAATTTGAATTTGTTGCACATTCTGGTTAATTTTTAAAAATAAAACCATTAAAAGAAAACTTAACAGAACCTATTACACCATTTAGTTTGTTTACATTAAATATTACGTACAAAAATGTTAAATGTTTACGATATAGAAATATCAGATACTAACCCACCCATTCCTGTACAATAGGAAGAATGATCCATTTCCAATATTCACCTTCCTATTGTATTGCAGCGTTCCGTTGCTATTCCGCAATTGATGCACAGTCTCATGATGTCGTTATTGAGAAGAAAAAAAGAGCAATAAACAAATCTATTAATTATTTGATTTTTTAATGACGCTCACGTTAAAATTCAATTAGCTCTTTGCAAAACACCGGTCGCTTCAAAACAAATAAAAACAGTCGTCGACGTCAGTAAAGTAAACAGTACCTAATGTCACTAATGTCACATTTGACTTTGACAGCAAAACGGATAAAATATAAATGAGTTTCATTACGTATTTGCTATTTACGACATTGTTACTACTTCAGATTTCATAGAACACTAATAAATAATATGTAAAATTATATACAATAGCAATCTGGCATAAATTAATGTTCAAATTTAATAGCAGTTTTTCGAAAATTATTTCTCCAAACGGGTTTTATAATAATGGCAATACGACACTGTCATTCCACTACAATTTCATTACGAGACCACTGACATGCTACTGAACGATCAGTGAAGGATCATTATGAATTTAGCAGATTACGAACTTTTAGCAAAATGACAATGGCATCGTGTTGGAATGACGAATTTATAAAAATTAGCAGACTAGGGGCCCAGGCCATGGCCCTCTCAGCCTAAGCGTATAGATGCACCACTGCACATGTAGATAGGTCACCTTAAAAAAACTGGCCAAGTGTGAGTCGGACTCGCATGCTAAGGGTTCCGAACCAATTTCACATTTGTAACATACCTATTGTTTTAACACTATAGACTTCTTATAGGACGAATTTTCGGATCCCTAAAAATGTGCAACGTTTGCCAGTCTTCTTCGGTTTTTTTTCTCTTAATAAAATAAGCAGTTATACTGACCAGCATGTTATGATCATATAATAATATGATCCTCCCGTTTTGAATAAAATCCATTTATTTGCAAAATTAAGCGTCATAGATGTAAAATGATAATTATATTATAATCTATCAGATAACTATCTAAGAATAAACAAAAGCACATCTCATTTAACCTATCCACTATAGTGAAATGATAATGTGCAAATAGGCACATTATATTGCTTCTCGCCTGTTCCGACCTACCCCTGCCGGCCTATAAAGGGGGTGCCGAAAGGTAACGAAGCCATAAGCCCCGTAAATGCCGCGGCATGATTGTCTATGGGCTAACATTTATGCAGCCATCCAATTAGGTGACGCGTTTGTATAGTTGGCGACATAACCTTGCAGTGGCGGGCGACTACATTCAAAGGTCATGTTTTATGCTACTGTAAATTCTCTAATGATTTTGAAGACGAGGTGCCTAGCAGTTTATCATTGTTGTGGTTTTAGGACTTGGGTATTATGATAGCTGATACTTGTAACATTTCAAGTTTGTTACAAATGGGTTCCAGTGGAGCTCCCTTTCAGGGAGTTGGGTCTGTTTAACAACCCCGTATCTAAGTTCGTGTGGATTCGAGACAAGAAGTCAATCTGCCTTAACGATCAGGTGATACCTATTAGGAAGTAGGTTCCAGGGTTCCTAAGTACTTCCAATAGCCTAGGTTTTTGGTTTGATTTCTAGGCGACAGAAAAATGGGGTCGTTTTCCTTTGGCATGTAGATTCGAACGATCCGATGCGCTGCTTATGCTGTACTGCTGTAGGCACCTAATCCACTTCAGGACTCAAGGGGGGCAGTGAGTGCGCACAGGTAGATGTGTGAGGTATCTGCAAGTTTTTTGAAACCAGTGATTGATTGATGAAATAAATAAGAAGGACCTGTTTCACTATATCGTTTTGCCACTACCTAGGTATACTAACTGAATATTAACTTGGCGGCACGGTTGGCGCAGTGGTTGAGCGATTGACTGCTGCGCTGCCCTCGTGGGTCCTAGGGCTTAGTAGGCCGCTGAGTTTCGTCCGATCCGGTTGAAACAGGAATGTTGAATTTCATTATTTAATATTTTTTAGCGAAATGTTTTTGTAAGCGCGGGGCCCGTTGCATTTGCTACTCTTGCTAGCAGTTTTTAGTAAACATTTCCTATTTCGCGGTTAGCCACTTTTGGATAAAGAATTTTGTCAGGGTTGGTAAATGGTTGGTAAAGACCAACCATAATTTAACAAAAAAATAAAATAATAATCACAATAACGCTATCTACAACTTCAGCTACGACGTCTATTTTGATAGATTTTAGGGTTTCATAGAAATAGTTATTGGAGGTAAATTGGACAAAAATAGATTGAAAGATTTGCCGTATGGTGTCGGCCGGTGCCATATGGTATGATGCCGTAAAAGAATAATACCATTCAATTCCCGTGGGTGTCGTAAGAGGCGACTAAGAGACTCACCAAAGAATGGGCAGCAGCGTTCTCTGTAAAACGCAACATCACCAACGCGCCTGTAAAGCGTGGCGATTACGGCAAACCTTTTGGGGGAGGCTTATGTCCAGCAATGGACGTCATACGGCTGTTATGATGATGATGAGATTAAAGATAAGATCAATGGTAAAAATATACCAAAACAACAAAGGCTATTGTTGTAGGTACGACTTCGGCGCTATTCTCAGTTTTTGGTCGCTGACTTTAAAGTTTGGTGTGGGTTGTTGGTGTAATAATTGAAGCTGGTTCCCTGTCTACTCGTGTTGCTAGTAATATTTTAATAAGCTCTTTTATCTGACATAAGAGACTGTTTAAATTTGTATGGGAAGTGGTCTATGAACCAATAGCGATACTGTAGTGGTATTTGTGTGGGGATACCTCAACTATATCCTTGTGGAAAGGGGCATCAAAATCTAACCTGGCCGTTTTGAGAAAATAATGCTTTAAAATTCTTGCTACATTTTTTATTCCATTTCATATTTCTAATTTCTTGCTACATTTTCAGCTAGACAAAGTCACTTGCCACCTCGAAAGTACCGAATTTCAGGTATTTTCGGTGTTAACCTAATTCAAAAAAGGAGGACGTTCTCAGTTCGTCGGAATCTCTTTTCTAAATATTTTTTTTTTATATTTATGTTCACCGATTACTCGAAGACGGCAGGACTGATTTAGAAAATTCTTTTTAACCCATCATAAAAACATAATTGAAGCTTAAACATTAATGTAACGTTGGGCACACGATGCAGGCCTGGTTATCAACGCTAGTAAAACTAAGATTATCCATATGCACCCCACTTACATGAAGACTCAGTTTTTGCCCGTGACTGCGCACATGCGACTCCCGTTTTTTGCCCGTTCCCGTAGGATTTTTGGGAAATCCACTCTTAGTGCTCCCCTACTGAGTTCAGGGAAGCTACGTGCCAAATTTCAGCTTCCTACGACCAGCAGTTTCGGCTGTGCATTGTCTGTCAGTAACACAATAAGTCCATAACGGAAGAATTTTTATATATTATATTGATGATTAGACATGTGCCTACGGTGACCGTGCATGGCCACCACTCACCAGTGCCCTGCATCGCGGGTCCACTGCTCGCGAGTGTGCTTGTCCTACACTAGAGGCTGTCGACCAGCTAGTCTATTCTGTAAATAACCACTTCGATATCGAGCTTCACCTGAGTGACAAATCTCACAAAGTGAGCTCTATTACACACAGCAGTAAGGTCTTGTTTATACGAATTTGATACTCACCTCGGATTCCGCTGTCGAGACACGAAAATGTTTTTACAGATTAGCACTACTGCTCACCTATCTCGGCCTCGTTATAGACAAGCATTTCAATTGGGGACCACACATTGAAACTGCATGTAACAAGCTTAGATCTATTAACGCCAAGTTGGTTATCCTCAAGTATAGACTTCCCTTCCACACGCATGCTATATCTCCCTCTGGCGGATTCAGTCCTAAGCTATGGGCTATAGTTACGGGTGTTCCAACAAAGCTTATGTAGATAAATATATATACTACAACTAAGTATACTTATAGACTATTGTGCCAAAGAATACGAATAAACGTGGTGAATATGGATTACTTATTTAAAAATTGTAAAATATTCTTATTCATCATTCAAAAATTATTGTGACAGCGATTTTGTCAAGTTTATTAGGTCTAAAGGGATATTTTTTTTCTCATGACGGCTGAAGAAATAAAATAGTATGCTTTAAAAAGTTTTGTGATTTCTTTAGATTCTGTTTTTTTTTTTACTATTTTTCAATACAAGGAAAAACTTGCTTTATATCACTTGCCCTTGTATTGTTTTTATCACGATATCAATGTCAATTGGCAACAACGGGAAAGAACAAAAAAACTTGATAATGTTTATAAACATGTTTTATTAATAACCGAAAATGTACATTATTATTTTAAATACTACAACTTCATACATACATAACCATAACAGGGGGACTAAAAAGGCCACTTTAGCTGAATATTACGCACACAAACTTCTACCAAATTTAATTTTCATCTGTATCGCTAACGCATTAGGTTCAAGGTTGATTGGGAAAATTTGACAGTGATGGGTAGCGTGATGTGCTTTCTGATTCTGTTAAGTGGCGTTTTTAGACCCACAGGCAGTACATACAGAACAATTACTATCATAAAGGTGAGGTTAGAATGTGTCACCTTATACCGACGGTTACTCAGGACAACATACAGAAGAGGCAGTACATGTTGATAATTCATTCACATAAAAAATCTTGTATAACAGTATTAGGTATAATATGCTAATACCTACCTCCATAGCATGGAAGGTAGATTTCAGAAACCAGCTCTAAATTATAGTTAGTCACGTCAAACAGTCAAGTACAATTTTTATTATGCCATTTTACGATTTGAAATAATTAACACAAAAATATTACTGGAATTCAAAATTTAATATCAATCAATCATCAATTATACATTATTTAATTCAATTAATTTATTTAGAAGAAAACAGCTCCAATCGTTTAAATAGGAGCAATGTTTTGTTGTGTTTTGGTTTCCACCAGAGTGGAAAGATGACCAAACAATATGTTTTATTTTTTCATATACCACTGCTTAGCTTTGTGGCTGAGTGGTGATATCTGAAAATAATGAAAACTTCGACATCTCTGTTTCGGTATTTTTGAAAAACTTCACGGATGTTCTCAACACTTAAGCACATTGAGCACAGATATGTCGGTAATAATTGCTAAATACTTGCGCTCCAATTACAGGTTAATATTTGCTGCAAGTGGCAATACAATTTCAGCTAAAATGATTGTTGGTGAAAACTCTAGCATATTTTTTGTCAATATCCATGCAGCTCAGCGCTACAGACGTCAACTGTTACTAACATGGTACGTTGGTGTGGGCAGCGGCCGCGTAACATGGCAGTACAAAATATAAATTACATAAATATTATAAACGTAAATATGTACATCAACAGACGCACACCCACAGCACTTAATTTAAAAAATAACAATGTTAGTCTACACACAGAAACCTAAAACTAAAATATTTTATCGTCTATGACTATTATTTACACAATTTACAGTTATTCAAACTACTTCGTCTAATATCAGTGAGTGATCCAATGTTTAGTGGAGAGTTCGCTTTTGGATTTAGTACAAATAAAATTTACTCAACATATAATTACAAAGAACGATTATTTTTATTTTAATGCTTTATTAACAGGTGCAGAAAAATATAATAAAATATATTATGTAACTTTGTATATTAAATCACAAATTACAAAGCGAGTCGCTTTTATTATTAAAATGAACAGATGAACATAACTGATGCCATTGAAGACTTGATTGTGTTCAACATTGGAACAGCTGTTCACTGTCCCTGCCACTGATTACTGTTTATCTATACAGCTGTACATACAATGCTTTATAAATGATTTACAATAATATCAGCTAAATCAATCCAAAGTTAGAACTGAACAAACGAATCTCTAGTTCGGTCATGTGAATATTATAAGTGCCTTTACTCCATTATGTATTATATACTAAAATTTTATTTGCAGATATGTTAGTTTGTTATAAACCGAATTATTATGATAAAGTTAAAAAAAAATAAGTAGAAAATATATTTTATGTTTATAAATACGAGATCCGACACAAATCAAACTCTTGTTATCAAAGATAGAAAAGTGAATAATAAGTTTCAATAAATAAAGAATATTTACCTAATTAAGATATCTGTTAATAGATATATCTAGTATAAAGTTACCCAAGACGTGCGTTATGAATAATAGTAAAATGTTTGAGATGGGAGTGCCGTAGCTGTTCGCACACCCCGGGTGTCGAGTGATCCTTGACAACTATAACATTATTTAAGCATAGTATTTAGAAAGAGTGCGGTCGTAGCTTCGAACAGCACCTGGACGAAACCTAAACCTATGTGGATCAGACCTAACAGCATCATCGAATGCGAACTTCATAATGTTCGCCGAGACTATTTCAATTCTCAAAACTCTCATTGGTAACAGTTTAACCTGTCAGGATCCGTATGTCCTTTACGGGACAAAACCACCCCAACGGTTAGAATCCGTAAGTCCCTTTCGGGACAAACAAACAACTTTATTTGTATGTCTCTTGGGTTTTTTTTTCGCTTGGCCCAATAGGGAGAATTTTGTCCCCTCGGGGCTGACGGAACATGACCGGTTAAAGTAAAAGAAGAGTAATTCAATGAGAGTTTTTCGATTCAATCATAGTCCGATTATATGATAACAACGGACAGGCTAACCTCTGAAGAAAGTCCGCATAACAAAATACATAAAATATTACAATAACAATTAAATCTACGTAGCATCCAGACTTGCTCGGAGCCACGGCCGCTAGTGTAACCAATAGTTATGTTTGTGCATATTACTTAGTAATGCCCGCAATAAGTTAACATTGGTCGTTCTTACCGAACCATTCCATCTACAATCAGATCTTTATTTATTACACATTGATATCAATATCTAATCTCAATCGAAGAAAAAAAATCAATTATTAAAAATTTGGTTAATTAGTATAATAACATTTGACCTATACATGGATTCACTATAAACTGAGTATTCATAGCTTAATAAATAAATAACATTCATCATAATATACAAATACATATAATTTAATAATTAAGGAGAACGTAGTCATTCGAATAGTGTGTCTTTAGATTAAGACGACAAATGCGACACAATACGTTTGTAAGAAATCAAAGATAACGTGAGAAATATCGGTATTTCTCGCAAAATTATCGAAGCTTTTCACACTAATTCAACATTAGACAATAGTGTTCTTTGTCTAAGTTTTCCTGGCGATTGAGATCACGGACATTTGAACTGCGGGTTATATCACACCGTTATATTTACACTACGAATGTGTCGACATCCTCACTAATTGACTTGAGCAACATCACCCTACATTGTATAGCGTAGTACTGGACGCGGCGATCCTTGCAACTGTGGGAGTAATTGTTTGTTACTTGATTATTACTTATATAAATGCTAATTATCGATATGGATAACTTTAGTATGTTAATTTCACTAATTTTTTTTTACACCTATAATGGTTGGCTCCCAAAATGTTTTCACCTTAACAGCCGCTTATTAATGTTACATTGCGCATTTGAAGAATTTGAATGAGTCAACTACGCGTTAATATTAATTTATTACTACGTACCAAAAATCTGAGACGAATATACGTGGGATATCATAAGAGTGTGTAGTCGTTTAACAAACCATTTAGATATAAGGACTATTACAAAGATGGAAAAGGGTTATTTTATAGATATTTGCACACAGACCTTGGCCTTTGATCCCCGAAAACGTTGCTTTTTGAAGACGATTTTGGGGATGTAAGGATGAGAAAGTCAATTTCAAAGAATAACTCATAGGAAACGGATGTCAATATCAAATAATTGAAAGTGGATTTACCGATTTTTGGTCGCAAGAAATCTTAAAAAAAAATGCCAACAGGACACTAACTCGCATATTATGCTATCTATTCCCTTTAGCTCACAATCTTTCTTCACAAGTTTGGCCAAGAAGCCAATTAAAATAATCGCGATACCAATAACATCGCGTTATACTAAAAAAAAAAAAAAACATCTGATTGCGAAAAAAATTCGATTCATAAGTCGAAAACAGGAAGTGACCTATCTAATCGTAATGACCACAATAAATACAATTATTAGCCGACCCAAACTCAGCGCTTCCGGTCTTATGTTCCTGTTATTACCGATAGCATCTATCAAATTTTGCAGATGACGTAATTCGCTGGACTAGTAGGCATAGCTTTCGACTGATGAACCAGAATAAATCCGCAAGTAAATTTACCTAATACAGTCAAACGCAGTTCAGTATTTACACTTGAACTACGAAAAACAGTTCTTATAAAGTCAAACTGTTAACAGTGACATGCGGTTCACTGTATATTTGGGTTACAGCTATTCTATTATGATGTCGTACCAGATGAGAAAGAGATGGAGCTATAAAAGACGCATAGCACTATCCCTTTTTTTAAAACTGGAACGTGATGGCATTGGCATGTCATAGTAGGGCCTCAGAGCACCGAGTCGCCTCGGCGGGACTTTGCTAAAGACGCCATTCTCAAAACTTTCCATTCATGGCAGAGAATTTCATTGTTTACTCATAGACATGGACGGCTCGAGGCAATTCTGTCTACGGTTAACAGTCCAACTTGTGGATATTGAGCGCGCACTAACTACTATTAAATGGCGTCTCTAGTTGATTTCGAGCTCTGTGATGTCAGCAATCGCACTTCCGTACAAGTTGTTGAACAGTCTATCGACTGCAGGTTTAACAAAACGAAACATTTGTAAATCATAGTAGTTGTGAGTCCGTCGTCTATATTCTGTTGTGCTCCTCGATGGCAGCTTCGATGGGTACTGGCAGCTTCGGTCTGTCGCGGTACAGCGGGTTCTTGCCCTTGATGGGTAGAGGGTGGGCCTCCGTGTTGAACACCCACTCGTCCAGCGACACGAACGAGTCGTCGGCGAATAGCAGGTATAAGTACTGGAATTGTAGAGACATTCGTTAGTGGTTGAAGTTTAAGATTCATTGCTGTGGTGGTAGACGATTGAAACCGAGCTTTGGACACGTTAAAATACGATTTAGAATTGTTGTATCGAAATCGAAAATCTCCGACGTTACTGCGATGGTTTGTTTTGACTATTTTTGTGATAGCAAGTTCAGGACAGTGTTTAAATCTATGTATTGTACGCATGTAGGAACAAAATGAGTACGACGCGGACGTACTATTTATGACAGGGGACAGTGGTGTGACCCAGAAAATTTATTAGGGTCAGGACAATTGATGGACTGGAACTAAATTAGTGAACCAGGAAAATGGACCAAGGCTATGAAGGGGAATCATGTTTTTATTCCATTTGAATCCAAAAGGTTGTTGTGGTTGAGGATGCGTTGTTTTAAAAAGTTCCTATAGTTGAAGTTTCAATGTACTAACAGAATCGATATCGGTCGATTAGTCCAGTTAAAAAACTCACTATGCTATACGTTATACACGTTATTCTTCTGGATGAAAGATTCTATTTAGTCACAGTCTGTCAGTTTGATTTAAAAAAATATTAAACACGTATTTTTTGCATTTTCTAATCAATAAAAAATGAATTTAATTATTTAAGTAAATATGCTCCATTTTTATAAAAAAAAATACTTAAGGTGGATGCTCCAGGGTAGCCCGCGAAATTCAAATATTTTTATGTTTTTTGCAATTTGCCGGTCAGTGTGAAGCTGTATGTGGACCAAATGCGATCTGCGACCGTAACGCGTATTTATCTAAAGAATTATAACCATTTTAATCATCAATATAGCCCTCTAAGTTCATGTAGTTCGAAAGAATGATTATTTCTGAAATATTCATTTTTTCGAACTACATGAACTTAGAGGACTATATTAATGATTAAAATGGTTATAATTCTTTAGATAAATACGCGTTACGGTCGCAGATCGCATTTGGTCCACATACAGCTTCACACTGACCGGCAAATTGCAAAAAACATAAAAATATTTGAATTTCGCGGGCTACCCTGGAGCATTCACCTTAAAAGAAATAAAAACAGAAAATGTTGTGTTTTTAGTATCTGTGACGTTACCTTAAGTGTCTCAGCAAGGAAGAAGCTCTGCTGCACGTCGTCTCCCTGCGGGCTCTGATGGTACACGTTGACCAGCCCGGTGTAGCCACCTTCCACGCGACAGTGCTTCTCCAGTGCCTGAAGAGAACGAAGGGGTTAGAGGATTAGTTATTTCAGGTGAAATTGTCCTTTATGCCGTATGGTGTCGGCCGGTGCCGTAAAAGAATAATACCATCCCATAATTTCCTGTGGGTGTCGTAAGAGGCGACTAAGGGACTCACCAGAGAATGGGCAGCAGCATTCTCTGTAAAACGCAACACCATACACTGTGATCGCCAACCCGCCTTTGGGGGCAGCCTATGTCCAGCACGTATGTCTTTCGGCTGTTCTGATAATGTCCTTTATGTCTGTCTGGTGGTATACCGATGTGTACGAAGCAGGTATTTTTTTTTAAATTGAGATGAGTTTAGTTCAGAAATGACAGAGAAAAAGTCGACGATGGAGCAACCTTACCCAGAAGACGCCTGCTCACTCTAACTTTGAAAAGATTAGGGTTGAATTCGCTTGGAAACACAGACACAGGCCGAGAATTCCACTCTTTTATTGTGCGCATTATAAAAGACATTTGTAAACGCTTAGTGCGAATTGGTGGAACAGCAATAAGACAGAATGGTACCTTCCAGTGCTGCTACATATCCGATAGTAAAGGGGGCCAGTGAGATGAGGTCGTTCGTTTACCGTCCGATTTGAACATATACATCAGCCCGAATATCAACCATCGGGCAGTTGCCCACACCGGACATAACAACCATCCGGTCGCAGGATCCTCCCTCTTCAATTAAAGTTTCCGGGACTTTATTCTCTGTTCCGCATAACTCCATACCTTCCTAGACCCAGTCGCGGTAGCGCTGCTGCTTGGTGAGTCTCCACATGATGAAGTAGCTCTCGAAGGTAGCCTGACTATTACAATGTGCTCGTACCTGCACGCCCTCCCAGCCCCAGTCGCGGTAGCGCTGCTGCTTGGTGAGTCTCCACATGATGAAGTAGCTCTCGAAGGTAGCCTGACTATTACAATGTGCTCGTACCTGCACGCCCTCCCAGCCCCAGTCGCGGTAGCGCTGCTGCTTGGTGAGTCTCCACATGATGAAGTAGCTCTCGAAGGTAGCCTGACTATTACAATGTGCTCGTACCTGCACGCCCTCCCAGCCCCAGTCGCGGTAGCGCTGCTGCTTGGTGAGTCTCCACATGATGAAGTAGCTCTCGAAGGTCTCCGGCCGCAGCAGGTACACTTTCTCGTTGCTCTTCTGCGCCCGCGCTTCTGCCGCGCCCGTGAATCTGAAAAGAACATCCATATTTATGTTAATAATGCGAAAGTTGCGTTATAGGGAACGTGCGCGGGGAAGACTATGTCATCTAATATTGTGACTTCGGAACTACACTTCTCGTCAGAAAAATCAACACACTTCCGTTTTTATGGTTTCTGTCCTAATTTAACACCAAAGAGTTTTCATTCCATGAAAAAATCGCCTTATTGTATAGCTGGCAGTTTGGCCATTACAGTGATAAGCGAAAATTCAAAATTAGAATTTAATTTGATTTCATTATGAAATGATCCACTGTTTTGTGATAAATGTGTTTAAGTTGGAGTATATTTCACCTTTGAACATTAAAAATTAGCGCTTATCTTAAAACTTTTTGTTCTTTATTTGTTTACTGTGACTTTGGGACGTCTGAAAAGTTTTTTTTTCTAAAACATATGGATACTTCGCCTGCAGAAGCCGCCCAAGTGGATTCTGGACTTAATCAGCGAGTTGTGGCTGAAAGATTGCATCTAAGCCTGCAAACGCTATCGGGAGACTGGTTTGTTCACGCGCCGTTCAGGACCTGGCAGGAATCGGGTCAATTCTGAGCGAGATGATCGATTTATTGTACCAACTTCTTTACGAAATCGACGCCTTAATGCTTTTTAACTGCAGCAGCAGCTTCATGTTATACATAGGGTGGCTGTAAGTGACTCTACAATTAGAAGAAGGTTGAAGGAACGTGGACTGGTATCGCAAAGCCAGCAAATGGACCGAAATTAACTGCAAACCATCGAAGAGCGCGCCTTAACTTTGCACGTGATCACCTAAATTGGTCATACCTCTTTTCTGATGAGTGTAAAATTATGCTGTATGGTAACGACTAGAGAAACAAGGTCTACAGAAGAGATGGAGAACTCTTTGCACAATGCTTCTTTGAAGAAAAGGCCAGTATGGTGGCGGTTCGTGGACGGTTTGGGGAGGAATCAGCGCCGACGGTAAGACAGAGCTTGTCGTTATGTCTGGAATGCTACAACTTTTGATCGTGACTCTCATCCGATTGATGAAGAACTGTATGGAAGCAGTAATAAGAGCTCGGGGAGGGAATAAAAGTTATTAAATAATTTAGTTTTTTTTTTTTTCATTTACGGGTGTTGTTTTATCAATTTCATTCATACTCCATACAGGGTAAAAATGACTTGTTAAACAAAATAAGAAACCTATGAAAATTTAATTTGAACTAAAAACGTTAACATAAGGATTTGAAAACCTCATATTATTCACTTTAAAACGACATTTCAGATATATTCCTAAATATACACATTTTTCTGGTAATCCTTTCAAAACATAAACTAGCAAGGTGTTTCGATTTTTCTGATGGAAGTGTACTTCAGTCTAAATAATTGACATTGACGCTTCTGTGCTGTGACACTTCTATGCTGCCACCTATAACAGTTAATGCACGCTCCCAATTAAACTGCTAAACAAATAATAAAATAATCTTGGTGTACAGATAGTTTCGACATAGTATACTTTTTATCCCAGGAATACGTTCCCTTGGGAATTGGGTAGAGATAGTTTCGAAATAGTACACTTTTTATCCCAGTAATACGTTCCCTTGGGAATTGTGATAACTTCAAACTTTCACGCAAACAAAGAAAGGCGAAAATCAATAAAAATAAAACTTTTTAACTGATCACACGTATAACATTATTCCCTTTAGTAAATGTTTTATGCATAATAAAGAAAAAATAACTTTGCAAAGGTGGTTTTAGTTGTATATCCTTACGATAGTAAGCATTATGATATTTAAAACCAAATGGTTGCATTGTTTTCGCTCGAGGATAATTTCCAAGCCTTCGGTCCACTAAGGAAATTAATATAACATGACTGAAATATAAAATAAATAATACATTGTGACAAGTAGAGAAAGTTATAGTATAACAAAATATAAAATATGGTCACACTTAAATATTCATTGGTCACAAACTCACAATAGGTTGTGAAAGTAATAATAGAATTATGTAATCATCAGTACAGGTAATTTTATTACCTTTGCGCAAGCCTTCGCATTTATTTTTACTACTTCACGCATTTTTGAATGCAATATAGTTAACTAACTACCTTAACTGTTGCGTTATGTTGCTGTTATTGTTATAAAGTAATCATACATATCTTGCATACATTTCATTATTTTGGTTATCAAGCAAACTTTAGTTTTACTCTCATCTCCGGAAAAGTTATAGCCATACGTTTATTTTTCCCGTGGGTTGCAGATGAAAAGCAACCTTAGGTAGTGATGGCATGTATTGGCATCTGAGCTTAGGCCGATTGGCGCTATATCATTTTTTATCTGTTAAGTAAATGTTTTTCGTTTTTCTTTTATGTGCCAATACACGTAATTCATATTCTAGTATTACTCGCACTTGCTAGTCTTTCATGTTAGAATTGTAACTGATAAGAAAGCCGGAACTAAAGCGTCGTCCCATAGCGATCATCGCGCCAATACATGATTATAAAAACAGATCGCGTCGTCGCGCCGACAGGGGGCTCCACCTGGTATTAAATAACTTTATTTCTTGTGGTATAAACCTTACCCATTACTTATTTTTTTATTTGCCATGACTCGCAACACCAACACAAGACGTGACCCACTAATTTTGAAAGGGATAGTCAAAACGTACAGCTATTAGCTATTGCGTTGTACGTCTACAGAATGCCGTTGTCGAAAGCTGCTTTTTTGCGCACCAAACATCCCAGACGCGCTGCTTCACCACGGTAGATCCAACAACATCTTGAACTCGTTTTACCGACCAAATTAACGCGACAGTCGCGTATTCGCGCAACGATCACTTTGTACAGGATTACCCATAAGAATTATTTATTATTTATTTATAAGTATATGAACAACACAACAGATGGTTACATCCAAAGTGTTGCACAGTTCAAAGAATGTTGAAAGTATGAATGGTAGAATACCTGAAAGCCTCAGGTCCGAGCTTGGTGTCGGAGCGCGCGTAGCTCTCGTGGCAGGTGTTGGTCAGCTTGTGCGCCACGTCCATGTAGCGCTCCGACATCGAGTTGTCTAGCGAAGTCGACGCCAGCGCAAACATACCACCTAAAACATTTCAAGTGATTTTAAGAGTTTTATAATTATTGAAATCAACATTCAACCGCATTAGGAACAATATACACGTTCACAAACACAAAATCGCAGACGTAAGTTTTTCTTGTATGGGCGTTAAAAGAGCTAACTACTCTTTTAACGCCCATACAATTAATGTAATGGTCAAACTATATGAGAAACAGGTACGTGGTCTTTTCATGATAGCACCACACATAATCGAGTGGCCCTGTCCAGACAGTGCAAGTATTTATTGTGGGGCTCAACTTCGAACTTTAAGGATCTCAACAATTTGACGAACAATACCAAATAAAAGACATATGGGTAGGCCGCATAATCAAACTGCATCATCATATCACAATACGTCATGAGAACCACGAATTTAATGTCTGGGATGGTTTTTAGAATAAGGAATTAAACAGTGACAAAGAAACATGTGCTACTACAGAAGAGTGTACAGCTACATCTATACTAATATATAAAGCTGAAGAGTTTGTTTGTTTGTTTGCTTGCTTGCTTGCAGGCGCTAATCTCAGGAACTACTGGTCCGATTTGAAAAATTATTTCAGTGTTAGATAGCCCATTTATCGAGGAAAGCTATAGGCTAATCATCACGCTAAGACCAATAGGAACGGAGCAGTAAGGAAAATTGTGACGCAGACGAAGTTGCGCGGGTCAACTAGTACAATAATACTAGTGTAGGTATGATCTCATTGAGCAGTAAGATATTTATCAGTCAAAACAAGTCTAGTATGTCTACATATTCTATGTCGCTGATCTAAATACCATCTGAGAGCCTGAAGTGTGCGTTGGCCAAACTGCTAGTAAAGGCCATCTACGGAAAACTATTTGGTTAGTATATTCAGTCTATAAATTGGTTCCAAAAAAATGCTAGTACTTAATACACAGACCTGCGAAAAAACCTTGAACACGATAATATACCACATAGAGAATAAGATCGACTCTGAAAAGCGTTGTCTGTCACTCATGTTCATCATCATCATCATCTGCCTAGCCTTTTCCCAACTGTATTGGGGTCGGCTTCCAGTCAAACCGTATTTAGCTGAATACCAGTATTTTACGAGGAGCAGCTGCCTACCAGACCTCCACAACCCATTAACTGGGTAACACGGTACTTCATGGCAAGACTGGAGTCAGATTTACTGGCTTCTGACTATCCGTAACGACTGCCAAAGATCTACAAATGACAGCCGGGACCAACGGCTTAACGTGCTTTCCGAGGCACGGAAGAAACTCGCTATGTTAAGATGGTCACCCATCCACAGACCAACCTTGGCAAGCGTTGCTTAACCTTGAAGATCGACCCGTGCGGCTGTTATTATCTAGCCACGAGCTCCTCTCATGTTATGTTCTATTAATACACGGTCCTGTAGCTAAAACTCTATCAACCAATGAAACCTACTCACCAGCAAAACAAGACAGATGGTCCATCTTCTCCTCAATAATCCTTCCATACTTGAGCTCAGCGA
The DNA here is from genome assembly GCA_950371165.1 of Lacanobia oleracea. Taxonomy (NCBI): domain Eukaryota; kingdom Metazoa; phylum Arthropoda; class Insecta; order Lepidoptera; family Noctuidae; genus Lacanobia; species Lacanobia oleracea. Next base: position 7,849,779 of record OX493387.1, read on the forward strand.
GATAGGAGAGTCCCGAGGGTGAGACGCGCAACATCTTGTCGAGCGCGGCTTGCATCGCCGTGTCGAACATGATGCGAGCTTGTTCGTCCGAGCCGCCTGAAGCGATCCACGCCTTCAGCAGGTACTCGTAGAAAGAGTCGCCCAGAGCGCCCAGAGACATGTGCCCTAGGAAAAGACAAAAATAAAACATTTATCAAATAATACAAAATAAAAATAGCTGATTCTAATAACGTTGAGGTTTGGAGGTATGCGGAATAGAGAGCAAAGTCCCGCACACCTCCATTGTAGAGGATCCTCCGACCAGAAGGATATTGTGTCTGGCGGGCAACTGCACAATATTTAATCTACGCGCTGATGTACATTCAGTCAAAAAAGTATCGGGAATGGATGATTTGTTTATGGTTCCAAATTCAAATTTTTGTTTTTTTGTAGTTGTTAGATTGGCACAACTGTTTTCCATTTTGGCGCGGAGTTTGAGTTGCATCTGTTATTTATATTAAATACAGTGCTGGTTTTAGTAATATCATATATAGTGTGTATTGCGAATTTCATAATGGACAAAAATATCGAACAAAGAGTTTGTCTTAAATTTTGCATCGCCAATGGAATTTCGTGTTCGGAGTCACTGAAAATGTTACAGAAGGTTTACGGTGAATCGACTTTATCAAAAACTCGTGCTTATGAGTGATTCAAAGCGTTCAAAAGCGGTCGAGATGTGATGGAAGATTTGCCTCGCTCTGGTAGGCCGTCAACGTCTGCAACTGAAGTTAACATCGCAAAAGTGAAGGAAATAGTGACTGAAAATCCCCATTCAACTCTGAGAGAGATAGCCGCCGAACTTTCTGTATCTCACGAGTCGATCCGTACCATTTTAACTAATCATTTGGGTATGAAACATGTTGCTGCTCGGCTAGTCCCAAAAGATCTGAATTTTCTCCAAAAACTCAATCGCATGAAAGTCGCTGAGGACATGCTAGAACGAGTCAGTTCGGACCCAACATTCATGAAACGCATTGTTACTGGTGACGAGACGTGGGTTTACGAGTTTGACATGCAAACTAGTCAACAAGCTTCGGAGTGGCGCCTTCCAACTGAACCGAAACTGAAAAAACCACGCCAAAGTCGATCAAAAGTCAAAGTCATGTTGACTGTTTTCTTTGACTATCGCGGTGTTGTGCACTCTGAATTCTTACCGGAAGGTCTAACGGTAAATAAAGAATATTATTTGAGCGTTATGCGGCGTTTAAGAGAGCAAATTCGACGAAAAAGACCAGATTTGTGGAAAGAAAATTCTTGGATTTTGCACCACGACAATGCGCCTTCGCACAAGGCTATCATTGTGAACGAATTTTTAACCAAACACTCAACAAATACCATCCAGCAACCACCATATTCACCAGATATGGCTCCTGCTGACTTTTTTCTTTTTCCTAAACTCAAATTACCACTTCGTGGCACCCGTTTTCAATCGATAGAAGACATAAAGGAGAATTCGCGGCGAGAACTGAACTCAATTCCGGAAGCAGCGTTTAAAAAATGTTTTGATGAATGGATTATTCGTTGGCGCAAGTGTATCGTTTCTAAAGGAGCATACTTTGAAGGTGATAAAATAAATTTGGATGAATAACAGACATTTTGTGTATTATTGATATTTTCCCGGTACTTTCTTGACAGAGTAGTATATGTTCAAATCGCACGGTAAACTCTGCTTGCGCGATGCAGGATTTCAATGTAGTAGTTCGCTGCTAGTTGGATAGATGGCGTCGCGGTTCTTTTTGTTGCGATGTAGATTTTCTCTGTTGGTTTTTCTTGTGGCATTGATGCTGCTACAGAGGTATCGTCCGAATGAAAAGCGATTATCGCAATTTACAAACCCAAACGTGCCGTCGCGCCGATAGAGAGCACCTCGCCGTTTTTCTGAACAAATCAATGCGATGATCGCGTATTCGCGCGATGCTCGCTAAGGACGAAGCCTGAGAATCAGTATATTTTTGACGATGTAAGACAGCCTCTAAAACGGTTGCTCTGCACCACACGACAAGTGGCGCAACAAATTCCCCAGCACAATTTACAGAAATGGTGTTCCTAGTTATCATCGGGAATTGAGTAACACAGGTTTGGCATAAGCCATCAACGATCATATAACTACATCACATCTGGAATTTCGAAAGGGAAGGCGTGATTTTACCAGTTAGGTGTGTCTTTAGTCTTATAAACGTCAAAAGGGGCCATCATATGTATTACATACAACCAGTAAGTAACTAGACAGAAATCCAGAGCCCGCGCTTCTAAGGGATTCCTAATGCAAGAATCTAATAACACTGGCCCATCTAAATAGACCCGCTTGCAACCACTTGGCACCAAGCCAAAAAGTCATTAAAGATATTTACAAACGGTACTCAAACGTAATATTGTTCAATGGAACTGTTTTTAAATAGCCTTGTTACGTCTATTAACTAATTCAATAGAACCAGCCGCGTAGTACTACGCAAAGAATATCCCAACTCGATATCCAACTTAAATACTTACTAGTTGTTGTTCGTTTCAACTTGATTTCCAATGAATCTATTGCGTATAACTCCGTCTAGCGGTCAGTTTGATCCATACGGCTACACAAAGGTTAAGGGTCTGATGTATTGAAACCAGTTCACGAATCAATGGATCTTGTGAAATCTATTCGACCTTGGTACTATTCGAATGGTGTCCACTATTAAGAGTTGATCGATTACGTACATCAATTGGTCTAATCTAATCAATTGGTTTCGCCAGCGGAACAAGGCGACAAACTAGATTATGGCCGGCCAAATTCTATCAGGGACGTCCATCTTACATTTAAGTGGGTCATCTGAAAGGCGATTTTAGGCCCGGTTTCGCGAACGGAAATTAGGTATATCGCAAATTAAGTACTGATACTTATTTTACGAATACGCTGCTGCTGTTTTTCAACAGCCAATGCCACTTGACTTGTGTTTATTTTGTAACGTGTTTTTTTTTTTTTTTTCGGAAACCGGGGCTTAAGTTGGTAAAATACGAAAAGTTCAGTATTCATTGCGGCATTTGTGTGACGTCACCGGCTTTACAGCAGTATAATACAGCAAGGAATACTGCATTGAATCATTAATATTATAGAATCCAACTCGCAGATCCCTACCAGCATCTTACTGGATTAAATACATCCTTCTCCCAAGCACGCTTGCTCTTGCGAATCTTCACTCAGAAGGTGGGAGCTCTGTTCCTCGTCACTTTAATAATAATAATTATTATTATAATGTAGATTTGAACGTATGGGAATTTATAATTCTATCAAACGTTTTATTGTTGCTATGCAAGCAAAGAATGACATAATTTTATGGGTTCCTGGATGCGAGGTACGTTTATTTTTTGTGTGAGGATAAATGCACATTCCTAGTAATGAAGAATATTAAAGGTCGATGCAGGAATTGATTGAGGAGCTTTGGCTAAATAATAACAGCCGCACGGGTCGATCTTGAAGGTTAAGCAACGCTTGCCAAGGTTGGTCTGTGGATGGGTGACCGTTTTAACATAACGAGTTTCCTCCGTGCCTCGGAAAGCACGCTAAGCCGTTGGTCCCGGTCCCGGCTGTCATTTGTAGATCTTTGGCAGTCAGAAGCCAGTAAATCTGGCTCCAGTCTTGCCAAGATGTACCGTGTTACCCAGTTAATGGGTTGTGGAGGTCTGGTAGGCAGCCGCTCCACGTAAAACATTGGTATTCAGCTGAATCCGGTTTGACTGGAAGCCGACCCCAATATAGTTGGGAAAAGGCTAGGCAGATGATGATGCAGGAATTAAGAATTCCCAAGCGAAATGTAAAATGGGAAAAATGCAGAACAAGGGTGGCCTTCTGCAATGCATGTCGAAAGGCGGTTTGTCGAATGAATATGTCTATGGATTTTCTTAAAAAAAGTGAAATTACGTGATTTCAAGCTACATGATCGTAGATTGTTATGTCGACCTAAGTACAAAATCCGGTCAAGTGCGAGTCGTATCCTCACACAAAGGTTTCCGTTCCATAAACCGGAAAACCGTTTCTTGTATGGGATTAATTTTTAGTATAATTTAATTTGTTTTTTTTTTTGTGGATGCTTAGTAATAGGGTTCCGTTGGTTACTCTTTGGGTACGAAATCCTAAAACGGAAAAACTTCAAAATACGTTACCATAATTTATTTCATTGAGACGATGCTGAGCAACACAAAAGTGACATCTGCGAACTCAGAGCGATCCATTGTCCTCTAAATAATTTACATACAAATTGAACTAATTTACAAATGGTAAGTCGTTCATTAACTATTTAGTCTTGTACTTGAATTTTGCAAAAATTCTGATGTCTAGACGAGGAAATTTTGAAACTAATTTATTGTGCTTTCGTAGCTTGTGTCTCTTCGGCCGTTATTTGATAATAACAAACAGCTTACTGTTTTAATTGGGGTACAATCTTTCCTCCATCTAACCTTCAAAGGCAGGTATTGCACAATCTATATACTAATATATAAAGCTGAAGAGTTTGTTTGTTTGAACGCGCTAATCTCAGGAACTACTGACTAGACTATTTATCGAGGAAGACTATAGGCTATATATCATCACGCTTAGACCAATAGGAGTGGAGCAGTAATGAAAATTGTGACGCAGACGAATATAAAGCACTACCTAATGAAGCTATAATAACTTCTTAATTAACTGGTGAAGTCACCTGCTTCCTACAATGGCCTAAAATACATCTCAAGAACTAAACCGTCGACCGATTATTTCATACAAATTTTAAATTCTTTATTTATTTTTAAATTATGCATATAGATACAAAGGCAGACGTAACCCGTCAGGCCCCGCAAATTAAAAGACAATAGTAAGACAATAGCCTCGGCCATCTTTTTCTTCTTCTTTGACCATCTTTACATAACGAGTTTCCTCCGTGCCTCGGAAAGCACGTTAAGCCGTTGGTCCTGGCTGTCATTTGTAGATCTTTGGCAGTCGATACGGATTGTCAGAAGCCAGTAAATCTGACTCCAGTCTTGCCAAGATGTACCGTGTTACCCAGTTAATTGGTTGTGGAGGTCTAAAACGTAAAACACTGATATTCAGCTGAATCCGGTTTAACTGGAAGCCGACCCTAATGTAGTTAGGAAAAGGCTAGGCAGATGATGAGTAAGAAAATAGCCTCGCCCCACATGTGGTGGCGTTCTGTGGCGAAGAGATAACATAACATATCAGGTGCGTTAATAAATATCATAGAAGAACAGTTGCTAGAACATTATTGGTCAGCATAGTCAACCAAGTAAGCTTGAAAAAGTGGACTTACAAGCTCATTTATTGCTCTCAAGTTTCTTTGATTCCAATATTTCTGTCTGATCGACATTCATCAGTGTCGCACTTAGTTTTAAGGGAATTTGTTCAAAAGAGTCACCGGATCCCTGGAACGCAAAGGTCATTAGGAGGAACACGGATGGGTTTTATTCAGTAAGAGTCTGACATTCCCTTCTGCTTCACCCAGAGCGGAAGAAGTAATTTGATGATTCCCCATCCTTAAGAAAAATGGGTTCCGTACCCAAAGAGTAACCAACGGAACTCTATTACTAAGCCTCCGCTGTCCGTCCGTCTGTCTGACAGCGGGCTGTATCTCATGAACCGTAATAGGTAGACAGTTAAAATTTTAACAGATTACGTATTTCTTTTGCCGCTATAACAACAAATAATAAAAATTAAGATCTATTACACGGAACCCTTCGTGTGCGAGTCCGGCTCGCACTTGGCTGGCTTTTGGCATACCAATTTTTTTGTCCGTTATTTGTATGTTTGTGCTATTTTTTTTCTTTCAACAACTATAATTTCAGATGACGCAACAAGCCAACATGTACCTATCGACAGTCGCGTCAGACTACCGGTGCGTGACGTACGAAGCGCAGTTTAGCCACGTCTGATGAAGCCGTAATAGGGATCAATCCTAGTGTTCAAGTATTAGTTTACTGTATCTATCTATCTAATACCTTTAAACGAGAAATTCTTGTGCATATAATCTGAATCTCGGAAACGGCTCCAACGATTTTAATTAAATTTAGTAAGCAGGGGGTAAAAAAACCCGACCAAGGTCATCCAGGTACTGTAGACAACTTAGGAGTCAATTCTAGAGTATCTTCAGTTTTGAAGGTGTTGTCGGTGAAATCGGGAAAATTTTACATTGTAACTAATTCATACTAATATTGTAAATGGGAAAATAACTCTGTCGAACACGAACTTGAATGAAACTTGGCAAACAGGTAAACTAAGTCCTGGATCCTAATCCAGGGAAAAAAGCATCCTATGTTCTACATGGGAAAAGTTTCGAGGGATAAATTTATTACCTACTAGCTTCTGTCAGCGGCTTCGCCCGCGTGATAGTCGAAAATTATCCCTAGAGAACATACACCCAGGACGAAAATTAGCCTATGTGTCTCTGTTCCAAATTTCATTCAGATCCGTTCAGCCGTTCTGTTGCTATTGGGTAACAAGCAAACATCCATCCAAACTTTCGCCTTTATAATATTAGATTAATTTTAATGCGAGCGAGGTCGCTGGAAGAAACTAGTGAAATTACTACTGATCACTAATCTAGTGAGATATTGTATTTGGTATTTTGGGGCTTAGAAATAAGAAGCTCCATCATCAACGAAAAAAGGGACAGCGTGAGGAAACTTGCACAGCCAGGAGTCCAGGACCCTTTTTTTAGAATTGGTAATCATTAAATGACTCCTTCCGCTCTAGGCAGAGCGGCACTATCGGAAGGAAGTGTCAGACTCTTACTGTAATCCGTTCGAAAGAGGCACCGTACCCTGGAACACAAACGGCATTAGGAGGAACACGGATGGGTTTCAGTCAGTAGGAGTCTGCTACTCCCTTACGCTCCGCCCAGAGCGGAAGGAGTCATTTGATGATTTCCCATCCTCAAAAAAAAAAAAAATTAGAGGTGTCAAGGGACACCCGGATGGAACGAAGTTCCTACGCCGCATGGCTTACAACTATAGCAAAAAGTGTCGTTACAACTTTTGGTCTTAATGTGTCGTTACAACTTTTGGTCTTAATTTTTTCCGTCTAGCCCCCTTTCTCAACGCGCGAATTGTAATAAAACTAGAAACATAACTGTGTTTTACGACTTTATCCTTTTCCCTAAGATGGTATCGTATCGTTGGCAACTAATGACCCACTGTTTCTCATCTCAATCAGTCCCTATTGAGATGAGAAATTCTATTCCATTCCATTCCATTCCACTCCACTCCACTCCACTCCATTCCACTCCATTTCATTCCACTCCATTCCATTCCACTCCATTTCATTCCACTCCATTCCATTCCACTCCATTCCATTCCACTCCATTCCATTCCACTCCATTCCATGCCATTCCATTACATTCCATTCCATTCGCACAGCTTACAATAGCTTACTATAGCTAAAAGTGTCGTGACAACTTTTCGTAAGAATTTTGTCCGTCTAGCCTCCTTTCACAACGCGCGATAAGGAACTACGTTCCAAAAAGAACATGAACAGCCTAATTATACCGAGTTTCCTCCGTGCCTCGGAAAGCACGTTAAGCCTTTGGTCCCGGCTGTCATTTGTAGATCTTTGGCAGTCGTTACGGGTTGTCAGAAGTCAGTAAATCTGACTCCAGTCTTGCCAAGATTACCGTGTTACCCAGATAATGGGAGGTGGAGGTCTGGTAGACAGCCGCTCCACGTAAAACACTGGTATTCAGCTGAATCTGGCTAGACTGGAAGCCGACCCCAATATAGTCGGGAAAAGGCTAGAAAGATGAGTACTATACACCTTAATAAAAAAAAAGGTATACTTAAAAGTCCCCGATGGTATATGGCTATCTCGTAAGGAGACAAGATCCACAATAACCATTTTTATCCTTTACCTTTTACGAGAAATAATGGCTTACTTACCAAGCGATTTTGAGCAATACAGCATTAATCCTTAAATACATTGTACATTTAATATCGATCAATATGGCCCTTTACAGTATATCAATTAATTGAATAATTTAGAAGATATCACAGGATTAAAATTACGCGCGACTGAAAATATGATTCTCAGCGAAACTTAAATGGCGCCGTGGTGTAACAGTTGCTCACTTTAACCATTTTCATCTTTTAAGTTTTGTGTAAAAAGTAATGCTTTATTTTATTGAAGGTGTATGGTGTTAATCTATATAGATTATCTTCAATATCTATTTTAGCACGAATTTTCTCTAAACATTATTCTATTTAAATGAATGTCTTAGGAGTTATCGCAATTGCCGGGGTCGCGGGACTGCCTAAACAGGGCACCGGGGCCCTGGAATGCAAAGGGCAACCGAAAGAACAGGATAGTTTTTAGTCAGTAAATCTGACAGTCCCTTCCACTCCACCCGGACCACACTGGAGGACACATTTGATGATTTAAACACCCAAAAAAATGGGATTTTCGTAAAATAAACGCACTTTTTTTTGTTCTAAATTGGTCTCGAGCGAAGCCGGGGCGGGTCGCTAGTTCAATCTATATGCCGAATAATATACCTCGTCTATTGGGATCCTATTGGGATGTAGGTGTGCCTGCACTTACCTACACACCTTTTTTGCAAATAATTCATGTTCTATTACGTAAGTTTTTTTTCATCTTTTTATTATCTTTAAGGGCGCTATTACAAAATCGAGCGCTTGCCCCGGACTCAAGCTACAAACCGCGTTTCCCGAGATTTATAGTTATTGTAGCGCTGGATACAACAATTGCTTAAAAATATGAGTTTAATTTTAAATAGACCAATTTTTTTTACATGCATTATGACAATACCTCCATAAATATTAAATATTTTTTTTTTTTAATTTGGATTATACTTTCATAGATAAAAATTATAGTTTCGTACGGAAAATTGACAATAATTCTCAGTTTTACAGAATTATTTTTCGTGTATTAGTGCATGAATCGTAGTAAATTAATTTGATCATTCCAAAGTAGAAGGTACAGTTGTATTATGGACATTTTTAAAAACGATTAAATTATTATATCTTCGATGTACCAAAGCATCAAAAGATTCCCAAAAGCGTAATTTTATGAAACACCCTTTGCGGAGACAAGGAATTTACTGATGTACGTGAACAGATTGATATATTTATTTAGAACACTCCCAAGATCAACTATCAAACTTTCTTAGGCGTTTTTTTGTTTTTTTTTTTTTTGTGCTATATCTAAAGCATAATCAGACATCAAAATTCGAATCAAACGCTCAAATTTAAGAAAAATTGTGACAGCGCTCTTAAGTAATCGTTAAGACTGTTTGATAAGTAACTTAACATGTGATTTTTTTCAAGCATAGTTAATAATAATTAATTAATTAATCCAAAAAAATGTTGCCAGCAAAATAATCTTAAGTTTATTGCTTTATCACCTAAGTTTACAATACTAACTGTATTGTAAACTTAGGTGATAAATGAACCCTTTTTAAATGATTTCAGACCCGACAACATGATTTTATTACTGACTGTCTTTCATGAAACAAGCTAAAGCCTGAAACAAATATTGTATCAAAAGAAAGTGCAAAAAAATGTTAAAATCACAATTAAAAAAAACTGTAAAACACATAAGTACTGACGCAAAGTAACGTCAGCGAGCGGAAACAAACTACACGAAAGCAGATTCTTAGAACAGACTCATGACGACAAACTAATATACCTACTCGTAAAAACCGGCTGAAGTGCGTGTGTAGGGTTCCGTAGTTGCACGACACAATTGTAAAATTTTTGGTTGACTCTTTAACTTGTAAAGCTTACTTAGTTCTGATAGTTTTCCTTTTAAAATTTAATCCACTTTTCCAAAAACAACCGTTCAGCTGGCAGCGGGAACACCTGATTCTAACAAAATTTTGCACTTTAAAGATTAATATTTCGCAAAGAGTTCCTTGGATGGAAAAATAGTTTTCGCACACCCTCAATATTTTTAAACGACCTATCCAACGACATTTCACACTAAAAGATAGGCGATAAAAAGTCATCGCCACTTAATGTTGCCACTTATTGTTGTTTTTTTCTTTTTTTTTAATGTGCCGGGATAAAAATTGAATTTTATTTTACCACTTTGTTGGCGTGATTAATATGTATACCCATACCAAAATACAACTTTCTAGTGCTAAGCATCCCTGAGTTACACCGACGGACAGACAGACAGACAAACCGTAGACAACAGAAACAATAAGAGTTCCTTTTTGACTACGAAGCCCTAAAAACCTACATAGTCTAGGAATGGAAAAATGGAAAAAACGTTACCTAATCTAAGAATACTTTCTTTGATAATGACTTGCTAGTTCAATGTCTTATCTTGTGTTCAGAGACCGTTGTCACCTGTCAGCCCATGATTGATAAGCAAGGCTGGTTGCTGGAAACCGCCTCTGAACGTATCAAGGTTGGAATGTGGCCTTGGAGGTAATTTGCGTATGGGATACCCCGTTGAATGAGGTGTTTCGTAACTTTGTAATGGGTAACTAAAGAAGCCGAGAAAAGGAGGATCAGATCTCTTTAGAAATGTAAAACCTTAATGGTACATTATGAATAAAAAACAAACACTAATTATTCGTATCTTATGAATAAAAGAGGTAGGACCAAGGTAGGACCAGGTAGGATGACTGTCAAGCCAAGTACAAATTTAATGATATGTTTTTGGCTATTTTGTTTTTTGACACCGACTTCTGCAATTAAAGTTGTTTTATTCTTTGTACTGTTTTGTTTTTGGAAGTCGGTTATAATTTTTTTGTAAAAAAGTTTTTTATTTTTCACTTTTTAGTGATACGCAGGCACTAAAAAGTGAAACCACAAACACAGCGTACCGGCATGAAGTTATATGTTATGAACTGGTGTAAATAAACAACACACATGCGATTTCAGAAATCCTGATCCATCTGCTATCATTTAATGAAGAGTTCCGTTGTTCTTCATCAGATCTTCATCAAATTGAAGTAGGACCAGTCCAGGAAAATATTTTTCCAAACAAAAAAAAATCATCCAAATCGATTAATAATTGGCGAAATTATGTCTGAACAAACATTTTTCATGGGAACCTATCATCAGATCCTGACTTATACCTTCCATCATCAGCTCAGCAAGATGAGATGATGATTACCAGGCACAAATATCTGAATAGCGTAAGAAAGTTTATGAAAAATATTCTGTGTGCGCCTATAAAACCACCTTAGGAGTATAGGCTTTCGAATGAAAAAAGAATTTTTAAATCGATTCACAATTGGCGGAGAAATCGGTAAACATATATAAAAAAAAAATACAGTCGAACATAGAACATCCTCCTTTTTGAAGAAGTCGGTTAAAAAAGAATATATCCTCATCATTTGCCTAGCCTTTTCACAACAATATTGGGGTCGGCTTCGAGTCAAACCGGATTCAGCTGAAAATCCTGGTATTTTACGTGGAGCGGCTGCCTATCAGACCTCCACAACCCATTAACAGGGTAACACGGTACTTCTTGGGAGGACTGGAGTCAAATTTTACTGGCTTCTGACAATCCGTAACGACTGCCAAAGTTCTACAAATGACAGCTGGGGCCAACGACTTTACGTGATTTTCGAGGTACGGAGGAAACTCAGTATGTTAAGATGGTCACCCATCCACAGACTAACCTTGGCAAGCGTTGCTTATCCTTGAAGATCGACCCGAAAGGCTGTTATTATTTAGCAACGAGTTAAAAAAAAGAATATATCCCATTTGCTCGCAAATAAGCCTATTATTAAATGGTAATCCTCACAGGTCTCGACACATTACCATATAATTAGTTATTGTTAATGAATCGAGAATTTAGACTATTCTTCATTAATGCCAAAGTTTGACAAATACTCAACTTCAAATTTTTATTCAGAAACCGGTGATTACTGTTGTCAAGGTCGAGCTTAAGACAATGGCTATGAAAATTTGGCCCCGGAAGTAAAGCAATTTTCCGAAAATATATGCAACTAACAGAGAGACTAATAGAGAGTTATGATGACAAATATCTCAGTAGACGGTTACATAGTGCTCTTTGCATAAATTGTTTATGACTTGAGTTCAGACAAATTCATCAATCAATCTTGTGAAGAGTAGATATGCACTTGAATAATATTTTTCCCATAAGCTCGTCACTGTTAGGAATGAGTGCAAATTCGATAGCAGATTTAAATCTAGTCGATTTTGTGATTAGTGCGCCGGCGCATCGTGCGGGAACTAGCCTTGTTCATTATGATATTATACTTCCAACAATGTTGTATAAATAACCTGTGCAAACAACTAGTCCACATATTAATGTCTCATTATTTATTGCACCTTGCAAATTATTTCTCAAGGCAAATAGATACGCATTTATTTAGTTTCAAGTGCAAGTTGAATCGTTCACGTACCTACGTAAATATTATGGTGGGGCGCCAGTTATCTTGTTATGGTGAAGTTAACTCAATGGTACTAGATAGATACTGGTGGTAGATACTTCTGGTATTCAACTATTTTTGGGACTTCATTGTGAAGTATTTCATGAGATTATTCTGTACTATCGACACTTGATATCGATAAGATCTGTCTGTGAACTTGAAATATAGATAAATGTTCAAGATGTATACCGCAACAATCTAAATCTTGAATCATATTTATTTTCAGTCCATTAATCTTTACTAGAAGAATGTATCTTACACAGGCAAATAAATTACGTTCATTAACATTTGTACATATCTATGTGTGACAGACACAAAGATAAAAGGTGACTTTTGAAAAATTACAACAAATTGTCAGTCTTATCAGGAGAAAATATTAGCCTTTCACATAACTAGATAAATACTAAATAATTAAATATTATAAAAATCAAAACGGCTTTTCCCAAAAAGCTTGACATTAACACTTTGATACACAAAATACATTCGCACAAACACGAAAAGTATCCGTCACATAATCAAATTCCGATAAGGATTTGCACGCAATAAACGGTTTTCTCGGGTAAATCCGGGCGTTACTTTCTATTTGATCGTCAGTCTAAAGATAGAAAGAAATCGCAAAAGCAATAAGACGAACAGACAATCAGTTTGTTTATATAAGGCCGTATTGGAGGATACAATCAGTCGCCGACTCCCTGGGACGCAATAAGCGTCGCATTCGAAAGCCTATACTCCTAAGGTGGTCTCATGTCATCAAGTCAAATTCTGATGATGGAATCCCATGAAAATCGAGGGAAACCCTCAAATTTTATAGGCGCACACACAAAATTTTTCATAAACTTTCTTACGCTAATCAGATATTTGTGCCTGGTAATCATCATCTCATCTTGCTGAGCTGATGATGGAAGGTATAAGTCAGGATCTGATGATAGGATCCCATGAATAATGTTTGTTCAGACATAATTTCGCCAATTATTAATCGATTTGGATGATTTTTTTTTGTTTGGAAAAATATTTTCCTGGACTGGTCCTACTTCAATTTGATGAAGATCTGATGAAGAACAACGGAACTCTTCATTAAATGATAGCAGATGGATCGGGATTTCTGAAATCGCTTGTGTGTTGATTATTTACACCAGTTCATAACATAACTTCATGCCGGTACGCTGTGTTTGTGGTTTCACTTTTTAGTGCCTGCGTATCACTAAAAAGTGAAAAATAAAAAACTTTTTTACAAAAAAATTATAACCGACTTCCAAAAACAAAACACTACAAAGAATAAAACAACTTTAATTGCGGAAGTCGGTGTCAAAAAACAAAATAGCCAAAAACATATCATTAAATTTGTACTTGGCTTGACAGTCATCCTACCTGGTCCCACCTTGGTCCTACCTCTTTTATTCATAAGATACGAATAATTAGTGTTTGTTTTTTATTCATAATGTACCATTAAGGTTCTACATTTCTAAAGAGATCTGATCCTCCTTTTCTCTGCTTCTTTAGTTACCCATTACAAAGTTACGAAACACCTCATTCAACGGTGTATCCCATACGCAAATTACCTCCAAGGCCACATTCCAACCTTGATACGTTCAGAGGCGGTTTCCAGCAACCAGCCTTGCTTATCAATCATGGGCTGACAGGTAACAACGGTCTCTGAACACAAGATAAGACATTGAACTAGCAAGTCATTATCAAAGAAAGTATTCTTAGATTAGGTAACGTTTTTTCCATTTTTCCATTCTTCCATTCGTAGACTATGTAGGTTTTTAGGGCTTCGTAGTCAAAAAGGAACTCTTATTGTTTCTGTTGTCTACGGTTTGTCTGTCTGTCTGTCCGTCGGTGTAACTCAGGGATGCTTAGCACTAGAAAGTTGTATTTTGGTATGGGTATACATATTAATCACGCCAACAAAGTGGTAAAATAAAATTCAATTTTTTTTCCCTGCACATTTAAAAAAAAAGAAAAAAAAAACAACAATAAGTGGCAACATTAAGTGGCGATGATTTTTTATCGCCTATCTTTTAGTGTGAAATGTCGTTGGATAGGTCGTATAAAAATATTGAGGGTGTGCGAAAACTATTTTTCCATCCAAGGAACTCTTTGCGAAATATTAAGCTTTAAAGTGCAAAATTTTGTTAGAATCAGGTGTCCACGCTGCCAGCTGAACGGTTGTTTTTGGAAAAGTGGATTAAATTTTAAAAGGAAAACTATCAGAACTAAGTAAGCTTTACAAGTTAAAGAGTCAACCAAAAATTTTACAATTGTGACGTGCAACTACGGAACCCTACACACGCACTTCAGCCGGTTTTTACGAGTAGGTATATTAGTTTGTCGTCATGAGTCTGTTCTAAGAATCTGCTGTCGTGTAGTTTGTTTTTGCTGACGTTACTTTGCGTCAGTACTTATGTGTTTTACAGTTTTTTTTAATGTGATATTAACATTTTTTTGCACTTTCTTTTGATACAATATTTGTTTCAGGCTTTAGCTTGTTTCATGAAAGACAGTCAGTAATAAAATCATGTTGTCGGCTCTGAAATCATTTAAAAAGGGTTCATTTATCACCTAAGTTTACAATACTAACTAAAGCAATAATCTTAAGATTATTTTGCTGGCAAGATTTTTTTGGATTTAGGGCTGACTTTTCAAGTCTAATAACTTTTACCCGAGGAATAAAAATGGCCGTCTGACAGCTTTTGTATGGAAAATATGTCAATATGACGTATTTATTCTTCCAATAAACATTTAATTAATTAATTATTATTAACTATGCTTGAAAAAAATCACATGTTAAGTTACTTATCAAACAGTCTTAACGATTACTTAAGAGCGCTGTCACAATTTTTCTTAAATTTGAGCGTTTGATTCGAATTTTGATGTCTGATTATGCTTTAGATATAGCACAAAAAAAAAACAAAAAAACGCCTAAGAAAGTTTGATAGTTGATCTTGGGAGTGTTCTAAATAAATATATCAATCTGTTCACGTACATCAGTAAATTCCTTGTCTCCGCAAAGGGTGTTTCATAAAATTACGCTTTTGGTACATCGAAGATATAATAATTTAATCGTTTTTAAAAATGTCCATAATACAACTGTACCTTCTACTTTGGAATGATCAAATCAATTTACTACGATTCATGCACTAATACACGAAAAATAATTCTGTAAAACTGAGAATTATTGTCAATTTTCCGTACGAAACTATAATTTTTATCTATGAAAGTATAATCCAAATTAAAAAAAAAAATATTTAATATTTATGGAGGTATTGTCATAATGCATGTAAAAAAAAAATTGGTCTATTTAAAATTAAACTCATATTTTTATGCAATTGTTGTATCCAGCGCTACAATAACTATAAATCTCGGGAAACGCGGTTTGTAGCTTGAGTCCGGGGCAAGCGCTCGATTTTGCAATAGCGCCCTTAAAGATAATAAAAAGATGAAAAAAAACTTACGTAATAGAACATGAATTATTTGCAAAAAAGGTGTGTAGGTAAGTGCAGACACACCTACATCCCAATAGCATCCCAATAGACCAGGTATATTATTCGGCATATAGATTGAACTAGCGACCCGCCCCGGCTTCGCTCGAGACCAATTTAGAACAAAAAAAAGTGCGCTTAGGTACTGTAAAATTAATTTGTAACGCGGGTGCCTTTATTTTACGAAAATCCCATTTTTTGGGTGTTTAAATCATCAAATGTGTCCTCCAGGGTGGAGTGGAAGGGACTGTCAGATTTACTGACTATAAACTATCCTGTTCTTTCGGTTGCCCTTTGCATTCCAGGGCCCCGGTGCCCTGTTTAGGCAGTCCCGCGACCCCGGCAGTTGCGATAACTCCTAAGACATTCATTTAAATAGAATAATGTTTAGAGAAAATTCGTGCTAAAATAGATATTGAAGATAATCTATATAGATTAACACCATACACCTTCAATAAAATAAAGCATTACTTTTTACGCAAAACTTTAAAGATGAAAATGGTTAAAGTGAGCAACTGTTACACCACGGCGCCATTTAAGTTTCGCTGAGAATCATATTTTCAGTCGCGCGTAATTTTAATCCTGTGATATCTTCTAAATTATTCAATTAATTGATATACTGTAAAGGGCCATATTGATCGATATTAAATGTACAATGTATTTAAGGATTAATGCTGTATTGCTCAAAATCGCTTGGTAAGTAAGCCATTATTTCTCGTAAAAGGTAAAGTATAAAAATGGTTTTTGTGGATCTTGTCTCCTTACGAGATAGTCATATACCATCGGGGACTTTTAAGTATACCTTTTTTTTTTTTTTATTAAGGTGTATAGTACTCATCTGCCTAGCCTTTTCCCAACTATATTGGGGTCGGCTTCCAGTCTAGCCAGATTCAGCGGAATACCAGTATTTTACGAGGAGCAGCTGCCTACCAGACCTCCACAACCCATTAACTGGGTAACACGGTACTTCATGGCAAGACTGGAGTCAGATGGGGAGTGTTTACGGCGAGGCCGGAAAGCGGCGGGTAGCGGTCTGTGTATGTGTCCTAAGTGTGCTTGTATCCCTACAGCTTTCTTGGACAAGGGTAATAGGATCGTCGGGTTCGACTAGGGTATGACGGGGACGTCGAATCCTACTGATCCGAGAAATAGACTACTTAGCTGGTCTATCACTCATTAATAACGGAAAAAAATATATGTTAGGATATTTACTTTGTAACAAGCTTATACATTCAGTCAAAAAAGTATCGGGAATGGATGATTTGTTTATGGTTCCAAATTCAAATTTTTGTTTTTTTGTAGTTGTTAGATTGGCACAACTGTTTTCCATTTTGGCGCGGAGTTTGAGTTGCATCTGTTATTTACATTAAATACAGTGCTGGTTTTAGTAATATCATATATAGTGTGTATTGCGAATTTCATAATGGACAAAAATATCGAACAAAGAGTTTGTCTTAAATTTTGCATCGCCAATAGAATTTAGTGTTCGGAGTCACTGAAAATGTTACAGAAGGCTTACGGTGAATCGACTTTATCAAAAACTCGTGCTTATGAGTGGTTCAAAGCGTTCAAAAGCAGTCGAGATGTGATGGAAGATTTGCCTCGCTCTGGTAGGCCGTCAACGTCTGCAACTGAAGTTAACATCGCAAAAGTGAAGGAAATAGTGACTGAAAATCCCCATTCAACTCTGAGAGAGATAGCCGCCGAACTTTCTGTATCTCACGAGTCGATCCGTACCATTTTAACTAATCATTTGGGTATGAAACATGTTGCTGCTCGGCTAGTCCCAAAAGATCTGAATTTTCTCCAAAAACTCAATCGCATGAAAGTTGCTGAGGACATGCTAGAACGAGTCAGTTCGGACCCAACATTCATGAAACGCATTGTTACTGGTGACGAGACGTGGGTTTACGAGTTTGACATGCAAACTAGTCAACAAGCTTCGGAGTGGCGCCTTCCAACTGAACCGAAACCGAAAAAACCACGCCAAAGTCGATCAAAAGTCAAAGTCATGTTGACTGTTTTCTTTGACTATCGCGGTGTTGTGCACTCTGAATTCTTACCGGAAGGTCTAACGGTAAATAAAGAATATTATTTGAGCGTTATGCGGCGTTTAAGAGAGCAAATTCGACGAAAAAGACCAGATTTGTGGAAAGAAAATTCTTGGATTTTGCACCACGACAATGCGCCTTCGCACAAGGCTATCATTGTGAACGAATTTTTAACCAAACACTCAACAAATACCATCCAGCAACCACCATATTCACCAGATATGGCTCCTGCTGACTTTTTTCTTTTTCCTAAACTCAAATTACCACTTCGTGGCACCCGTTTTCAATCGATAGAAGACATAAAGGAGAATTCGCGGCGAGAACTGAACTCAATTCCGGAAGCAGAGTTTAAAAAATGTTTTGATGAATGGATTATTCGTTGGCGCAAGTGTATCGTTTCTAAAGGAGCATACTTTGAAGGTGATAAAATAAATTTGGATGCATAACAGACATTTTGTGTATTATTGATCTTTTCCCGGTACTTTCTTGACAGAGTAGTATGTAGGACGAATTAATGTAGGTACCTATTAATTAGGCTTGTTTAAGTATCTAAGTCTAGATACTAAAGAACATATATGTACAACTTATTGACTTGTTGTACAAATTAGTTGTGGTCTTAGCGTGATGAAACATACATTCAGTCCAAAAAGTATCGGGAATGGATGATTTGTTTATGGTTCCAAATTCAAATTTTTGTTTTATTGTAGTTGTTAGATTGGCACAACTGTTTTCCATTTTGGCGCGGAGTTTGAGTTGCATCTGTTATTTATATTAAATACAGTGCTGGTTTTAGTAATATCATATATAGTGTGTATTGCGAATTTCATAATGGACAAAAATATCGAACAAAGAGTTTGTCTTAAATTTTGCATCGCCAATGGAATTTCGTGTTCGGAGTCACTGAAAATGTTACAGAAGGCTTACGGTGAATCGACTTTATCAAAAACTCGTGCTTATGAGTGGTTCAAAGCGTTCAAAAGCGGTCGAGATGTGATGGAAGATTTGCCTCGCTCTGGTAGGCCGTCAACGTTTGCAACTGAAGTTAACATCGCAAAAGTGAAGGAAATAGTGACTGAAAATCCCCATTCAACTCTGAGAGAGATAGCCGCCGAACTTTCTGTATCTCACGAGTCGATCCGTACCATTTTAACTAATCATTTGGGTATGAAACATGTTGCTGCTCGGCTAGTCCCAAAAGATCTAAATTTTCTCTAAAAACTCAATCGCATGAAAGTAGCTGAGGACATGCTAGAACGAGTCAGTTCGGACCCAACATTCATGAAACGCATTGTTACTGGTGACGAGACGTGGGTTTACGAGTTTGACATGCAAACTAGTCAACAAGCTTTGGAGTGGCGCCTTCCAACTGAACCGAAACCGAAAAAACCACGCCAGAGTCGACCAAAAGTCAAAGTCATGTTGACTGTTTTCTTTGACTATCGCGGTGTTGGTGTGCACTCTGAATTCTTACCGGAAGGTCTAACGGTAAATAAAGAATATTATTTGAGCGTTATGCGGCGTTTAAGAGAGCAAATTCGACGAAAAAGGCCAGATTTGTGGAAAGAAAATTCTTGGATTTTGCACCACGACAATGCGCCTTCGCACAAATTTTTAACCAAACACTCAACAAATACCATCCAGCAACCACCATATTCACCAGATATGGCTCCTGCTGACTTTTTTCTTTTTCCTAAACTCAAATTACCACTTCGTGGCACCCGTTTTCAATCGATAGATGAAGACATAAAGGAGAATTCGCGGCGAGAACTGAACTCAATTCCGGAAGCAGCGTTTAAAAAATGTTTTGATGAATGGATTATTCGCTGGCGCAAGTGTATCGTTTCTAAAGGAGCATACTTTGAAGGTGATAAAATAAATTTGGATGAATAACAGACATTTTGTGTATTATTGATCTTTTCCCGGTACTTTCTTGACAGAGTAGTAGGCTAGAACTCTCCAAAATTGTCTGCTAAACTCATCACTCAACTTCTCATCAGCAGATAATTATAACTTAACTAGTTGACCCGCGCAAGCTTTGTCTGCGTCACAATTTTCACTACAGCTCCGCTACTGACATCTAATCCTATCTAACACTGAAAGAATTTTTCAAATTGGACTAGTAGTTCCTGAGATTAGCGCGGTCAAGCAAACAAACAAACAAACTCTTCAGCTTTATATAGGTATTAGTATAGATATTGATTAGGGTAACAAGCAAAGCTTCTAAGTTTGCTTTCAATCATAATCGCAAAATTGTCCCAGATGTCAGTCTTCACATATTTACCTACTCACGCAAGTTACAGTTTTTAGGGTTCCGTACTTAACGGAACCCTATTCGCCTGCCTCCGCTGTTCGTCCGTCCATCCGTCAGTCTGTCTGTCAGAGGGATTATTTCAAGAACCTTAATACATTTCGGATTTCCTAAATTCATGTTTATTTTAATGATTAAATATCCTGTTAAGAAGTACCGTGGCGATACGAATTTCGCATTTTCCTTATCCTAACGGCTTTCAAAACTTGTTTATAGTTTGTATTTAATAATGACGTCAATAATTCAATATTACCTCTTGTTTCAAGTGAACTGATAATAAACTCGTGTTTGATGTTAAACTGTGTCAATTCGAACCGTTCAGATGATTATAAACAAGTTTAGAGAACGTATTATAATTGGCGGCAACGAGATAACAATTGCCATCCACAGAGCCAGAATACATGCGTTAATAAGGCGTCGTTCACACTGCCCCGCGCAGTTATTAGCGTTGTAAGTAGTTCAAGTTGTAATGTATACTTAGAACAGCCATGGTAAATAGTCACTAAGGTTTTATTCAAATTGCACGCGTCTCGCTATTTTGAGCAATGCATGCAAATTTCTAAGTCTTTATATAAAAAGACGTTGTAGGTAGAATAGAGTGAATCCCAAAGACTCAAGATGCGCCCTGGTAAAATAATACGCAAATGAAATCGAGTGACAGGCCAATATGAACGACACCTTACTAAAAAGAGAACTAACGTTGAAATATGATCATTTAAAAACGCCATGAATATGCTATTATGCAATTCAGATGTAATTACATACCATGCAGATTGCACATTAAAAATGACTTGATGTTTGTTTGCACTCAAACATGCCTGGGAACTCCGGCCGGAAATTGTACCAAGCTACCAGGGCTTCATGACACTGGAGAGCGTTTAAACGAAGGCGATCAACCGAGAAGAGGTAGCATAAAAGAACTCACTTTGTCCCCATTGTCCGGTGCGCGGGTTGATGAAGTTCGGGTACAGATCGCCTGGTTTGTCGACATTGTTTAACACCTCGCGGATGCGATTCACCTTCTGTCTGTAGACTGAAAACAGAAGAAACGTTAATATTCTAAAATATTATAATATGAAGATATTTTGACCGGGAAAAGGCCGAGGGAATTCGCTAAATGACAACATATCGGGCCTATGTCCAGCAGAAGACGTCTTTCGGCTGAATGATGACGATGCTTTGATCTTCTGCCTAACGTTTTCCAAATAACGTTGGAAAAGGTTAAGCAGCAGATGATGATCACTTCAAAACACCTTTCAAACAAAAAGACTATTTAAAAATGTTTGGAGCAGCTATGTAACGCCAGATACGTACGTCAAGTTTTTTGGTCGGGAGTTAAAAAGAAAGGAACTAGCTAGCTTAAAAAAATATTAAAGTGTGTCTTCGCGACTCGACGTTACCTATAGGAACTAACGCTAACAACATCATCAGCTTCCAACAGTGCAATTCTGGACATAATTCCGCAGCGTATACATTCTCCAAAAGCCTACGCTCAATGCGAGGACCGTCTTAATCCTAGAATCCACAAATTCTCAATACAAACCACAATAACCATTCACGAAGTACCTTAAGTACACATTATCCGTTTCAAAATCACGACCACGCTCCGGAGTATCTTTTACAAAAGAAAAGACTAAAGCGCAAAGAGCGTCGCGCGTCGGCCGCTTGAAGAGGGAATGATGAATGGCTGTTAATAATATTGGAGTATGACAAATGTGCTTACTATCACGGCCTGTGACGTCACTGAGGTAGGTGAACTCGAGGTGGAGAGTTCCCAGTTCGGAGAGGATGCTGTTGGGTCCCGCCCAGTGGTACTGACGACTTGCCTGGGAAACGTACCGAAATTTTAATGGAGTTGGCAGAGTTTGCGGTCGTTGAAAGGGTGCATATTAATTATGTTGTACAAAGCTTGAAAAGATTGATTTAAAACATTGTTATTTACTGGTAGGGATTGACAATTTTGCTAAAACTGTAAGATTAGTCACTGTAAGGTTAATTTACAAAACTACCCTGTTAGTGTTATAAACATTTGATATGGTAAATAACATTGAACTATAGTTTGCGATAAAAATGCAATTTACTTGTACGTTCATATCCATACGTAAATTAATGCATGCTTCTTCATATTTTTAATATCAAACGAACATGAAAGATAATGTCGCGTGTCCAAATACAATTGAGTTTAGCTTTGTGACGAATCCAATTCATTCGATTCAACCTATTTCATTCGATTGATACGTGGAACAGTTAAGACGTTTTGTATTAAATAATAATTACGTATCGAGATATTTCTTGAAAGCATAAATAATTTATCACCGCAGCGACTAATAAGCGGAACTTTCCAACTAGGTTTTCAGGATATTGCATTTATTGTAACCATCCTGTTTTAACGTCACCCTGCTACGGAAATTTGATCTTACGATTAATTTAATAAATAGCTCGATAACCTGGCAATTTTCTTAGGTAATATCGAATTTTCCCCAACACTGGAGCGACTTTCCTGGCTTGATTGGAAGCCGACCCCAATATAGTTGGGAAAAGGCTAGGCAGATGATGACTGAAGCGACTTTCCAAATTGTGTATTTGTAACGGGACAATTTAAATGTTTTAATTTTTTTTTTCTTAATAAGACACGGAAAACGATTTTTTCATAATATTATATCAAGAAAAAATATTCTAATAAAGATTTATTTACAATCTTGCGGAGTCTGCAATTTTCCGCTGACATATTCAACTGATTGGACACCTATTTTAATATATCATGCGAAATCTCATGGTGGATAATTTGATCAAATTGTCGCAGTCAATCGCCTTTTAATGTGACAGTGGGAAGACAAAATATGAATGTAACTAATCCATAAATTAGCAGTTTCCACGAAGGACGGCCGGCCCTAAGATAATTATGCTATAGACATTTATTCCACGCGTTAAATGTGTCAGCTTGAATCGCTATTTAAGATTCTACGACACTTCATCATGAATGTGTCTAATTACCGATAAAGGTATCTTTAATTGCTAGTCATTTAAGTACGCGTGGGGTTTTAATAAGCAGTTTGAATAATGCACAATAATAAATTAATTTCATAGGACATATATGAGCGACAACACGGGGCTAGGGTATAGGATATTTGGACGTATTCCGATATTCTGTGTTGTACAATTATTAACGTAATCGCATTTTAAAAAGAAATACTACAATACAGAAGCTTCCTGTTCGCCCTTGAATGTGAAAGGCGATTCGTTTAATTCTCTTTAACAAAAGGGATTATACAAATCGGGTTTTTTGCAAGCATCGCTCATTTTGACATATTTCGTCGTCAAGTCACGTATAAGCTGTAGAACTTTGTCTGCGCTTAACTGCATAACTGAATTTATTTTTCTTACGTTACCTTAGTGGACGGGTTGATGAGTGCATACGGGAGTCCTGTGGGGGTGTCGAAGGCTGGTAGCAATGCATCAGCGACTTCCACAGCCTTGTCTTTGAACATAGTGTCTCCAGTCAACGCGTAACATGACAGCAAACCCCCTACGAACCGGATTGTCGTCTCGAATACTGACAGGTCGGAATCCTGGGAATAAAAAAAATAAATTTATATCATAATCCGTTTTATTTCAACTTTCCTGATTGGGTTTCGGTCACAAATAAGATCATTGATGCCCATGGGGGTCGTCAAGTTCTTTCAAGGAAAAGGTTCGGTTGTCAAGCAGATGTTACAGATCGCCACAGACTAACAGTAAACTTTTAATATGGTACGAGGAGTATTCAGACAGTTCAGAATTTACTTAGCCACAAACTTTAAACGACATCTTTTGTTTATTATTGTGTTTTTCTCTGTGTGGTTTGGCCATTTCGATACATTCACATGGACATAAGGTGAACAATTTATTCACTGTTCATTACTTTTTAACCGACTTCCAATAATGAGGAGGTTCTCAATTCGGTGGGATATATTTTTTTAATGTATGTACACCGATTACTCCGAGGTTTCTGATCCGATTTCTGTGATTCTTTTTTAGTTCGTTTGATCTCGTAAAAATTTGATTCAGTTTGGTTCATTGGTTTTTATTTTTGAGCATTTTTGCTTATTTCAATTTCTGCGTAGACGAAGACGTCATCCAAGTATCACCACTCAAAAGTGAAAAATAAAAAACTTTTTACAAAAATATATAAACGACAAACAAAACACTACAAAATATAGAATAACCTTAATTTCGGAAGTTGGTGTTAAAAAACAAAGAAACAAAACCAAAAACACCGGATTCCGTAATTAAGGTACACGGTTATACCACAGACTGTTCTGTGATATATACTCTTGTAGTGTTTTGTTTGGAAGTCGGTTATATTTTTTTTCTGTTAAGGTGAATGCTCCAGGGCAGCCCGCGAAATTCAAATATTTTTATGTTTTTTGCAATTTGCCGGTCAGTGTGAAGCTGTATGTGAAGTTCATGTAGTTCGAAAGAATGAATATTTCAGAAATAATCATTCTTTCGAACTACATGAACTTAGAGGGCTATATTGATGATTAAAATGGTTATAATTCTTTAGATAAATACGCGTTACGGTCGCGGATCGCATTTGGTCCACATACAGCTTCACACTGACCGGCAAATTGCAAAAAAACATAAAATATTTGAATTTCGCGGGCTACCCTGGAGCATCCACCTTAAATATACAATATTTATTATAGTAACGAAACGACCAAGCCTCATATTTTGACTACCTAAGGTGAAGTGTTTGTGAAATTAGGGCTTCTAGATCTATGGCGTGTACAGTTAGAAGCTTGGCTCTACATGAGAGCTGATAACTTTTGACAGTGCGAGCGATATGGTCTCGTCTTGGCTACATTTTATATGAACATTTTTTTGCTGGGATTCTACCGCTTAAAAAAAGGTTGATATAGTAAATTTATTTGATAGGACTTATTTTTCTTGATCTAAGTGTAAAATTAGTGCGTACACATTAAAACTTGCTGCCTAGTTTTACCCTGTAACTGCAATATGTGCAAAAAAGATGTCTCCCTCATATCGAAAAATGTATCTTAGGTATAAAGTATAACATCAACAATGCGTTCTATCGATAAATTTCTGCAAGGAAAGCCCAACTCGAACGACACGCCCCCGTGTCTGATTCACTCTCGACATTGCATATCTACTGTTCCTAGAGTACACACTGCTAAGTAATCAATTAGGTATATTTCATTACTAGCTGATCCGCGCAACATCGCCTACGTCACTATTTTCATTATTGCTCCGCTCCTGTTAGTCTTAGCGTGATGATATACAGCCTATAGCCTTCCTCGATAAATGGGCTATCTTTTTTTTTTTTTTTTACTCTTGATAGGCACGCGTTTGACCACTATCTCACCTGATGGTAAGCGAGGATGTGGTCGAAGATGGAGCACGCTTGCCTAGAAATAACCTATTCACTCTTGATTTAAAGACACTAAAATAATTTTGCAAATAGGACCAGTAGTTCCTGAGATTAGCGCGTTCAAGCAAACAAACAAACAAACTGTTCAGCTTTATATGTGAGTATAGATAGATAGATAATTTGCTCATTGACACGGATACCTAAATATTAGATGTGCCCTACTTTCAATTGAAATGTGGCAATCTAGCTCCCTTGGCCTTTGTTATCTCGACATGCGCAAGACTCGGCTCTGGCTGGCCGCATGTGAGGAGTCCATTAATAGACTCGTTATCCAACGCTACGGTTAATTTAGCATTCGGTCTACTTGACTGGAACTGCCCAGTTAATTAATAACGAAGATAAAAGCATTTAAGT
The DNA here is from genome assembly GCA_950371165.1 of Lacanobia oleracea. Taxonomy (NCBI): domain Eukaryota; kingdom Metazoa; phylum Arthropoda; class Insecta; order Lepidoptera; family Noctuidae; genus Lacanobia; species Lacanobia oleracea. The sequence continues at coordinate 7,875,830 of OX493387.1, forward strand.
TGGTTATTTTTAGGGTTCCGAACATCTGTTAAAAACGGAACCCTTATAGGATCACTCGGGTGTCTGTCTGTCCATCTGTCACAGTCAGTTTTCTCCGGACCTACTAGACTGATTCTGTTGAAATGTGGTAAACATGAATTTGGACTTCAGTGACCCAAACAGGGACGCGTTACGTTAATAAATAAATTTTCAATATGGAGGTCACTTTTGGGGGTCAAACTAGAAAGAACGACATTAAAAAAAAGTTTTCAAACTTTTTATTACTGTGAGGGTTCCATAACTACGAATCTACTGAGCCTAAACATTATGAGGAAAAAAAAATGCAGATGATAGTTCTATACCCAAATATTACAGGAAAACCTATAAGAAGTCTGCAGTGTTAAGATAATACGTAAAAAAAAAATTGGTTCGGAACCCTTTGCACGCGAGTACGACTCGCACTTGGCCAGTTTTTGTTTGAGCAACGGGAAAGGCTTAATTATGACATTAAGGAAAATATAACATTTATAAGCTTTGTGTATGATTCAGCGACATTCTGCCTAATACCTAAATAACATTAATTATAAATTTATGTATTTCCAATCTCCTGTTACATATGTTATTTTTTTGTTAAGTACAGTCAACAAAGCTATTCGGTATACAGGCAAAAATATTATTTTTGCCACAGCACTGCCAACATTTATTTCTAATGTGTGCATTATAATTTTTTAAGTTTTTGACATACTTACGCGTGTGTTGTACAATAATTGTCTACTCAGCACACTCACAACATTGTTTAAAAGTAGTTGCAATTTAGCTGCCTGCATACCCAATAGCTTTGTTGACTGTACCTAAAACTATTCGTTTAATGACTTGCGAGTGTTGATCACAAGGTCTACTCTACATTTATTACAGCTAGCCTGTACTGTCTCACAGCTGGGCAAAGACACCACTCTATCCTCTCCACTCCTCCCTCCATCGTTGTCAGTTCTGCGCCACTCCTTGCAGATTTCTAAGGAAGACATGCCAGTCGTTCCGTCACCTCCTTCGTGGTATACTTATAGACTATCTATACGAGAGTAGATTTTTTACTCCGCATTATAAAGACCTTCTAAGAATTAAGAATAAGCATTCTCAAACTGCGCCCATCCCAAACCGACACTTACCCAAAACAATCCCTACTAAATATTCAAAGAAGAACAATGCAACGTCTCCAAGTACAGACGAAGAGACGTAAATTAAAATCTTTGCTAATTCCATGAATTCTTCAGTGGGCCTGACTCCCTAAGTATTTGCAAGTGACAGGCTTTGTTCGACTTACGATTTCATTAATATGCAAGTGATCAGCGACCCAGTCGCGGCCTTCCCGGAACTCGTCGCTGAGTCCCATGAGGTACAAGGTGTCGAGACCGTCGACGATGGTGGCGCCCAGCTCGCCGGCGCCGAACACGCTCGACAGGTGCGCCCGCTTCGACATCGGCTTCAGCTCGTTCTTGCCCCAAGCGTACAGCTTGTAGTTGTTCCACGCGTGCAGCATCATCTGTGGAAGGATAGGCTTCGTTATTTTCGCATTCTAGATTGTTTAATCTATGGTAGACGTCAGATACCCGCGCAATAACGGTCATTGACCCACATACATTTAATGACTTTCTTAATATAAACAGAAATCTATACTAATACTAGCGGACTCGACAGACGTTGTCCTGCCCGACTGCAGCGCCATCTGCCGGGCTGATTTGTGAATCTAAACCATCCAGGGCGTCACCCAAACGCATACAAAAACAAAATTCATTCAAATCAGTCCAGCCGTTTAGGAGGAGTTCAGTGACATACACACGTACAGTAGAATTAAATATATAAAGAAGATTATAAAGATGTAAAGTTTGTAATGTTGTGAGTTTGTGGTGTTGTGAGGTTCTAGGGGGTAATCTCTGGATCTACTGAACCGATTTTGAAAATTCTTTTAGCAAAAGAGAGCTACGTTATTGGTGAGTGTCATAGGCTTATTATGTGAACCCGAAAAATACCGTCCAAAGAAGTGAGTACAGGTCAGCTAGTAACTACATAAAGATGTCCTGAACCGACTTCTATCGTGATTCTAACTTTACGTTCTCCAGTATTGAAAAACGGTTCATGATTTATTGTTCGAGTATCTACGAAGGGATATATGAGGGAAATGTCAATGTACTTTTTTTGCACGTTTATCTGGCGCCTACCATAGTGTAAAAGTAGTATAATCACAAAAAGTGGTGGAAAAAAAAATAAGTCTCGTGACATTGTGGATGTTAAGGTCGCTTAAAAATCTGCCACAAATTAGGCTCTACGATGTACTATCGATTGAGACTGTTTTAGGGTTCCGTACCGAAATGATAAAAAGGAATCCTTATGGTGTGACTAAGTCTGTCCGTCTATCACAGCTGGATATCTCAAGAACTACTTATGCTATCAACTTGAAATTTGGAATAGTTTAAGATGATGTTTGCTCAACTATTCTGCAAATAAGAAAGAAATAAAAATGTATATACAATATATTTTAGCAACAGCGACTGAAAGGGTTCTTAAAATTCGAAGTGGGGCTACTAAGGCATGTGGGGTATGGTATCAAATGAATGAGCGCTAAATAGCAAATGCACATTCTCAAACCTTTTTGACTTTTGAAGAAAAAATATTATTTCTGGACCATACACCGTCCCCTTATCTGTGAAGTTTGCATAGAGAAAAATCTTAAATTATTCTTTGTGATAGAATTTTATGCAAAGATATCAAGAAAATAAAAACATGTTTTTAAATAGTACACTTTTCAGAAATCATCGATGAAAATTACATTAGTTCCACTATCGGTCAAGAGATGGCACTGACCTAAAACTGCGATATACACCGCAGTGTTTCTAATTCTACGCCCGGGTGTCAACACTGCGAGGATCGCCCGGAGGACACGGTGGAGCATACGGTTGAGGTCTGCCCTGCTTGGGCGGAGCACCGCCATGTCCTCGCCGAGGCGATCGGCGGCGGCGATCTCTCACGTCCGGCCCTGGTTCAAGCTATGGTCCGGAGCGAGGAGGCATGGGAAGCGGTCACCTCCTTCTGCGAAGCAGTAATGCTAGCAAAGGAGGAAGCCGAACGTGTGAGAGAAAGGGAAACCTCACGCCCCAGCCGCCGCAACAGAAGAAGACGCCACGGGCGTCGGGAGTCGCAGGGCGATTTTCGGCCACCGTAAGCACGAGCCTGCGGACGGCGAGCATTGGGTGGCTCGCCGTCTGATCAGAACCAGGCCCGGGTGGACGGCGTGTTTCACGCGTGTCTCAAAGAGCTGTCAGCGTGAAAGACGGGGCCCGCTAGGGCCAGTGCTTGCTGGGGCTGCGGACTTCATTCGAAAGAGGCACCGTACCCTGGAAAGCAAAGGGCACTGGGAGGAACGCGGATGGGTTTTAGTCAGTAAGAGTCTGACACTCCCTTCTGCTTCACCCTAAGCGGGAGGAGTCATTTGATGATTTCACATTCTTAAAAAAAAAAAAAAAAAGTGTTTCTAATTCTGACGAATATAGGCCTCGCCGATGAAACATTTCACTTTTTATGTGATGGTACGGAACCCTCGGTGCGCGAGTCCGACTCACTCTTGACCGGTATTTTTTTATTAGGTATTTTTTTTTTTCAACAGCTCATTTACGTATTCTTCCGTTAGCAACTAGTAAAGCAATGCAACTTTATATTTACGTAAATCTTGGTAGCAAGATTAAAACTGTTTTCCGGATCATGTAAACAAATATTTTTTCACAGAGTACGACCACATTTCACATTTCAAAGGCGTGCCATGAACGAGGTCTTTTCAAAAAGTGTGCTTGCAAAGCTCTTATTCTGTACAAGTTTTAATCTCGACCGCTCCGTTCGGAGACGGGACACTAATGAAAGGATATCGGACTTTCGTCGGGGTCATTAATTATTATTAGGTACCGGGAAACTTCGAGTCCCCAGTGACTTGGAAAAACTGAGAGACTTAACCAATTACACTTTAAATTGAGCATGGTGAGATTTCAAAAATAAATGATAGGGATTGGAATTTCTCGATCCTGCTGAACAGGAATAACCGTCCTTAGACAAGGAAACGGATTTTCAGTACATTAATTACCTTATCTACGTATAAAATATACACACACAACTTGGGAAAAGCAACACCATCATAAACGTGACGTGTACCGTTGATAAAGGAACAAGGTTACGATTGTATTGCCCGTTAATTAGAAAGAAATAATCGCACACCTGCATGACGTATCGTCGCTTTTTTGTTAACGTGTCCCTGTCGTCGGGTCCCGTAATGCTATCTAGCTCAAGTTCATTGCCGACATCCCGCGACATTCGACCACGTCTGCTTTTTGGGTGCCAGGTGGCTTTAGAGTCGACATCCGAAAGGTGAACCATCATTATCGTCGCAATAGTGAAGGCAATCCCGATGAGCACCAAACGCAACACTATACGCATTGTTATCGATTGTTATACACAACTGAATTGAAACACAACTAATAACGAATAGATTCCACAAATACTATCGATGTTAAATTGTTAATATTTGAAGTATTTAACGGTATTTCTATTTTATCACTTTTTTTTAATGACAAAGTCGTGAACCCTTGACACACGTTATGATGATCCACTAAATAATGAATGTTAACAAATATGTGACAAGAGTGGAGTGCACACAAGCGCGTGCGCCGGCGCCGCGCGTTATATTGATGATGTGCCGTCTCTCACTCAATCACGTTGTTGATGTTTAGAGATCTCTCAGATATCAATAAGACTACACCACTACAAATTGTTATCGTAAAACATACCACCGTTGTATAAATAAATACTGATATCATATTATTTATGATCTGTTTCTCTGGGCTGCTGAATTATTATAAGGCACCCCGATTTTTCAACTATTATTGTAATTTGGAACCCTCTACCCCTTTGCCTATTTTCTACTAAAGCTCTCATTGCCTAGCTACAAGTCATGGTATAGGTACAACTCAGAATTAAATATTAACTGGAAATAATAATATATTATTTGATTTTATATTTGGGTTTTCCTGCCACAGTAATGAAATATTGTATTTGCTACTGTTCGTTTCTAGGTAATTTACACAATTAAACGATAACCTAAGGTCACCAGACGATTTGGTAAACCGATAATATTAGCAAAAACAATACGCTACCTTCGATATGACTTAGCGCAGATAGTAATGATTTAGGAAATTGCTTCATATACAGGGTGACCAGAACATTGACGTCCAAAAATAAAATTTAGGTCCCTCGTATCCTGGGGTATCTGAATCACTCGCATGTATGTTCCGCGACTTTGCATACATTTCGATTTTTTGAGAATTATCTACCTGATCAACTTGAAAAAAAATCTAAAATAAAATAAAAGTAAGACTTTGTCGAAATTTCTTCTTGCAGTTGAACCTTCATGAGCTGTACTTTTATCCATAAAATTATCAGCCTCGTAACTGTGTTGAAAGTTGTGAAAATGTTGGTCTACAGTGAAAAATTTGCGTTCCGTAAATTATGACCTAAATGTTCCAACTTTCAATTATAAATCTGAAGAGGTGACTTCATGGTTCCTAAGTACCTAAGTCTCAAGAATGCGCCAGACGTTCAGCTTTCGTAATCATTGAAAAAATTTATACTTTTATAGGGCTACTTTGGCTGAAATTGGCTTCCAAAGACGGCGAGGTGGAAAATTCGGAAAATTAGCCATCTGATTAAAAATATTTTTTTGGCCATTTTACCATAATTACCACACGTGGGCGATTGAAAATCTACATGAAGTGACAGCTTCGACGTTTCAGCATCATTTCAGCGTTAACTTGTGGTCTGGTATCCTCAATATGAACTAATTGGTCCGTTTGAACTACCGTCCAAATTTAACGGAGAAACCTACAGAAACTTCTTGGAAAATGAACTTCCATTGTTGCTGGAAGATGTGAGTCACGAGCTTAGACTTCAGAACTGAAAGTCTGGCGCATTCTCGAGATTTACTTAGGAACACTGAAAAAGTGTGCTATTTAGAGACATCGTTTTATGTTTCCTGTAATCTTTACATAACTGGCCAGCTGATGAAACGCCGTGAGACGGCGTTGTGTCAATTCTCCGCGTCTGTGGCGAATACATTATTATTTTTCTTATTTGAAAAATAGTTGAACATGAGTTGAACAAACGTCATCTAATACTAATTCAAATTTTAAGTTGATAGCATTATAGGTAGTTATAGACTGTGCTGTGACAGACGGACAGACTTAGTCACACCATAAGGGTTCCTATTTCTTATTCTGATACGGATTCTTAAGAGGACGCATTGGAAATTTTGGCGCCAATGATCTCAATTTTTTTCAGTAAATACAAAACGGATCAAAATATAAGTAGGTGACCTGAAAGTTCATGATAAAAACCTTATTTTGTTAGTTTTCAATACATGATTAGGTAACTTTTTTAGCAGAGAAAAATATATCAAACATACCTCTTTTTAAAAAGAGATTCACATCTTATGGGCAAACGGGACCGATTTAAGCCTCTTAACTTTCTATGTAGATGCGTCTACACATACTCTTTAAAATTCTAGAAGGAATTTCTCAAATTACCGTTTCTAACTAAATAAAATAACAAAAACCATTTTGTCGCTTACGTCCTTTAGTTATAAGCTAGCGCGCGTATGCAATCCTCGCCCCGCTCAGACGCTCACGTCCCCTCTTGACCATTGTCAGCGACGGGAATAATTGTTTAACAATTCGTCGCCTTAAAATGGGATGTGAAATTCAGTAGAACCGTTTGTAAGTAAAGCAGGAATAAATAATTTAACATCTAAAGATTAGAGAAAGACGTAGTACTGCTTTGAGAAGCGGTCGAGATAAAGAGAGATATTAATGATGCCGAATACATTTTGTGTCAGCGCTATAAGAAATGACGGTGACAAAGGACTTGTGCGAAGATTACATTATATTAGACCGGAGAAAGATTTCTTTTATCGTAACCTATTTGCTTAATTACATCTTTCTTGAGACCCATCGAGACACGATTTTCTTTCACAATTCAAAAGATTTTCGTCTATTTTTGAAAACTTACGCATCAAAGTTGACATTGTTTAAATTCAAACCTGCATCCGCTTATACTGGAAGCCGATTGCTGTATAGTTGGCAAACGGCAGATGATAATAAGAGAGGCATGGGCTGTGCAGCTTCATACAAAAACAAAAGCATCCATGAAGCGGTAGCATTGAGGAAACCGCGGCAAACAGATGATGATAGTGAAAAGTAGCGAGGGAGGCAGGAGGCGGGGCTCGCGAGGCATATGTGCCGACGCCACCGCAAGGGAACTAATCTCGGCGGGCGGTAATTAAGTGTGGCCTCCAGTGCACTGCGATCCGTAAATCCGAGCCTCCTCCAGATTTACTGTTATAGCCCGCGCAGACACCATAAGACCTCTTCCTCCGCACACGTCTTCACGCTGACTTATTGCCCTGCGGCTCTCCGAACTATCACTTTAACTGCCGCCCGCGACGCCACTAAACCTTTATCCCCGGAAATCCACTACGCGGCGCAGTTTATTTGTCAATACTTTGTACCTTTATTGTTTTTATGGCAAAGAAATGTTATTGGCACGACATATTTCGGACTCATGACGAGATTAATATACTGAAAGAGGCGTTAGATAAACTGACGGCTTACAAGCTGATCCTTCAAAATGAGGTCAATCAATCTGTGTTGCTTTGACACTATTATCATAAAACTGCTCTGCTTACAAAATGTATATTGTTGAGAACTTATTTACATGCTGTCGACGGACAAGAGGCTCTTTGGTACAAGTTATCAAAGAGATTGTATATGTATAGGTAGTTGTCGCTTGTCGCGCCTTACACTGAATTGCTGATTTGATGCTTTGACCTTTATTTTGGGTCGTGTCCCCATCTTAACAATGTTAAAATGATATTATTTAGATGTAGCACTGTTCCACGGACCGGTTTGGGGCAAATTTATTCAGCATCGTTTATTTTGTAGGTTGTAGGAAATTGGCTCGAAAAAAACTTAACATAGGTACATAGCTAAATAAGCGCTTGTAATAATAATAATTTATCAATTAGGTCAGCTCTGCTAATGACGTCCCGTTGCTAAGAAAACAAGACTACAAAGTAAACAAAAACAACGAATACAAACAAAAAACAGGAAAGAATTAAAAAGGAAAGTTATCTCGACGATTGCCAGTGAAATGGAACAGCATTATTATAAATTGCCGCAAAAACAAGCGATTTAAAATGATAAAGAACAATGTGGTTTATTGTGACAACTTGTGCATTGTCCCTTCCGATACCTGAAGAGAACGGTTTGATTTAGGTACAGCTGTCTTCGTTTAGAAGACGATGTGTCAAAATTTGTTCTTTGGTGATAAATGTCTTTGCAGAATTAAAAAAGCTTGAAATGTATTGAGCAAGATCGTGATCTAAGCACTAACTCTACAACGTAGTCTAAAAGGATGTTTTAGCGACTCAAAAATTGATACTTCATTAAGTAAAAAAGATACTAAAACCAATTTCTTAAAGCTATGCCTAAAAAATATGACGCATCATGTTCGGGTCGCTTTATCGTGTTAAATTCGACTAAAATGAGCGGACTATCGTGTTTAACGAGAGGCCTCCCGACCCTCACCACTGTTCGAGGTGTCAATTTGACACCCTGTCATTGATCGATTGTCTTGTCCCAAAACACGTTTGTCTATTTCGCTTTCAGTCACCAACAAACACACACGTAGTCGGGTTAACGTGACGTTGACAGGGACAAAACGAGAGCCAACAACCCGTTAAATTAAAATCGTAAATGGTTTAATTTGTTGAATCAATTTAAATAACCTATAAGGTTTAAGTCTGGCATGACGACAGACAAGACACGTAGATAGGCTAAGTCAAGAGTGAATAGGCAATCATCGCTTACCATCAGGTGAGATAGAGGTTAAACGAGTGCCTATCAATAGTAAAAAAAAAGGTGGTGGCATTAGAGAACTATATAGGGAGATCATGAAGAAAAAAATACATTCTGTCTTCGGTAGCGACTACCACAAACCGCCCCGGAAGATGGATTGAATGCTCTTCGTCACGATAACGCGCAGAACGACGTAACTGAAGGACGGAGCCACTGTTTGAGTTTTTCTCTAATGGAAAATCTGCATAATGGCTCGCTCCCCCGTGATTCGATTTGCACGGAACACGTTACGGTGGAGGCGCGCGCGCCGTCACCCGCGCCTCCTCTAATGGACCACTGCTATTTACTCGCCGACGGAAGACGACAGTTTTTGTAGATCTCCTTTTGCAAAGTGAACTTGTAAGTGGGCCGGCTTTGTGACTTAACTGCCTTTCACGAGGATAAAACGAGCGATCGACGGCGCCTGTCTCACCGACAAACATGGGAACCCTTGTAAGCGATATCCAATAATGCCGGGCCCTTGAGTTTCCTCGTGTTTTATGTCCATTATAAGGGCACGCCTAACCAAAAGATTTGCAAGCCTCACTCTGACCCACGACTGACAGCGGCCAAATAAATCACCAGCCAGACAGAAATATTAAAAAATATGACGAAGCACAAGCAATTAATTACTGTAAGCGAGCGCTGACGCCGCTTAAAGGATTCCTGAAAAATGTTGGAATCATATAGGTACCGGATTTGTATTATTACTAAAACAATAAAATCCTTTTTTATTTAGATTCACGAGCAGGAAAGGGTCGGAATCGGAAAATATTTTTGATAGGGGTTAGCTGAGGCCCACATTTATCATTATCACGTCGTCGACGTGGCAGGTCACCGCACCTTTGCTGTGCCTACTAAATCATAAAAGTTGCAAGTCGGAATCATATTTTACCCAACCGTACATACTAGTAACTGTGTATAGTTCTTACGAAGACTTCAGAACAACATCCATCAAGTAATGATAAATTATTACCCGAGGTCCTTCATAACTGTTGAGCAATCATGCTGTATTAACTACTACTTAATAATCTCTAACAAGTTATAATGACGGTGTACATTGTACAGTAACAGGACACGTTTCATAATAATCCTTATGTTGACTGAGTAGTATTGCTTTACTGTAGTCGAATATTTCGAGTAAAAGCTGAAATGTAGCTCACATTTCTAAGTAAATGAATACGTAAGTGGAAGGAAAATAAAAGAACAATACGAAGAAAATGTTACAGGCATGTGGGAAAAGAAAATGTAACTGGAGGGCATTTATATACGTGAGTAGTTAACGTGTGAGCGGACAGGTGCGGGAAGAAATATTTTCACACTGCTCTTAGTTCATCCGACACGCTTTGGCAGAAAAAGAATACCTACACATAAAAAAAAACAAAAAAAAAAACAACTAGACGAGCTGAATCCTTTTAAAGGATAAATAGTTAGGATTACTTGACATCGTTTATCAACTTCTGTCGAAGCTGAATCAACATCAGATAAACAAAATTAATTCACTGGGATCTGGTGATACTCCGACTGTGTATCTACTGAATGATGAATGCTTGAATATAAATAAATCTAGTGTTACTTAACAAAACTATTAATAAGTTTTATTACACGTAAGATAACGTAAAAAGCAAGTGTTAATTTTATTAGAATCGTAAATGTATCGTGGGAGGTGTCGTTTCTAAATTGGGAACAACAAAACGGAAATCCGACACGTGCTTTTATTGGGTTAGTAGTAATCAAATATCGACCGGCGAGACCTGATACGCACGAGCCACACTTGCGTAGGTATATTGTGTTCGGCGAGTTCATTTGAATTTATAAATGGTTGCATGTAAGCGCGGCCAATGAAACGCCCATTCGCAGGGCTGCAATAGTACCGCTCTATTTGTTCAGGACAGCATAGACGGAAGTTCGTGTAGGCGCGGATCGCAAACACCGGCGCGTTTCCGCTTTTGCGGTGCACTGCTTCAATAAAGCAATACTGGCTTTACTTCAATGCAGAATACAATACTCGTATACAATACCTACGTTTAGATAGTACGAAACTCGACGCCTCGATAAAGCATCGTTCATGACTGTTCACGGCCCAAATATGTACCATTTTCGTCAAAAAACAAATTGTTTGTTTTTGTGGCGAAAATGGTATTTTCTGGTTTTATTCGTTGATAGCAAAAGTTTGCCTTTTGAGACGATCGTTTCCACTCAATTCAATAAAACGCTGCTATACGATGGAGATCTACGACATGTCTATGGTGTAAGGCAAGTTACGAGTGTCCTATTACGGACGAATGGCTCGAAGGCGCACCTTTCCTCCGAGCTGTTATTTTTACTGCAACACCTGCGCAGTTCGTAAATTACAGCAGAAATCCTTAACCTAGGCGTTACTGTTGAACTACCGGACTTGATATACGGCATCCAGTAGCTTTCAAATGGAATAAATTTTTAATGATCAATGTATGAACCCCTCATTTTACTAGCAATAAACAAGAACTATTTTACTTTCTCTTCACGTTAAAGGTGAAGAAGAGAAGACATAGAGTCAAGTCAATTATTTCCTAGAGCAATGTTCATCTTCTACGGAATCAACGCTTTTTTACAGGATTTCTTCATTCAATTCCTCATCATAATCTTCCATTAGTAAATTGGATTTCATTTCTATTAGGCAACCGACACAACTATATAGACGATTACGTATATTTCCAACTTGCAAGTTTATGATTTAGTAGGCGAAGCAAAGGTGCGGTGACCCATCACGTCAGTTTTATCTACTCGTCTGTCATAATAATTAATATATCTTGAGCATCGAGGTCTTATGTAATAGTGTGGACAGATCTATCATTTTATAGGTTAGTATGTAATAAGTGAATGAGCAGTTTTGAAAGAGAAGATACAAAAATACTGAATTTCCAGTTGGTGGTTTTGTTGCTTTTGAATACACGACTCAGATTACATGAGAAGGGAAGTGAAAATGCTAAAAAAGAAGGAAGGCATTTCGGCTTATAATCAGTCAAACGTTGGCGTGATCCAAATCCCCTTATTTAATTTCTATCTCAATTTATCCACACACAAATGAGATTATACAGCCGTGTCTGTTTATTGATTTTTGCAACAATTTTCCTCAACGTCAGTTATTTTGGATGACGAAACAGCTTATTAGACACGGAATAATATTGTGAGATATATTCTGATAGTGTTTATTATTTTATCGTGATGCTTGAGGCTATTCAAGTAATTTAATAAACATGTAGGAAAGACGCCATTGTTGAGCGAAATAAGGAAACATGCTTTGATATTAACGTTTTAACATTTTTGACACTGAATTACAATATAACTGTGGCGCTTTTAAACTCTTCAGCACCATTATGCATTAAAAAGTAAACTAAACTAAACAGAGTGCTTGCTTTAAGATTTATTTTTAGGCGGAAGATATTCCTTTGGGCGTGCTTTAAACGCATAGCTCCTAAATTCCCCGTGATGAAATATCAGGGTGTTACACAGCGTGAAATAGAAAAGCTAATCTGTGGAGTAGTTGGCGTCGAAGAGGAGGCGGGTTTATCTTTTGTGTAAACTTTCATTCGGCGCCGCTAAGCCGCCCAGTTTAAGCCTTAAACTGTAAGGTAGTTGAGCGTTTCCGAAGAATGCGCTCTAAGAAATCTTTACACTGCACATTTTCTTCTTAGAAATTAAAGTGGGAAATAACTGGCTTTAATACTTTAGCGATGAAAGGTTCCGTTCAGTTAGTTTCGTTTGAAATAGCCTTTTTGAAGTACGAACTTTTATTTCAAATATTTCCCCGTTCAGTTTGTTTCTTATACATTTTCTGCCAGGGAGCGTTATGCCACTTACTTAATACGAACAAATCTTACCTTCTTAGAAACTCGTTGAGACTGTGAGAACAGAATTATTTATTTGCATTAGCATAGGATAGGATTATCCCACCAACGAGAGAGTAAAATACGAAGCAACGCGGGGTACGAAATCATAATTTACGTATTCAATTAAACTGTTTACGACAACGTTTTTATTATGGGATGCCTTCATATACAGCGGGAACACACTGCGGGTAATCTCCGAATTTACGAGTGCTGACAGCGGTGGCCGCGCGGTGTGTCGGGCGCTGCACACAATATTTGCATACTACCCGCACACGCTCCCACCAATTTTAATCACGGCCGAGTCAAAAATGTAATGAGTTGTATTGTTTTCGTAGACCGCGTACTAATTAAAGCAGCCTACGGCAAGGCGTACACGATTGTGCACTATGAGACCAAATGAATGAAGCTGAAGAAAATTACAATTGCGAATCTGAAGTTTGTTTTGATTTGGTTGAAGCTCAGGAAAAAGGAAAGGGGAGTTTTGGAAAAGGAACATTACGATTCATTTTGCTTGAGAAACTGGGACATTACTGGCAGGCAACAAGCAGGGTATATAATTATGTATTTGTTTCAAATTACGAAATTCATTGAACAACAATGAGATTAGCAACTTCGCCCACGTGAAAATTGAAAATTATACCACTAACGAGATGAAAAGTATCCCATGTCCTATTTCGAGACCTATTCTACTCGTGTGCCAAGTTTCATCCAAATCCCTTCAGTCGTTACGACGTGAAAGAGCAAACAGAGTTATAGATTCCAGCAAGCTAAAATGACCGGGCGTTTTTCATAAACAGATATTGAGTACAGCTGGTTAAACAGAAAAAGACTTTAACTAATACGTTACGAACGAAAGATGAGAAGTGTAATGTAACAGGCCAAATACGAAAACTCAGCGAATCACACATAACATCTCAAAAATCCCAGTCATAACATAACGACAAACACCCACCCACAGCCATCGAAGGAAAGATAAAGTACGAATGTCCTGATACGAATCCGTTGGGTAGGAGCGAAAATCACGGATAGACTGAAACACTAGGTATTGGCAAAGTTTCGAGGGCTCGAGCATGGTTCGGCTTTCACGATCGCTACTCTATATCAACAGTTTTATCTTACTGTTTTATTGGTATGGCCATTTTACTGCAATTGGTAAGTGAAGAGAGTACGTTGGCGAATAGGGTGCGCGGTACTCCTTATAGCACGTTGTCACGCGTCACTTACCGTTCGATAGTCGGCCGTAAAAAATCTTACAAATGACTATTTCTTACACTACTTCGATGTTATTAAGGAATGAAATTAAATGTCACGCGCATGTTTCTCTTTCAATCACTAAATCTAATATATTGGCACGTGTAGTAGGCAACACGATTATTTAATGGCTAGGCCCGTTTGAACCGTATCTTATGATGCTGAGTCTGAGTCACAACCAAAATGCTTAACTTTGAAAAAAAAAGCTGGTTAAAAGGTCGATGTTTTGCGCTGCAGACATACAGTCAGTCAAGAAAGGCACAGGATAAAGATGAATTATTTCGAAATTTTCAAAGCTAATAACGTAGTTTTCTGGTACTAAAACCATAAAACTGAAATATAGGAAATGGAAAACTTTTATAGCAGCTACGAAATAAACGTATAAAAGGGTATTATTACGTACCTAGTACGTGGTTGAGTTAAACCGAACGGCAGTTACAGTAGGCGATAGAGAAAACTCGATTTATCCTAGTGGACAGTCTGTAACGAGCGGTCCCCTGTGCAACGACTGGCGCAATACCAGGGTGACATGGAAAAGGCGGGATGGGACCGAGAGTGGACGCAAAAATCTTCCCTTTTTGCTCATGTACCGTGTTTGATAGCATTAAATGCTTTTAAACGTATAGTTATGCCGTATTATATGTCACGTTTTTCTTGTGAAAAAGGAATCCGACGAAGTTACTTGCTGCTAATGACACGAAGAGGAGTATTATTTAAGAATCAGTATATTTTTTTTTGTTTAACCGTTTCAGTGAAGAATCACGCTTGCTTAACGTGCGAAACCCTGAAAATACAAATGAAATTTTGAGCAAAGGCACCTTGATCATACCAGCGTGTGCGCACTCTTTTGTGACAACTGCGATAATTCACAGGAAACCATTGTTTATGTACCAGACCGCATGTAAATACTTCCTGAACGAGAAATTCATGTTGCGTCACACGGCTAGCATTTATGGTAATGATAGACAATCATACTTATCTGCGTCTATTCACATTTGGCCATAATTATTTAGAATTACTATATTTTGTCTCACTAAACTTTAGTCCCCTATTGATGCATTGGCGTTCATTTCGGTATCTGTATCTTTTTCCAAGCCTTTGGCAAAAACTAATACCATAAACGGAATTGTTTGTTTGTAAGGTATACAGATAAACAATTCTCTTCCACATGAAAAAGGTTATCTCGGGATTTTTCAATCGGATCACAATAACTGTTCTGTGTTAGAAAGCTATGCACGGTTTCTGTGGGAAAGGCTAAGGACTGCAAAGCGGAGGGAAACTATCTAATAAATCATGATTTCATGAAGCTAAGTTCCACTAAATTCTAGCTGCACGCGTTGCACTTCAACTCTACCCATAAAAACATTTAGTAGGATGTTTATAGAGCATAAGAGGTACGCCATTGTTTGAATGTCTGCTATTCCCATAACAAACCTGTGTTTATATAGCATAGACAATTAACGGAAAATAACGCATTGATTTGTATGGAAGTGGCTCGTGGCTATGTAAATACAGACGCAGGGATCGATCAAGGTTAAACTTCGCTTGTCGAGTAACGAGGATGGGTGACCGTGACTGACTAATGATCATTTGCATTTCGAGGGAAAAGCGTTAAAGTTTTGGTCTCGGATATTCTTCTACCATCGGACATCCAGACGCACTGCATCTTACCATCCCTACCTTGTAGCTATTCCACCAATTCGCACTAAGCGTTTTCAAACGTCTTTTATAACGCGCACAGCAAAGGAGTGGAACTCTCTGCCTGCGTCTGTGTTTCCAAAACCCTTATCTCTTCAAAGTTGGAGTGAACAGGCTCCTTCTGGGTAGGCTCGCTCCATCGTAGACTTTGTCTCTGTCATCTCTGACATAGACTAGAGTCAAGAGCAAACCCATTTCAACTAATAAAAAAATATATATATTTTCTTCCCATGGTTTATTGAAGACAATGAGTTGTAGAGAACAGCAGTCGCTTGTCGATAATAGTATTTAACTGCTTTCGCTCATGCAGAGAGATTGCACGAATATTGTTGACGTATAGGAACGAACGTAAAATTTTACCGTAGCTACAAAATACTCGTTTCGCACATAATATTAATTTGAATTAGACACTATATTCATATTTTTGAATATATTGGTATTCAGCTAAATCCGGCTTGACTGGAAGCCGACCCCAATATAGTTGGGAAAAGGCTAGGCAGATGATGATTCATATTTGAATGATATAAATTGTGTATTGTCCATAAAATAAAACCAAAATACTATGGGGTTGTAGTATTTATTTAGGCTGCAAACCTAGCCAAGTTGCTGTTGAGCCATCAATCTTTAGTGCCCAGAAGTTAAACCAAAAATACGTGACAAAATGCGAACTCATTCTGTTACTCTGCGGACAATTTTGTAACAGGCCTTGACTCTGTCATTATCAAGGTGCCAAAGCAGTTGTAACCCACTTGGGTCTATAAGATTACTTATCTAGTCTAATAGTTTATCTTACGATAACTTCTGAGAGTAGAAGCCGTTACAAATCCAAAACGTTTTCAAATCACGTGTGTAGCAATCGAGATTGTATCGAAATGCGACGAGATAAGTCGGCGATGCAAGAAAGGAAGCGGTGAGCAGTTCGACTAGCACGTCTCTCCTTAATATTCTCTGTGATGGCTGCGGTGCACACCACCACACTGCCTCCCGCAGCCACCCGAGCTCCGAATCGAGCAACTTTAAAGAAATCTCTTTATTCGAATACTAAGCGGCGCCTCCACCAAGTTTCTAAACGTTCGCCAACTTTACAGTCTAGGCGATCTTTGAATGTTTCAAATCCATAAATTATTGTGTAAGTTTTTTTACTGAGCCTTACTGTCTCACTGATATACTGCGCCATTATATGCGAATAATACTTACATTGTATTTTGTTAAGTCGCATTACTCACCTATGAATTTGCATAGCTTAACATATTTAATAACATACAATAATAAACCGAGTAATGTTTAAACAAATGGAATCGTGGATTTCAAAAACATTAAACAATACAACCGTTAATGGCGTATAATTCGAAACAATACACAAAGTCAAGAGAGAATGTTAGCAGAAAGGCAGTCGGGAGCAGCGCGTCATGCGGGCCGCGATAAAACTCTCCTGTTTGTACAGCTTCGGTGGTGGACAGTTACTACCCTCTTAATCAGTCAACTGAGAAACTAAATTAAACTAAAACCCAAAATGTAGTTTTAACAAAACCTGTACAAGACTGTTTCAATGGAAAAAAATGCTTATAAAACATAGGGAAACCAAACAAATCTAGTTAAAAGCAGAGCTTTTGAAACTTGTATTAATGTTTCTCTGAGACAAAACCTTAAGAGAAAAAGACCACAAAGTTACAAGCTTTTCTCCAGACGAAATGTAATTTCAAAGTCGGTGGAGCTAAGTTAACGCCGGCTGTGCGATACTCAACGAAATTGCTGATTTAAGTCGTGTAGAGGCTCTTTCCTTTGACACGATCATGCTACTGTACGAACACGCTCATTTATTTAGACAACAATTTTAAAAATTCAATGAATGCCGGAGATGGAGCTCCTCTTACTTGCCGAGACGTGATACAGAATCCAGAAAGACATGATTCCACAAGTCTTTTAGAGGCGCTTGCATAAGAAACTAATTGTACGTACAGAATGCAGCAAAGGTTCCGGCACGTCAGATGCGCATTGTTAACAGACATAATGCGCAGATGATGTTTTTACTTTGACGAGCGGTTTTTACTACAGAACATTTGGAATATTTAATGTTCCCATAACAACTATTTACAAGAAGTTTGATACAGATCAAATATACAGAATTGCAGCCAGCTTCATGGACATCGAGTTTTTATGTCTCAATCGGTACACATGAGCGAGTTTGGCATCGATGTCATATTTGATAATTATTTCATTCGGATGTCGCAGACAGCTAGCTAATGATGAGCCACAAATGACTCGGTAGCGATTGGCTAAGTTAGCGTTTGGCACGTACATTATCCACTGAGCGACGACGAGGAAGGACGGCGCGCTCGAGTGGGCGCCATTCAGCGACAAGTAGTCGCTGGAATTTCTGTGAATGCAATTAAAATAACGCCGGCTTTGTTTACTTACCAAGAGTCACTAATTGCTTAATTTGCAAACAGAAGCTATTTAGACACGATGGTAACTACAACAAAGAGCAAAACAGATCAGTTACATATAGCGTAAGAAGCCGTAAACACAACTGTTTGATTTCTAACTTGGAGATAATCAAACATTGTATTTCTTGGTTGAACTTACATAAATTACGGTTCAGCGGCTAGATTCCACTTTCGTATCGATATAATAAATACAAGGGAATTTATGTCAGCATTTAATCTGAAGACAAAATCGCATTGGCAGTCACGAGGCGCATTGTTGTTGGGCAATAAGGTTTTCACACGACCCTCGCGCGCGTGCTCGCCTCGCTACCAATATCACAAATAATGTTCGTATATTTCAATAATTTCATCTTGATGGAGGATATGAAAGTCATGATCTCTAAGTTATGGCGGCTATCTGGCCAATATCGCTGCCCTGAAATTTAATTGAATATGAGACGATAACATTTCTAATATCATATATATTACGGCAGGAAATAAGTAGTAGCTTCAGGAAATTCCAGTTCTATGATCTTTATAATTTTACGACCATAATAAGAAACGATCCTTAGACCATAACCAGAATTCGAACTACAAGGAATATTTAAAGTGCTATTTATATTGCTGCATAAAAATCGTTTAACTATGTTTAATTTTCAAATAAGCTGTTATGGTGGGTATGAAACCTTTGACTCATGACCACAATAACAGTTCATTTGATAAATTCAAAGAACGATTTGCTTTGTGGAAGGTACTTCATATAAAGCAAACGATATTCAAAGGCTTCGACTCATTGGTTCGTCACAGTCTGTTAAAAATGAACAAGCATTGCAGCCGATTCGGAAAAAGACATCTCATTCGAGATCCAATTTACGCCGGAGCGGGAGCAAACCGCATATAATCCAGTTGCGGAGTTGACTCCGCAAACAATTCATTTCAATTTCAATCCAAGTGTATGCCAGAGCCACTGTCCGCGGTCACTGCTCACTATTTCATCTGTGTAAACTGTTCCTACAATATGATACCTTCGAAACAGTCGACGCCATAATTGAAATGCCGCCCAGTAAACTCAAACATTTTACCCTTGTTTCGAACAATATCGGATATCCAGATTCCATTTGCATTGATTACATCCGATCGTCAATTCAAGTCTTCAATTCATAGATGTTATCAAATCTTTCTAAAATGCTTAAATAGTTAGTATCTGACTTGTAAGTTTTGGAGAAATCAACTTTAACATTCATTTTTTGTTTCAGGACTTCATTTGATGGCTTCCTTTGAACCGAAATCAAAGTTTGAATTAAGCAATCAAAGTTTACTCTGCTCAGCAATCACAAAATGCTTGGAAAATATTTGGATAATCCGACTGCGGATGGATTGTAGTCCAAACTCAGTAACTATATTTATTCAAAAATGCTATCAGAAGCCCAAATCAGGCCAATCACAAATCACTATGGAAGGATTTATGTGTTGCGCATGACCGATACGCATTTTATTACATTTCATTCAGCCAATATTTTTTTTAGATTACTCCGGTGTTTTGGTAATGTCGTTTTCGAGTTCGTTTTTAAATTATGCAAATAAATCTGATAAAACAAAAACCCAGCGCATTACTAGGACAACAGACAAATTGCGAGGTTCTTTAAAGATTATTCCAAGTAGTTTGCAGAAACTATAACAAGCACTTCCACTTGAACAAATCATGTGTAAATTCGAGCTTACATAATAGAGACTCTCGGAGAGTTGTTAAATGTAAACTAAAATCTTCCTGACTTCTTACAAGGAGAGAGAATGGAAAACAGGGTGCTCGACCCTGCGCCGCGGGTCGGGGGAGGCGAAGTTGCTCGTTTTATATGCAAATTTTCTACGTCCTTATGAATATGAAAATTTTCTATTAGAACGTGTCGTTGTCAGCGTTCCCTTGATGTACTGAGAATGATGCCTTCTTTTTTATAGATTTTCGCCGTTCAGCAGTTTGCAACGAAAATGCAAATTGAATAAGAACTTACCCTGCTGTCACATTAAAGTGCAGCGCTTGCATGCTTGCAGAAAACGAGTGCCATGTCTTCGATATTTACCTACCAAGAACAAATATTATCATCAAATGTTTTTGAAGTAATTGAAGATGTGATTGCAAGCCATGTTTTGTGCGGCCAATTAGCGTCGACGACATCGGTTTTTAGCTCCAAGGTTATTTGTACTCACGTGGATCATTTATAGAAAATTCGGCGAATAAAATGCAATTGGAGTAAAATGATCCACATGAAAAGTTGGTAGTGTAGGACTCACGAGTTTATGCCTTAAACTGGCGGAGCGGTGTTTGAGAAGCGCGCAAATGAGGCTCCGGGCGTTGCATACAGGCACGTAACTACTCCCCCAGGACCCAGCACTGCGACATTCACTGAATATCTTTAAAGTTAGCGGGCACACGACGCGCCAGTTTCAAACTTCGAGGTAGAGAAAACGTATTAAGCCTATTGCCTTTAAAATGTAGACCGTATATTATCCTTTCTGGGATCTTATGTAAGTTCTCCGTGTTTAAATAAACTGCTACGGCTATATAACTGAATAAGCATTTAATTCAAGTTACAAGAAATAACTTTACGAAACCAGCACTCACTAAAACATATTCGACACTGCAATAAAATATTATTTACGCACTCCCATCAAAACACCAAATAAATATTTTAAGCAGTTTTGGATAGCCGGATAAACTGATTTCCTGTAAAGTTGAAGAAACTATGCGTATTAAGGTTGTTTACAAGAGACTTGCTACTAGTAAACAAAGTGGGTATAAGTAGAGGATAATTACAGATGCACGACGCGAACCTCTATGTGCGCCGGTGGAACCAAAAGGTTCCATTTGTGATACAACGGTGGGGCATTGGAATCTCATTCTTTGTCGGACCAAGCCGCAATGAGTGGTCAAGGTACAAATGATAATGACTGAAATTGCAAACCAAATTGCATTCGTCAAATGCACGATGTCATCATACAAGACGCTACCACTGGTATGGGGGAAACAAATACACAATCTGATACTGTAAGGCCCGTATTACAGAACTATAATCAAGACTCAAGCATTACTTAAAACTAGTCTCAGTTGGAGTTCTAATTTTAGAACTTGACTTGAGCAGAGAAACTACAATCAATAATCACCTGAGCAATGTCACTTTAAAATGACATTTTTTGCGTATTACAGAACAGTGCTTGAGGCTTGACTGAGCTCTACTCAATGTGTCCTTATTTTAAAAGCACAATCAGCTCAGAATCACTGCTTGAGGCGAGATTTGATCTTTGTTTTCGCAAGTGTAGTCGAGACCCCGCTTGAGCATAGATTCTCATGAAAATTGTTGTCGATTTGGAGTAAATCGAGTACCTACCTACCTAATCAAAACGGATATATTTGCAGAAGTAGATTATTATAATAATTTTTAATAATGAGACAAATCGAACTTTAATGTACTTAAATTGTGAAAACTTTAAGTAGAAGTACAGGTTTTCACAAGATGTCGTAAAACATTTAATTTTACCTGAGACCTCTTTATTTTAATTTATATCTTTTTTTGAGTTTCATTAGAATGGGGTGCAGCACATTCTAATTTTGTTTTGCAGTATTTGGCAGCAAATGTATCGAGTCAGCCTTCTCGCAAACTTTGCTGAGGTAGTTAATACCAACAAAACAAAACCACAAGGAATCAATTTGCGAATATGAAAACAGCCACTGAACTTCACTCGAAATAATCCCGCCAAAAATACTCCGTTTCACAGTTTTTCTGTCCACAGAACATAATATGTACCTACTCTGAAGGGTTAAGGGTGGCTGTCAGTGTCAGTAACGTCGTGTCGTCCGCCTACTCCGGTTTTGATCGTGCGAAAAAAAAAAAGAATTGCAATAGAAAACAAACTTTTGTTCAGGGTTACCATAATGATTGCTTACTCACGTAATCAGAGATCAAAATCTCTACTCAAGCGTAGTTTCGTTTGATTTGAGTTTGAGGATAGTTCTAAAATAAACTGAATGCTTGAGGCTAGATTCTTTGCTCAAGCAGTAATCGGTTGAACGCAGTTTAAGTAGTACTTTAGTAACGTTCTGTAATACGGGCCTAAGTAAAGAATCTAGATTATCATAAAATAACGGGGGGCCGCTAGTAGCAACAATCACAATCTTAATACCACAACGAAATATATTTTTATGAAATGGCATCCTGTCTTTAAACTGGGCTTAAGTGAGGCGAAAGAATTCATTTGAAGTCGAGAGGAATGTTTTAAACGGTAGAGAAAAGTCAGGAGTTGGTAAGCACTTAAGAAAGAATACCAATGTTAAAGTTTGTGAATGCAAGTAAGTCGTGGTCGAGAGGCACAAGTGCATAACGCCAGACTACGCCGTCTTGTGGTCGTCTCTCATTTAAATTTAATACGCAATGGAAAGCATGTAGACGGAATCGATATTGGCGAGGCTGTGTTCAGAGTTGGTACGGCGCAAGTTGCTGTATTTTCGGACAAGTAAAGGACGATAGTAATTTCTATCGTTATTTTGAGGAATATATTTATGGATTTATTTATTTTAATGAAATAGGTTCATTGATTCTGAAATCAACATTGTCAAAAGTTAGCTAATGCAGATTTTAAAATTATATTAATGATAATTAATTATGTCGGGTAACCGAACCCTAATTCTAACGAGAGTAGGTATAATAAAAAATCAAAGACATTCAGAAGATTTGTTTTAATATATTTGTTGTTGAAGAGAACGTATATACGGTATTTAGAAGGTATGCGGACTAAGTGTCAATAAGAATGTGAATATTGTTTGGTGAGGGTGTAATAGATTTCGCTATACTATCGTATCAAGCAGAAGAGTAATCAGAGTAGGTCACAAGAATTTAAACAATAGAAAAAGTATTACAAAAGGTACACCTTGTGAATAAGTAGCGCTTGCTCGTGACGTTAACTGTTCTAAATTTAGATAAATAATCCCCAGTTGGTGCACAGGACAGGCGCAGCGAAATGCCGAGGTGGGTACAGATGCTGTCGCAGGCCCGAGGTCGCTCTGAGAGCAACAATTCGTGAAAACAGGCAGTCTGCCAACGAATGCAGACTCAACCGGGAACATTTAAGTGCTTTAAAGCACAATATAAAAAAAATGCGAATCCAGACGCTACAGAATTGGAAAAATGTAGTGACTCCACATAGAGGCGCTAAGTAAACATTAAAAAGAGAATTTTCAAGTTCTCAAGACACGTATGAAAGAACTTTAGCAATAAAAGGAGAAAAAGGGGCTTTCCGGGCCATAGCTTTTACCGAGTTAAAGTTACTCAAAGTGGCGTACTTCGGTGGAGGCTAACTTGGCGATGGTCAATAAACTTAGCTGCCGCCGTGTCTGGCAGACTCGCACAACAATGAAGCGGAACTTCCGCAACAGTTTATCTCATGAAAATCTTACAAAAAAACTTTTAATATTAATCTTCAAAGTTGAAAGGTGCTTAGAAGACGTAGAGGATAAAGGAGCGATTAATGTTCACGTTTATAGTAAAAAAAAATGTTCGGCGTTGGATTCAGTGGAGGCAGTGGCCTGTTTGCCAAGAATTCAATCGGGAAAGCGGTGCGGAGTGGAGCAGGCGAGCAATATGCACTCGTCCCGGGGTCTGACGGCGCCACCCGCTCATTAATTGAGATACCAAGACCAACATATCTACTACTGTAAGTGCTTTTTGATTGAAACAATGTCGTGCATGCTCGCTTGGACGACCGATATCTTTAGCATTGCCTTAACTTGGTCCTGAAAATCCAGTTTTGAAAAAGTCATTGCATGTTTTATTTTTGGGCATTTGCAAGTAAATATGGGACAAAAGGTTGCCTTTAAAAATACAAGCTGTCTTATTACATAAATAACGTCAGTAAAGAGAGGAATCATATAAAACTGACTTATTTCTACCTTCAGTGTTTCGGAACATCAGTTTTACGACGGTTCGTAAATGTCTGCGGGAGGTGGAATAAAATTTTTGTGACTAGCTCTCGCGCAAAAATCTCCGATATCACAGAAACAATGTAAAATCCAATTTTCTAGGATCCCTGGTACCAAGAACGTAACGTTCGCTCCTTTACGACCATCAGCTCTGAATGCTAGGAGAAGTCACGAGTAAAAAATCAGTACTGCGAACTAACCGAGAACAAAGTGCTTTGTGAAAATTATGACATGCTCTGTTTTACTGAATCACCATCAATGGTGCGATTTCGTTACAGTTTGGTGAAGCAATCTGTATTGAATGCCCTCACCTGTAGTGAAGTTTCACTCATCGGCATAGTCAGGTCTTTTGTCTGGATATTGAATAGGCTTTGAATGATATAATACTTCGTTGAATATTCATCAAACGAAGATGTTTATGTTTTGTCTATTGAAAATACACTAGGGCAGGTACTACTCTACTACCACCACAATTTTTCTTTAGGTAATTAACATGTCTAACAACGAACTACGCTACGAAGTGCATTTTACAAATTGCATTGTCTTTACAGGACACATGATTTTACAAGTCCAAATTAAGCTTTAATTATTGTATAACTTCGTGTGTCGAATGACAAGATCCAATATGCCGCCTGGTGAGACAATGAGACGAGACGTCCGACGGAGGGCAAAAACGTCGCCGCGGCCTGGCACTCACGCACGCCCTTCATCTCCGACGGGCACCGACAGAATTATCAAACACGACGGACTCACCGACAACATGCCACGAGATTAATGCTCCAACAAACCTCAAATTTGATTTATTTAACGACGACGCGACGAAAACTCGTACCATTTAAAAACAAGGACAAAAACTCCGACGACTTTAATCCGCGCAAACCATAACGAGAGCGATGGAAGCCTTTTTAATACAATGAATACAGAAAAGATAAAGGAAATTAGAAATGCACAGTCGAAGGTTTGTTCGATAAAGAAGATAATACGATAAACGAACCACAGCAGATCACTGCGGGGGTTAATGTTTTATGTAAGACCGCAACAAGTAGCGCATTACAATGTGAGATTTCTTTATCGACAGAGTGTAGCGGATGACAGTCGGAGAATTGATGAATTCATACATTTCCATACATAAACCGGGAGTAAGTTAATAATCATGCTGCATTGAGGAAACAAAAAGGCGTATAGATACACGAGTCATTCACAGAAACAGTTCTTTTTCAGCCTTTTTGTGTTCATCTAAATATGTTGTTGAGTGCGCGTGGATTTATATCCTCCGCCCGTCTAATGTACAGCTTGGCGTCCGCAAAAAGCTCGGCAAGCATCCGTCGGGGGCGGCATCCGCTTCGATGACGGATCACAGCCAGCGCGCCGCATCCATCACGCCGACCGGACCCACCGGGTAATGTAACACTCATTCTTAACTTAAACGCCACACACACAAGTCATGCGCAACACCACATAATAACAGTCGTAAGATTAAAAGCGAACAGAATTACTAAACAGTAAACATGAACCACACAAAATGATGTAACGGTTGCCGCAATACCGCTAAACACTTCAAGCATATTGCTGCTCCACACTACACAAGGATTAGTTACAATAACGTATGGCTTGAATCATTACCGCAAACTTTCACTTCGCATTTCCCGCATACTTTCCATTTACATACATTTTCCGCTTTTGAAAACTTTCCTTGGATGTTTCAACAACAATTTTCACATTTGCATGGCTTTTCAATTTCACCGCTACCTAGCATTTGTGTTTTATCTTTTTAGTGTTTACTCGTTTAAAAGGAGGTTGCAGACATTAAATAGACATTGGATTAAATTCGAATGTACAGGAATAATAGCGTAGCTGATATCGTTGTCTATCGAATCCCAGTCGAGTTTATCTTTGTTGTTATGTCGTCATAAATTTGGGGAATAGCTCCACATTTCATGTAAATCAGAGACAGAAAGCATTAATCATAGCTATCATTACTGGCCATATTGAAACGCTTACATAAACAGCCTTTCACGTTAACGCGGCTTTATTGAATAATAATAAATGTACAGTAAATTAGCGTACATTTTCGGTAACAAGATAATAACGTGACGTTACAGTGAGAAGCAAAACCCAAAGGTATCTTTATTGCAATCTAGGTAGTTTATATAATAGCGGGTGGCAAATTAATTCATCGCACGGCGGCGGCAGCGTGGTCCCGGTATCTCCCACGATAACTTCGGACCGGCCCCAGGGTGCTGAGCACCAACTATCGTAACGAGATCGGGATTTCTCAGAACGTTACGTTGAATGCTCGAATCGTTACCACCGAGTCCGACGTATGCGCTCGTACTCTTATCACGATTTTCCCTACATCATTTACGAGCCCAAATGAAAGTTTGAGAATGTATGAAGATTGAGATAGAGCAAATATGATAAAAAGGGTCCCAGGAACATAACGTTGTAAAAAGTTGCGAAGTACGAACAATCGATCTTCCGACAAAACTTCGTAAGGAGTAGTAAGTTAAGGACGCTTAGGTGACGCGGACGGGCGCGGAGCATGAATATGAAACGTAATGCGAATGTGTCCTGACCTTCACGAAGCGAATACATGAGAAAACGAGACAGCCTCGTTGAGCTGTATGAGAAGGATAATACACTACAATGCACTTAACTAAAAAGGAATGACAATTAATTACTTCCAAGATTACGTCTCAATACGTATTATTATAGACAAGGTTATTAGTTTATTATGTTTCCTCAAATAGAGCAGGACCCTATAATACAATACGTATAATATTCTAACTATTTAGATTAAAATGTATATCCAATGTAATAACTTAGTCGAGTTGCTCGATAAAAGTCTGCTAGGAAGGATGTTGTGTGTGCCTGCCAGTCGGCCGGCGCTTGTTTGCTCTCGCATATTCTTATTTACTATTCCTGAGAGCAAATAAAATCCCGACGAATATTGTACAGACTTTTGTCGTGTGCCTATACTAAAGTACTCTTGCCTAACCTACAGACAGAGAGTTTATTGCTCGATGGCGTGCGAATCTACCATATTTTAATCACGGAATAAGTTCACGGCTTTTTGCCAGAAATTAAGATATACCTTCAGCTTGCTAAAGAATACTTACTTTGATGATTAGCCTGGTATTCACTTGTGGTGGTATGAATAGAACCTCTTCAGAATAAAGTGACTTGAGGCATCGGCTAGCATAATTTATAAATGGGCAATAAATCCCGATGAGATTCAAAAGAATTTATAAGTAACTTCATCAGCATTTAAATGCTTAATTCATACAGTGATCGTGAAAGAGAGATTGCACCGACTGATATGTAGTGGACATTGTGTGTGAGGCGAGGTGCCGGCGGGTGGCGGCGGCCGGTGGAGGCGCCCACGTTGACAGGACAATTGTCGATTTATGCTTCAGGGATCCGCACTGCCCAATTTACGAGCTCAGTCACCGCCCGGTTAGTTCTCCAAATCAATTGCGAACTTGCACGTAGCGTTTACATCAACCCCGTACTCAATTATAATAACAGTCTCCATCTGAACAATCGTGAACACTTCCAGGCGGACCTTTACGATAATGTAATGACCAAATTAATTTAAAACTTTCTTAAATACTAAAGGATCCCTCGAAATTGGTGGAGGGCATTAAAACTGTCCATTATAATCGGCTCTACACGCCATTAGAGAGTTACGTTTGGCGATCAATTTGGTGGAAAGTTTCCATGATATTGTGGAGAGAAGCCGGGGCGGGTGAAGTTGTTCGTAAGCTCCCGATTATTTATGTGGACAGGCTGCAGAGCCGTCGCCGCCGCAGCCGCGGCCGCCACCCTCCGCGTATCACTACGTAAAGAGGAGTAATCGCTTGCGGCTGCTGCCTGAGTGAATTTTTCCATTCGGAAAATGGTTGAAGGAATTAGGCACTTTCATATTTCAAGGCGAGAGAGACCTGCGCGCGCCCTTCTCGCCCTTTTCCTGGGCCAAGACGAGAATCCAAGAACAGGCAAACCCTGAATCGTTTTTTATGTTCCTCGTAAAAAGGAACATACGAAAATATTGCCGGAACAACGGAAATCGGGAATTGCCACAATAACGCAGTTGTGAGAGGGGAAATATAAAAATGAATTAACTGCGCAGTAAGCTTTTTCAAATGTTCTCCTTGAGGGACTTGAAGTCAAGTTACTGTTGCATGAATTACCTGAAACAAGAAAGAATTTATTAGGCTTTTGCTTACCAAAATAAATTGTAATGCTTAAATCTAATGATAAATATATTTTCATCGCAATAACTGTTTCAAAAGTAGATGCTGCTAGTCAGGTCAAAGGCACAATAGACAGCATCCTATATTTGTACTTATAATTATCACTGAAATGGTTGGACTGGCTGTGTAACGAACCAATTAGGCACGCAACTGTCCACTACCATTGGTATCAGGTTCTAGGAATAGTTAAAGTGTGAAATTCTGCACCTAAATTACACTGGAATACTATTCAACGATAGTCATCTAAACAGTTTTCTTTCGTGTGTATAAAACGATATGGCACCAATTTACATTAACGAGCTACATTTTAATGTTATTTTTATTGCAATAGCTAAACGAACTTGTTATTAAAAAATAATGAGGAATTCTTTAAATAAATAATTGCTCGTTGTACTACTGAACTGAAAAGCTCTGGCACAGATTTTTTCATAAACTAGAAAAAAATATAGTTGGGAAAAATAGGGCTGAGTAGGCAATTTGGCCCCAGAGTTTCGTCCGATCCGGTCGAAACCTTATTTAAACTACTGTTTTGCGCTTAGTAGGTAAGCGCAAAATAGTATAGTTTAAATAATGAGGACTAGTTCCTGAAGCAGTAGGCAAACACGAAACAGTCCTTTAAAAGCAACTCTGTTAAAACACTTGATAACATTTAGAGCAGACTCGCTTGAAGATTGCTCACGACTGGAGAAGTACGGAAACTCCGCTCATAAAGAGACCGTGAACGTTGGAACAAATTGCAGCCTAATTTCGTACGCTTTATACTTGTGATAATAACTGAGCGTAAATATGGAATATAATGTAAACAGTCACTATGTATTACAAAACAAAACATTGTTTCAGTACAACGAACTCAGGTACGTTGCTCCTTACGAATATAAGAAGTGTGATATATGAGTGTTTGGCCTTAAAATTTCTTGGCTAGAGTTTATGATATGCGAAGCATGATTTTCACATAAAGTTTGCGTTTCGTGGCTGAACCGTTGAGGGCTAGAAGCCTCCGTATCGGGCTAAAGAGCTTCCCGGAGGACAAACGAGCCAGATAAGGCACCGTTCTCGCTAAGCATCGCTCGAGTTTTACATTTTCGAACATATTGGATTTAAATTTTAGACTATCATTATACCGATTTTAAAGGCAGTGCCATGTGACGGGTTAAAAGGAGTGTATCGAAAGATGGATTAATGTAAATCAATATAGGAGGGCTATTTCTAGCAGCAGTGTTCACTCGTAAGATTGATCTGTGATCAAGGTATTAAATTTGAGTAATACACATGAATTTCTCCGTAAAGACATGATTAGACTGATTAGCTAGTTTGATCGCCTTCCACATATTCCCATATGGTTAGTTTCAATATAAATAACTCTGTTGCATTTATTGTCCGAGTTCACGACCTTACTAGTTTTTGAACCGAGATACGAATATTTTTGGGTTGGCATGGTGTGGTTGCCGTACGTGCCTTGAGTAAATAAATAAATATGAGTTCATTCCATGGCACACACATAGCAATACGTTTGTCGACAAGTAGTAGATCAGATAGCAAATAGAAGCAAGGGAAATCTAGATGATTTCACACGCTATCACAATACATTATGATAACGATAACTACATACAACGCGATACAGCGTGATTCAAGTAGTTAAGATTGTAGGTCATCCCCCTTATTGCACGCTATCACTAACAAGATTACAAAATCACTGTCTGCCTTTATCACTAACTCGCGGAAAGTTCGATTACCTTCAGTTATTGTATGGACACAGCAAATAACCCTTTTATATGTAGGCAATCGAATATAATCCCAAATAATAAATCAATGTCAATAGCAATACTTCAAAGCTATTGTCGATATTTAGACTCGTACCTACTCCCATGATGTATAAATATTTATTCAGTTATACAGGAACAATTAACGACGCGATATAAAATTTTACCAATTCTTTGTTACGAAGAAATAATTAGTTCCATATTTACTTAGCGCTTATGAATTATTGAGCTCACAACATGTTAAATGGCAGACGATGTGGCAAAGCGATGTTAATTAAGGGCCTTTAGTTTCATCATCTGCCTAGCCTTTTCCCAACTACATTGGGGTCGGCTTCCAGTCAAACCGGATTCAGCTGAATACCAGTGTTTTACGTAGAGCGGCTGCCTACCAGACCTTCACAGCCCATTAACTGGGTAACACGGTACATCTTGGCAAGACTGGAGTCAGATTTACTGGCTTCTGACAATCCGTAACGACTGCCAAAGATCTACAAATGACAGCCGGGACCAACGGCTTAACGTGCTATCCGAGGCACGGAAGAAACTCGTTATGTTAAGATGGTCATCCATCCACAGACCAACCTTGGCAAGCGTTGCTTAACCTTCAAGATCGACCCGTGCGGCTGTTATTATTTAGCCACGAGCTCCTCCTTTAAGGGCCTGTAGTTTAACAATTACAAGACTGCTAAACATAACACTAAAGTAGGAGACCACTGTCATCTTGCTCATACGCTCATACACAACCGAAACTAGCGACCGAAAGACAAAACACGAGACGTCTCAGTTCCGGCAGTTTCTAAAACAAAAAAATAAAGCGCAAAAACTCTATGCAGCGTGCATTGAGAGCAACTGACAGAGCTGAATTTAAGAAAAAAAACCTGTCCCGCTGCAGCGAATAGAAATTCCATGACCAACAATAAAAGCTGCAATGATGTCTGAAAAATATCACAGTTTATGAAAAATCTAGTCTACGAAAAGCGAGGCTATTTAGGTTTAGCCTAGCCAAACAAATCTCAATTATGTAAAGTACGAACTGAATATTAAGCTATGCATCTAATAGGTGGTATGCCATTAAGAAAATGAGCAGTCATGTTCAGTAGAAACCCATGTACAATAGTAATGAAGTCTAATGATTTCATAAGCAGTATAATCAGGCGGGTGGCCGTGTCAGGCAAGTGATTGAGACTCGTTACCCCCCACCCCTGGCCCCCTATTATCGCACATTAGCCGAACATCAAGCGGGAACAACAAGCGTATTAGGGGGAAACATATTTAGCTTATGTTAGACACTTAGCTGCGGTTTCCAAGATAGCGTTAACTGTGTTGTTAAAAACAGCGTTTTCAGTGCTAGTTTGCTTTAGGAGTAATTTTGGATTCTTTCGTTCGTTTGTATTCATCATAAAAACCAGAATTTTCCTATTTTGGGACGTTGGGTGGAGTGCTTATGAAGTGAACTATCATTTCATCTTGTTTATTTGGATTGACATCTCACTTCACCAAAGCTTCACAGTGAGACATTTACAAAAACGCACTTCTGTTATACTTTCAACATGAGCCTTCGCAGTTCTGTCTCAATTTCTGCCAAATTTATAAAAATAAGTGCGCATCGTTTTGATTATACAAACATTTCCATAATGCCCACTGTCCCATACTAAATATTGTTTGCTCAGCTTGTTTATGTATAAACGCAAAGCAAACAATATACAGAAAATACTCATCACTTCATCAGAAATGAATGCGTCACTCAACGGCTATTGTTTGTAGCACAGAATAACGTAAGCTGAATATACTCGTTTGGATTTATTATGTAACGAGTACTATTCCCAGAGGGCCAACTAAGAAAGTAAGAAAAACGAAGTGTCCGGTTTCTTTTCACAGTCCATTAGTCCACGCTCTTTCTTCACGAACATCAATGAACGTTGTCGTAACCGTTGCAGAAAAACTGTAATGGGACATAAAACGTTCAAATCTTATTCTCGGATATTTTTGGGACTCACAATCTGACGATAACTTTTGAGACCAACTACAGTGGACGGGACGAGGAATATGTATCGAATGACTCAAATCGTATGTACATAGCGTAGGTATACGTCCGGGCATTATGGAAAACTTGTTTAGCAACTTCGTTCAAATTATATTTGCATAACACACTAAAGGACAGCCATCATTGATATTTATGCAAATTCATCTGAGTAATAGAATTTAATCAATCAGTTCAACACTTTTATTTGAAACAATCATGAATATTTATTTAGATAAAAGCTAATCTAGCTAACAGGGGTTTTTCGCTTTCGTACTATCTTGTTGCAGTTCAGTGACACGGATGAAGAACGAGCAAGTCAATGAACAAAGGAGGGTCCAAGTTGTTGTGGTTAGCAGCGGAAGATACTCATTACGATATATCCTACCGAGCACTGCTAAGTAACCACTTTAGATATTGGATCTGTGACCGTTGAATTAAATAAACAATAGGATCAAGCACTGCACAGTTGAGAACAGAAGCTTCTATACAAATTAAAGATGTAACAATTTAATAAGAAATGTCGCTCAGGAATCTGGACTCAGAGTCGGGATAAA
The DNA here is from genome assembly GCA_950371165.1 of Lacanobia oleracea. Classification (NCBI taxonomy): domain Eukaryota; kingdom Metazoa; phylum Arthropoda; class Insecta; order Lepidoptera; family Noctuidae; genus Lacanobia; species Lacanobia oleracea. The sequence continues at coordinate 7,908,601 of OX493387.1, forward strand.
ACATTTTAAACACAATGTCGTCCATCATTTGGTGAAGCATTTCGGTAGCGTTCATTTAGTTACATGGAGTTTTTCATCCGTTGATTTCCAACCCACGTTCATAATCGGCAACATACAAAAAGTACAATCGAGCAACAGTGGATGCGATGTGCCTCCGTTACGTAAACGTACATCATACTCAAGCGACAGCACACAAAAACGGCAGAGCGCGGCACAGGCTCTTACAATGACAATGCTGCGACTGTGAGTAATAACGTGTGTCGAAAAGAGAGCTGTGTCACTTGGCATCTAATTAACATTTTTATGGGGCAATATCGAGTTCGTAGTACTGCGTAGTGTGATGAGGTCTCGGCGGCGACTGTTTGGGCGAACATTAAACGCAATAAAAGTTCTCCGGAACGTCCTGTGTGCTAATTGCGGCGAGCATTAGGCCGGACCGGCGCCTTTCATCCGATTAGTTGCAACTAATTTAACGGTCACACGATTTAAGCCACCGGGAACACTATGACATCATTAGTTTGTGTAATTTATTAACAACGAAGATGATAAGCGTTATATCTGCGAAAATCTTTAGAGCTAGTATAGTTTGAAAAAAGTATTCTTATGGTAAGTAATCACAGCTCAATAATGCGTTCGTTTTTTCGCGGACGTAAAAATTTAATCTGTAGTTTTCAAGTTTTTTGTCGAGTCTGTCCGGTCTAGAGCATACATAAAGATCGCGTAGCGGTTCAATCAAATTGATGGCTTAGTCCAAAGATCGCAGATACAGGTTACCTAACGGTAGCTCATTGTATAATAATTAAAATAAAATAGGTATTTAAATTTAATATATATACCTATATATTTTTTATTTGAGATGGACTCTTGACTTAAGTCTAGGTCAGAGATGACGGATACAAAGTCGACGAGGAAGCGAGCATACTCTGAAGAAGCCTGTTCTGTTCAACTTTGAAGAAATTAAGATTGTATGCTTTCTGAAACACAGACGCAGGCAGAGAGCTCCACTCTTTTGCCATTATTATTTCGTGCGCATTATCAGACGTTTGGAAACGCTTAAAGCGAATTGGTGGAATACCATCAAGGCAAGGAAGGGTTGGTAACTTGCAGTGCGTCTATATGTCCGATAGTTGAAGAAGAGGGCTGGTGGGATGAGGTTGTGGAGTTCTTCGGCACACTAACCAAAGTACAATTTGTAGAAGACCGACTAGCAGGCCACCTTGCTGCGATATTTATACAGCTGAAGGCATTTTATAAACATCATGTATTTCTTCTATTCCCTCAGCTGTAAAAATATAACATTGCTCGTGTCACCTCAGAAGAAACACTTGATTAAAGTTTATGAGGTTAATCAAGGTTGAAAGAAGGAGAATAAAATGCACTTGCCTGCCTTTTTCTTGTTTATTGGATTTTTAAGTGAAACAAGTGAATATAATACGTAACATAAGGCGGAGAGGTGTTGTAGACGGAGAAAAAAATAATAACGCTTGGAGTTTACAGCAAGGAAAAACAGCGATAAAATCGGAAAAAAAATACAGTTGCATTGCAAAAGTGGAAATACAAAATGGCTGTCATGGAATCACCTGCAACGTTTGTCAATTACTTGAGTTATTAAGATAACAAAGATACCGTTACAATTTTAATATTTCATGTTTTGATAAACTTATGGTATGCTGTCAGATAAACCGATATTACCATGGTTCCTTTGCAAAAATATTAAAACGGGACTCCTTTATGATATTGCTGCGATTGGTCCGGTACTCGGGTCCGTAACATTTCATTTTTTATTGCAGGAGGAGAATGTTTTTTGGCTGTAGGTGACCTTAGCCGCGGCATCGATCGCAGGAGAATGTTATATTTTATCTTGTTACAATTACAGATCAAATTGCTGATTTTTTTTTGTATTGGTGTTAAATATAATTGTTATTTTGTTAGCAATACCCTTGCGTATTTGAGTAACCGCAGAATCCATTCGTTTGGCAATACAATAAAATCCATTGCTTTATTCAAGGGTCGCAACTCTTAACACAAACGGAGAAAATGACGGTTGCCTACCAATGGTTGGTAGGCAAGCGTCATTTTCTCCTTGCCAATTACCGAATTTATTTGAAGCATGCGCAATTACATCATGTTTTCTTCTTCCATTTATCTATATCAGCGGTATTTGTACTCTTTTCTTAACAGCTCATCTTTTAAACAATCCATCCATTATGCCTTAGTCTTGCTTACTCTTTAAAAGCCAACCACATTAATCGTCAAAATTTCCTCCCGCACGTCCTTCAGAGGCAACTATGATGTACCAATTCCTGTTTGCCACCGCAGGCCAGGGGGGCTACTCTCTAAGCCCATAATCCGTAGTTTCGGTTTTAGTTGCGGGCGTATTCTACTCCGTATCACCTATGGACTTACGATTAGTCCCGAACCGAAAGAAAGAAAGACAACACGATTTTACAGTACCTGTCAAATCGAGTTGTCATTAATTCTTAGTGGTTAGGTGATACGGAGTAGAAAACGCCCGCAACTAAGCCCGAAACTAAGGACTTCGTGCTTTGAGAGTAGCCCCCCAGGCCACAGTTTGGAGTTTCAGCGTCACCCTAAACACACAGGACAGGACCCTAAATCAGCAAGGAGAGTTTCGCTCTTGACCGAGTTTTTTTATCACATCCCTCGACGCGATACTGAGGGCCGGCTAATTGCCCCGGTTTGCTCTCAACAAGCCTAACTCCGTCGTCAACAAGGTTTTGTTTGTTTTGTCGCTAACTTATCGACGCTTTGCCGACGCCAACGCCGCCGCCCGGATTATAATCCGAATTAAAACAATGTTTACAGCCAATTGCTAGATTATTTCTTTGTAACGAATGATAGCTCTTTATAATGCTTTGTTTGTGGTTGTTGGAATGACGGGGGAGTAATATCGCGACAGTATGATAGAATCTTTGGGAATCCACAATTAAATTCAAATATTTTTCACAATAATTTGGTCCCTCATTTGACAAATGGTCCTTTAAAACAAGAATCGCAAAAGCTCTTACTGGTAGCTGGTTAGCAGGAATCGAAGAGGAACCAGTTTAAAAACTCTCAACATCTGTGTAAAAATGGAAATTGGAATGAGGTACGACACGCGCTGAGTCAGTCTTCAATAATATACTATTTAGACCCCGGAAGTACGGTAGGTAGGTCGGACGGGTCAAAATGATGCTATAATGACGCAATTTGTAGTAATTTATGTGGATTTTGCATCTCCGGGGCAATTCTCTCCCAGCAATTTCTATAGACATTACGCGTGTACAATGGAAATGGACCAACCCAAATATTTGAGTGTGGAAGAGAATATTTTTAAAAAGCATTCCTCGGCGATACGGTCGAAGAATATTTGCGAGAAAGTGTCGTTAGTTTGGTTTGCAGTGAACGGTGATGTCTTACTGTTTTTGTGGGAAATGTGTGTCGTGAGGTCACCGTCATCGCCGATGTCTCGCCGAGACCGATTCGGTGTGCCGTTACTTTACGTACTTAACACGGCTCTCCGGCGCCGATACCAGTAAACTGGGGCTGCACGGCATTCGCGGAATGTGCTTTTTAGATCAGCACAGTACGCGTGTCACGCCGTGCTCTATTCGTGTGCGTTCTACATAGCTATTTATATACATTTTAGTGGGTTAGGCAGTGCTATAGTGTTTATTTGTAGAATATATTTTTACATTAAAATATTTTTGCGACTTCTTTACATTTTAAAAAAGCTCTTGGTTTAATTTCTAGTCAAGGACTACACGTATTCAACTCGTATTTAAAGAACTTGGCATCTAGTTATGATAGCAGTACATACCTACGTCGTACATACAGCAAGTTGTTTGCAGCATTCTAATGCAGTTATTATGAGGAGATTGACTTTCCCTTTGGTAGTGTCGTGAGCGAATGTTTAGGGTAAATAGGTACCTCCTTCTGGCGCAGTCGGTCAAACAGACGCATTCTTACTTTAATAACAACTAATACCTACTTCTATTGTATACGTTCAAAACGTTGCTGTAGCCTTTGGAATCAGATTCACACAAACTAGGTCTTAATATGTTTTTCCTTGACTAGGCTAGGTTAGAACCATGAAATTCGTCAATAAAATCATCGTAAATTTAACTAGCCGACCCGCGCAAGTTCGTCTGCGTACCGTTTTTCAATAATGCTCCGCTCTTATTGGTCATAGCGTGATGTTATAGCTTACATATAAATAGCCTTACTCGATAAATACCCATTTCATACACCGAAATAATTTTCAAGCAAAAATAGTCTTCAGCTTTATAATATTGTTCTAGTATATATATGTGACTTGGCCCGTAAACAATAAGTTATTAAAGAACAAAACACTAAAATGAATAGAATTAACTATGAGTTAGTTGACTCCGTGGCTGTTCAAATATTATCACAAATACAACGCCATCGCCACGCTAGCTGAATAATACTGATTGGACGATTGTAGTTTTGAACTCATGAAAATACTTTGATTCGAGTGACGCAATCAAAGCGATAGCCGAATAAGGACTGGGAATTTTTCTGAGCGTTGATGGCAGAGATAATATTTGCGGAACCAGAAACCTGGCACGACTCAAACCGGCTGGATCCTCTGTTAGCGATCGATCGTTAAAAAAAATACCAGTACCCACTATAGGTATTATTTAATCGTTAAACAAGACATGCCAATCTTCTTTCCTTGATTACCATAATTTAGAATTTTGTTGAATAATTCAATGAGAAGGAATTAATTTTATCTACAATTCAAGTGAAGCAAGACCGCGTTTCAATGGACGTTGTTTTCGCATTCTGTAGTAGTAATTCAGACAGCTGCGTAGAACGAGTAAGTCATGCGAGTATAAACAAATGATTTCACTTGTGAATTGTGATGCATGCGTGAGCACTGCGCACTGCGCATGGTGCCTTGAGCCAGCCGGCGCCTGCGGTCATCGACCAATACGGAATAGTGCCAAACGGGCCACCATGAAAGTTTGCGAGAAAGCCTAGACCTCCGCTTGCACGTACTCGCAAATACTCTGCTATTGTTCTTTGACGAGTAATTAATTTGATGAAATACAATCCGTTTTCTGCACCGTGCCTGCAATTCTGCTCAGTTTGTCTCGGTACATGAGGACACAGCTCTATGTGTTATCAACACCGTAGGTAAATTGGTGTCGCATGATACTTGATGACAGCAATCGTAATGCGTTGGATTAGCACATTGTAATAAATAGCGAACAAGTATTAAGAAATTAGTAGGTTACGCCATTGCCTAGGTACGCTGCGACCGTGCTAGCTCTTCGTGAGACCATGGATTACTTAAAGAGCTGACATTGGTAACTTTACGACGAACGTAAAGGCTAAGGTCTGTTTCGTCTTATACGATGGGTTTGTTGAAGTAGACGTTTTAATATTTAGTAGCAGCTGCAGGCTTTACCAAGCAAAGAGCATATTGGAAACCAGTATCACTTGGCACCAGCTTGCACAAAACAAAACTTTTGCGCCAGCTTCAAATAAAGACCTGCAAGAGAATGATAGATGACTTTGGAACACCTGCAAGAGAATGATAGATGACTTTGGAACAAAGAATATTATTATATTATAGTTTATACTATTCCCAACCAGAAATTGATTTTATTTTATAGTTTTCAGCACGATCTAAAGCCTGGACGGGTCGTAAAAGCGTGCATAACACATCTTAAATTCCGAGCGGAACTTTTATCGTTTAGTACTTCAATACGAAATCTTATTTACATTAACTTTTTAACATTTACCGTCTGTGATTTACGTTAATGTCACGGCCAGGGATTAATTATCATTTTGTATAGCTAAGTTAAATCCTTCTACTGCCCTTATCGAGTAAGTAATCAGCTCCAGAGCATTAAACGGGTAATATGGTATTAATTTTAAGTATATTGTTGATATAACCCTAATGCATACGAACAATTATTACCATATTTTAACTCATTTCGTAACGGTAATTGGTTTAATCGTCCGATAACCTTATCGTTTCTATTTTACCATTCGTGCAGCATAAAAATCTGCTGCAGAAATATTTTGTTAGTCTACAACTATTTACGATTGCGATTTTTATTCAACTGATTTATTTCTGCAGACGGTTTAGGCCAATAGGCAGTCAGTATCTTTTAAGTTCATGAGGCTATGTTGCCAACAATGCTAACACTTGGAATGGTGCTTGCATTCTACTCATGTAAAAAAGATAAGCCACTTTTGATGTTATCAGTCCCTGGCAGACTTCAATTAAACATTGGCCTCGTAATATATGACGATAAGGAACCACTATAATGGAAAAGTGCCGTTCTCATCGTGCATAGCCTGCTGAATTATTCAGGTACATTGACATCCAATAGATTTTGGCGCATTTCTCAGACACATTTTGCAAATGAATGCTGAAAGCATACAGAACTCTGCACATCACATACAGATCCTTAGGCTTTTAGACTCAGGCTATTGAAGACCCTGCGTTGCTCTAATTTTGTAGGTTAAAGCCTCTATTCTGTATTTCTTTTCAAACTTTGATTTGTGATAATTATAATGCAAGCAGCCTTATCGACTCTCTTCATATACTTCTAAAGACTTTCTTTGGGTTCTTGTACCCCTTGGTCTGCTGATTTAATTTGCCCAACACATTTCATTTTACATGCGGCAGACATGTAAGACACAACACATTTAAGCTTAGAAGAAATTCTAGGTTGTTTTAAAAATGTCCGCTGTTCCCAGCTGCTTGACCAGAATTTGACAAATTGCGACAACTCGGACCGGTTGCCAAAACTGAAACTGAATCCAGACGTTAAGTAGTTCAAGATCAGAATTTCATATTTAACCTTTTGGCTCACCAATGCCCCACCGTTGTATCGCAAATGGAACCTTTTGATTCCACCGGTGCACGTAGAAGTTAAGAAAGATCTTGGTTAGGGAAAGCCAAAGTGGCAGAATATCGTAGTAGGGATTAGGTTAAACCAAGTCAGCAAGTGGAATCACTAAATGCTTGCCATGGTGACTGTCACACACGATTCAACTTTCAAACCATTTGGTTTGATACCGTCATGGTCCGGGGCATTTGATTAACATGTTCGAGCGTCGCCGACTGCCGACTGTATGATTAGGCACGGCAAATTATCATACGACCCTGAGCTCTGTGCTACAGCATTAAATACTATTTTATAAGATCGCTGATTACTATTTTTCTGCAACCAACACGGTCATTATGTCCTTGCGCGTAAAGTTATTGTTTGCTGAAATATTTTAACGATGTTGGGAAAATCTTTCATAGTTATTTTAGACACGAAACTGTCCGGAACATAAAATGAAGGAGCAGCTACAGTGAGAAAGACGGACAAGCCTGTGGCATCCAAAGACCGATATAATTATAATATTATCACAATAAATATTATATTATGAATTTACGCTGTGATTACCATTCAGTAATCCCCTAAGACGAATAAAAGGTACCCGGAAGTGCAAAAATAATAATCGTAGAGTTAAGAGGTAATGCGGGCGGCGAGACTTTGTATGTAAAAAGTCATAATTCGAGGATTGGCTCTCGACTGTTTTCTCCTCCAATATTGGACCGATATAAGAGATATTTCACAAACTATTCTCAAAAGATCTAAAAACAGAACTGAATACACAAGACGAACTACTTCCAATTTATGCTTAGTTTGAACATGACTTGGGTATAATTCTAGCATTCAGATTAAGAAATTTACCAGCAAGGAAACGTTTAGAGTGTTATGAAAAGTTAATTACTATGGAGACTTGGTGAGACAATATGAAGACTGATGTAAAAAACATTGATTGAAAAAAATAAGCATTTATTGATTCTAATTATTACAAGGCAAGGTGGGCAAGAAAGAGAGTCTTTGAAAGAGTAATTGTAAACCGCCTCATCGAGCACCTTGTGAGGATGGGGCCGATCTGGCGGAGAACCAGTTTGGTTTCCGCACGGGACGCTCGACTGTGGACGCCATCATGCGCGTGAGAGCCCTCTCGACGGGGGACGCGGTTTTCCGGAGCGGGGTCGTATTGGCGTTGTCTCTAGACATCGCCAATGCCTTCAACACCCTGCCCTGGAGTTGCATCAGGGAGGCACTTCGGTATCACCGGGTGCCGACCTACCTCCGTCGCGTAGTCGAGGATTACTTGACGGACAGAGTCATCATCTACCCCGGTCACCTGGGAGAGTGGAACCGGCGAGAGATGTCGTGCGGTGTTCCACAGGATTCCGTTCTGGGGCCGCTTCTGTGTGACATCGGCTACGACTGGGTGCTGCGCTACGACTGGGTGCTGCACGCCGACCTCCCTAGTGACGTCAGCGTTGTGTGCTATGCTGACATCACGTTGGTCCTGGCGCAGGGGGGGTTGCACCAGGCGGTGGCCGACGCTATGACACGCGGGGTTGCGATAGGTTTCGAGAGGATCCGGCAGCTGGGTCTCGAGGTGGCCCTACACAAGTCCGAAACCATGTGCTTTCATTGATCTCGGAACAGACCACCGTCGGGATCCCAAATAACGTTAGGAGTGGTTCACATCGGCGTCGGATCGACGATGACTTACCTGGGTCTCGTCCAGCCGGTGGAACTTCGTCGAGCATTTCTGACGTTTGGCTCCCAGACTGGAGCGAGCCGGGGCTGCCTTCAAGCGGCTTTTGCCAAATCTAGGGGGTCCAAACGCCTCCTGCCTGCAAGGCTTTATGCGGGGGTCGTGCGGTCCATGGCGCCGGTGTGGGCGCCTACTTTGAGGAAACGACCTGCCCGTTACTTCAACGCGTCCCAGAGAGTCATGGCCATCCGGCTGGCCCGGGGATACCGCACGGTCTCTGGCGAGGCGGCGAGCCTCCTTGCCGGATTGCTGCCATGGGATCTAGAGGCGATAGCCCTCGCGCTCATTTAAGAATGACGCGTGGAGGCGCTACGCCGGGGCGAGACTCCTCTGCCGCGGCAAATCGCAGCACGACGAACGGAGCCCCGGCAGGATCTCATGGCAGTATGGAGACAACGACTGTCGCAACCCAGCGCTGGGCACGCCACAATTGCGGCGATATCCCCTCTTTGAGGAGTGGCTAGAGCGGCGCCGCGGCGTCCTTAAGGACGGTTGTTTCGGGAGCTACCTGTTTTGAACACGGCGGGAGGATACGCCCGGGTGTCAACACTGCGAAGATCACCCGGAGGACACGGTGGAGCATACAGTGGAGGTCTACCCTACTTAGGGCGGAGCACCGCCGTGTCCTCGTCGAGGCGATCGGCGGCGGCGATCTCTCGCGTCCGACCCTGGTTCATGCCATGGTCCGGAGCGAGGAGACATGGGAAGCGGTCACCTCTTTCTGCGAAGCAGTAATGCTAGCAAAGGAGTAAGCCGAACGTGTGAGAGAGAAGGAAACCTCACGCCCCAGCCGCCGCAATAGAAGAAGACGCCCCGAGCGTCGGGAATCGCAGGACGATTCTCGGCCACCGTAGGCGCGAGCCTGCGGACGGCGAGCATTGGGTGGCTCGCCGTCTGATCAGAAACCGACCCGGGTCGACCGCGCTTTGTGTTCCACGCGCGCCTCAAAGAGGGTCAGCATAAAAGATGGGGCCCGCTAGGGCCGGTGCCTGCTGGGGCTGCGGAATCTGTTCGAAAGAGGCACCGTACCCTGGAACACAAAGGGCACTAAGAGGAACACGGATGGGTTTTATTCAATAAGATTTACCATCCTTAAAAAAAAAAAATGGTGCGTCATTGGCCATGAGTCGGTTAAGGTAGGTACAGGTGTTCCGCGGAACAGATTTATCCGCCAGCCGTGTTATCAATCACGGCCAATTGTCGTGGCGATTGTTGGCGTCCTGGTAACTTAAACAATTAAGAAGGGGATGACGTCAGTAAATCGGTCTGTCTGGCGCGGATGTGCAAGCGTGCGTATTCTGCGTACCAGCCATTAAACCACTAAAGAATGGATAAAGTTTATTATTTTATAGTCTGTGGCGCCAAGGGAGTGAAAGTTGTTTATTACCTACCATTAGATTTGTTTATTTTACGACTAATGCAGAACGTGAAGTATTAAATAAATATGACGTTCAAAAACCGGGCCATGGACGCATGGAATATTTGTTTTGAAGTTTTTTTTGTGTTAAAGTTCTGTGCGTGGTTGAAAGTATTGAGCAGTATCAATTGATTGCAAACTTTGCTTCATATCAGATCTTCAACAGTTTTTGCATGTAGAAAGGTTTTTAAAAAAGGACACTCATTTTATTTGCCAATTGCAGCATTTGCGATACAATTCCGTGGCGATTTGCGGCGCCTCTGGGAAAGCACCGTGATACCCCGGGGAGTCGCGACGCACAGTTTGGGAACCCCTGGTTTAGATAAGACTAACGTAACCTAACCTACACATTATTTACACAAAATACACAGCAAAGTTGCGTAATAATGGCATCAGATTTTATCTAACAAGTAGATAAGCAGTATTGATTACACTTTCTCAGTTGTAGAGCTTCTTTGGAGTCAAGGCTAACAGTTAACTAGGGCAGAGAATATTATCTCTCTTTGATTGAAGGTATTCATGTGACAGTGATATTAACATTGACATGGGTAGTCAGAAGCCCAGGTCTTACTACCAGTTTTAGGCTGCCTTTCCACCAGAGATAAGCTATGCAGCTATGCTGCGAGAATGTTAAAGCCTAAGAAACTAGTGGCCTTTTCCACTGAAGCTAAGCTATGTACTGGAGCGAGTAAGAGGCTCCATGAAAATACGCCGCCGCAAGGTAGCTGTGCGAGAAAGATGCGCAGCTCGAGCTATGAGACGGATTGACAATAGGGAAAGCATGCACTGCTCTGCACATAAATACAACAGTGCTATGCTATGTGAACCAATGAATGTGTTTGGTGGATATCAAACGCATCCAAAGCAACGTTGCACAGCATATCTCTGGTGGAAAAGCAGCCTTATGGGGTCATTGGGGTTACCAGTTACTAGGCTGTGGAGGTTAGATAGATAGTCGCTAGATAACTGTTAAATTTTGGTATTGAGCTGCATCCTATTAGACTGGTAGCTGACAAAGGTAAGGCATGTAATAATAAGCCAGGGTTGTGGAATTTGTTCAAAAGCGTCACCCCGGCCCTGGAACGCATTTGTGTTCCAAGGCTGCGGTGCGGTGAGGGGTGGGTGCCATGGGTGCAGGGAATCTTGAGGGTTGGGGGAGCGGTGGCCTTGTGGGTTTAGTCTGACACAGCCACCTGCTCTGCCCAGAGCGGAAAGAGTCATTTGATGATTTCCCATCCTCAAAAAAAGGCAATAATAATGTACATTTTTATGCAATGCTGTTCACAAACAAGCTGTAGATATGAAAAGGGTTTTTACTTGTATGAGGGGGATAATGCTGATTTATTGTTAATTCTTTATTTAGGCTTTATTGAAAACAATTTTAAACCATATTTCTTTTACAGCAATGCTAAAGGCAGTTGTTAAACAAGTGCGAACTATATTTTATATTGTTTGAAAGTAACACTAAATATTGAAGCACATATAAATGCTCAGTTTTCTGAATGCACTTTATGTAGTTGCTTTTTGATTGAATGATTTGCACCAGCCAATCACACCAATTGACTTTCATTTTATATGTGAGGGGTTGACGATTTTTCTTCAAAAAACTGGCGTAAGCAATCTGTCGAGCATGTCAACCTACATAGGTTTTTTTCATATTACTTAGGAACAGGCAAAAAGTAACAGCCTTTGTGTTTGTTCAAGCATGCCCTTAGTAAACAATAGTCATTAAAAATTATAGCAAACTGATTGCATTTACAAATTGTACATTTATCAATGAACATACTTTGATAAATCATAATTTAATCTAGTAGATTAAACACTATAAATCCATTTTTATCAATCAGTAGACAACATTTACATTGTAGTGTTTATCCATGCCCAATATTTAAATCTGATAAAAGGTATCAACGGGCAATACAACTGATAAGAAGTAGACATGACTTCTATTTATTTATGCTACACTGTTTTTCTATGTTTCTAGTTATTGTCTTAAAAAACAAAAAAAAAAAAATTTGAAAAACAAAAAATATATGATAATGCCATTTCATCTGTATTATCTGACCACCAAAAATAAATACTTACACTTACACTTACATTTATATCAACATAGAGAATAAATTAAAGCTCTATACTATTGTGTAATTGTAGTAAATTATGCAAACATTACTTTGCTTTGTTATGCTGTGTTAATTCATAATTCACATTTAACTTCCTCATTCATGGTGCATGGTTTCTAACACTTTTACCTAAAAATTACAATATATCTACCACAAATGAAATTGTTAGAAAGTGAAATTGTCTGGCTAGTGTTTGTTGATATTCCCACAGGTTACTTTCAGAGAGTGTTGGTGTAAGTTTACAGGTGACTCACCTTTTTGACAGTTTCTAGTTTGTGTTTCAGATCTGGGTCAGCTCCTGGTGCCAGTGCCACAGCCACGAATTTGTCGGAGCTCTCCGCCTTCGCGCCCGCTGGCGACACGTTCTTGCTCGCTGCGTTGTTCCCTGCCGCAGGCTCCTCGATCGCATCTACTGGTGGCTTGCTCGGCCCCCGCGAAGACGACACAGAAGGCGCTACATCGAACTGCGGCCTCTCTAACACTTTCATACCCATGTCCTCGTCTATCTTCGCTCGCAAGCGGTTCCTGTCCTCCACTACGTGAGGATCATCACCCTCTTCACCGTGATGAGCGATCACGGGAAAGTCACCGACGTCGTTTTGTGCCAGCGGAGGCGGCATGAGCAACTCTGGACCAGCTTTCTGAATACGTTTGTAAACATTGTAAACACTATCGTTCACACTATTAGAACTTTTAAACTCTGGCAAGTAAAACAGTGCCCCTAACCACACGATTCCGAATGTCAAAAGTACAGAAACAATCAAATATTTTTCCCGTAGGCGGAAGGAACGCCGAGAAATGGACGGCACAGGAACTCCATTTACAAAACGCTGGTATGTAGGTAAAATCCCCGTCATGTTTACGTAAACACGAAACGTATACTTAAAAATCTAAAATAATAAATAGTGACAGTTTCCAGACAAACGACCCGTCACCCGTGGTCGCCATTAAAGAACTGCCAACTTGAAGAAGTTGAAGTTGCTACAGCGAGTGTTACCAGCTACGATAAACCAAACTCCCAGTTGAACAAGTACACAGCCAATGAACAAACACTGGTCAAGTACCAGTGTAGTCAGTACTCAGAGGGCCGAGCTCGAATATTTTGACGTATATAACGTAAGTGAATTTTGAATGTGAAAAACTACAACCCCACGGTACTTTGGTCTAATATTATGGGACATAAACAATTTATATCATCCAAAAATATGAATATAGTATCGATCTAATAGGTAATATGCAAGCGATTTTTTTATTTGCAAAATGAAATACTTATTAGCTATAGTAAACAATCATGAAAATATTTTTTAAATACTTTCATCAGCGATGAAGTTATAAAGCTTCAAAGATTACAAGTAGAAAGAGAAGTCCGATGTAAACTTTGACGTCATCGTCTTTGACGCCTATACAGCTGCCATAGAAAACAGCGTTTTCGCGAGAGGGACAGATATGTTTGTTTAAAATAATTATATCGCCTCCGTTTTTCGAGTAATTTTGATTCTATTTTCACTGTTAGTATATTTTTGTATATTTTAGATAAAGTGTATAGATGATGATAATGTCTTTCATGCATATTCCATAATAAAATAATTATTGTGTGCGAAACGAGCATTGTGGCTATGGTAAAATTTTACGTTACATTACTATACGTCAAAAATATTCGTGATATGCCCACTGTATGATTCATGTAAAAATATGGGAGTTCCCACCAAACAGCACAAGGCCATATACAAATAAAATTAACGGTATCATCCAGACGTACCGAATAAGCACGTTTTATTTATGAGAACTTTATGTGTTAAGAAATCGTTAACGTTCCATCATCATCTCCCTAGCCTTTTTTCAACTATATTGGGTCGGCTTTCAGTCAAATCGGTTTTAGCTGAATTCCAGTATTTACACGAAGCGGCTGCCTACCAGACCTCCACAACCCAAATAAAAATGAGTGATGAATAACTTAATTAAAATTGACTTGACATTAAGGTGAATGCTCCAGGGTAGGTATTATTTCTGAAATATTCATTCTTTCGAACTACATGAACTTAGAGGGCTATATTGATTGTTAAAATGGTTATAATTCTTTAGATAAATACGCGTTACGGTCGCGGATCGCATTTGGTCCACATACAGCTTCACACTGACCGGCAAATTGCAAAAAACATAAAAATATTTGAATTTCGCGGGCTACCCTGGAGCATCCACCTTAACTAGCCCTTAAACATATAAATAGTCCGACTAGTGCATAATTTTAGGTATATTAACATGGCTGGGTACATGTAATTCCTCAATCAAAGGGAGTATGTTGAATCTGGTAACATAAAATTATGGTCGGGGATACCATTTTAGAACACCTAAAACTACTACAGAATAAACTACTCAGAACGATATTTTTGCTTTCAATTAGAAATAGGTGCTTATAGTTTTTGCACTAAAATCTCTCTATTTTTTAAGAAAAACTATACGTGGAACTAAAGTATTTATTTGTTGTGAAATTGTGAATGTGTACAGTAGAGAAAAATATAAAATTTTGTTGTATTTCCGTTTTTCTCTACTTATATTTAATTGAAAATAAATAAAAAGTAGATATTAAATGCATTTGTATTCAATTAAAATAATAAGTTAAACAATAGTTCTGGTTACAATAGTAATAGTTTTATTTCTTGTAGTTTCGTTGAAAAATGGCAACAATAATGGTTAACTTCCGGAAGTTTTGAAATGGCCAAGTGTTCCCAAACTGTACCAAAACGTACATTTGTGTATTTCTATTGTGTGAGTAAATCGAACAAAAAAAAAAATTAAAAAAACTTGAATACGTGTTTCTTTCCCTCCGTTTTACGAATTTTCGATCAGGACCTGTCAGGACACGTGACCGTCTCACCCATTTTCGATAAGGGCCACTTGTCCTGACGCGAGTTTAACATTTTATACCCATCACAAAAAAAAGTGCACAACACCGCCTTGCCACAGCCCAGGTAAGATGATACCCCCCGGTATCTCTTACCTGGGCTGTGGATTTCCGATAGACAATTTGACCATATGGAATACTAGTATTATGCTGAGCTAGACCATTTGATGTGCTTTCCTAAGAACATTCAAGTGAGTATCTACATAAATCTATAGTAGGTAATCAATGTACCTATAAGTACTATAATAATATATTATGTACAAATATAAATGTGAAAGTAACTCGGTTTGTCTGTTACGCTTTCAGGCCTAAAGAGCTGAACCGATTTTGATGAAACTTGGCACGCGAGTAGACGATGTTCTGGATTAGGACATAGGATTCTTTTTGGGATAGTTCTCGACATTCACACGTGTGGACATCGGTCACTATAAAAAAAAACTACATATTTAGATAGTTGGATGTTACTGGCAACACAGCAATAACGTCAATTTCCTTTTTCATAGTACATTTCCATTATGTTTTTTTTACCGCGGGTTGATATATTTGGACTTTGTTTAGATTATCGTATATTTATTGTGTTTTTTAGGGGTACCCGAAGGGTAACCAACGGAACAGAAATAATAATGTCACTGTCAAGTATTTATTTCACAACGCTAGACGGCACAGTCAACTTCGCGCACTGACTAAGCGTGCAGGAACCGCAGGTGGCAGCACAGCAAGTAGGTATTCTGATTGTGACTTCTGAAGCCTTAAAATTTTGAATATGCGACATTACACGGCATAGTCAACGCCGTTTTATCGGGCTCGAAGAGTAGTACGAATTTTTGAAGTAGAACAGTAGATGGCGTTGTACCTAGTTCGAAGAAGGTTCAATTTCTCGACTCTTTGAAGTCTCGAGTCGACACTCTAGGCGGTGCAGGTGTTCTGGCGGAAAACCAGTTTGGTTTCCGCACGGGCCGCTCGACGGTGGACGCCATCATGCGCGTGAGAGCCCTCTCGACGGGAGACCCGGGGCGGGGTCGTTTTGGCGGTGTCTCTAGACATTGCCAATGCCTTCAACACCCTGCCCTGGAGTTGCATTAGGGAGGCACTTCGGTATCATCGGGTGCCGACCTACCTCCGTCGCGTAGTCGAGGCTTACTTGACGGACAGAGCCGTCATCTACCCCGGTCACCTGGGAGAGTGGAACCGGCGAGAGATGTCGTGCGGTGTTCCACATAGTTTCGTTGTGGAGCCGCTGCTATGGGACATCGGCTACGACTGGGTGCTACGCGCCGACCATAGAGGCGTCAGCGTCGTCTGCTATGCTGACGACACGCTGATCCTGGCGCAGGGAGGGTAACACCAGGCGGCAGCCGACGCCATGACACGCGGGGTAGCGATAGTTGCTGAGAGGTTCCGGCAGTTGGGTTTCGATGTGGCTCTACACAAGTCCGAAGCCATGAGTGCTTTCATGGATCTCGGAAAAGTCCACCATCGGGATCCCAAATAACGGTAGGAGGGGTTCAAATCGGCGTCGGATCGACGATGACATACCTGGGTCTCGTCCTCGATAGCCGGTGGAACTTCGTCGAGAATTTCGACGTTTGGCTCCCAGACTGGGGCGGGCCGGGGCTGCCTTCAAGCGGCTTATGCCCAATCTAGGGGGACCAAACGCCTCCTGCCGGAGGCTTTACGCGGGGGTCGTGTGGTCCATGGCCCTTTACGGGGCGCCTGTGTGGGCGTCTACTTTGAGGAAGCGACCTGCCCGTTACCTCAACGCGTCCCAGAGGGTCATGGCCATCCGACTGTCCCGGGGATACCGCACGGTCTCTTGCGAGGCGGCGAGCCTCCTTGCCGGACTACCGCCATGGGGTCTGGAGGCGAGAACCCTCGCTCTCATTTACGAGTGGCGCGTGGAGGTGCAACGCCGGGGCGAGACTCCTCTGCCGCGGCAAATCGCAGCAAGGCGGACGGAGCTCCAGCAGAATCTCATGGCGGTATGGAGACAGCGACTGTCGCAACCTAGCGCTGGGCACGCCACAATCCAGGCGATAAGTCCCCTCTTTGAGGAGTGGCTGAACCGGCGCCACGGCGCCCTCACCTTCCGCCTGACGGAGGTACTCAACGGACACGGTTGTTTCGAGAGATGTCAACACTGCGAGGATCGCCCGGAGGATACGGTGGATCATACGGTAGAGGTCTGCCCTGCTTGGGCGGAGCACCGCCTCTCGCGACCGGCCTTGGTTCAGTCTATGGTCCGGAGCGAGGAGGCATGGGTAGCGGTCACTTCCTTCTGCGAAGCAGTAATGCTAGCGAAGGAGGAGGCCGAATGTGTGAGAGAGAGGGATACCTCACGACCCAGCCGCCGCAACAGAAGAAGATGTCCCGGGCGTCGGGAGTAGCAGGGCGATTTCCGGCCACCGTAGGCGCGGGCCTGCGGACGGCGAGCATTGGGTGGCTCGCCGTCCGATCAGAACCAGGCCAGTGCCTGCCGGGGTGTGGAATCCGCTCGAAAGAGGCACCGTACCCTGGAACGCAAAGGGCAGAAGGAGGAACACGGATGGGTTTTAGTCAGTAAGAGTCTGACACTCCCTTCCGCTCCACCCAGAGCGGAAGGAGTCATTTGATGATTTCCCATCCTTAAAAAAAAGGCACGCACAACAGTCTGTTGCAATCTCTACACAATCTTATTTATTATATTTTACCCTGAAGTATTTATTTTTCTGTTTATTTCCGTTTATACTTTTATGCCGCTCCAATCGACGTCATACTCAACGCCGGCTGTCGCTGAAAACCAGCGCTGTAGCTCTGTCTCGCACGCGAGTCCCAGAATTATGCTGAGCGATGACCGTTTTCCGCGAATGTGACGCATATCTTCCCAACTTTTATAATTTTGTTTTAATTTATATTTTTTTGGTTGCGTCATGCTTGGCGCAAATAAACGCTTTTTCTTTCTTTCAAAATACTGCCTCACTATTCCATTGCTGGAACAAGTTCTTTTGCTGATTGTGTGCGATCAAGTTTTTAGATACTCTCTGCCTGATACTCTCGTAAAAATTCGCAGCATACATGTACCGGGGCTATCACTCAGCAGTGGCCGGCCAAGTCCCAGTGTTTATTATTATGGCTATGCTATTTAATCGGATTCAATAAAACTCAACTACATTTAATTGGAAATAATTTATTTATCTTCACTTTAAGGCACTTTAAAGAAATAGATTAAAATTTATAAAAAAAAACCTTACAATTATAATTCTGCAATGTTTATAAAATATTTTCCCACATGAGATCAGTCAAGCCTTAATACAATAATCTATTTATAATCTGTTTCATTACTTAACAATATTAATACATAGGTACATACATGTCATAACTAACATCCCATATGGGTTGAATCGAAAATACAAAATTTGTTGTAATAGTTACACTATTGAGTATACTTAGTCACAATTTGCAATATCAGGTTATTGCTATGAGCGGGGTTTGAACCTAGACATGTAAAAATCACAATCGGGGCAATACATCGCCGGTGGGTTGATAGACTTCTTGCGACACAAGTTGCACACGGTCTTCTGTAGCGCCTGCGCGTCGCCGGGCGGGCAGGCGGGCACGGGCGACTCCGCGCCGCCCTTCGTGCCCGGCTCGAACGACACCGACTTCTTTTGCAGCTGTTTCGGCGGCGGCATGTGCTGGTACGGATTGTAACCGTTCTGAGCATACTGGTACTGCCCCACTTGCTCGCTGTTAACATTATTATCTACGTTAACGTTTTGGCTGTACAGGGTACGCTGATGCTGCGTGTTGGCGTAGTGCCGCGTGTCCTGTACGCGCGGCTGGCCGGCCGGGCCGTCCGCGTAGTAATTGTTAGACATTTTTTGTGGGAATGTATTGTAGTTTTCGACGGGCACGTCCCCGTGCGGCGGCGGGACCCTCTGGTACGGCGACTGAGTGTAATGGTTTGTACTATTCGCCTGGGGGTATCGACTAGAATATTCGGAGCTCGCATAGCTTGTCGGTGGGTTGTGGTAGCTCTGGTAAGCCGGCGAATTGGTGGGCACGCTTTGATAAGGCGAATGGTTAGAGTTTGGCATGTTGTGTGGGTACGGGCGGTTGGCGGGCAGCGTGGCGGCGGCCGAGGTGGGCGGCACGCGGTGGTAGTAGGCCTGGCCGACGTGCGGCTGCAGCAGCTTGCCCAGGTAGGCGGCGTGCGCATGCGTGGCGTGCGTGGGCGTCAGCCTGGCCGGCGTCTGGCTGTAGCTGGGCGGGCTGGCACTAGCGGCGCTGTGGTAGGGCGCGGGGGGCTGCGTGTACGGGATCGGGCTCGTCGGGTTCTGCGGCGCGCTCGGCGGTAGCGTTTGGTATATCTGGTTACTGTTCACTGCGCTTTGATTTTGCGTAGTTTGTACCGGCGAGTTCGTTCCGTAAACACTATTATTATTCTTCTGTGCGTTGAATTGTTGTTGTATACGATTCGGCGGCATCTGATACGCTGGATAATTGTTTTGCAATCGGAGGTACTCGGCGTGTGTAGTGTCATTGGGGACGAATGAGTTTTGTGATAATGAAGATATCGTCGAACGAGACGATTGACTGTCGAAGGAGTCCTGACGCTGAAGTGATGGCTTGTCTGATTGGAGGGGCATAGTCGTCAGTTCAGGCTTGTTCATTGCTGATTTCAGAACTCGCTCTAAGATAGGGTTCGGAATGTAACTATCGTCTTCTTGGTCTTCGGCTGTTGAAACTAGGATCACCTGATCACAGAACGATACCGATTTTTTCTTAGGTTTTGATCGGTCCCCGTATGCGTTGTTCACAGACTTCTGGTCACATTGTTCTTCTTCAATTTGTTTCGGATCAATTGATGACGCTGAGGCACGGCGGTTAAGTCCAGCGTTGGATTGGTCGGAGCAGTTAATCACGTCTCTGTTGCCACTCATTCCCACGAAACCTATATGCGTTCTGTCTCCATCTTGTGATGTATTTTGAGTGTTGTTTTCGAATCGGGAGGCAATGTTTCTGACGTTATTGCTGCTCTCATACATACTGTGACCATCCGTAGCACTCGACAGCTGCCCTTCCAAAGAACCGGACCTCTTTAATTTGAACGACGCCTGTTTGGCTTGCAGCTCCTTCAATAACGACGGATGCACGTTCAACTTTTCGATCTGAGTCATTTGTGGAGAGCATTGTTCATTTCTTAAGATTTGATTTCTTTTCTCCTGAAGGCTCGCCAATAAGGTCCCTTTTGTGACCTCCATATCACGGGCTATGGACATTTGACTGATACTCTGGATCTTTTCGAGTTCGTCGTGAAGCGGCGTTAAATCAATAGGCGGGGGAGGGGGAGGGAACTCTTCGCTGGGCTGGCGCGAGTGGCTGACGGAGCCCATGGGACTGGGGTAGGGCGGCAGTTCCAGCGTGCTGGGCTGGCGCGAGTGGCTGGCGGATGTCATGGGGCTGGGGTAGGGCGGCAGTTCCAGCGTGCTGGGCGCGCAGTCCACCACGTCCACGCCGCCGTCCAGCGACTGCGACAGGTTCTGGCAAGCGCTGTGGGACGGCACTATAGCCTGCATCGTTTCTCTCTTCACGGGACTCTGTTCCTGGTGGATCATAGCTTTCGTCACCACCGTGTGGAAGTTCTGCGCCGGCGAGTGCGAGGTGTCGAGCCGGTCGTAGTGGCTGCTCGCCTTGTCGTCGTACGGGTGCAGGAACGGCAGCGAGTGGGGCTCGTCGCCGTACTGTTCCGAGAAGCCGCCGTCTTCCTCGAGCTCCGGCGGATACGTGCCTCTCCCGTGCTCGGAGTACGCGTACTTGGAGCCGCTGAGCTGTGACGTAGTGCGGAGCGGCGGGGGAGGCGGTACCTTCGCGGCTGTCAGCATCTTACCGGCGCTGCCGTGGAAGCTCTTCCTCATAAGTTTGCTTCTCTCGAGATTCGGATTGGTGCCGCTAGCAACTGTGTATTCCAAGTGCCCTTCCGATAAGTAGCCGCTGAGGTTTGTTTTATCTTCAATCGTGCGGCCGACGTCGGTGTCGTCGACGGAAGACACGCGCTTCTCTTTGTTAGCCGTGTCGTTGTTTCCGTCCGCTCCCTCCGTCAAGTCTGGCATCGATCGGTTCTTCCTTCGTATCAGTCCGCCCATCAACAACTTTCTACGGATTTTGTGTTGTTTCTTATTAGCTTTCTTGTCTTCAGCTGATTCCTCTTTTTTCTCTGCAGGTTTTACAACCGGAGCTTCTTTTCGAGCGCGACTCCGGTCTTCACTTCTCGATCGTTTGTCTCTTACTTTGTCATCGTCCCTAGATTTATGCCTCGGCGGCCGCTCGCGTGTTACAGTATCGATATCATCGTCGATACACTTTGGAGACTTCTTCGAAGAGCCCTTTTTCTTAGGTAGAGTGGCATAGATTTCGATCGTCATGGGTGACGCTTCAAGACCACCTTTGGTATTTCTGATCGGGGCAGCCTGAGGGATTTCTGTCACTCTGGTCATGCCGGCCATTCGCCTCTGAAGACTGCGCGCCCGCATCACGCACGTGTTGTGTTTCATACGCGCGAACGTGACCATGTGTCGGTTGTTGTAGGGAGCGTCCATGGCCGCGCGAGCCTTCGACGCGGCGGCGTCGCACAGCACTAGGGCTGTTTCGTAATCGGCGGAGTCCTCTGCGTTGCGCGACTTGTCCAGCAGGCGGTCGGCCTCCACGCAGAGCGCCTCGCACTCGCCGCGCGTGGTGATCTCGGGGATCTGCGCCAGCTGCAGGTTGTGGCGCAGGCCCTGCTGCAGCGGCAGGCTGTCGGTGGACGACAGCGAGTACGAGTCGTAGCCGGCGTCGCACGAGCCGCCGCTGGACAGCTCGCCCTTGCGCGTGGGGCTGCCGGGCACGCCGCCGGCGCCGCGCGCGCGCGCGTACAGGTACGGGCTCTCCGCCGTGGACGAGGACGCGGACGAGGCGCTGTTGCGGTCGCCGCTCCAGTTGCCGGAGTCGCGGCGCGCGCGCGGCCGCTCCACCGTGTCCGAGCCGGAGCCGGTGCTGAGGCTGCGGTTCAGTTGCGCGCGCCGGCTGGCCTGCACCTCCAGCATGTTCTCTACGGCTTTTCTGCTCACGTAGTCGCTTTCGCTGTCCGGGCCCGGCGTGACGGCTCGCCGCGCGAACCCGTTGGCCGGCCGCTCGGGCGCCGGCGTCACCGCTCGCCGGGGTTCGGGCGCCGGGAATGGAACCACATCTTTAGGGGCATGACGAGTGTCACACGGCGTTCCATCGACCGCAGCGTACAGCAGAAGGAGCGGCTGGAAGCGTCCTCTCTGACATTTATCGACGACGTGCGACCACTCCGGTCCAATTTCCTTGACGTCCGCGTCGTCGAAGTATATCCAGAGGCGGAGCTTGCTGTGGAAGAAGAAGGTGGAGTAGTGCTTGCCGTAGTAGGTGACGAGGCCGACGAGGCGGTGCGTGGCGCGCGCGGCCCAGGCGCGGTCCACGCAGGCGTGGAAGGCGTCGGTGGGCCGCAGCTCCGTGGCCAGCGCCGCGTACACGGCCGCCACGTGCTCGGCGGGGGGCCGCTCCGAGTCCCACACCATGCCGATGGACACCACCTCCGGCCGGTTCATCAGCGTTCTGCATATTTGTATTTTCGCTCCACAAGCGTTCTGCAAATATGAAAAAAAAACCATTGAGTAATGAAATCTAAACAAAACGATCATTTAGTATTTTCAACTCCAATTCATCATCATCTGTCTAGCCTTTTCCCAACTATATTGGGGTCGGCTCCCAGTCAAGCCGTATTCGGCTAAATACCAGTATTTTACGTGGAGCATTAACTGGATTGTGTTGATTTCAATAAAAATTGACAACTCACCGGACAGTCTCTGATGTCACCCATTCCTCCTGCTTTCCTCAGAAGCAGCCCAAAGCTGTCTCCGTGTTCACCCAGAGCAGCTTGAGCTGTTAAAGCTGTCGCCGATACGTAATGAACCATCTGGAAACACAAAAAAAAACTCAATTACTATTCTTCATGAGAATGTCGGAGGTCTATTATGTTTAGCAGTGGAAGTATTTCGGCTAGAATGTTCTTAAGTCAGCGACTTTTGAATTACCTAATCAACTTCCCTCTACACTTAATATTGAAAAGAGGAGAGATTTGTATGTTTGTAACGAATAAACTCAAAAACTACGAGGCCAATTTATAAAATTCTTTCACCATTTGAATGCTACATTATTCCCGAGTGACATAGGCTATATATATTACTACAAAAAATTAAGGATCCCTACGAAAATTGCAATACTAAACCTGCGCGAACGAAGTTGCGGGCCAAGTATTTAATAAGCTAAGATTAAAAAGAAATCATATCAGCCATGAGTAAAAACTCCAAGAACAGTTATGTAAATATCTGACCTGAGTAAAGGGTAGGGGTTCCGACGTGGCCTGGCAGGCGCTGCATACAGATTGTTCGACAAGCATCATGGCGAACTTTCGGTGGGGTACGCAGTGCGGGGCGCGGCAGGCGTCGTCGTCGCGGCGGTCGGCGCCGGCCGCCACGTGCGCGTGTACTCGCAGCAGCAGGTGCTCGAAGCACTCGCTGGCGTCGGCCATGCAGCCCAGCTGGAAGCGAGCGCCGCCGCCGCCCAGCGCGCGCCGTAGCCCGTCCGCGGCTGGCGCGCGCTCCGCTGACCATTGTAACTGAGTAAACAGTTCCTGTTAACAAGTAAGTATTCTAGTTAGATTGGAGGTTGGAAATCTATACTCTATTTATACCTATACTCTATATTTATACTTATACTAATATATAAAACTAAAGAGTTTGTTTGCTTGAACGCGCTAATCTCAGGAACTACTAGTCTGATTAAAGAAAAATATTTCAGTGTTAGATAGTTAATTTATTGAGGAATATGCTATAGGCTATATATCATCACGCTAAGACCAATAGGAGCGAAGCAGACGAAGTTGCGCAACTATGTAGTTGTTCAATATGGCGAAGCGAAGGAGGCATAAAAATAATGTAGAAGGTGCTATAATTTATTAATTGGTACAATGAATTACTTTGATGCACAAACCAAAAATATCTGGCACAAATCTTATTATTTTTAACCGTCGAAAGATTTCTCGTAAAAAAAATACACGGGGCCACTACAGGCCCCGCATAAAGAAAGTTGTGACCGACTGCCCGCTATGTAAATTTAGGTTTTAATATCCATACAATAAGATTGAATATAGCGGTAGCAGTTTTTAATACTGGAACAAAACCAGTATGGCACGAATACGAGTTAAGGTATAGGTCACAAACATGCCGTGACCCGGCCGAGGTGATTTGACGTACAAACGTAGATATATCTCGCTGTTTTACGATTTCGTAACCGTTACAATACTAAAGTTATTCAACTTTTAGATTCAACGTTAGATGCATCAATGTTAAGTTAACGCAAGTTTTATGCATTTAGGTTGTAAGTAAACATAGCAGTTGCGAGTTATTGATGTTTTACCATAATTATAACATAACTAGTTGGCCCGCGCATCTTCGTCTGCTCCGCTCCTATTGATCTTAGCGTGATGATATATATATAGCCTATAGCCTTCCACGATAAATGGGCTATCTAACACTGTCAAATCAGTCCAACAGTTCCTGAGATTAGCGCGTTCAAGCAAACAAAATCTTCAGCTTTATATATTAGTATAGACTGATGTTCTAATTTCTAAAATCTTACTTATGAATTATGACATTTCGACCCAAAAATGCAAATGATCGCTTACGATGTTTTTCCTGAAAATGCTAGTAATCGTAGTAAAAACGAAAAGAAACAATCATGTTTTGATTCGAGTGAAATAAAATCAAGTTGATCGCAAACATGTTTATTTCCCTTGATAAAGATGAGCGCACAATTAAATGGCGTATTATCCGGTGCACGGCGGACGCAGCTTGCGCCCGCGTCTTCCGTTCCACGGTTTTATAAACATGGCTAAAACCAGATACGATGTTACCGCGCTGTTTAATTTAAACAACCTAAATACTGCGATCGTGTTTATCTTCTTAATTCACAATAGCGCTTGTCTGTATAGATGGGCACAGATTTCAGAAAGAAATATATTACGTTAAAGAGCTTTTATTGAAAACATTGACCGGAGCTTATAAGGTTATTTAATGAAATAGGTGGTTAGCGGCTGATGTTTAAAATATTAAATTACTTACTTCTGCTAGAGCTTCGCTCGCGTAATCCCTAGGGAACATACTCCCGGGATATATTTTTATAGCCTATATTCCAGACTACTATCTACTTCGGTGCCAAATTTGATGAAGATCCTTTCAGGTGTTCTGACGTGAAAGAGTAATCAAACATATATACGTCCATCCTCACGATCTTTCGCATTTATAATATTAGTAGAAGTTTTAACACGTAATTTCACCCACGGAATCAAGAGCTTGGTTAGACAGCCAGACCTGTTTGCAGGTCATCGCCTTTAGCACAACAAAAAACTTGCAAAAACTTATATATACTTATTTCCTTGCACAGGAAACTTTTACATATGTGCGATAGCATAAACAGACATGCTAATTGATAACTGATTACTATAACGGAAAACGCATACAGCTTTTGTTAGTGCCACTTTTCTTGCAATTTGTATTATTAACAAAGAGTTCGCGTCTACGTCTTGCCACAGCTCGATTGTGGAGATGTTTTTGTGTATCTTTTTAGGTACTTCGTTACGTTAAATAGCGGTTAATTGATGTTTCTATGTCGGTGGTAGCTAAATGAGACGTGAAACGTATTTGGTGGAAAAAATGTGATTCGTTTTTTGGATGCCTAATTTAGCTTGTTATGTAGTCTAGCAGAATACTGCTGGTAAACATTCCATTTTTGTGTTAATGACATGTCAGAAAATTTCAAGGCTCTTAAAATGACTAACTAAAACATGATAATGCCACATAAAAGTTTACAAATACAAATCTATATATATAAAAATGAATTGCTGTTCGTTAGTCTCGCTAAAACTCGAGAACTGCGGGGCCGATTTAAATAATTATTTTTTTGTTAGTTTCGCCAGAATACAGGGAAGGTTTAAAAACAAAAAACAAGGGTAAGTAGGTAGGGTAGGTAGGCAGGGTAGGTAGGGTAGGTAGGGTAGCTAGGGTAGCTAGGGTAGCTAGGGTAGGTAGGGTAGGTAGGGCAGGTAGTAGGTAGGTAAAGTAGCCAGTTGACGGGAGCGAAGCCGCGGGGGTCAGCTAGTAATATACATAAATCTATCTATACTAATATATAAAGCTGAAGAGTTTGTTTGTTTGCTTGAACGCGCTATTCTCAGGAACTACTAGTCCGATTTAAAAATTATTTCAGTGTTACATAGCCCATTTATCGAGAAAGGCTATAGGCTATATATCATCACGCTAAGACCAATGGGAGCGGAGCAGTAATGAAAATTGTGACGCAGACGAAGTTGCGCGGGTCAACTAGTATTAAATAAACGCTCTCGAGGACTGCAGTGGCACTTGCATATCGCCATACATGGTTCTCGAGGACTCTGAGGAATACAAACGCGTCGATTAAGTTAACTCGCTATCTTGTAAACTCAGCAGTTTTAATGAACAAACCCGGAACTAATGCATCATACACATGACATTAGTGGCACAGCAGCGCGGTGGTGAGAACGCGGCTACAGTAAGCAAGCTGCAGCCTTTGTTACGTGAGAATGATGCGGTGAACCCATCCCTGACCCTGCTTCTTGTGTCTGCATGATCGCCTGGTACACACTCTTTCAATACGAGGCGAGAAAACTAGGAAAATTGTGCCATATAGGTATTAATGGCCGTGGGAAGTTTTCTTTTATTTTATTTGTCAGTGCTTATAAGGAAATATTTTGTATGCGCATCTTGAAGCAAGGTTGCGTTTTGCTAGATAAAGAGGAAATGCGTCACTAGACAGATACTATAAACAAAGTCATTTAATCCATAAGCTTGACTCAGTTTTGTAGTGAATATTTTTGAATCATACATCAACACAGAAATAGAAAATGACTCAAATTGGTAAAGGCCTTTTAAAAACTACTTATCTATCCCATTAGGTATTCCCATTAAAAGCACTTAAACTTAGGCGAATACCTTTTAACAGACATTTAAAGTAACATAATTGATATTCCCTTCATCACTTTAGATATAATAATACCTTGAATATTTATTCACGCAAAGTTCGATGGTTCCAAATAAGTTAATTTCCTGAACACAAAGACACTATAAAGCCCAGCTTTATCTATCTTTTGAATATTAATATGTACCGTGGCGTGAAGTATGCGCGTGTTTAAAATATGAATAATAAAGAATAAGTTCCAATATTATATTGAAGTACAGTCAAGAGCAAAAATGTTTATACTGACGATTTTTTTGAATGAGGTAGGTACACCGGTCTAGTCTGTTAACGTCTCGCCGAGTAAACTTAGGTGGACTGAAGTGAATTGTCATTCCATCTAGTTGGTATGGATTGACATCTCACTTCATGTTCTATCTCACTAAGCCTATACGGTGAGATGTTTACAGAACCGCACTGCTAGCTGATATGGCGAGGTGTGTTGTGAATACATCTTCGCACGTACGAGTAATATTATGCTTTTGGGAATTGATGATATTCTAACAATTGAACCGATGTTCTTTGAGAACGAATGTTATTGGTTCTTTATTTACAAACGGTCTTTTCCATATTGCTAAGTATGATAACTTATCCTTCGACTCGGGTATCGCATATCTTTTCAGTAGTGTGTATGCGCTGCACGTGAGTCTCATGTAATTTTGGCAAATCCTACTATAATATTAGTTTGAAAGACTGGATGTTCGTTAATCAATCTTGCCTCATCGCCTGAACGGATTTAGATTAAACTTGACAGACTTGTAGACCACGTCTTGAATTAAGACTGATACTTTTCATACGGGTGGTACATTTCTTGCGGAACATACTTTCCGCAGGCGCCGACCATGCCGCTGGCAGAATCTCGTATTACATATTTTTGCTCGTCACTGTACTTGTGTCACGAAGAGACAATAGTCAATTCAAGACGCGAGTTACGCCGGAGGACGGCGACTGTTGCGCATACATACTTAAGTGGGCATTTTATGTATTCCCGAGACAAATTGCCTTTGAAGGCATCGACACAATAGCCTTTAGGGGGGTCAGCGACGAGTAACGCATCGACTACTTATTCTCTGTCAATTTATTAAGTAACTGTATTGTACTTGAGGCAGTATGCATATTTTTTTACCCACCAACAAAGGCTCGTATAAATCTTCAAATGACTGAAAGGGCTGGAGAAACTGAAGTCTCTGTTATGTCTTGCAATGTATGAGTATGAGTAACTTTGCGTTTTACCTTCTACTCGATTTCCGTCCAAACTCGTTAATCCACTGTATATA
The DNA here is from genome assembly GCA_950371165.1 of Lacanobia oleracea. Classification (NCBI taxonomy): domain Eukaryota; kingdom Metazoa; phylum Arthropoda; class Insecta; order Lepidoptera; family Noctuidae; genus Lacanobia; species Lacanobia oleracea. The sequence goes on from OX493387.1 coordinate 7,937,026, forward strand.
GGTAAAGCAGGTTTTCAACATATTAATGGTCATGGACTCTATATTTTATAAAGATTTATTAACATACATAATCTAGGCAAATCGTATTGAAATCGTTAAATCGAACTTGTAAATAATCCAGTAACCATTCAATCTGTAATTCCAATATTTCGAATGCATATATTTAAATAGGATTTAGCATTAATATTCATGAACCGTATCGATTCCACAAACACCGCGGGTTGTGTTTAAATAAATAATTACATGTGCAATTAGCGGGCAATGAGGTAACGACAAGATTACATTTGTAACTAAATCGTTGATGTCTTTTGTTCGGTGTGCACTGACGAGCTTAAAGTTGGATTTGTAATTGAAATAAGGAGGCACCAATTGCAAATAAGTTGCTGCTTGCAAAATGTGTAATGTGTATTTTTTTAAGTGAAGGTATACAATGGACAGGAAAAAGTCTGTGCATTTAAGTACCCATCCTGAGAATAAGATGCAGCAAGCCAGACTTACTCTAAACAGCAAAATAGTAGTTTGGCTGAGCGGACACTCAGGGGGCTCTCGCCTAGCTGCTGAAGAGGGTCGCGAGCGAGGGAGGGTGTTGTTCCTCACTCCGGCCAGCGAGCCCGTCAGCAGCATGTCCTTAGGAGGCAGCAGCTCCCGATCCCGCAGACCTTCAATCTTCGTCTTCTGTATGGCTGCCGCCGTGCCCCCTTTGCCGCCATCGCTCGACTCCTTACGCTTGTACCGAAACTTGATCATCGTCTCACTGTAGTCCGCATCGCTCACTCCAATCACACAATTAACCGAACAGAAGCACAATTCAGTTCCTCATTTGGATTCAATCTCCATACCTATCGCAAACACAATGGCCGCAAACTAAATATACATTTGTTCTTCGAGTCCGCAAACAACTCTATACGGCAATAAGTAACCGACACACGTAGGATTGAGAAACTTTTCATTTGAATTCCGCACCGCACGTGAACTACGCTGAGATATGCCTATTATTGCCTATCCACGATATTCTGCTTCACTATTATAATATTAATAGTAGTTAACAACTCCTTGAGTAGGAAACCTTAAGTTTTAGGCGCGAAAACGTCAGATGTCTTAGAGTGGCAGGTGGTCACAAAAGTTATTTTAAGTACAACTGTCGCGTTTCAACACTCGGTTAATGTAAGCACTCAGAAAGTCACAGTTACAAGTCGTTATTAATTATGTTTCACGATTCTTTAATGACTGGTTTCAAAATCGTAAATGAGAAATAGGGACAAACGCACGACTCTATGAAGGCTTTCGTGCAGACTGAGTTGAGACAAGCGGTGGAGGAGAGCGGGGGCGGGCCCCGGGCCCCTGCACCTTCCAGGTACCACGTTTTTTCTAATCTATTGTTAACGTAACTCACGTGGGCCCTGCATTGTCTCTGTCTCTCTACTAGAGCTTTTTGTAAGCCCGTCTCGATCTTTTATGAAGACGCGAAGCTTTGTTTATATTTCTATGGCGATAAGCTCGGAAAGCTCATAAAGTTACAAAATATTAAGAAAACGCCTTATTTAGAGTACACGTGCTGGGCACATGTTTACAAATAATAGACATCTTTTATTATTGCTAGAATAGTCTCATTTCAATTTTAAAATAAAAGTGAGCAGTTTCTGCAGGCTCTGCATTTATGCATTCACACAAATTCTCTGAATACAAATACTCAGATCATTAAACAGTGTTTCAATAAGAAAGAACATTCTTACTCACAAAAATCCGTTTCAATGATTCATACCCAAGAAATGCCAAGGGTCTACTGATCCCATTGATAAACGACCCTTGGCCCTTGACGCCTAATTGGGTGGTAAAAAATGAAAAAAAAAAACATTATATTTTTATTACAGATATCCTTATGTAAGTAGTTCATCATGTTGAAGAGTTCTATGCGTAATATGAATGAACTTTCTCGCCACGTGAGTCAGTGCGTAAGTATGCCGAAGTTGTAAAATATGTGGTCAAGTTTCCTCGGCGGACGGCCGATACGTCAGCACTCAGTGGGGCTCTTCTTAAAACAACCCATAAATTACTTGGCTTGTGTAAATAGTTATCTCCTATAAAGGCAATTTTGACGACACATTACAAACTTTAGCTATTAGAGCATCAGTTTTCATAACAGGTTGGAAGCTCGTAAAGAAAAATAATGTCATCCGCTTCCCTTTTTGTCTCTGTTTCGATTTCTAAAACATAACATATACATAATACATGCTAATTTGATTACTACTAAATTGCTTGCACTTCCGAGGGTCTAGTAATTCATTCATGTTACGTTTTGTTAAAAAACGAATACTATAAAAGTTCAAAGCTTCGAGTTCTGAGAAACTGAGTTGAGGTCGCCTCATAAGGAAAACCGAAGATCTGCGCCCACGCAACTCGCATGCGAATTTCGGTCGTATTCTACATTTACCATTAGTAGTGGCGTGTGAATGAGTTGAACTTCACTAATAAATTAGTGACATTTATAAACGTTGATATTATTAAGAGAACATCTTATTTTGTATTCTATGATTATAGACTAGATTGAGCTGCATACTAATTTGGACTCGCGATTGTGTTTTTAAATAACGCTGGTATTATTTAATTTGATAATAAAATTTTACAGGGTAAATTAAATGATTTGATAGGAAATTAAACGATCAGTAGTAAATTTTATTATTGACGAACATGATTGGCTAATTTGATACCTTAGTAAGGACTTCACTGGCTGCGACAACAGTTTTTTCGATTCTATGATGTTTATGGCAATCTTCGATTACTGTTATTACCAAATCATCATAAAATAAGAGAGATCTTAATTGCAAACTCTAATACCACCCACGCTTTCAGAATAAGAAGATAGTTTACTTGAAGACTTTGTTGTTAACGTCTTAGCAGCTTACAAAAAAAGGTTGTGAATAGGAAAAGTGTATATTTAATAATAAATGTGGCTTCAATAAGTCGGTGTTCATGAACCGTGAGAGGTTCCCACATGTGAGGTAGCGATCCAGTTACAACTACCCACAGAACTCACTGCTTGTGTACACTGTGAGAAGCTATCATCTTTTTATCAATTAACTACTTCCCGCTTAGTTAAGATCCGAGATTTGCGATCACACCATAATCTTGTCGACATTGACATTTAAGAAAAAACGGTAAATTATTATGCTATGCATAGCAATACCAAGTAGGTACCTACTTACATTGAAAGCTCTTAGGATTTATGTAAAAAATGGACCCATTTTTTAAATATAAGAAGTATTTTCGAAATTGGTATATGTAGACGGAATTAGGTAACAGTAGAAAAAAATACGAATTGAGAAATTTCTTCTTTCTTGAAGTCGATTACAAAAGTTAAAATATCAATACAATTTTCGAAACGAATTTAGACAATGGTACGAGTAACTACCTCTATACTCTAAACACCTACCTACATTTAAAACGTGATGTTAAGAAGTCATTACACGGTATTGTTACAAAGCTGGAGTAAGTTCGTCATCACGTCATGTCAGCAGCGTGTTTCGCCACGGTTTCTCCGAATAAGGCTATTCAAGAGGCGGACCTTTTCGGCGTATCACACCATCGGTTACTCACAGACTTGCGACAGGGACCTTGACAATTTGTACTAGTTTTTCCTTGGGACTAGAGATCGGTGTTGTACAATTTTTGATATGAAAATATCAAATACTTTCAGAGAGTTAAAAATAAATTTTCCTAAAATCGTAAACCGTGGGTGCAGTGGACTCGGAATAGATATTACTCATGCATTAACACATTTGTTAATGAAATAGAATCTATAGTTTTCATAATATTTACTTTGCTAGAATGTCAATATTTTCAGTTAACTGTGCAAGTGGCGTCAGTCATTGTTATTCTGACTAATGAGATCATTACGCATGTTTTAGTTTACAAAGGAAACGTTACCTAACTCCCACTCTACATTCTTTGTAAGGCGAGCATAACTTTGATTAGTTCTAATGCTCCCTGGTGTCTAAACTAAATGGTTTTAACGTTAACCCCCAAAACCAACATAGTTCGGTGTACTTAATTATACTCTCCTGTTTAACCCATATGGTGTGCATACGATCTAATTCATTTGTAATTGCGGTTGCCAAGGTGTGAAGCCACAAACAATCGACATTGCAACACTAAGCGGAACCCTTGATTCCGTAAAATCCAACATTGTATCAATTACCTATTGTAATGCAATCCTAATTCTTCTTCGAAATTGTTACAAGGAGATACATCTATCATAAGGTGTATAAGATTATATCGCCAAATATATGCGTGTATGTAGTTGTTATCATTGTTTAACTCCTAAATAGGATTTGGTTAGATTGGGCAATTCAACTGCCAATTTAGTTCATGATGCGTTCATTTGAAATTATAGCGTTGGTTCTTTTGGGATTATTCAAGGATTCGCAAAGAAATCAACAGATCTTAGTCATCTTACAAATTGCCAAGTTGTACAAAAGATGAATCCAATGCATTTGAATATAAGAGCTCCGTAAAGAGATAACAAAGTATGTCAATAAAGAAAGTATTAGAAGTCAAAGAAATGAGATCAATCGTTATCACAACGCAAGTGTGATGAACTCTAACGTTCTATTCGATTAGTCGGTGCAGTTATCGGCTCGACAATCGATTCGTTCGACTCGTAACATCTAATTCAATTACTGCTGCAATAAACCATTGTGCAAGTGAGCTCTGCGATAAACTTGGATGTGTGATTTATCGGTACAGAACCAGAACCCTTATAGCATCATGTTTGCAAAGATGATTAATGACCGCACTGGAAGAGCAGGGTAAACGAATTTATATGGATTAACGTTTACAGCGAATCATTAATATTATTCATAAACTGGCAGTGAGTATTAAAACGAATATATTGCGCATTGACCACTCACTGTCACTAATCGATTGCAGTCGTTTTAGAGGTCATCAAATTAAATTGCATCATGGATTTTTCAGCTTGTAAAGACAGTCAAATGGGATGGGATGGTGATGTCGATATCGTCGCCGGGAACTGCATTACAAGATTTTATTTCAGACTACAATTGCTATCTTATAGCAGCCTATATCCTGTAAGGGATATCTTAGGAGTTATCATGTCTATAAAATTCCAAAGAAACTTCACATGAAACTGATACCTGCCCATTAATAAAACTGCCAACATCCGTAGCGTGAGCAACTCTATGCAAATTTTGATAATTTCACCTTTATTAAGATACTCAAATACGGGTATGTAGGTTTTCGCATTTAAGAGATACCAAAGGTAAACTACGTTAAGGACAAAAGGAGTATCTCTGTGGGAGTAATGTGCAATTAATAACAAGGACATCGAGAGCATTTATGACAATGTTTGCAATGCGCAGGCGACTTGTTTGGCAAATATGTCTGTCTGTACCGATGCAAGTGCACGAATTTGTCACACGGTGTGGGTGAAGAGACAATGGGCGACAGTATAATGCTTGTAATTACTGACGTATTATATATAACAACTGTTCAAATAAGGTACCTCCTTGATAATAAGTTGGAAAACAGACAAAGTTTTTACGTGGAGAACTTGAAACTCTCGCTTTGATGTCTTCTGATATAAAGTTCAAGGCTCTGGCTAGATGATAACCGGATTTTATTGACTAATGACAAATATCTTTAGTCACATGTCAATAAAGGTGTACATTTAGACACATTAGTAAATTGTTTTTACTATTAACATTCTGAGAAAAATATTTGTAGAGCTAGAAATAGATAGATTAGACACGAACAGAAGCATATTACAGCTAGACTATTATGGTGGCGCAATATCACCCACTGTGTGGGGCAATACATCGAATTTTATAAACCTAGCGATTGCTTCATTAATTTCTCGTTTCGATAACCGAATAAAACGCGACCCTGAAAATCGCATTTACTTATCGCCGCACAGGGTTGTCGCGTCACATTTTAATAAATTAACACTTGTAAATGTATATTTAGTTTGCATTCGTCGAAGAGCTGTCGTCTACAAGGCTAACAACTAACCAATTCACTGTATAAAATCACATCTAATATAGATACAATACCGTTCACTTGATTAGGACACGATTTTATATGATAATGACCTTTAACACTAACACATTTCACTTGGGTTCAGCACTTTCACTTTGATATATTTGTGTCAATATATGGCAAATCCATGCAATTTCCAGGTTTGTGATGGTGTTCCACGTGTATTATAGAAGTTTAAGTTCGATTAAATACAAAATAAACACGCGACGTGCGCTCCGGTAGAGAGGCGTCATGTACGACTGTACGCGGAGTAACCGCGCAGTGACAGGCTGCGCGGGCGCACGCGAGCGACAAAGATAACAGATGATGAAGGCTTTGCCGCCAAGCTGTAGACCCCTGCGTGCGAGCGGGACAGGCGAGAGGCTTGCGCAGGAGTCCGGTTATGTATCTTACTTGTTGTAGCAAGGAGATTAAAAGTATGTGGAAACTACAATTTACATTGCAATTATAATTAGCATTCCACATAAACAGTAATATGTCACAAGTAATTGTATAAAAGCATATAAATATATAAAAATATTTACCAAGAACGGATTAAGCTAGCAGACCGACTAGTTTTAGGAAAATGAAAAGGATACAGCTAGAAGCTAGTTTTATATCTGGTTTTCATCACACGAATATGTATGTTTAGAGGATTTTATTAGTAAACTGTGCAACAAGATTGAACCGTGTAGGTATTCGAAAGCTTTGAGCGAAGCTTTTCCTTCAAGTTAAGCGCACTGATATGGCTACGAAAAATATAGCAATTAATAAGAACTGCGCTGAATAATAAAAAAATATTTAAAGGTGATTGAAGTTGCGAAAAAGCTAGTCAGTTGGTAAAGTAATTGATTTCTTATTTAGGCAGGTAGATATTGCTAAACTTTTAAGCCAGTTCCTCGCGTGCCACTTTTGCAACCTTTAGCAAATTATATTCAAGGAAATGTCGACCTAAACTACATGCATTATTGTCTTTGTAATCAAGAAATGGCACAAGCTGGTGACGTCACCGTCTCGACCACGGAACGGTTCTCCGTGACTTCGTAATTAATCCAGTACGAGTTAAACACTGCTCTAGTCTGTATCATTATCTTGCTTAGATCATCGACCGCGTGCGTCTCACCCTTCACTGTTTCTAAAGAATTGCGCAGACCACTAATTTTGACAGCTTGTGCTTCAAGACATTGCAATTGTGAGATATACATGAACGATCTGTGGTTTGTATGAATATCGCATACGGTATCGCGATAACAAAGGATTCCGCCAGGATATTGCTCCAAGTTTTGCAAGCTCATTACTGGTGTCCGTTCACATCCAGTAACAGGACAATATCTGATCGCAGATATAGTATATCATGCTTATGCAAAACAAATCTGGTGAGTGCGGGGTCAAGCCGCGGTTGCTAGTACCGGTTTCAGTAACGCGATACGACGAAGTAACGACACCTCGTTGTATGTATACGTACTAATACTAATGATAACGTGGGTCTGGGTACCTACTTGACGAGCCAACGTAATGTGATGCCTTTCTTATCGCTACTCTTGCCTGATGAGACTACTGGCGCAACGAACTCTGTCGATAAACTAATGAAGACGTTAATGGCTTTAAAAATTGTTGTGTCTGTCTGTCTACGTAATAATAAGATATGATAAAAAAACTATTCTTAAATTAAGCTCACTGACTTGCGTAAGCACAGACACAAACCCAATCATATGCTGAACCCTAACATCTGTTAATTCCGAAGTTTTTGCAACACACAATAATTTCATTGAACTCTTAAATAGGTCTTTATCAGATACAAGAGGTTAGTTATATCGGCTCGGCGCGCAATCGGTTGTAAATGTCACAAGTTTAGTTGCTGCATGTAGCATTAAAGTCTATTGAATTGAAATCTCGCAACAACGGGATTCCGTGACCGTGAATACGAATGCTAGTGTTAAATCGACAGTTCATTAATATATAATAAATTTATCTAACAGAATAGAATTATTTAATAAGTTCTAGGAAGTTGAATAGGACGCAAAGTTACAGTTTCCAAGAAAAGTTCCATGGTCAGGTACCGTATGAAAGCTCTTACGCAATTAGTAGTTTGATTTTTTTTACTTGATTTAAAAAACACGATCACCGATCCAAAATTATGAATTGATGACTCAGTAGCGACGAGATCCGAAAACAATAAGAGGAATGTTGCTTTAGACACAGATCGTGAAGTCTACAGTTATTATAATAAGACGAACATTGCATCCAAACATATAGAAGGTACTCTTCCAAAAATTCAGCAATTGTTGGTAACAGCTGAATAAAATTTAACATGGCAATGTTTAACTACCGTGTATGGTTGAGTCACGTCATTCTCTTGGAATTCAAAATGAACGTTTTACGCGTCTTTATCTTCGAGCGTGTGAATGAACAATAGCAATATTTTTGTCTATAAAAGTAAACTCGTTCAGAGCTAGCCAGTTACAATTTCAACTAACAAAGTAACAATCAGCAGACGAAGTTCTGGGTTAAGAGTAAATTGTTAATTACAACAAACTAAAAATGAGACAAACGAAACGAGAGTATTCCGAAACTGCACAGCATGCGTCTGAAATTTAATGGACCGGGGGGGACCTATAGACGAATCACTACAAATCAAAATACGTGCGTAGAAAATGGACGTTTGTGCTTAGTTCGCCGAGCTGAATCTTTTATTCGTCCCGAACATAATGTTTTCAATAAAAGAGCATTCACCCGAACAATAGAACCACCTGCATCAGACAGAAGAAGTTCACACGGCAATAAAATATGACTTAAAGTAGCAATGGTGGTCAATACAGACGGTATTCTTTAAATACCGTTTTAACAGAAGTTGTCGTACCCGATGTTTAAATTAAAAACACACCAAATTTAATTGACTTAAACGTTGTAAAAATGCTTAAGTAATTTTAGGCTTCAGTCAGAGCAGAGCAAGTTTTCGTGGGCTGAAACGAGACTGAGTTGCAAGATCATTAAAAGCTGACTGACCAGAAATACTTAATTACCAATACTTTTACCGAGATTTTTGTTTCTTAAATTCACGTAAATCGGTAAATATGTTTTCGAAGACATCGGCGAGAATGATTCCGTCAGAAAAGTTTTATACGCTCGAGTGATGCCCACTCTCACTATATTCATAATGTATGTCAACGTCCTAGATTCTGTTCACTTGTTCATTTCACTTGCAACCTGTTTGACGCCCAAACATGTCTCCCCAGCTTAAGTTTAATCATTTAATGTTTTGATTACTGCTCTTGTGTCAACTTCCACTGGTAATTGGATCATTTCTGTATTAAATTCAAAGTGATTTTAATACCTTATTATGTAAAATATTTGCAAGGCTAATTAGGCATCTAAATGAATACTTAGCGTCCGGTTTTATTAAATATTTGCCATAAACTGCAATTTCGTATCGGTAATTGGTGGTAAGTAATGGCAAGTAATTTAGTGTGCCGCCAAGCAATTGCGGGGCTGATTGAAGTTACCAGTATAATTCAATGATGATAAGCGTACTCGTGTGTCCGTTATATCATATATTGGTTATATTAAGTCACTTAAGAAAATTCAAAACTAGCTGTATTAAACCACGGAAGTATAGTGATAGACGATGGAGAACTGACTTATGCAAAACTATGGAACACCTCAAACAAACGACCGAGTGCTAAAACTTCGATCGATAACGAACGAAGTTTTATCACCCGATATTTTAAAGCTTCTGACCAAGATGGAAAATACAATAGATTCCAATCCAATCCTAGATGGATTTCGCAACAGCTAAGTCTAATAGTAATTATAGTAGATAACACCTAGCTAAGATAATAGACAACGATTGCGCATTCCTTAGTTTGTGCCTAGCCTCTCGCCGGTTGAAGGTTGAAGGTACGGCTGGTACTTAGTAGCAATCAAAGTGTTGGTTGCCCACTCAAACTAACTTAATTTTTCTTTGTTTTGGAATGTGATTGTTGCCTTGTTGAGCATCATCAGAAGCAATAAAACATTTGCTGAGAATACAAAGCTTGACTGTATTAAAGTGTATTGAAAGGGTCAAGTGGAGGAGGACACTTTTCATAATGACAGACATCCAAATGCGACGCCATATTCGTGTCTTTAAACAATACTTTTTATTGACAACGGTCGGTTTATCGTATCCACACACGCATGACAGTTGGCTATGGACATGTGCGTACGATGATTGACATGCGCTTGGGCATTGCGCTTACATCCCCACGTACATCACAAATTATTATTTCGTTATGTATAATTCTGGTTCTTAGCTGAACAGGAATAGAGGACACAATTGAATGAAGACGAGGTGCTTGACTTATCATTATGAATACCACACAATAGATGCTATTGGCATTTTGCGGTTGATGATTACTTTTGACAGTGCCATGAGTTCTTCAACCTTACTCATACTAAAATTACAAAGAAACATTGAGTGCATTTTAATTGGCCGTCTTGCAGTTAACAACGTAATTAGAATGTTGTTACTCATTCCGGTGTTCACCTTAACCCTGTTAGACAAATATACATAAAACTTTTCCTACCCATTAAAATGATAAATCGACCTCCCACGTGTCCAGAGTCCAGAGACCGTGAACTCTGACAGGACAGCGGACAGCCTGACCAGCTTAATTATATCATATATCAAATAAAATTTGGTTTACGATGTAATCCGAAGTGATTTGGATAATGACATCTTGTTAAGGAAGCTCGCGAAAATTGGATGTACACTACCTCTGCTACAGTTCTTCGCTAGCTATATGAAGGATCGCCAGCAATATGTCGACTACAATGGCTGTGTATCTCAACCGTATTACACGAGATCGGGCGTGAGCCAGGGCAGCAATGTAGGGCCTCTCGAGTTTATTGTGATGATAAATGACTTGCCGGAAGTCGTCAGACATGGGACTTGTTTATTGTTTGCGGATGATCTGAAATTGCTGCTCGAGGTTCGGGATCACTCGGATTGTGATCGCCTACAGGAAGACATTGACAGAGTAGTTGAATGGAGCAATGACAATAAACTGCATTTTAATGTTGCTAAATGTTCGGTGATGTCGTTCACTCGCGCGCGAACTCCCTTGAGTTATCAGTACAAGGTTGAGGATGTGCCGATGCAACGAGTGTCTCAGGTACGAGACTTAGGGGTAGTCTTCTCTCAGGAACTAACCTTCCGTGAACATATCAATAAGATATGTAAGAAGGCATACAGAAACCTAGGTTTCGTACTCAGGCAGTCCCAAGGATTCACCAACATTACGACACTAAGGGTACTATATGACGCGTTAGTCAGAAGTCACCTCGAACATAGCGCATTTATTTGGGCTCCTCATGAGGCGAAATATAGTGTTATGTTGGAACGTATCCAAAATAAGTTCACGAGACACTTGTATTACAAGCAGTATGGGGTATATCCATTATACCCATTGATGTACCCTACACTATTTGTTCTGGGTATGGTAGGGTATAACACTCTAAGAGTACGACGGGAGTTTTCGCTCGTAGCGTATGTAGTGAAACTACTACGTGGCGTGGCGCATAACCCGGGACTGCTGCGACACCTACAGCTGTGCGTGCCCGACCGGTACGTGTGGAGGCGGCAACGTCCGCCCCTGCTCGCTGTGCCTGCAGCCAGGACCAACCTGCTGGCAAGAACTCCTCTCACTAGAGCCATACGCGTGGTGAATCAGGTTCACGGGAGGGTTGATGTATTGTGGTGCAACTTGAGTGAATTCGCAAAAGTTACACTATATGTAATAAGTTATTTAGATTAAGATATTTTTTAGGTGTAAATTTAGGATTTAGTAAGTAAGACCACTCTGTCGCATTGGATCATAGATCTGTAATGATAGTGTAGGTAAGATTGTTGTAAATAAATAAATAAATAAATAAATAAATAAATATATTAGGATTTGTAGAGCGGAGTAGTTGGGGCGAAGGGAAGGCGACTGCGCGGGCGCCGCAAAGTCGGTATCTTTCGTGACCGGTCGTTGTCGCACGTGGCGACTCGGCCAGGCCCTAAAAGGCACGTTTTCACCACTTTCCAGTTAGCCATAGACAGAGGTGACCAGTTTTCCCAGACACTTCTTGTGAACAATTTTCACTGTTTATTAAAATAAACTTGGCTGGTTTAGAGAAAATAAATCTCTAGTAATTATAGATAGGAGGTGAAGGGGGATAAAAGATTCTAAAATGAAACTTGGTTCAATCCATATTAAGATTCTTAGTCAACTAGCTTTTTCAGATAAGATAGTAATCAAGTCGTCACCAACTGTGGGCGAAAGCCTTGGTCACTAAATACTATGTGGGAGTAACAGTGGAGCTTAACTTTTATATGAAGCTTGTGTTATTGTACTTAATTTTCTAGGCTCGACACTTGGCAGAGATTATCTGGGGACTATGCATTGTATTTCATGGAATCACAATTTGTTACTGTCTTAGGATATGTTGGTTCTACTAATCTTGTGTTACGGTAAGTATTTTAGTCAATCATAAAGACTCCTAATACAACGAAATCGGATTGATTTATTAGTAGAAAGCCTTAATACCCATTTTGTAATGACAAAATGGGCGAATAAGACTAGAATCTTCAGGAAATCTTAGTGCAATAACTTGCTATAAGGTTATAAGGTGCACTAAAGAGGTATAATACGATTCGTTTCGAGGAACAGGCGAGCTGGTGTAGTACAAATGGTGCGTCCATTGTTGTAACTGATACCGGTGCACAATGCACAGGATGCAGACTTCGTGAACAGGTAAACGTACGTGTTTTTTCGCAATAATACACAATAGAAGCTTTAATAGTAAATACGATAGAAGACGTTGTTGTGCGGGATGTTTTACGCTTTTTAAACAGATTTAGAATAAGTATTAAATGAAATGTTTAGACTTGAGACGAGAATCCCAGGCGAGAATTCTACCAGGGTTACGGAATTGTTTGAAAGAGTAACTGTGGCCCTGGTTACGCAAACATCATTTGAAGGAACAAGTATTTCAATCAGTAAAAGTCTGACACTCACTACCACTCCGCCCAAATTTCATTCAATTGTGCCCCATCCACAAAAAAAGTCGCGCAAATTCTAGCTCAACCAGGACCACGGGAATTATAGCTATAGTACGTCATTTATATAAATATAATTCAGTTCCCTAATACAAAATGACCTAGACAAACTAACAAGGACAAAAAGGTGACGAAGAATATTTAACGTTATTAGTATTAATGCTACTTTTTGCTAAGAAGTCGACTTTTTGTGAGACATTTTGGTTATGAAAAACTCGTCGTTTAAATGTCTGTCTTTGGCTTTTTGCTATTTATTATTCACCTCATTTGTAAGTACCTACTTCAGTCGTCGCTAGTTAAGTATGTATAGATTGCTGTTAAAAAATATTCGCGTCTCTTATTTCACTACGATGTCATGCTGAGTTCGTTCCACTTCTGATTACTTGGCTCCCCCACTGCGCTGTTTTTCTAGATATATTGGACAAATATCTTTATTTCCACTAAAAACTGATTCCAGGTTTTCTACCTATCAACCTAAACTTTCCTTCCAGCAACGTCAGTAAAGATTCCGTCCCGAAACGCGACGTTCAAAACATAAATCATAATAAACACACCGTTCAATCAAATCAATCTTTCAACACACCACAGCCTCCGCATCCTACAACTAAGATGGCTTTTACGTCCATCCCAACACTTAACTGTATAGCTATAAACATTTATAGTAAAGTATGACATGGCAGAACTTGGAGTAAACGAGAAGCCAAAACCGGTCCTGCAGCTGCGCGTGCGACGCTCCTATAGATACATGGTGTAATGTAGATCTATTATATTACGGGTACCATGGACTGTGGACCATAGTCACAGAATAGGTTGGTGCAGAAGAACAACTCTATGCATCTAGCGAAAACGCTCACACATATTATAGACATCCGTCTACTCTACACACAGCGAGTGCAAGCGGACTCGCTCTTGACTTTTGTTTGAGATCGCCATACGCAAGTGCCATTTTACGTGCATACGTCTGTTTTCACTCGATGTGTGTTGGTCTTCTGTATCTATTTACTCTGTGGCATGGTCCCAGCAATCCGCGGTCGCTGCGTCACGCCCTCGCGTGATCTACCCCCATGAACCATATTATCAATCTTAAGGTTTTCACGACCTTTTATTCCGAGAACGAATTTAAATGCACGATTTTGACACGTGGTGGTATTAATATTAATTGATCTGTTGTTTCTGGCAAATATTACTTCTGTTATTGCGCGTTTAATTGCTTTCAGATAATGTTAATGGCAGTAGCGAATTTATGTACATGCGTAACAAGTGTGCGGATCCTTCAATTGCTAGAAAATTCTAGGAGTCATAAAATTTTCTAGCAATCCAATTAAATTCCACCGTGATGCACCCATTCATAAAGGTAAGCATTATAAGTTAGTGCTTGTAGAATGTAGCGCCACTGATTTATTGCCTCAATAGAAATTATCAGAGAATTGTTAGAGCAATGTTTTTTGCTCCATCGAGACAAATAAGATAGAAACAAAAGAAATAACTCTATAAACGGTAAGGTTCGCCATAATGATAAAAGTTTGCTTTAGCGCAACAGTCATTGAATTGCAGATCTGGAACGAGACAAAGTCATAATATGTCTACATACCGGGCTCATAGCGACTATTATTATTGTTTTTACAACGTAACAATACTGTTGAAGAACTGTGTGGGTAGGTTATAATATCATGGTGAACGAAAAATGAGCGGGGAAGTTCCTCTGACCTGGAGTGGGCGGAAAAGCTGATGATAATGGCTACTGATGCAACAGACTTATTAATTCCCACTAATGTTGACATATTGACCCCTCCTACGATAACTCTATCTTATGCCATATTTTATGTTTAAGAGCTTAATGAAAAGTCGATATTTTAAGCTGGTTTTGGTTAAGCTTTAATTTATCATGTTCCAAGTATAGCGAACTCTTAATTAAGTAGCAGTTTTATGTAAGTAATAAAGAATAGTCTTGTCTACCATGTACCAACTTTTGCTCAGTGAAATCAGCCAACTTCGCTTATTGCTTTTAAAATTTTCAACGTCTGGTTGACAAAATAAAAATTCTTAGAAAATAAGTTTCCTATTCAAACTGTGGCTAATTCCATGCTTCTAAATGGAATAAAACACACAAATATCTATACAATTTTAACACAGTGGTGTAATATTATCTGAGTAATTGGCTGGCCCAGTTTGTGTCCAGCTCGGGGCACGTACTCCTCGGCCTGATTCCACGGAACGTGCCTAGATCATGGTCTAGCGTTGTTGCCACATACCACACTAATATTTACCCTAATGTTTCACTTATTATGTAGTTAGATCAGGGGAAATTGATATTTAAATTACGGTCTACTTAAGTTACATTTTAGCTTGGAATAGAATACTCTTTTGGGTATGATTCTAAAGCGGAACGAACCTTTGGTCTGTCGTTTTCGCTCTGTTTGTTTATTCAGTGCGGACTCTATTCGAGAAATTTTAATGTTTTTCGCTAGCTCCTATTTGGCAGAAATTTGTATTGGAATAGACCTCAATGGGTGTACTGGTAGAATAATGAAGATCCCTTTCAATGTAGAACCGTAGCTAGGCTTCCAAGTCTTTCACAACATTGACTACGAAGTGAATTTATTACTTCTGAGACCTCCAAGCAAATTGCATCATCATTATGCCTTTATAAATTGCAAATAAAATGGCTATAATAGATACCTACATGTGCCTATTAAGAGAAACCGTATCTAAATGTAACTGATTAGATACAGCAGTGTTTGAGACCTCTATTAAAGTTTTTGTTGTACTTTTATATTCTGTGTCTAAATTGGCTTCCCAAAATGGCTTCTTGTAATTTCAATATGGACGGATCGAGGTACTTTACAATCTCGATAGCTAATTGCTAAAGTGTAGCAGCTACTAGGCAGAATGTATCGCTGTGAATTACCGGCGCCATGCCGTTAGACGAAAGGCGAAGTAAAAGTTTTAATTGCCGGTTGATATAACAGATAAGGCTAAGAGTATGCTCGATCATTGTCTGTTATATCCATTACCAACTGTTCTGATTCACAGCTCTCACGACACTGTCTTCTTCTGTTTCTTAACATTTTATCCACCTTTAATTAAGTTTCGCAGATCTAGCTACCACACAAATATTGGTTTTGTGGTCAACATTGATTGAAAAGAACGATTGATTGCAACCTAAACCACCGCCCAACGCAGCTCAAAGCACATAAACACCATACACCACCCTATGTGACATATAGTCTGTACATAATTGCGTGTATTCTATCTATCCATCATAATTAACGAACTGCTGATTGATTTCCGCAAACTATCTTCATAATAGAGTAGTCAATTTATGCTTCAATCTTCCGGAACTTCATCTTTGTTGGGACTAAAATAGCTAGAACTTTCACGCCGCCTTTCACTGCAATATTTTCTTAGAAATGCCTCCAGTTATTGTTAATTCAAGGGTCTATATAATCTGGTTGTTTTTGAATAGAGAACGTTAAGGTTGGATTCGCGTTCGTGGTTCCGTAAAACAAATTCGATTTTGAACGGGTGAGATACTAAGATTGCACCCAATAAATACTGTTACTGTGATAAAGGGAGATACGGCGTTATATATTTAAAAGTAGCTATTTCAAAACTGTTTTGAGTTTAACTACAAAAACAAGCATAGGTAACTAATGCCTAGCTTTATCACATAGATTTTCAGGCCCAAAAAAGGCAATAGGAACTAAAAATATAAGATTTTGTACCATGTTCGCCACTTATTTGAAATCAAATTATATTATAATATTCTTCCGTTACAGAGTCACTGTCAGACAACGCACAGCCGAATCGTAGAAAGCTGAATTTTGACATGTAGGTTCCTACGGGAGTGTAGGGGAGCAGTAGGATATGCGCGTACGAAGTCGCGGGCAAAAGCTAGTTAGTAATAATACGTGACGTCAGTAGATTGTCTATCTATCTATACTAATATAAAAAACTGAAGAGTGTTTGTTTTTTTACTTGAACGCGCTAATCTCAGGAACTACTGGTTCGATTTGAATTCTTTCAGTGTTAGATAGCCCATTTATCGAGGAAGGCTATAGGCTATATATCATCACGCTAAGACCAATAGGAGCGGAGCTGTAATGAAAATTGTGATGCAAACGACGTTGCGCGGGTCAACTAGTAATCTATGATCCCACTACAATCCATAAATAACGACGGAATATGATAATATTTTTATTCTTTTAGCTTGATAACAAACTCACTGATCAACTTTAAATAATTAGCCGGCGTGTATTCGTTTCACCCACGACACCAGCTTGAAACTGCCGTGGGCGATAAAGGTAGCTCAGTAGAAATCAAATTAATTAACAGTTCTTACAAGACGTTAAAATTTTTGTAGTAGGTTAATTAAATAATTGCAGGTATTTCTAATTACTCGATCTAAAATCGCTCAATTAAGCGTTGATTAAAAATATTTTTAGTGCGTATTTTAACATTGAAACTTTAGTGGTTTTATTCAGAGTGTTATTTTATTGATCTATCGCAAAAAATATCAGCAACCTTTTAATATCCCGTCGTGAAACTTAATTATCCTCTCTATTGTTTCTATTCTAAGAAACAGAAATTATTCAATCATAAAGGTTGTATTCTCATTAGCATTTTGTCGTATCGATCAAAAGAAAGGAGTAAGTGTACTTGGCGCCACAACACTCGCCGACCAATCACGGCTGAGGCTAAAAGTTCTACGAACTTACGCGCGCAGCTCATTGGTCGAAAAGGGCGCCAACTTCAAACGAGTTTGAAAATGGAAATGTAACGGCTTGTGCGCACGCGCTGCCTTTGCCGGTACCAAATACATACGTATACGAAATAGAAAGTTTTGTTGTGATAACAACGAGAGGAACAACGATTGTATTTTTTTAACTGTAGGCTAGAGAGTCAAGCCTACAGTTAAAAAAATACATAAATTATTTTATTATTAAAGATTGTGACTGCAACATTTTCATTTTTTATTTTTCTGTCTGGTTCTAACAACATTAGTTTGACCATTTGTATCATAATTTATAACCATTTGAACATGGCCTCTTAATAGAATACTTGGCTAATGCTATCAACCCTCAACTGACAACAGTTGTTTAGTCATCACATTTATTTTCCACTAAAAGTATCATAAATATAAAAAATTAAAACATCATCTGCTGTATAACTTCGCAATGTCTCCTTGCAGCATTTTTACGCTAACAGGACAATAAATAGGCTGGAAGGAAAGACAAAGAGCTATAAAGCTATCCCAGACCTGAGGGCCAATCTGCAGTTAACAAATATAAAGCGGGTAGCTAAATCACAGTGAGGCTGGAGGCTGCGCGGCCAATTCTGCGAAACCAGTCGGGGCAGTCTAGCTCTACTAGATTAACCCTCCCTGCCCTTGAATCTCGCCTCAGTATTCTTGCAGGAGCTATTTTAAGACAGAAACACGCTGCCGGTAATTGCAGCTTACGTGAAAAACCTCGTGTTCATACATTCTCAAATGGTTACTAGAACTAATTTGTTGTCATACAATTTATTCGCACTTTTATTACTTCGCATGTGTATGAAAAAGTAACGCAGAGAGGGGCTTCCTTATAACAACGCCATGTTTATGAACGCGTTGAAAGCTCGGAGATTTCGTTTTGAATAAGGCTATGAACAGATTCTATTGTTCACAAAAGGTCACGTTTGTCTGCCGGGCACCGGCCGAGGTCACACCAGTTCTTTCGCTTTGTTAAAAGTACTTTGTGTCGTTTGGAGTGGTCAAAGAATCATGTTTCTAGTTGTTTTACTTGGTCTAGCAGTCGTTGTGCAACTAAAACAAGCTGTTTAAAATCTAAGAACGAGAAAGGGTTTTGCACTTTCAGTTCAGATACCTATGTATTGCGTGTGTATCGAATTGTGCAAGTGCGGAGAATTTTAAAGTACATTGTAGTAGCGGAACAAAAGGTGTACTTGGCGGGAATATTCCTTATCGCGAACTTTCGTTGTGAATGGCTAACATGCTAGCTCTGTATTTTAATTTCCACCGCCACCGGTCTCATCGGTGGTTATCTTAATTGTTGCACATTGTATGATGAAACAATCGCCTTCATTACAAAAATGGCAGATGCTTACTTTTAAATAGTGAAGTAATTGTCTTACCTTTAGGGCGCAAAAAATACAGGACGGTCCAAGGCAAGCATGGCCAGTCAGCTCGCGGAAGCTGCGCCGGAATATATCCAGATGCCACAGCACCTGTAACACCAAAGGACAAACATGTTAATATATTGCACTATTTCATGCTATACAACTTATA
Source organism: Lacanobia oleracea (assembly GCA_950371165.1). Lineage (NCBI taxonomy): Eukaryota > Metazoa > Arthropoda > Insecta > Lepidoptera > Noctuidae > Lacanobia > Lacanobia oleracea. The sequence continues at coordinate 7,956,426 of OX493387.1, forward strand.
AGTGACAACCTTTCAATATCTGTCGAGAGATACAAGCTTTGTCTATAAATATTTTCTTGTTTTTGTTTATAACATAATCACTTCTACAATCTACATGCATCGTAAAGCAATTATTATTTATTTCGTAATTATTCCTAATTACAAAAGCAAATGGAACAGCAACAATATTTTTTTCAATTGCTTAATCACGCATCTGTGGTAACAGTAGCTAGTATCTACAGTTGCTTTAATTTCATTAAAATTCTTCACATTAATTCATAGGTAACTTGGGCACATACACTTAGCAGGTGCACGTACGTTCTAATGAGGTCCATAGAGATATTTTAATTTTCATTTTACTATAACCTAGTCATAGGTTAAACCAATTCATAGTATTTTGATCTACTAATGGTACAGGTATAGACTGAAGTCTTTGGACGCAGTCTGTACATGAAGTCGAAGATGCACAGAGATTCGAAACATAATTACATAACAATTTAAATCTTAGGAGTTAATTTTTTTCCTATGATAATAGTATTGTTCCAAATCATTTTCTCCGTTACGTCAAATAATCCAAGTTAATTGTGGTCTAAACTCACTCCAGCAAAGCCACTGGGACATCAATTTAAAAAGTTTTAATGTGAAAGCACGATAGCATCAGTAGGTTAAATGAAAGAAGCATATGCGCTAATAAAGAACGTTTAACGTTAGGTGCACGTGTCAGCGTCAGGTGTAAGCGACATGTGTCGCCAAACGACGCGATTATCGCCAGCTTTGGATAATCAACGGTTTATTATGGAGCATCGGGTTAACACATCAATTATATCGTGTCAACGGGCCTAATGTGCGAAGAAAAGTTTTATACTTTTCAATTTAACGCACCTGGCTTTGCTAGCAACTCAGTGCTAATAAGTTTTAATGTTAAGTACTTGAAAGCTTTTGATAAAAGCTCTGGGCCCCTAGTCTGCTAATTTTTATAAATTCGTCATTCCAACACGATGCCATTGTCATTTTGCTAAAAGTTCGTAATCTGCTAAATTCATAATGGTCCTTCACTGATCGGTCAGTGGCATGTCAGTGGTCTCGTAATGAAATCGTAGTGGAATGTAAGTTACTCTATGGGAAAAGCAATGACACACAATTAAGTTCTAAATGGTAGGTCACTGATCGATGGAACTGTCAAAATTTTAGCAGATTACCGCAAACGTCTGTCATTCATTTGTCATTACCTATGTACGAGATTACCATTTTATGCCATTTCGTTCAGTGGAGTGTCAGTGGTTGATCATTGGAAAGTCATAATGACACTATTATGTTAGTAGATTACCAAACTTGTCAAAATCAACAATTACGAGATCAGTGATCGACCATTCTGCCACTATTGTAATAGCAGACTTGGGGCCCTGGTGGGCATCAAGCTGGCAGGATTAAATCTTCTTACGGGATATGTGTGTTTACGGCGTTCTGAACAGAAGTAATAAGATCTGCCATTTCATTTGCTACTAAGAACGTCATAGATATTTAAGATAAAAAGCTGAGCACGTATCTGTTACATTATAATGGTCACAACGCCAACACACTTCCTGCCGCCCACGTCACATAATATTAAAACATAAATACATATGTCATCGATTGACTTCTTTTTTATATATTTTTTTGTCAAGATTTCAAATATCAAGTTGAACAGGTACAAATTAACATTTCACTCCAGTTTCAAAAGTATAAATGTCAATTTGAATGGCACCACTGCGTCATAAAATAATTACTAAATGCCTATTTTTACATCAAGAGCGTTTACAGCAAAACATTCATTTGCATTTTGCACTTCAATTTTATGGTTTACTCAACACCTTCCTCTTCCTCTCACCGATGCATCAAAAACGTAAAGATACAAATTGCAGTGTTACTACAAGACTACTTTGAATACTTTGAATTTGAATTGAATTTGAAGACTACGAGTGTCTACGACCACCTTGCGCACTTCTAAAATAACTATTCAGCCATGCAAAAAGTGTCATTATTCCAATTACATGCACGTTCGATAAGAAAATTGTTTACTACAGAATTTATAGTAATATGGTGTAGGTTGGCAATTATCGTATTTATACAGTTAGCAGACTCCCTAGTTCGCCATAACATCATCCCTCACCTGTTATTATAATGAGAGCGATACGTTGCTCGGCTGCGCAGTTTTTCGCGATTGTTTTCGGGCCTGGCGGGCAGGTGGACGCTAACTCGTCGAGCAGATGTCGAATGCTCTCATAATACACTCCTGTTTTATTTTGTATCTTGGAATCGTCCGAGAGCCAATTTCGTGTGTTATTTATATTCGTATCAACGCTGCACTTGGCTCATAAGTGGCATACAAACACTTAACCATATTCTTATCTTATCTACTACACGTGCTGTGATTTAGTTATATTTCAAACTTTCATTTTATGGTTATTAACTCAAGCCTTGAAACGTGTGGTGTTTATTGCAGGACAATGTACAGGAAGGCGAAAAAAATTGAGGAGGAAGGATGACAGATGCGCTCCGGACAAGTGGCGCATGCGCTGGTGCGCCTGCGCACCGGTAGCGTAATGTTCCGCGAAATGAACTTAGTGCGCGGCTAGCGGCAGATTAATGCTGATTTTTCTCAGTCACGTAACTAAGGTACTGTTACTGGCGACACATTCAGCGTTTATAGCCTACATAAGTGAACCTACTACATTAGAACTAGTTTCTAGAAGTCGTGGAGGCTGAATAAATAAATGTGATGAGGTATCTACTTTTGCACATCTGGATTTCAAATGAGCAGAAATATTTGCTACGAATACATAAAATGTGCTCTAGATCTATTTGATGTGATTCTATGTGAACTTTTATCTTATTTATGTAACTTATCTAAAGTTCCACTACATCAAAGTCACGAAAAAGTGCCTGTTTGCACAACGAATTATGAAGAACGTGAAGATTTCGTTGTATTTCTATAAAAGCATCTCAAACATGCACAATAAAGGTACTGTCCTCGCACAAACAACACTAAGGCTGGCTTCACACTAACTCTACAGGCCTACAATACAGATAGATTCTGAGGTCTATGTTAAGTGATTGACTGAGGGTCCGTGTGTATCCAGCCTACATTTACAAGAGCTCGTGACAAACAGATAAAATTTCTCGCTAATGGAAGCGGGGACGTATTGTCGCCAGATAACAGATTTCGAAACAAGACGGTTTCGGGAACAACGGTTCTTGTCAATGTTTACTCTGATAAGACTTAAGTTGTTTTGGGTATTACAATAAATTATACAAATAATATTCCTTGGAAGGAAAGGAGCAAAACAGAAAGATATAGCAGGAGAATATCCCTCTTTTGATTTCGATAAATAAACTAAAAGACAATGCGTTTTCAAAACACAAGATGAACAGCCGCACGTTTTGTCATTGCAAAACAATCAGGAATTTAATATCTATGTCAGTAAAACAATCAAACAAATCAGTTCTTGTGATTTTCAGAATAGACACTTACTATCCTTTGTAAAACCGAGACAATATTGCAGACGTAACATAAAAACTGTGCAATTGATCCAAAAATTGCACCGTTGATGCTAAACTTTAAGCTTCCGCAATAAGGTTCAATATCTTCTAAACTTTTCATCAGTTAAAAACAGAGACATGCACAGAGTGGAGTATAGCATTATTTACTCTAAGACGCTTTAACGAGTTACATACGACGGCGACGGCAAATAACGGGACGTAAGTGACGTAACGTTTGTGCGTAGGTACACTACGGGTTCAAAGGAGTGCACTGATGAGTGGTGCTAAAAGTGGGTGAGAGTTATTTGTTATTACAGATATTTATGTAAAAAATTAACTTATCAACAAAATAATATTATTCATCATCTGCCCAGCTTTTTCCCAACTACATTGGGGTCGGCTTCCAGTCAAACCGGATTCAGCTGAATACCAGTGTTTTACGTGGAGCGGCTGCCTACCAGACCTCCACAACCCATTACCTGGGTACCAGGGTACATCTTGGCTAGACTGGAGTCAGATTTACTGGCTTCTGACAATCCGCAACGACTGCCAAAGATCTACAAATGACAGCCGGGACCAACGGCTTAACGTGCTTTCCGAGCCACGGAGGAACTCGTTATGTTAAGACGGTCACCCATCCACAGATCAACCTTGGCAAGCGTTGCTTAACCTTGAAGATCGACCCTTGCGGCTGTTATTATTTAGCCACAAGCTCCTCTAACTACTAAACTGATTGTTTTATAAATTACTTTTGCTCTATGCCCTTAACAAAATAATATTATTATTAGGCTTAAAATGTTGCTTTTTAAAAACTTATAGTACGGAAACAAGCGAGCTTTGGTTTTCTTATAGAAAGTCACGGTCGTACTTTAATGAGGTACGCCATATTGAATGTATGGTTGTTTTCGAAATATACCTTTGACCTCTTCCGAGAATTATGTGATAACTACCTTCTTCTTGTGGGTTTGCCAGCGTGAACCGTGTTTTATAATTCCAAGAATATAAGTCCCACTCCTATGTCCTGATCCAGCTAGTCTATTCTGTAAGTAATCATTTCGATATCGAGCTTCACCTGAGTGAGATAGCTCACAAAGTGAACTTTATTACACAAAACATAAAGGTGTTACGTTTATACTCACCTCGGATTCCGCTGTCGAGACACGAAAATGTTGTTACAGAATAGCACTACTGGTCATAGTCTATATGCGTACCCTTTAAATCTGTTCAGCAGTTTAGACGAGAAAACGTAACAGACAGACACATTTTTGAATTTATAACACTAGCATGGATTTTCAAGCAAAATAATCCCCATTGACTCGCTTGATTCTGCTAGTCTGTGTCCAACTATTACGATTTCCGATAACATTTATGAAGTGCAGTGAACCGTGAAATGATACCTGAAACGTTTAACAAAGCAAAAAAAATGTAGTTTGATACTACTATCAACCGTACTATGCGTAATTTGACACAGATATAAAAACAATCTGTTGACTTGACTGATACAAAACAGAACAAAAATGATGATTTGTGTACAGCTGTGTATTACTTATTATGTAAAACATTTTGCTGAATTTTATTTACGAATGAGAAATGAAACAAGGCGATGACCCGAGTATGTTACGATCACAATAAAATCTGTTTATGTACGCATATTTTATCACTGCGTTATTTATAATTTGTTTATGTTTATATGCGTTACGGCAGCAGTTTGACCTAGATATTCTTTTAAATACTGTAATGAGAATTTTGCTGTTTCTGAACTGCAAGGCTCATTTAAAAGGAGAGCTAATATTCTGATAAAACTATTACAGTGAATGAAATCAGTAAAGCTACTCTACATTTATGTGTTAATCGCTGCTAATTGAAATACCACTTAATTACATTACTGCTATGATTTAAGTGCACTGTTTTTTCATCTACAACGTGCTAAGCATAGTTTTTAAGAAATGTGAAAGGGAGAGGGTCAATTAGTACACGTTTTTACATGAAGAGGGGGAGCAGTGATGCGTTGGACATGTATTGAATAATATATACGAGGAAAAACCACGATTTGACGCCCCGTGGGTCGCGTGGGAAGCCGACAGCTCGCACCAATGCACCATTTAACTTCTAATCGACTTATAATCTGTTATATAACTGTGCTATATCTAGATTTTTATCATCTGATGAACATGTTTGACAGATCTAGTTTAATTTGCGTATGCTAGAGGTTCATTTCAATTAGCTATCGCTAAAAGCATGCATGCAAGCAAATAAAAAAGCAATGCTCTTTAATTCAAAGCCAATCAACGCGTGTTATTACAACTTACAATAATGCTTTCTAATTATACTTTTTATCTTCCATATGCACATTGAACATCAAGTGCGCCTTATCAGCGAATCGGTATCGGTAAGCGGAAGTAGTATTTGAATCAGAATATGGCCGGTGCACTTCCCCTACGGAAACGATTGCGCCTCACCTACACTTGAACGTATTAATAATTCCAACCAATGAATTTGATGGGTTAGTTTGTTTGATAGCAGTGTATGAAAACAGCTGCCAAAAAATCGAAACGTAATTATGATAGGTCATTTATTGTGCGCGCAACATGTGTGGTTTCATAAACGGTTACTCATTAATTTTTAATAAAAGTGTTTATAATTATTACTCCTGATTAACATTATTTTGATCTAATTCGCCTGACTCTCAGGCGATATAACATTCCTGATTAACCCTATTTTGATCTAATTCGCCTGACTCTCAGGCGATGGATGAGGCACGGATAATATAATAGATGAGGTCTGCCATAGAACGAGCGAGGCGAGCCCAGAAAGTGCATGTTCTCTTTCCCTTTGAAAGTTTTTTTTCCTAGTGTTTGCTCTCAGTCTAAGCAGGTCATGTTAATTAGTTCCCTCGGGCTTCATCGTGATCAATTCATTGGCTAGGTATCATTATAGGTACATGATAAAATAATAAACAATTACGTCATCTAGCTGAGACGTAATTACAGTATTACCTGTGCAGTCAATATTGTTTGAAATTACTGATCAAGGTCTAGACTTCATTAACATGCTTCTAAGAATATGCATTCCTCATCTAATATTATGAATTTTGAAATTGTACATAACGTTAACTAAATATTGTGACTACAAAAAAAAGGTAAGAGTGCCATTACGTTAGGCAGATTACTAACAAGATTACATTTTCTTATTTTAGTAAGATTAGTCATCATGATTCATATAGGTGTTGTTTCTTCATTAGGTTATAATATGTACAAATAAGTAAATCACAGGGACTCGCCAGAGAATGGGCAGCAGCGTTATCTGTAAAACACAATACCGTGCACTACGTTCGCAACCCGCCTGCCAAGTGTTGCAATTATGGCAATCCCCCATCTTGGGGGAGGCTATGATGTCCAGTAGTGGACGTCTTTCGACTGATATGATGATGAAGTAAATTACTATCTATCTCAAATAGCACCTGTTTCTGTAATTAATGCAAATGTCAGTAATCTGCAAGTAAACCACAACAATTATTTGGCTAATGCTTACATATTTTGCTCAAACAATTACGTAAAGTGTTAAACCGGCTTCAAGTCCACCTTATTCTGTCAAGTGAACCACAAGTTACCATGTTACGGTCTAATTAAGAACCAATTAGGTGAAACAACAATCACGTATGTGACGTCTAGGTGGTGATTCAGGTGTAAATGTAACAGAACAGCCGGTCGATTCTGTAAACATGTCGAAGTGAAGGCTTAGGTGAAGTGATCACAAAGTGAGCTGTCATTCCATCTTGAGTACTTGGATTGACAGCTCACTTCGTTAGCACTTCACCCCATCCTTCACATCAACATGTTTAGAGAATCGCACTGCTGAGTCACAGATTGTCACTGTGATATTGTGATAGCATAGCACCATTGATCTAATGTGTTACATTTAGCAAACCTCTCCGTCTTCGCACGAGCACAAATAAGCTCCAAGTCGGCATGATTTTTTCCGAAAAAATAATTTAATTTATGGCACTCCAACGACACATTCACTAACACATTTTTGGGATACTATTACAATAATACTTCAAATCTAGAGTCAATTTGTCAATTTGTCACTTAAAGGTGTGCACAGCACTTACATTATTCAAGTTAAAGAATATTACATATAGCAAAAATTTCAAGGAAAAGAAAAGAAAAAAAAAAAACATTTTCAAGAATTATGGTAATATTTCAGCCAGTTTACACAAAATCATAATGAATTATACACCTAAACCTTTCTAATGTATCACTCCGTCCATTGGTGGAAACCGTATGAAAATCCGTTCAGCAGTTTTTGTATTAATCGCGGACAAACAAACAGATGGAGCGGAGGAACTTTGTTTTATATTATGTAGTGATGATTTCTTTCATAATATAACATAACAATTAATATAAGAACGTGATCTTGTTGGAATTGATGACTTGGTATTCTGTAACAAGATGCGAGTCATACAATCGGTATGGTGTCGGTGCTTGTCGAATGTGAATTTTGCAATCGATGTTTATTAAATGTAGTATGACCTGTGTGACTAACGTGATTGTTTTCATCATTTGCCTAGCCTTTCCCAACTATTTGGGGTCAACTTCCAGTCAATACCAGTATTTTACGAGGAGAAGCTGCCTACCAGACCTCCACAACCCATTAACTGGGTAACACAGTACTTTATGGCAAGACTGGAGTCAGATTTACTGGTTTCTGACTATCCGTAACGACTGCCAAAGATCTACAAATGACAGCCGGGACCAACGTCTTAACGTGCTTTCCGAGGCACGGAGGAACCACAGACCAACCTTGGCAAGCGTTGCTTAACCTTGAAGATCGACTCGTGCGGCTGTTATTATCTGGCCACGAGCTCATCTAACTACTAAAATGATTGTTTTATAAATTACTTTTGGTCTACGCCCTTGGCTAAGAGTAACGCTAGCTCTATCTTTTACGAATGTAAGTTACATTGCTTTATTTTCGCCACATCACTTCTTTTCAATGGCTTGTGCTTCACATATTGTTGCAATTATTGCTTGGTCTTATTACAATAGAATAGAATGCATTTATTTGTCAGAATATTGTACAAGGCTGTTATTGCATTATTATGTATTATGTCCATAATATTCTGCCGTTTCCGGCGTACAAATTTAGTTGGTAAAATTATGGGTCATCATTATATTATTAGGTACATACAATTATTAATAGAAAGAATTACAAAATAAATTAAATAATAGTTCGGAAAGAGATTAACTAAGTCAAAAATTAATGAAGTCAAGGGATAAAATATGATTTACTACTCTGTCAAGAAAGTACCGGGAAAAGATCAATAATACACAAAATGTCTGTTATTCATCCAAATTTATTTTATCACCTTCAAAGTATGCTCCTTTAGAAACGATACACTTGCGCCAACGAATAATCCATTCATCAAAACATTTTTTAAACGCTGCTTCCGGAATTGAGTTCAGTTCTCGCCGCGAATTCTCCTTTATGTCTTCTATCGATTGAAAACGGGTGCCACGAAGTGGTAATTTGAGTTTAGGAAAAAGAAAAAAGTCAGCAGGAGCCATATTTGGTGAATATGGTGGTTGCTGGATGGTATTTGTTGAGTGTTTGGGTAAAAATTCGTTCACAATGATAGCCTTGTGCGAAGGCGCATTGTTGTGGTGCAAAATCCAAGAATTTTCTTTCCACAAATCTGGCCTTTTTCGTCGAATTTGCTCTCTTAAACGCCGCATAACGCTCAAATAATATTCTTTATTTACTGTTAGACCTTCCGGTAAGAATTCAGAGTGCACAACACCGCGTTAGTCAAAGAAAACAGTCAACGTGACTTTGACTTTTGATCGACTTTGGCGTGGTTTTTTCGGTTTCGGTTCAGTTGGAAGGCGCCACTCTGAAGCTTGTTGACTAGTTTGCATGTCAAACTCGTAAACCCACGTCTCGTCACCAGTAACATTGCGTTTCATGAATGTTGGGTCCGAACTGACTCGTTCTAGCATGTCCTCAGCGACTTTCATGCGATTGAGTTTTTGGAGAAAATTCAGATCTTTTGGGTCTAGCCGAGCAGCAACATGTTTCATACCCAAATGATTAGTTAAAATGGTACGGATCGACTCGTGAGATACAGAAAGTTCGGCGGCTATCTCTCTCAGAGTTGAATGGGGATTTTCAGTCACTATTTCCTTCACTTTTGCGATGTTAACTTCAGTTGCAGACGTTGACGGCCTACCAGAGCGAGGCAAATCTTCCATCACATCTCGACCGCTTTTGAACGCTTTGAACCACTCATAAGCACGAGTTTTTGATAAAGTCGATTCACCGTAAGCCTTCTGTAACATTTTCAGTGACTCCGAACACGAAATTCCATTGGCGATGCAAAATTTAAGACAAACTCTTTGTTCGATATTTTTGTCCATTATGAAATTCGCAATACACACTATATATGATATTACTAAAACCAGCACTGTATTTAATATAAATAACAGATGCAACTCAAACTCCGCGCCAAAATGGAAAACAGTTGTGCCAATCTAACAACTACAAAAAAACAAAAATTTGAATTTGGAACCATAAACAAATCATCCATTCCCGATACTTTTTTTACTGAATGTATAGGCATTAATGTCAATTATTATTTAGGTAATTTTTCGTTCAGTCGAATAATAACATTTATTTGCGATCTTCACCTAGGACTGAAGACCCACTCTAGTACTATTGTTGAAAATGACGTAACGATTTTTTTGAATTTGATATCAGTCTAAAGTGAATACTGCCGCTGCCTTTGGCCTATGGAAATATACCTATTTGGACATACATAATTAAATATTGTGGACTTTCTATTGGAGAACGTTTGTTGAGCTGTCCATTTTAAATATTAATATTGAATAAACGATGGTACAGAGAGAGATTTACTTTCTTGAATAGTTAGCAAACATTTAAAGCAGGTAATAATTGTTTTACGTCATAAATAACCAGATAATCTCACTTTACTCTGGTGAGCACCGGTTAATACAAGATCAGAACCCGACAGGATGCTATCGAAGTAATAGATACTTAATCTATCTTGTTATTTAGTGTGGTTTGATTTGCGGTACTTCTATAATTTACTGGCGATGATTGCCAGGGTACTTCTATTAATATGGCGAGATGATTGAGCAGTAAAAAAATCAAAGTGATATGGTGTAAACCCAACCCAGCCGGAACCGGTCGGCGAATTGAGAGGAGCGTGTGCTCAATTTCCAAGAACCAACCACGTCTCGACCAATTTAATTTTTTAGATTGCCAGAATTCGTGGGTTAAGTGCTCATTAAATACAAATTAGTTTTCATAGGCCGCGAATAGCTCAAATTATAAGTTGATAATAAGCAATATGTAAGCATATTTTATTTACGAAATAACTGCAAGTACCACGTCTGAAACAAAGTATAAGAAAAGAAGTCTGACATCAAACTTCAAATAATATGTAAATGAAAACCCCAATTTCAAAATCTAACGAAGAATAAGTAAAAGGATTGTTCCATTCACGCATCATTAGCACTCACTGTCCGAAACGAAAGACCCCAAAGTTTAAATGCCAGCACATTACATACGGTCAAAATCTGCCCCGAGCCCATTATAGAGCATCCCTTTTAAAAATGGGGAGATCGGCCATCCGTGCAACGGCCACTGCCTGTAAGTATCTATAAATGTACCTGTGTATACGAAATCCAAGTCCCTTAATTATATACAAATAAATAAGTATAAGGCCAGCTATAGGCGACAACCGTCTCGCTTGCACAAACACAAAAACACCTTTAAGATATTGCCGTCTCTTTTGTTCGTGTGCGTTGATGTCTTTTACTCCAAGCGTAGGTCCCGTAGGGCCATAGTATACGAGAAAAAATCAGATGCATCTTTTTTTTGCGGCTAGTTAAGAAAAATGCAATTAGTTTTTTTACAATTGTTTTTATATGTATAACAGCGCGCCTAAAATGTATCATCGTTTTCTATCGAATGTATGTTGGTATGCAGATCGAACTACGATTTAATGTCTTCCTGGTCAGTGTAAATATTGAAAAAGGCATGCACTTCAAAATATGTATTTTTGTAGTGTAGTGTTATTTATTTTGGAACCTACTACTATCAGGTACGATGAAGTGCGCTTTCTATTTACTGAGTCAGCTCTTACATAAGGAAAAACCAATTTCTGAAAAAGCGTCTGTATTTTTGTGTATACTGTTCGATGCGATCGCTTATTTCAAATTGGAAGCATGGAGGCTTCGAATCGAAGGGCATGCGCGGGAGAGGAGGGATCGAGATTCACGATGAACATCCAGAGAACCGGACTGGAATGAATTACCCTACATAAATATAGTACAACATTTAAAAACTGAATGCATTTTGCAAAAAAACAAAAAGAAATACAAAATGAATGAGGAAATGTCTCAGTATTATTGTTGATTCATTAACATAAATAATACGCTGACTGATTAGTTTAAAAATACCGTTTACAAACACTTTTTGGTGGTAACATTTGTGTACGCATTATTTAGAAAGCTAAAGAAAGGGACTTTAATTGATGAAAACCCAAAATAATAACAAATTAAAGTAGAAGGGCTCACCTTCGCACTGTGGTAGAGAGCGCTGGTTCGTGTTATCTTGGCTTTAGTCATCGTAAATCCTTGCAATCCGTCCAATAGTCACACAGAGCACAGTTCATAACAACACTTCTAAACAAACTTTCATGTTTACAAACGGTTTTAGTCCACAGGGATACGAAAACTTAGCACGCGGCGATCGCGCCTGTGTTTACAATGAGAGATCGTACGTGGGAGTGTAGTGTTGCGGGTACGCCGCCCGTGACGCCAGCGCCGCCATCGCTCGCTGCGGCGTAGCACGCGAACTAAACAAGAAGCGCCGCGCGCGGCTACGGCGGGAAACAAGCCTACGACCAGGATTATGAGGCTTCGAAGCGGCCATTTTGTTTTATATAACCGCCCCGCGCGATGCCCGAGGGATCAAAAGAATAACGATGACATGAGCAATAATTGTTATTATTATAAACACGGCAAAGAGTATGTTCCATCTTAGACAATGTCACATTCCTTATAAATTATAGTTATTATAGTGTTGATTAGAAATACTTCTTATCACTTGGAATTTGAAACTTGCTGCTATGTTTTGGTTAGGAAAAGTGGAAAACTTATTAAAACAAAACTCCATTTTTAACTTTCCTCGGAAAGGATATAGTCCGAAAGCACATCATAAATAATAAAACGTGCCAAGCAGTGTGGAGACCAAAAATAATAAAAATTACCTGTTATGTCTTATGTTTTTTTATTCGCTTTAGAGCAGGTGGTCGGAAGAAAAAAGTTTTGAACGTGCGAGGGAGCTCTTTTCGACTGCACAGCGGGATGAGGGATTAAGAAGGTTCAAAAAACCTTCATCGCTAATACTGAACACCTTGCCGAGTATAACATGTAATCGCTCGTAACACCTTATCGATTCCTGAGAACATTTCAAATAGATTTTTCCTAGTTATTGTCTCTTGATTGCGTGCGTGACTAATGTAATAATAGTCTACGCTTAAAAATTCTGTAAGAACTTGTCTATTATAGCAGAAATATAGTAATGACGTAACTGATTGTGTTTGTGAAGTGTGAAAGTAAAACTGATTTTTCTATAGTTGTTTACGCTCATTAGGATTCTATTCTCAATCATGCTATCTCGTAAAATCCCAAAAAGTATTTTAATTAAATGAATATACTAAAAAAATTGTCATTAAAGTTATCAGGGCTGAATTACAAATCGACTTTTTTTTTTAATTTACTGCTAATGGATTGGTTGGCAACTCAAACATAAATTGATATTTTTTTATCTTTATAGCCAAACAAATATATATAAATCAATGTTTATCAAATTAAAGTGGTACCTAAACAAACATATGCACACACGTGATACGTTCATATTTGTCCGTGAGCTCAATCTATTCCCGCGGTTGACAATCGACTACTGTCAATACAATTTGTTAGTATGTATTGTGGTTTCGGTACGAGCTCAATGATAGTGGCGCAACAACACCTCCGAAGTACTTGGTACTTGGTAGTTAGGTAGTACGGCGCTATGTCTGTTGTTCTACCAAGCACAAAGGTTTCAAGTTCCCTTTGTCTTTGCGCACGTGCGGACACAGTTACTTATGCAGAGGTCCATATTATATTCTAAATAGCCTCAATTTCAATAAAAAAATATTTTGCTATATACATATATAAACGGACTCCAATTCAAAACAAACGCACCTACTCTTCAATAAATAATCCCTATAAAGGATAGCTCGATGGTATTTTGGAATCAAAATTACACCTCCTTTTATATCAGTAATCTTATTATCTTACCTTAAGAAGGTAATCGATAAAAATAAAATAAAAAGGCAGCTGAAGCATTTAAAGAGATTGCTCCACTACCCAAACGGTAAGCGGCCCGACTGGTCAGCGGCTATACGCTACGGGTATTACTTTTCATTCCGTAGTAATTGCGTAGTGGGCAGTTTGGCCCAATTATACACTCCCGTCTAGTTAGGTGAGAAATAGAATATTGCCGGCATGACGACGGATCTAACTATTATTTTTACTGACAAAATCGTCGGTGTAATAGCATGTTCAGTTACGAAAGTGAGGCGATGAGAAGTGTTTATTGGTTGCCTCTTAGAGTTGCCATTAGAATGATGATACGTGTTTGAAAGGATTGGGAAATTAACTTTTTACTTTCCGTTCCAATGCTGGTAATTTTGTCCCTTGGAGTTCTGAGAACTGAGACAGAGTGAGGAGATTATTTTGGATATTTTTCTGAATTCAAATCCAAATACGCAGATAAATTAAGACAAGATCTTATTGGTGATGATCTTCAGAAGGGTCTGGTGCGTAGTGCTCACAACCGGCATCCGTGATAGGTAGGAGATTTTAAAGGTCGTATCCATGGCGAAAATGTGTGACTTATGCATGTATGTCATATCAAGAATAGAATAAATTTAAACAAACACAACTCATCTAGTCTTACAACAAATCAACATAAGGAACTAATCCCGTTTGAGCATCGATTTTAAGCCATCAATATGTTTATTTGGAGCTAAAGGGAATACTTTAACATTAGTACTCGATCAACTTTTTCTGTAGAGTATATAGATTCGCAACTGCACTCTCCTCTGCCATTATCCCCGCATCGCCCTTTAGAAGCCCTACGTTTATTAAACCATAATAATGCCAATGACGCACAAATTCCTCGCATCAAGGAATGTAGAAGGGATTGCGTTAATAAGAAATCCTTGCTGTCCAGATGATGACATGGAGGCATTTAGTTAGCCTCCTCCGACACTGTAATTAGCTGCGTTAATGGCTACAACAAATGGCTGCAATTTGTCTCTTCTGTATTTAAAATCTGTGTAATGTTCATTTGAAGCTTAGTAAGAATAACGGGATTTTGATTGATAGGCTAGCTTCTATTATGTTTGATATCTTTGACTGAATCTTAAAGTTGTGCTGGGCGAAGATGCGCCATGGGCCAAGGGCCGACACTTTTCGCGTATGCAATAATATCATAATGTTATCAGTATCAGATCCTAGAAAGTTAAAATGTTATTTAATAAGTGTGTTTATGTATTTCAAATAATTTCGACATGAAAGCCAGATTTTTTCTGAAAATCCAACTTTAGTCATTTCCGGTGATATAAAAAATATTAGGATTTTTTTTAAAGACAATCTCCTTCCATAGTATAAGCAAAAATTTATTTGATAACATAATCTCTGACAAAACAAAACACCTATAATTAATTATTTTCTAGCGATTAGATTTGCAGACAGGAACAATATTAATCATATTTATTAAAAATCTAAAGAATTTAAGAAACTTTATAGCAGGCAAACTTTAGCGCAATCCAAGTCCCGTTCTCAACTTAAAAAAAAAAAAACACAAAAAGCCTACAATACACTAAGCATAAAGGAATTTAACACTTCCTTTATTCAACCCTTTATAACAAAAAGCAATCTAAATCTTATTTAAGAACAACACGGCCAAGTTAATGGGAATTGGAAGCTCGGGAGGTTATTTAAAAAATGGATATAAGGATCTAATCCTTTGTAAGCTTCTTTGTAATTAGCCAGACGGTTTTTTAATCATGGTTCGATAGAACATAAACGTATTGTGATGTATTAATAGGCAGGCAACACTTTGATGTTTTTATAGCTTAAAGGGCGCCTTCAAATTTGTCGCAAATAGGGAATATGCATATGATTCAAATACCGCTTATTTCTTTTTTATATGAACTACTTTCTTTTATATTTACGTACACATTAATATTTTTTAATATAATTTCGTTTTGAGTAAGAAAATAATTATTGAAAAGTACAAAAAATGAGAGGAAAATTCAAATTAGTTGAAACGAAACGCTATTGGTCGGAACGAATAGTTACGTCACAATCCATCTAAACAAATGTCAGCCAGTGCATAGTTGTTGAATGCTTGCGATGTAATTCAGTTTTATTGTGATTTTGAGCAGATATTGGAGTGAAATACATTTGTTTTGTAATAGAGTAGTAGAGGGATTCGAAAATGACTGATATCGGTTACGTCAAGGCACAATCGGACAATCTTCCGAAAATTTATGTGTTTATGATGACCACGTATTTCGCATCAAATTCTGATTTTACGTCTACTGAAATAAAAGGAGTGAAAGCAGCCAGGTAACTACACAATAAGTATTATGTTTATTCGATCTTCCACGCTTTTGGATAATTTTTACTTATAAGTAATTAAAATAGCATACTGAACCTTAAAATGTGAATAAGAATTATAAGTTTATGATTATTTCAAGGAAAAAAAACATTTTGTAAAGCTTATACTGTTTTCTAATATGAACTTGACACTCTGTCGAGCTGATAGCAATCAAAGGACTTTTATGAACTATTCTATGGTATCGAAATCGTGGGCGAAGAGTCATACAATGCTCTTGGATTGTATTTAATTGAAGTAAAACACAAATTATGAATAGATTATAACCCAAAACACTTCTGCAGCTATAATTTAAACGACCGCCAAAATGGCGGTCGTTTAAAAAGCTGTTATCAGGCTACAATTTTAAAACTTTTTTTTCTAAACCAAATTGCTTTTTTAGTACGGGTTTTTTTTTACGTTTATATAATGATTTAAAAATATAAAAAAGATACATGCATATTCCCTATTGCGTTTATTATTTGTATGGATTTTCGAGTTAGTGAATACGTTCGAAAATGTTCAGAATGATTGAAGAAGTCAAGAAGATCATCGATTCGCAGTTCAGTTTTGTTAGAGTTAATTAAATATGACGGTTTTTTTTTTAAATAACATATTAAATTCTAATATTATAGCCGTTAATCAATTCCAATTTTAAATCCACTTATCCTATGTATGTCTGTGGTACATGTGGATATCTCCACGCGTCATCTTATTGCTGCACCTTGATTTCAATTTGTTCCTTTTTCAAACTAGCTTTTCGATTAAAATAAGAAACTTACTATATGTAGATATTTGTTTGTAATATCAATATAGTAAAATTAACCGGTTTTCAACTCATACTAGTACTACACAAACATATATCTGTCTCTTTTACTCACGTGGTGCCTCTTTTTCCACACAGCAAATTAGCCTCTAGCACAATGCAGAAAAGCTTCAATATCCTTTGCTACGAACATCGTAGCATGTAGACTGTTGATCTTGTAGTAGGTCGTAGTAAGACGAAACGAGTTTTTTGCTAAGAGGAAATGACCACTTCGCTCAAAAAGATGTTGTTTACCGTTAAAGAAACGTCCAAATATAGTAGGACATACATTTATTATATTACATATTGTGTCCGCTGTTCTATTATGCTAAGAACTTCAAAAAAAGCATGTAGGAAAACTGCTGTACAATTGAATGACAAAAAACTCACCCTTATGATTATTTGAACAAGTGATAGTGATAATTTCTCCTAAAAACTTCTAATTATTCAGCAAATAAAAAAGAAACAAACTACTTATAGAATTGATGTAACTACATAATAAAAAAAATCAAAACCTTAGTTAAACTGCGTAAGCGCATACCGACTTCATAACGCCTAGTGAAAATCGAAGAGCAATCATTTGTGTCGCAGCGCTGTGAGATTCTACTTTGAACAGGCGCTTTCTACAGTCTTCATATTGCAATGGGTGCAGATTGCGGTTGAAATTAGTAAGTATAACAAGCTATAAAAGGTGAAAGATACATACTATAGCTCATTATATGACACTATCACAATGGATCATAATTACAATGTTGACAATCAGTTTCTATTAAACAGTCTTCGCCCTCGCCATTGTTCTGATATTTCCCAGATTAGTGTACTTTCGAGAAGCGTTTCAAGTGCTAGCACTAGATTGATACATGCGGGTGCTACTACGTTTGAAACTGCACGCAATTCCCACGACACCGCCATTCACGAAACCCGCAACACTTGGAGCAGTTAAGTACAATAAGTACTCAGACGGGTGGAACGACCTGTTAACTTGTTAAACTATGTTTCTGGATGAAGTTCCTTCGTTGAAAACGAAGCCTTCAGCTTGAGGAATGATATTATTGTCCGATGGGACAGTGAACAACGTTGTTGTCAAGCTTCTGGCTATGTATGCAGATTTCGCGGTGCATCTGACGCGGTATAAATCTTGTGGGAAGTCAGTAGTGTCGTCACGTACAACTAGCAGATGTCGTAACATGACAAACTTTGCTAAAATTCCTAAAAAACTTGTCCACTTTTAGTCGTTGTGACGTGACTCGTGATAAAGTTGAGAACTTTCTCGACATTGAACAAGTTCTTTGCTTTCTTTCATGCATATGTATGCGACATTCATTTCGATTATTGAATAATTATTCAACACTTTAGAAAGAATTTTACATTTTGCAATATCGCAAATCGTAAGTACCTAACTGTGAACCTTTCTTTTAATTAATTCATCAACTTCCTTGATTATACTGAAGTCTAAAGAATAGTTAAACCGTTAAGTTTAACGATTTAATTTGTCTTTAATGGCCTAATCAATGTGACAATTAAAAACACAAATTAACCTTCGTGAGGTTAATATCTGTGAATCCATGTAGGAGGTCTGTCATTTACAATAACAAAAACACACTAGTCACGACAATACAACCAGAAAAAGTATACATGCATAATTTCAGATATGCTCTACAAATGCTTGTAGTAAGAGTTTGTTGTTCGACGCAGACACATAAACTGCCGCCTGTCTCCACTGTATCAATTTACATGAGAGATGAGCACGAAACTAGATCGTATACAATATCGCACGAGGTTTTCTATCTACGACCGGTTTTCTCAAGGTGTCTTGTAGACGTTTCCCTAAATTTCAAAATGTAACCGACCCACAGACATGGCCCACTCTAGCTCGAAAACCGGCAATTTTATATGACCACACTAGCCGAGGCTTACAAATGGCTCTCCGAACTTCAGCTACTTTTATAGTTTCCAATCTTAAGTTTTATAGCCAAGCGAGAACAGGTTAACGTCCAAATGATAGTCTTTGAAATAGCTAATTTACATTTTAATACCAGCCTATGCTTAAATGATTATTTTATTTAAAGTTACGGTACTATTGTCTTGATAAATCGTCGTGAATTGAAACCACAAGATTTAAACAAAGTTTTATAGCTGCTTCTTCGCTGTTAGCTATTCCCTAACCAGAAGAAACAAAACAGTATCTTCAAACATTTAAGGTGAACCAAAATAATTGTATTCAAGCCCTAACAGTCCGACTATATTACTTAGGCGAATGGTAAATTGAAAGAATTAGCATAACAACGGCACTTCTCCACATGGACTCTTCCTTAGGCAAACTACGAGTACTTCTGTCAATAAATTAAAACCGGCTAAGAGCGAGTCGGCCTCGCCTGCAAAGGGTTCCGAACCAATTTCGTTTTTTTATCATGTTATTTTAACACAACAGACCTCTTATAGGTTTTCCTGTAATCTTTTGGTATGAAACTATTATCTGGAATGGTAATTTTTGGTTTTATTTCTTGAATAACTTCATAATTATTTGTTTTCAAATTATGAGAAATATTGAATTAAAACCCTCACAGTAAGCTCTTTCATTTGATATGTCACATGATACAGTTGAAAAACTTTTTTTAAGCTTCTTGTTTGACCCCCAAAAGTGACCACATACTTGTGTTTGGGTCACAGAAGTCCATATGTGTACCAAACAACAGAATCGGTCCAGTAGATACGGACAAAACTGGCTGTAACAGACCGACAGACAGACACCCGAGTCATCCTATAAGGGTTCCGTTTTATACGGATGTTCGAAATCCTAATAAATATATGTTTCGAAAAACATAGCTTTTCTAAAGGCGAGACTGGGAAGGTTTATGGGAGTAGGTATTAACAACATAACAATGTAGGAGGCTGCAGATGTCCATCTACGCAATGTACTAATTGGAATGACAACCAAAACGAATAACGAAGACCATTGTTAGGACGTTATCTACTAATAAAAATAAGTCGGGTTTTCCTTCCTGACGCTATAACTCCAGAACGCACGAACCGATTTCCACGGTTTTGCATTCGTTGGAAAGGTCTCGGGCTCCGTGAGGTTTATAGCAAAGAAAATTCAGGAGTAGAGTAGGTAGGGTAGGTAGGTATAGTAGCCAGTTGACGGGAGCGAAGCCGCGTGGGTCAGCTAGTCAAATATAGATAAAATCCATATTCTATTGTTGATGATTAATAAAGCAAATTTTAACACTGATATATCAAATTAACACAACCCTTTCATTAAACCAGTACCTACTCTTCTAAATGGATGATACAGCAGTATGTTTTTATCCGTCAAAGCGTTTACCATTATACTCTTTTTATATTTATGTAGCAATATAAATATAAATAAGAAATTCACGTACCGCGACTAGCATATAATTTCTCACGGCGATCACGCATCGTATACAGCGCGTGGCTGCCCACTGGCCAGGCGCAGGCGCCTACCCGTGGGAGTCCGAATGATCCAACCGATACTATGTAAGGCTACGTATTAGGAAACTGTCACCGATATGGTGGCGACGAAGTTCAATCACAAGAAACATCTGGAAATAGTTAGGTTGGCAAAGCAGACCAACTTTCCGTAGGAGTTATGCGTTGATGTTGACTACCATCATTTAAGATGAATGAATTGGAAAGCAATTAATGAAGGAATAACTCGAAAATTGGCTTCGAGTATTCTTGATTTAATCAAAATCGTTTTCTCACTCAATATAAGTGATTTAAGTCAAATTTTTGTAAACAATGTAACCACAATATTGGAAATGATTTTCAGAACAAGCGGGAATCTTGAATCAACCGCGGTCCCACAGTTATCCCACTACAATAAATTGATACAATTGTTTCACGAGACTTTCAATTTCAAACTGAGTATATTGGAAATAAATTGCTACTTTGCCATTTAAGTCTGGATAGAACAAAGGACGGAACATCTTATTTATTGGATTAAGTTCGCATGAATTGCTTTTTCCAAGACCAAGTTCACATGGAAAACGGCAGCTACGAAAATAGAATTTTGAATGTACACAGAATGAATGAAAAGACGTTTAAGTTCGATATTGATAAGTTTGTTATTATTATGTCTATTAATTAATTTTAAGTCCCCGGACACAACGTGAGAACAATGCATTTCCTTCAATTCCTTTTCTATTTAAACCTCAGTAAGCACCATATAACTTTCACACAACAGACCATTTCCAGCTTGTAGAACAATAAAATTGCATATTCCATGTCCTTTCGAGTCACATCCTATTATAGACTTCCTATTAACACTGGTTTCTTCGTTTCCTTATTGCAGTGCAGTGCAAGAAATTGCCTTTAATTCAAGGTCCTGTGTGTGTTCAACCTTTGACCGGGCCTGTCAGGTGTTGTAATTAGATCGTTACCCCAAGCATGGCCCGACGGTCAAGCTCGGCTGAGTTTCCCACACATCTTGGCTCGGCTAAGGCGGACGGACCCTCGCTATTCTGATGATGAGATTAACCCGCGCTTCCAGATATACCGATACGCGACTACTTTGGACTGTGTTACGTTAATAGCATAATTTTCTCCGGTTGATAACGGATAAATGATGGAAGAATGGAACAAGCATTTTTCCTACATGTGTTAGAAGATAAAGCTGATGTGAGTTGATTTATGAATAACAAGTAACGGCATATTTAATACATTTAGGTTGTGGTAAGCTCGAAAGCCAGTTCGACGGTGGCACACCTGCTGTTTATTATACACGTTGAAGATTAGTCGACATTTACTAATAACATTTTAAAATTTATATCTGCTCTAAACGCCACAAAGCTGCTTTAACTCGAAGAGTTCCTTAAATTTTCGGCTGTCGTAAACGTCACGCAGTGGTGAAACGCTGAACGAGTTACGGCATTGCGTTACAATGGTCTATATTCGAACAATGGAGGTTTTTTACCCAGAATTAGTCACAGGAGTCATATCATTGAAGACGGTCAGGAAGGGTGAGTCATCAAAAGTGGCGGGTCGAGGGGTCGCGGTTCGGTGGTTACAACCGAACTGTGCCAATGTTATGTACTGCGCTGGCGCAGTTACGTCATTTTAATCTGTTATGTAGCGTACCCGCTTTGTCACGAGTTCGTGATAACAAAGGAACGGCTTTTAAGGGTTTCTGATTAAGAAACGTTACGGTAATTGATCTATATAATTAAATAATTCTGTTCGATTTCTGAACCTCTAAAAGAAACTGGCTGGAACACTCTTAGTTTTCTAAACAACGCATTGTAAAGTAGTTCATATAACCGCCTGTATTCACATAGTATATTTCTATCTAATGACGGTAACTAATAGACAATAAAAAACTGTAGGCAATGAAGCATAGTGTCGTACGACAAACTCTATTGAGATGCAAGTGTGTCCAAGCGCTCAACAGACCGACTAATGCGCTTTAACCAGGGGCCAACCATGAGGTCGATTCGGTGATCCAGTATAACAAATCATCAATCACTGCAGTACATTTTAAATAAAATAAGGTATTAATTTTCAGCTTAAAGTTAAAAAGCATGTTTATGTAAGATTGATTGTGATTTATCACGAACTAGCTTCTGCCAGCGGCTGCGCCCGTGTGGTCCCTAGGGAACATACTCCCGGGATAAAAAGTAGCCTATGTCCTTTCTCAGGTTCTAGACTATCTGTGTACCAAATTTCATTGAAATCGGTTCAGTAGCCTTGGCGTGAAAGCATGACAGACAGACAGAGTTACTTTCTGTCTGTCTGTCTAATAGTTAGGAAGTAAGGATTAAAGGTAATTTATTTTAATAAATTTCATTTTGCTTTTATCTTTCAGGATTTACTTATGATGAATGAATTATTTCAGTTACATCATAATCTTACATCATATTTTCCCACCAACCGCTGAAAGGATTCATATCTATAAACAAAAGCTGATAACGATAGCCATTTTATATTTGACACAAATCTTTCTCACAATTCATTACAAGAGTAAAATAACAAAACTGCTGATGTTGCATCATTTTCTAATTATTTTCAAATTAGGTATATTTCCGTTTTATTTGGAAAAGATGGAGCGTCCAAAATGATCGGAAGTCGAGCATTACAGACGGACTTTAGTTCTGATACCGTTTCCGGACACACACGAAGACGATTTATGACTAAAATTGTCGTAAAATTGGACCTCATGACGTTATTTTTATTTGAAAAAGATAATTGAGCATAAAGTATGTTCACAAAAGTTCTGAAATATATTTTCATCGTGCAAGTTTTCGCATAGATAAGTATGCAACCTAAGAAAGTAACTAACGATTGCACAATTCTATCGGAACAATATCAACAAGATAGCAAAAATACAGCGCATTTCTAAGTTTCCTGACCACAGGAACCACCTGTGTGCCTGAACTAAAGAAATTTTGAACCACAGTTGAAGACAATGTTACAAAAACAATTAAATCGTGAACCGTGACGGTTGCACAAGTAACAGCTTATTAGAAATGCAATAAAAATGACCCACAATATGGGAGCCATTCAAACAACCGTGGGATCTGTAAGAAACCGCACATTGATATAATAAAAAAGTATTGAGACTTGATCTATCAACAACGAAATACAGGTTATACAGGCGACTGAGGAATAGGACTGCATAACATTTTATACATTTATTTGTAAGAAATGTCTTTATAAGGACAATTCAAAATCCTAGATTACTTCCAGGCAAACGTGCTCCATCTTCGACCACATCATCGCTTACCATCAGGTGAGATCGTAGTCAAACGCGTGCCCATCAATAGTAAAAAAAAATCATGTTGGCATGTTCATGTAGGAAGTAATAGTTAGTAGCACTTTTCAACGAACAGGAGCAGCTTTTAGCTGTCGAACAAAATATAACATTAAGGCCGTGCACAGACTTGGACAAAACATTTTTGTTTATTTGTAATGGACTTGCTCTTGACTCTAGTCTATGTCAGAGATAACAGAGACAAAGTCTACGATGGAGCGGGCCTACCCAGAAGGAGCCTTTTCACTTAGCGTAACATTTTAAACATTTTAGCGTATTTTTATCGAACCAAGTTTTGTCTAGCTCTCAATGCTGTTTCCTAGTATGTTACGTAGATAAAGAATACATTTTCATGACTAACATCATAATGTGTTAAAGATATGAGTTATCATGATGACTTGTGCTTACTACAGATATCGAAACCGTTTGTAATCAATACGGAATCGCGCTTCGACTATGAATGAAGTGTTGTGAAATTTCAGTTAATCGTGGTGCATTTTAGTGTATTTCGTCTTTTGGTCAAGTTGGATCTCAGTGAACATAGTGTTTTAGTAAAAATTTAAAATGGTTTCGCCATATAGGACATTTCTGCTTGTCGGATTTTTGGTATGTTTTTAAAATGTAATTTTGATATTTAATTTTGTGTAAATTTTATCACTAACCGAATGAGTCAATCTTGAAAAGTTTACAAGTTTAACACTTCACAGTGGGGAAAGTTTCAAGAGTTTTTGGAGTATCTACACGAGTAGGTACTTTATGAATTCCTTAACGTTTTCCTAAAAAAACAGGTAAACCGATATTTGTTACTGGTTGGTATAGATGGACTGCTTCTAAAATTATACGTAGTTCTAATGAATGAAGCTAGTTTAGAAATAATGTGTAGCGCAGTCGGGTACAAGTCCAACTAATACAATATTCGTTGTTTCAGGATGTGCTGTCAGTATTCTTTATATTGCCATATCTAGACATACACGCGAAGGAGTTAGGCTTCAATCATATTCAGATTGGAATAATTGGAGCTATCTTCCCAGCATGTCAAATGATATCATCACCTATTGTGGTAAGGAAATCATCAAATACAGCTACTGAGCATAAGGTTGCTTTTCCACCAGAGAAACTCAGCCTACTAATGGTCATAGACATTAAGACCCTGGGGGCTTAAAAGGACACTTTAGGAGCTATTATATTAGAATCATCTCAATTATAATATTAATCACACAACAATCTGTCTTTAATTTTCATCTTTATCGCTAGCGCATTGGGTTCAAGGTTGATTGGGAAAATTCGACAATGACGGGTAGAGCGATGTTCTGATTCTGTTAAAGTGGCCTTTTTAGACCCTCCTGAATACTAACAGTCTCTTGTTTTATTTTCAGGGAAGTTTGAGTGACGTTAAAGGCAGAAGACCGATATTCTTATTATGCTTGATTATCTGCTCTTTGGCTTACTTTTGGTTGGGACTAACTTCGTCTCTTCTTGTTTTCATAGTTATACGGGCTATAGTAGGTAAGAAATATTATATCTACGTTTTTATGAGATAGTGAAAAAGTAGGGACAGAATGTTATGTAGTGATATTATATGTATTTCCTTATCTAACTGGAAAAACTGTTTGTTGAAAAACCTACTTTTTGAAGAAAGAGCTCGGAACATTATGGGAAACATCATTGCCAAAGAAAAAGAAAAAACATATGAGTTTAAATCTTCCAAATTTCTCACGACTTAATTAAATTGACTAGTTTGTACTTATCACATCTGTTTTATTTCAGGAACATTTAAGCACACTCAGACATTAACAAGGGCTCTAGCACCAGACTACATAGACGATGAAAATGACGTCACTGCTTTGTACGGCAAGTTGACATCATTGGGAGGACTTGGACTAGCTCTAGGCCCTGTTCTTAGCGGGTACGCCATGGAAGCGTTTCCTGAAAGCGGTTTTACCATCATGTGTACTGTTTCAACTGGGGTTATTATACTAAACGCAAGTAAGAAACATGTTATTATGTACACTAATATTATATAGAGGAAAGATTCGTATTTTTAATGTTTGTAACGAATAAACTCGAAAACTACTAGACCGATTTCAAAAATTCTTCATCTATTATTCCTGCTATATTATCCCTGAGTAACACAGGATATATTTATTATTAGAAAAAAATAGGGATCCCTACGGAATTTGCAGTACTAAACCCGCGCGAACGAAGTCGCGGGCGAAGTGCTATAAAAATAACGTAATAGTCGAAAATGATTTTTAAATGGCTTTTTTTTTTTCATTGTTACAGGATTGATCTACTCCTTACCCGACATCCCAGAAGAGAAAAAAGAAAAATCAGAAAAAGAGCTTCAAGCAACAAAATTATTCAGTCCCATTGTTAACACTTTCAATGAAACCGTTAATAACTTCTACGATCTAGACTGGACCATATACGGAGACATATTTTTATTTAAGTTCCTCATGTCAATGTCTATGGGGCTGTACTTTAATAATTTCCGTTTATTTTTGAATACTGAACACGATATCTCGCCCTCAGTTCTAGGCTACATCACAACTATACAAGGAATCGTATCATCGATTACCAATGAGAAAGTTTCTTCTTTCAACAAATGGTATGTTAATGATATAGATTACAGTCAACGTATCTTTCATATATTTTTGATCATGGTATTTTCTTTAGTCGGGTTAGCGATGGTGCCTTCAGTTCCATTTTACATAGCAATGTTGATTCCAACAGCGATCTGTTTTGCCTTCGCGAGGGTAGTTGCATTGGTAGTAGTATCGAATAGGAGTGTTACTGGCAACCGCGGAACTCTCATAGGGGCGTTTAATAGTGTCAGTTCAGTATCTGGCATTATAACGCCTATAATAGGCGGCATTATTAATCATTATGTAGGTGTTACTTATGTTTTTTATATTGGTGCCATGATCGCTTCGATAGGTCTTGTTCTAAGTTATAGAGCGAGAGCGTTATCTTTGCACGAAAAAACAAAGTAGAGTAAAATTTTGTTACTTTTAGCTTAAAGCAGTGTTTCAATAGTCCCCTTTAGAAATGTTTCAATTGTCCCCTCAAGCAATGTTTAATTCTTGTTTTTTCTAAACAATACGAAATTCTGTCAAATAATAAAATCTATAAGAACATCTTCTTTATCACAGTTACATTATCAAACGTAACAAAACCTAATTGTTTTATCACGTTAGAGCCACACTCGCAATAGCCGTAGGTGTGCTCTAATTATCAAAACATTATGCAGGTGAATAATAAGGGAGTGTATAGACCGTGTATAGTGTGGCCGGTTCCCACGATCCGGGCCGGTTCCTTCCGGAGCCGGCGACCCGTGACGCTACCGTCTTAGCGCCCACACCGCGCCTCTCATTGTTTCACCACTACTTACTGAACCTCTTAAACACGACAAGGGCCAATTTTCTAATGTACATATTATGTTTATGGAGCTCGATCTGGGCGTTCGAGAAATTATTTGAGTGTCTATTGTAAAGTGTCTTTTTTTGGGAGTATATGTCGCCTTCAACAACTGGTTCGTTAGTCTAGTAGCGCTACTGCTGAACATGGAGTTCTAGTTTTGATTCAGGGCCAAGGTTGGTGTCGATAGGTTTCTCAATAAGTCAGTCAGGTTGAAGGCAATAAGCTCGTTGTTCCTGTTCATCAGAATTCCAACAGATAATGTACAGTAGTGTTCCTAAAGGAAGGAAGGAAGGAAGGAAGGAACCTTTCGAGGCATACAAACGTGATATTATTTACTGTATTAACTTATTGTATTACCACGTCACATCGTTCCATTTTACGATTCAGAAGGAAAAAAAACAGAGAGCAAATTAAAAATAACAGTAAAGCAAATAACGGGTTAAGTATTGTATGATCCGCCATCAATATTAATTGTTAGTGGAACGATGAAAAAGTGGGCGGTGTGACGGAAATGTCTGAAGCGCCGGGAGTCTTGGCACACGACGGAATGTCGGCGCGAGCGATGCAGGTGCGGGGAAGAAAAAACTTTAAGGTGACCCTTCAGCATGTCCAAGGTCCATTGTGGACATGGAAAGCTTTTGACGTGTTCTTATAAATTGGATGTTCTCTTTTTTCAAAGAACAATCACGATTTTTATAGCAAGGGCTTAAGAGGAGTCCTCAGTTTTCGACTTGCGAATTTTAATTTTATTCATGGCCAATTTGAGGAGAAAACCGTGCGGCTTTTCCTTGAACTAAAAATTAGGAAACATGTGACATAATTATACTAAACCTCAATGGGCCTGCGTGATGGATTTTAGCAAAGGCCTCTCACAGAAAAGAGGCCTTTGTCTTAGCTGAGGGAACATAAGGTTCATTATGATTATGCTGATGAGGAAACGAAGTAATTATACAGATATCGATAGTCTATCGAAGGTCCACAATTTCCATAACACTTCATCTTTGCACATAAGAAAACACCTTTGCTCTATCCACCGCATTATAAATGTTAATTACGACGCTGACATTTAATTACAATATAATTCCCGTGCGCATGCGCTTCGTAAACCACTTTTGTGAATTATTGTATGGAGATCGACAGGTGGATGATATACACAGGTGCTTCAGACGAACAATATATTTTTTTATAGTTTCTAATTTAAAACCAACTATGACATAAGCTATCATCGAGCAAAGTGTTAAAATGAGTTATTTCAATCGGAAATGTCGTCACATTCACACTGAGTTGCTAATTTAACTACTCTTAGTCATTTCTAAAAAACTACCTACATAGTTAAGTCATCGTGATCGGAGATAAGTTCCTTTATTTTGTTAGTATTAAGTTATTCATTTGTTTTATTTGTGGAGGAGAAATAAACGATTATTATTATTATTATTAATTGTATTTTAAATGTAAGTAATTTATTGTATAATAAAATAGAATGTGAATTTGTTTTGTATCATTATCACAGACATACAATATTCAAAAAAAAAAACTAAGGACTGAAAAAAATCAAAGCTAATAATCGCCTTTTTTACTACTTGCTTTCAATATTAGCTACAGACCTCTAATACATATTTACATTTATCCCTGCACTAAACGTCAAAGAAAGTTATGTCAAGAATAAATTCAGTCTAACAATGCGTTTTCAATAAATCTCACTGCAGGCTTGTGGAAAAGTTTATACAATGTATATCGTGTAAGTAACTCGAAATAATTTTATTCATGCCTTACGTATAATTTTTTCCTACATTCCCACCAGTGAAATCAACATAAATAAATCACGCTTATGTTTATTATGTTCCACATGTTCACACATCCTCATTTTATATTCATTGTTGGCAACTTCTCCTCACTGCGTTTATGCGTACGACATGTTTGACGTGGTCAAAATTAGAATTGGACTGAAATAGGCGTAGTGAGTACTATTTCTGCACTATGGACTATGGCATAACTTATTTTTGAGGCTCGTAAACAATAAATTTGTAATGGCACTTAAATATACTAAACTAAAATAAAATTCCTCGGAATTTTGAGTCGGTGGGTGTTCTAATAATGGCATTAATGTTTGATTTTATCGCAATATCTATAACAATTCCCTCCCATTAAGATAACAGGCATGAAATAAGTATATCCAGTTCATAAAACCAGATTTCTCGCCAATAATAAAAGAATAAAACAAAGCCTTCTGCTGGGAGGTCAATCTGAACATTAATATCGCGAGGTGGAATGCCCGAACGCGTTCAACCAATCAAACTAACGAGCTTACGTTTTATCACCTTCGTATTGTTTTTATAATTACTTTTATACCATTTTCGAGTTGTGGTTGGATTACATAGCCTTTCCTTTTAATTGATAACTTCGAGCCCAATCTCAGTTTTTCAAAGACTTACTCTCTTGGATTAGTTAATACCTATCTCGTCTCGTCTGCTTTGATTGTTTCTTTATACTCTGACCATCTAGTCTATTCTGTAAGTAACCATTTCGACATCGAGCTTCACCTGAGTGACAAACCTCACAAAGTGAGCTTTATTGCACTGCACACAGCATAAAGGTCTTATGTTTGACGCAATTTGATACTCACCTCGGACTAGGTACGTTACAGAATAGGGGTACTTTACCCCTATTCTGTAACAACATTTTCGTGTCTCGACAGCGGAATCCGAGGTGAGTATCAAATTACGTCAAACGTAAAACCTTTATGTTGTGTGCAATAAAGCTCACTTTGTGAGGTATGTCACTCAGGTGAAGCTCGATGTCGAAATGGTTATTCACAGAATAGCCTAGCAGACTTTGACACAAACTATCGGCGTCCCTGTGATTGGAAACTGCTGAAAACGTACTAAGCTGGTTATAAATTTTCTACTGATTCCGATACAACACTCGATTTTTGAAGTTCACGATACTTTTCGTAAATCTATAAATAAGATGCCACGAATTCCTCTTGACGATTCTATGAAAACCTGACAAGATAATAATAACTTATTGTAACATCAATTACAGATACTAACTAGAAAGCAATTAAAGGCCATTACGTAAGTTTATGACAAAAACATACCTATAATGCTATACATATACCGATTGGAGGAGGCGCCGTAAGTAAACAAATGAGTCGAGACGTGAGTGGAATAGTCGATAGTTAGTAAAATAACATGTGTAAGCACACATGCACCTGTTCAAAGAGAATTGTTTAGAAACTGGCAGCACGAACGTTCCCGCTTTATTCTACAACAGGAGTACCTACATACGCTTTCTCACTCACACTTACACCAAAACTTAAGAGAAAGAAAAGTACAAAAGCAACTTTGATTAACATTTCTTTTAAATATAGGCTCGTGCTATAGAACAGGTGACGGGCATTTAAATCATGTTTCGACACTTAAATGTGTAAGTAATGAATGATAAAGTTAAAAGTAAGTGTGGAGTAAAAAGCGCAATAATCTTTATAATAACGACCAATAGTCTCTGGTGGTTTTTCAAAGCAGTTTCAATAATTAAGGACTATTAAGCTTCTTGATAGCATCATCTGCATTAATTTAAAAAGTTAGCATTGCAGTTAAGAGTCATAAAACATTTTAATGGCACATTTGCAATCCCCTCATGATACGTTCAAACTAAACCAATGGTTAAGAGTGCGAAGGCCAAAAAAGAAAATTACAGGGAAGTCTTCTTAATGTACCGTTAGGTGTGAAATGTCAGTCAAACTCTTTAGAAGGAGTCTATCATAAGCAAACGTTCGTCTAGCGAAGGTGGTTGGTGTGGTTGTGGGCATGCGCCAAACAGTTTAACAGATTGTACTAATTGATGAAGAACACAAAATTAAATATTGAAATTAACAAAACGACGGCACGGACGGAACAGGAAGTAAGTCAACATGAAAGGAGAATAACATTGACTGAAGGATATAATCAGTTCAAAGAATTATGAATCAGTTCCGCGTGGCTGAGATAAAACAGAGGATTTAAAAAATCTGCAGCAATTTATTTGCTCCAAATAAACGCTAAGAACTGGCAATGACCCAATCGCACACAAACTATACAGAATATTGATAGAAACAATAAAATAGTGACTTCATTGCGTAACTAATCTCCAATTTCAGACTAGTGCTTTTCCGCCAATAGTAAAACCATTGTTAAAAAGCGTAGGAAATGGGACGTCGATAACGACTCCTTACATAAACGATACTTATATTTCCTTTACAATGAAATCAATAGTTTGTTTACTTCGCAACGTAGTGAGTGAGTAAATTAACTAGTCGATATTGTATGCAATCGTTCTGATTAGAACACAATCGTTAAATTTATTATCAACACCTATAATCCCGTAATAATGTTTTAAACCCCCATAAAGCTTGTAACTTGTATTGCACAAGTGCAGAACTTAAAACTAACTTAAGCTTCAACTTCAGTTCACTAAGTAGACACCGGCAACGTCGTACATTTTAGGGCGATCCATTACGGAAGAGATAAGACGAGTAAAGAATGGAGTAAAGGCTAACATGGCTTATCTGCTTAACGCTTCTACGAACAGGTGCACAAACGTATAACGAACTCTTTTTATGGTACACTCATCGCTGAAACACTAAAACTTGGGAAGTCTGGAGCAAATACTGAAGTATAGAAAACATAATAGGCGGATTGCTAATAACTTGTCTCGATATCAAAGAGGTCTGTCACACAGTCTGTCTACACATCAACAACAGCGTTTCTTTTACCGCAAGAGCGTTGTCTGTATCTAACTACTATCATTTTAATATTGTTACATTTTCTATTCAAAAGATTTCCTACGTAACTAATTCGACTCCCAGTTCGCGTGTTTTATTAGAAAAATGATGTTAAAGACACTGGTTTTGTGACTGCTGGAAACTCGGCTAATTAAGTTTTGACCAAACATGTGACAGCTTGAGCCCCTTTCAAGATAACGTAAGAATCGGTTTCCGTTTTTATCTGGGTGCTACGTTAATCTTACTGTTAATTACAAAGCGGAAGTTCATCGACCGCATTACTTTAATTCAATCTAGAAAGATAATTTGGAGTATTAGTTTCAAGACAATGAAGTAATTTTTGATTCTATTACTGAGAAAGATTGATAGGGCTATCGCGTGCTCCAATTAAATCTACGTTTATGGGAACGCGACGGCTATTAGAAACCCCGTAAGAATATCCCCTCTTCAGGCTAAGTTCACACGATCTTTGTTTCATTTTATTAATACTCTTCGCATTAATATCAGTCTACTCAGCGTCAGAAGTTAGCGGTATTTTTAATTCGTTAGCCAACATAGGTACATAAACTGATTGTTCCTGATGTTGTAATAGGCAAATCCACAACTACAAAGATCTTCTGCTGTTCGAGACAATGGTTAACTTTTTAGATAGATTACTAGGTAGGTGGACTGTAAAAGCAAAGTCTCTGGCGCCCATAAGGTCCTAAGTCTATAGATTAATACTTAGTGTTTTTCAGTGTAAGAGATAATCACAGCCATCCTCCAACTACAAATAATGACAGGTCATCATAAAATAGATTGAGGAAAGGGATTAAAAATAATTTTCCCATAATAACAAATTGCCCAGGTTCATCTCGAATCACGTCGCATTTCTAAGAAGTAACAAGTTGCGAGGCATCATCCATCATAAGGCAGACGACACAATCTTTGGCGCGTCACGTTACTTCGACGCGCAAATCCCATGTCGCTTCAACACTTCACTTTTTCCTACATTCCTGGCTCGTGCCAACTATTCATGGTATAATATTTCTTTAGTTACGCTTTTAAAGTCGCTGGAATGCTATATAATAAAATGTTTCTACAACTGTTTGATTGGAAATAAAGACTGAGGTTCGCAAATCTGCGTAAAGGAATTGCTGATGTCTCCTATCAAAATTGTTTTCATTGCAACTTACAAGTAGGGTCTGTTAACATTCCATTTCCTTTTGTGTCTTTGTTTTTCTTGAATTACAAACAGCTTAGGAGCCGACAGCGTTCCTTCTGAAGTAGTAGCGGCTGGATGCAAAAAGATTCAAGGTACTACTCAGATCTACAAGCGTCTTTTGCTCACCTACATGACTTCATGCATTGACTGACACAAATACTTTGACAAGGCATTCTTATGT
Source organism: Lacanobia oleracea (assembly GCA_950371165.1). Lineage (NCBI taxonomy): Eukaryota > Metazoa > Arthropoda > Insecta > Lepidoptera > Noctuidae > Lacanobia > Lacanobia oleracea. The sequence goes on from OX493387.1 coordinate 7,989,803, forward strand.
AATTGCTTATTAAAACCTTGGTCCTAAATAAGATCACACACGTATACCTTGGAGCTATGACATCATTTGTCTCATTTCGTGGAATCTTCACGCGATGTATTATAGGCAGGCATTTTAATGGGAGTTTGATGTGGCACCCATCACCCATAGTACCTACCTACACGTCATTACGCCCAGAGCTGATGGTTGTAAGTTTTTTGTATGTTCTCGCGTCTTTTCCGTGTGGTAATTACGTCTATGTAAATTGGATCAGATTTATCAAGTGAGTACGAGCGATGGAACGTCAGTTATGCGCGTGTTTAGAACCGGAATACATAGTTTCATTACCACTGACGATTAGTTTGAGTGTAAGTATAATAGAAAACCTGAAGTGAACGAGATAACTTTGAACAGGTGTCATAAATAAAAAGGTAAGTATTTTAGGAAAAGTTTTCTATGATAGAGACGAAATTCTTGAAAGATTTTTATGACACCTTTTCGATACTTTAAAGACAAAAAATTTCGCAGTTCAGTGATGAATTTCGTAACTCTATGACGAATATACGAATATAATACTTCCTCATCAATGAAATCAATCGCAGACAACAGTGATTTGATACTTTACTAATTAAAACAAGCATGTTGTTCCCACGATAGCGCTAAACCTATTACCGGTACGACGTAACATTTTCATTAACTATCTCGAGCAGACTGTTGGTGAGACGCCGATGTGAGAAATGTAACACTACATACGAGTAAGTGGTTATTGTAAGAAAAGTGATAGGTTCATCGACGTCTTTCTCTTCACATGGATATGACACGCGCGAAAAGATAACACTGGCAATTAACATATTGTGATGCTGTAAAAGTGCAAATACAATAGCTTAACTGGCTGCTCTCCAAGAAACTACATGGCAGTCTTTCCCACGGAATTTTTAGTTTCTTCAGAAAGTAAATGGGCATTACTTTAGCGTTCAGTGTTACATGTTTAAACGTTAGTAATTGTGTCTCACACAAATATTTATTTTCTCATGGTGACCCAAATTAGTATCAGGAAGAGAAATTATTACAAAGATCCCGTAATTTGATATTTTCGGGGACCACAAGCTACTTCAAAATATTGACTATGCTACACAAGAAGCCTTTAAACAGGTTCTATCATTATTAGTATAGCAGTCACGTCAACAAACGACCCCTAATGGAAATAGCCAACAGTGTCATCATCGTCACACAATAACACACAAAATTCAACTTTAACATCAGCCATTTAAGATTCTATTTTGATTTATCATAAATCAAGAGAACCGGTGTAAATGAGTACACGCCGTTACTTAGAACGTGTGTCACCAAACCATATTGTTCACTTATAATTTGAGTATGTTTACCTTTGACCATAAATCTTTGAGTAACAGTATTTTATAAAAATAGTGGGTTACTTTTAAAAATGTAAATGAATAAAAATGTAATAAACATAGGGCTATTAGAAAGAAACGTATGAAAAGACCGAACAAGCGAGAGATAGATTTTGTGAAAAATTATTGATGGGGCTTTAAAAGGGGTGAAGAGTGGTAGAACGTTTGGTAGACTATTTGTAAGAAAATAATATGTTGCGTCAACCCCAAATAAAAATGGGTATTAGTATACCATGTATAAAAAAACCGGCCAAGTGCGAGTCAAACTCGCACACGAAGGGTTCCGTACCATAAACCTTAATGTTTATTATTTGTCGTTATAGCAGAAATACACAATCTGTGAAAATTTCAACTGTCTACCTATTACGGTTCCTGAGATACAGCCCGCTGACAGACAGACGGACGGACGCACAGACAGCGGAGGCTTAGTAATAGGGTTCCGTTGGATACCCTTTGGGTACGGAACCCTAAAGAAATAGTATATCATGGATACAACAGTAGAATTTTAAAACGTAAACAAACTGTTACAATTAATAACGGATTAAACTAATGAGCCAAGAAAGGAAAGCTTTCATCCAGCACGCGTAAGAACACCCACCAATATAAATCATCTTAAGATTTCCAAGCCCCGCTCCTAATATCTGGACGTGATAACGAATAATGCTTTGTTAAATATTCAAGATAGAGGATTAGGCCCCCAGCTTACTCGATGAAATTTGAATAATGCTCGCAGTCGTGCCAATGACAGCCTCCTAATGCCTCTCGTTTATCTCCGAATTTATCACTCAATATTATTTACGTCAACTTAAAGCATGAAATCTTTTAAGTTCAGAAACGAAGCTATAGTTAAGTTATACAGATAAAATGCTAGTGTTGATGATTCTAATCATTGTTGCCAACACTAAACATGAATATGTATTTAGTAATAATTAAGTTCGTTTTGCATTTTAAATGAGAGTGATATATGAGCTAGATGTAAAGAATTTGGGAAGAAACGTGCAAGCAATAAAGTTTATTACGTTTGTATCAAAAACATCTAATTAAGATATTTAAACATACTTTTACATTATACCAACTCCAGCATACCAGTGCCAAACACAAAGAATATAAATGTCTATGTGACCAGAAATAAAAATGACGTATTATGTTTAAAATCTCACGACTATCCATGCCCACTGATAGATGTTCGTATTAACTAGCTAGGTATTTCTCTACACATCAACCATCAACACACCACCCACGAAAGTCAAACAATCAAACACGTTGAACTTCGCACACAGCCATTTAAGTACTTGTTTGCCTTCAACCTTCGAGGAATTTTGCACGGGCTTATTAAACAAACCTATGAGCGAAGGTCAGATGGGTCACAAATATGTTACTTGGTACGTGAAGGTACTTTGAAGAAGCATCTTCAATATAGTTAACTTATTGAGAGGTAATGGCGACACTAACGACGCTCATGGCAGGAACGGTGTGATAGAATGGATGATGAAAGTCAAGTCTCGTAACAAGCAAATCCGAACCGTGTAGCACCTTCTCATGTACATATTACTGTTCGAGAAAACTAATGTAATACGATCAGCTGCGATCGCACAGCGTTGTCGCATTTGATGGTTTGACTCTTGCCAAGGCCGATAAAGAAAGGAAGCAACATGACTCACCTGTACAGCACTGTTTAAAAAGCAGTTGTTCTGTCCCGGAGCATTCCACAATCCTTTAGTGGTGTGAAAGATCCCAGAATCTCGAGATCCATCTCTCGAATGCTGAGGTCGGAGTTCAGCGTCGCGCGCGTAACGATCGTGCGCAGGAGTCACCATTGTTGGCGCCATTTTTATCACCAATCCGCCATTTTGATGAAGAGAGCACTACAGTCATTTATCCACCGTCCACATTTCGGTATCTGAAAAGATAAAATAAAGTGGAAAATGTAATATTTGCAATTCCGTTAACAAGTCTGATTTATGGACGACTGTCGGATTATTTTAAGAATAAAATAAATCTTTTGGAAGTTATTTTAAAGACACGAGGAACTGGGTTCAGGATACACATGCCTTGTAAAAAGACTTCCAAAGCGAAAATATCCATACTTATTGGTCTTGTAGTCGGTCAGGCTAAACTTAAGGCGTTCAGTTTACATTTCTTCAGTTCCCGTGTACATCAATTAAGGTATAACTTTACTATGGATAAGATTTTTTGCTGCCTAGTCTTTAAAATGTTTTGTAAACCTATCAACAACATTAAGATTAACGAGAAAACGCCTAAGAACTGAGAATATCCGTCAAAATTAGACAACATGGAACAATAATTTGACGAAACGTTCACACAGCCTAGACAAGACAATCGCTGGGCGGAGTCAACTATCGTGTTCTGATTTCTCATTCATATAATTGTTACATTGGGGTTAATAAGGCGAGTTTTCATATTTAATTACACAATGATTCATTAGCTGATTCCTTTCACTACTCAAGTCTCGAGCATTGTTACTGCGACTGCAACCAGCGACAACAATGAGTGGTTTCGTTCCCTGTCAACCTTTGTTGAATGCAGGCAAACGGTTGCAGAGCTTGCTAATTATCGATTGATTGTTCGTGACAAACCGTGAAAATTGCTATAGCAAAATGTACGTCAATTTTGCCACTCGAAACACAATAGGTAAATTCTAAACTAGAACGGGATGTCGTCAAGCTTGAGCAGAGGGCTTAGTGTAAGTTTTTTAACGCATTCGATCGCGTTGACGTAAACGTTCGATTATGTCAAACTGTATAGAAAAAAAAAGGTTGTCCGTGAGTGTCACCAGAGGGCTTAGTGTAAGTTTTTTAACGCACTCGATCGCGTTGACGTAAACGTTCGATTATGTCAAACTGTATAGAAAAAAAAAAGGTTGTCCGTGAGTGTCACCAGACGGCGCTTATTCAGTTTCAATAAAAATTGACGTTTACGCTAACGCGATCGAGAACGTTAAAAAACTCGCACTAAGGCCACAGACGGCGCTTATTCAGTTTCAATACAAATTGTCGTTTACGCTAACGCGATCGAGAACGTTAAAAAACTCGCACTAAGGCCACTGGTGATAATTCGTTCCGCTGATAAATAAAATATGGTTTTATACCAACAAAACATAAATCTCTTAAATATATAACAAATAATTTTTTCACGACTTGAAAAGTTTAAAAAATACACAAAGACTTGTTTACAAAAAAACGTGGCCGGAAGACATCAACATCGCAGGTAAGGAGGAAAAATATCAATTAAAAGAGGTACCAGCATACCTGTTGCTAATGATTAAGAGCTATAAAAGAAGCTACCGCATTTCTGAAGTTATATCGTCTTTATAAAATCTAAATTACAACAGCAGCCTGCAAATGCGATTGTAAAAAAACTTCTGTAATCCTTTCAACGTAACCAAACAAAACAGCACTTAATCTAAATGCCCCAATTACTGTGTTCATTTATTAGCCGCTCATTTGTTCATTTCTTTATTTCGATTTATACAATAGAAATAAAGAATCGGAGCTTTGCCGCCGACTTGTCCAAATTAGTCTTGCAAGTCGTGCGCCGGCGCCCTGCGGTGCATCGATCGCATGCGTAAGCACATGTGCGGGCTTCCGCGAAACGACACGCAGTAAAACGGTTTATTTCAAAACGCAATGATTTATGAAGAATACCTACCTACCTATATGGGAACGCCCGCCAAATTTCCGATTCATGAAACTAGTACTTGACTGTCTAATTTTACCTTCGAATAACCCTTTCGTCAAGAAAGATAGTCTAAAAGTATTTCATGCTAAAACGAATTCATGAATTAAGTAACAGTAAAGCTTTAAAGTTACACAGACTTTATCAGGATTTATATCTACGTATATTCATTTTCTGTAGTACGTCTGAAGTTTGCATTAAAATGCAACACGAGTCATCCACAAATCCTTAACAAAACGATGCATCTAACAACACAAATCTTCATCACAATGAATGCACTCTATCTTTGTTTGGATTCCAATAAGCGTAATGGTATTGGTTCCGTTAAAGGCGCCAATATATTTTGTAATGCAAATGCATGCGTACGTGTTGAGTTTACATGTTGTTTCTAAATACTAAACAAGCAAGCTGGGCTATTTCAGTCAGAAACTTGCGGCCATACTTCCGATATATCGATAATTTCACAAAAAACGGGGTTAATTCCTGGATATCATTTGCTTGTTGCGCAACAAGACGCGTTCCCGTCTCGATTTTTATTTACAGATTCTGTTACAAGTAACTGAGATCGTGATTACGGATTCCAGAGCATAAATATTTGTAGTAAGTTGAAACAACTCGCTGCAGAACAGTCGGTAGCCATAAACATGGTGTATAATTGTATTACGAAACTCTTATATGCACACATTCTTCCTTCTCTACAACATAACTAAGAGAATTTGCAAGCTTTCGTCTATTTTTTCTTATCTTAATATATATAGAATATTTAATTTATTTTATTAATTTTAGGAAAACTTATAGCTTATTCTTTACAATGCAATTTAAAAATGAATGTAATAAATGGCCATCTACAAGCTATTTGAATAACAAGAACAATTTCGCGAAAACAGCTAACTAAGATAGCAAAGCGTTTGCGTCGTTTATAATGCGCACAGCGAAGGAGTGGAACTCTCTGCTTGCGTCTGTGTTTCCAAAAGCTTACAACCCTAATCTCTTCAAAGTTAGAGTGAACAGGCTCCTTTTGAGTAGGCTCGCTCCATCGAAGACTTTGTCTCTGTCATCTCTGACATAGACTAGAGTCAAGAGCAAACCCATAACAAATAAAAAAAAAGATATCCTACCATCCATTATCCAATTACATAAGCCAGCATGCACGGATGCATTTTAATCTTCTAAAAGCTTAATTAAACGTAACCAACAATTAAATTACAAAAGTGAAAGGGTTAAAAACCCCATAACAGCGTCCGTACCGATACACCGTGCATAATCCGTGCACCCAAAATAATTAATCTCAAGTGTTATGCTCCAACCAGCATCGTTGCTTAGCCTTACTTGGTTATAAAAGACTAGTTGACCCGCGCGTTCGTCTGCGTCACAATTTTCATTACTGCTCCGCTCCTGTTGGTCTTAGCGAGATGATACATAGCCTATGGCCTTCCTCGATAAATGGGCTATCTAACACCGAAAGAATTTTTCAAATCGGACCAGTAGTTCCAGAGATTAGCGCGTTCAAGCAATCAAACAAACGAACAAACTCTTCAGCTTTATATATTAAAGTATAGATTCCTTTACCAAGAACGTCGATCTTAACTAATTAACGTTTTTTGAAAAATATCTTTGAACAATCTTTATCAAATACATACTTTGGTAGCTATTTGCAATCAACGTTATCGTCTCCAAGCCAACAGGTTATTCGTCAGGATGACGCTTGAAAACGCAGTTGACTCATTTTCAAGAATACGTGTAGATATTTGGCTTTAGTTTACCTACTCTTGAAGATTAGGAAATATCTGGAGCATACGTACACAATAACACATCCTCCATTTAAAAATGAAGCTGCATATGTCTTGAATCTCTGATGCTGTTTGAGCGGGCATGACCCAACCTCTTTGTTTGATGACCACTACGGGATTATGAAGAAACGGTTCATTCGGTTATTGTAGTTGGCTGGGTTTATCCTGCTTTCGCTGGATACGTAACTTAGCAAATATACGAGTATAAAGGCACACCCGAATTCAACTGTAGGAGTTTCTCATATACCATGTGATCATAAAATCAAATTATATTTAGGTACCTAATTGAATTATTCATCTGCTTAGCCTTTTCCCAACTATATTGGGGTCGGCTTCCAGTCAAACCGGATTTAGCTGAATACCAGTATTTTACGCGGAGCGGCTGCCTACCAGACCTCCACAACCCACTGGGTAACACGGTACTTCATGGCAAGACTGGAGTCAGATTTACTGGCTTCTGACAATCCGTAACGACTGCCAAAGATCTACAAATGACTGCCGGGACCAACGGCTTAACGTGCTTTCCGAGGCACGGAGGAAACTCGGTATGATAAGATGGTCACCCATCCACAGACCAACCTTGGCAAGCGTTGCTTAACCTTGAAGATCGACCCGTGCGGCTGTTTTTGTCTAGCCACGAGCTCCTCACCTAATTGAATTATTATAGGGAAATAAATCATAAGTTATTATTTTTTTTACACCGAGCTAGAAATGGACTGAGCACCACGTGAGTAATAAGAAACAACGATTGTAATCACCGAAATGATCCGACTGACGACCGCTGTCGCATTCCTGAGTTAGATACGCTCAAGATTCACTTTTTATATCTTTTTGTAGGACATTTCACTGCTTTATCTCAAAACCTATTATACTTTCTAGCACTGCATTTCATAAACAAGAACATGGCAGCAATTCTTTTTTATACGTTTTTTATTCAGGCCAATCATAATTAAAACTTTCAATTGTAGTAGTGGCACTCTCCACACAGAAATAAGACTTCAATCATGTTTCATGTATGATGATGCGTTTTGTCACTAAACGTTCTTTAAAAGCTTAATAACATGTTAGTTTGGGCAGCAATCAAGCAATTGTTGCGTATTGCCAGTCACGCTCCTTTTACCAGATGACTGGTTCCATCCAAAGAAATTGATAAATAATAGACGGTTACTGTAAGTGTTTGTTTACTGTAATCTTGGAAATTGTACCTATATTTCATCAGAAAGGTAAGTATCAGAACGTTCAGAAACTATAGAGAAAAAAAGTTGATGAAGATAATATGCCATTTGTTCCCGGAAATTGCATTTCAAATCACACAAACAGTTGCATAAAAGTGCGAGGTGACAAGTCAAATTGCTATTCTGAGAAAATATTCTCAACTTTAATCTCGATAACAAATCTCAAGCGGTTAACTTAGCGTGTGATTCGGCATCAAAGCCGCTCACATTGCTGAAAAAAATAAGAAAACGCTCAAGTGGTTGCACATTACCATGGGAACAAAAAACTTAAACTTAATACAAAAACTAAAGAAAGCGAGGGATTGTTTCAAGTGTTCCATTAGTAATAAATAATTTTGAGTGATAACCTTAAAAGCATTCCCTTTGACTCGAGCACCTATAAAGAGTATGTCGAATGACGACGCTAGGCGCACGTAACTTTGTATCCTCATAAAATGTTATAGCCCATGTTTGATCAATGCTTTACTGAATCCTAATGGGCATGCTACCTATGTACGCTTCACTTGCAATAAAAAGAGGCCGATGGTTTAGTTAGACCATCAAAAGAACTTTAACCTGGCAGGGTAGCTACAATGAATGGTCGAGGCAACAAGCTTAGAAACCGATCTAGGTTTAGCGTGGTGCTTATACTCGTACAACATATTAAGCGTTTTAATTGCTTGCTGTTGCTGATGATATAAATGTTTATTGCTACATACATTTTCAAATGAAGGTGTTAAACACTACAGGAGAAAAGTTCAATCAGAACGAGAGTTACATTCTACGAGATAATTATCTTGCAATTGCGGTCGGAATGAAGCCTCAAGCCAAAAGAAATAACACTAAAAGAATACGTTCCACATTTTTTGTCTTCACATCCACTGACAGTCACTACACATAGTACACTCATGTACTATTAGTAAGTGTTTCTTTCTAGTCGGTTTAGCCATGACATAGCTAGATACTCGTTTTAAGTGGGGCGCCTACCTTTGACCTAAACCCCGAGGGTATTGGAGGTTAGATGGCATGGCACTCGCAGAATCCAGTTCTCCGCTGTGTTCGGACAGTATTATTAATATTTTATATTTTAACTGCTAAAGACGGATATCCAATACTGAATTCTGAATATCTGCAATGTAATTATTTGAGTTCGTTTTAATATCCCTTAACGTGGTTCATGTAGTTTGGACTTCATAAAGACAAAAGCATTCGAACTTTATTCACCTCATTCTTCTATCAAAAAAAGTCCAACTTCAAAAACAAGAGACGAAGCTGCTTATTAATTCATCTATTTTTAGAACGTCTAGGAATGCAATTAAATCAGACAGGTAGGTAATTATTCGGTGCGCAACGCAAGAAATTCAAACGAAATCCGTTCAAAGTTTACACGTTGATGTTGAAGCACAGACGGTCAAAGATTTCTTACAGGCAAGCACACGTGCGCCACAGCACACCATTAAAAGGAACGCACACATGCCAACGTCACGAACTTGATTATACGTTACACAAAAAGAGGAAGAACGGAGGCTGCGCGTGCGACGGACGAGTCGCCGACCCGCGAGATGGCACGAGTCAAAACGCCGCGTCGCGCATAATATTACTATTATTATTTTATGACACTATTCCTCCTATACGATCAACACATTTGGCTCCGTAACTAATAAAAAACAGCAGGCCAGTAAACAACACGGGAATGGGTCGATCATCATCACTAAAATAAAAGCAGAACGTTATTTTCGGATATAATTAAAGACCATAACTTATGCAATGATATGAAATAATAATAAAGGCCCGAAGAGACCCAATAGTAGATATATTGTTATCGATTTTTCAAAACTGCTAAAGAAGGTCACAGACTGGTAACATCTGTATGCACAATTTCGTGTCGCATAGTAATTATTATTCATACTAAGCAACCACTTCTAACTACACCTGTGGTAATAGAAGATATCGGAGTGCCACTACCAAGTCTACTAATGGAAGGCAATGTGAACGAGATTTATTAAAACTTTCATTAGACCACCTACGATCTTAGAGCACAAATTCATCCAAATTGAATTGAATAATATAATGTCGAAGTAGCGTATCTAAGGGGCGTGACGATGAAGGCGTTATACGAACATATACCTACAGCACGTTCAAAAGAGAAGTGTCAACGTGCGGCATTAGCCATTAATGACTGTCATTCCTCAAGTGTCGCCAACAAAGAGGATTCATTTGGTGACCAGAACTCACTGATGGAACAACGTTCTCAAATTAGGAATGGACATACTAAACAAAGCCTTTCGAGTTGCGGTCACTCTTCTGAACCTCTTAGGGAATCCATTCGTACTGCATCAGTTTGAAGAAATGAAAGAAGAATATTTCAACGGCCAAAATTGATGGCAAAATCTATGGACCCGTATGGACCCAAGGAATAACTTTTTTATGTTTAAATTAAGCACCCAGCTGAAAAAATATATCTATACCAATCTATACCAATATATAAAGCTTTTTTTTAAAGAGTTTTTTTGTTTGCTTGAACGCGCTAATCTCAGGAACTACTGGTCCGATTTGAATTATTTGTTCTAACACTGAAAAATTATTTCAGTGTTAGATAGCCCATTTATCGAGGAAGGCTATAGGCTATATATAATCACGCTAAGACAAATAGGAGCGGAGCAATAAAGAAAATTGTGACGCAAACGAAGTTGCGCGGGTCAACTAGTTATTTAGACAGACTGAAGCCCTGAAGTGCAACTAGAAATTAGAACTGCTTTGCTATACCTAATGCTGACTTGTACTTGATAGGTACTTGATAGGTAAACTAGGTGCCATGTGAAGCCAAGTAAATCCAAAACTTCGAATCTACACTAACCAAGAACCGCGCAAAATTTGCCAAAGCTACTAATTAATTCGTTTTTTTTGTCACATTAGTAGTCAACCCAATTTGCTTAAAATTTACGTATTTCATAAACACATGTGATGTGAATAATATTGTTACTAAAGCTTCAGCTAAATGATGTCACACGCTATTATTGGCGATAATGGCGCCTATCAGCCAAACATGATATTATTACAAAATGGTACCTAATATGCTCTCGATTACCAAAATGATACAATGTATTCACTTTGCCATTTGAAACGATCTATCAAACTTTGATAATGTGTGTTGCAGGTCTTAAATAGTAGAAAAGGGATTATGAACCAGTTTTACTATTAGATGGACCCCGATATCGCGAAAAAGAATTAAACTACCCCATATATAGGTACTTACGTATTAAATATTTGCACTCGTCAAAATGCAGGTTCTGAGCAGCTGATTTCACGATTTCAGATTTGGTCTCACAGTAAAACTGTCCGTGATAATGAGTAATTACAATACACAGACATTTTCAGAATATGCGTTATTTCTGATACACATTTTATAATTACACCATAGTGCAAAGTTAAAACTGAAATACGGTCTGGTAAACAAGAGCTCGTTTCTCGGTGCAGACATTCATATTCGCATAGGTAATGTTTGTCACAGTTTCACAAACCATAGTTCCCGCGGTCTATTGTTTACAAGTATCTACGTTCAATGGTAGATTGGCTGAGATTAGCCAGTCGTGATGTGGCCCATATCTCGATGAAAGCAATCACGATCACCGCCGGAGACATACTTGTCACACGAACAGCTCTCGAGATGATCACGATATGGCCTCGAGCCTGAATCATATACCCATAGTTACATAATCACGACACAAAAGAAATACTATAAAATATTCAGGACATGGATAAACAAAACGAACGCTATATAATCTTTAAACTTGTATGAGTCTGTGCCGTCCAAATAAAGTAATACTACTGACTTAACCACTGACCTGAAATACGTATCAGTTACTATGTAGAAGCCATATTTGCAACGACGTGAAGTGACTAGATTAATAATATCAAGCAAACTCTTTATGAATTCCAAAAAGTTCTAGACGCGATGGGAAACCGGCAAAATGTCAGCAAGGTGACATGAAAAATTGGAAATATCATGATAGGCGCCCAGAAGTGGGTTAAATCGAGCATGCAATATTTCATGCTCAGAAGCATTCAATAATTGCATACCGTGGAAATATAACTGTTAATAAATAGTAGGATCTGTGCAATGACAGAATCGCCTATGAACATATTTAGATAACGGGGATCCGTCCGTGGGCTTGTTAACTTGTGTACACACAGCAGCTAAGCCACTCAATTCCCCCAGCTCTCTGAGACGGTAGCCCGATTTAAATACTAATTTAACAAACCCGTTCTTTGAATCAGAATAAGCTTTTAACACGAAATCAACAAAGTACCAATCAAGTTTAAAAGCATTCATTGGGTCCTGAATACAAAGCATTACTACAGATGCGAAGGGCAAAATGATCGGGTTATTTATCTGCATAGACACAGTTAATTATACAGGCATTAAAAAAATTGCTTCTCCACCTGGCTCGAGGCACGTGCCTCGTTCACCTGTTCTTTAAGTCGCACTTTTAAATAAGTAGGCTCTCAAAACCGGCAGTCATAGCTGTTTGAACCATGCCATTATTTTTTGTATACGTTACTAAATTGCTGCATCGCATACGTAATTATAAGTCAGCAATAGTAGTTGTGATAGTATGCAGCTATTATTTTTAAATGATGATTAGGGCGTAGATGTGGTTTTAAATCATTCGAATGCTATTAAGAAACAATCGTTTATTTTGTCTATTCTGTTGGCGAGTGTTAGAACTGGTATACAAATAATATAACGGAATCCATTAAGGTATTAAACTTGTATTAGGTGAAATAGGGTCAAGCATTCGTTAAATTCGTGAAGCAGACATGTTTTTGAGCCTCGGATTTTACAACAGCATAGTATCGCTTGGTATTATTTCTCAAAAAGATATAAAAAAAAAATACAAAAAACACATCCTAGGCTGATGAGTATGACACACATTGCGATACTGCACCAGAAATTTGGCCTCAATTTTTAAAATATTGATTTCTATAACTAACTCTTTTATGGCGTGCTGAAAGACCATTATTTTCATATTCAAATCGTCGTGTCAAGGTGGGCAAAAATCGAGTCGAGCTAAATTACATAAATGTCAGTCTATGCTCATGATTACATAGTAAACCACGATTCGTATCACTTAATGTTGCAAATCCTTTCTCCGTTGAGAAAGACGCAGCCTGAACAAAACTATAACTTGGTCAAATGCCGATTTGACCGACTTTAAGAGTTACGTTTAGTAATAACTCTATTATGTTAACTGCGATACGAGTAGACAGTACAAATTATATACGCGGTACCACTAATAAAAACTACAACTAGTTCATCTGCACCTACCCAGAAAACCCTTAGGCATTCATCTGCCTAGCCTTTTCCCAACTGGGGTCGGCTTCCAGTCAAACCGGGTTCTGCTAAATACCAGTGTTTTACGTTGAGCGGCTGCCTACTAGACCTCCAAAACCCATTAACTGGGTAACACGGTACTTTATGGCAAGACTGGAGTCAGATTTACTGTTTTCTGACTATCCGTAACGACTGCCAAAGATCTACAAATGACAGCCGGGATCAACGGCTTGACGTGCTTTCCGAGGTACGAAGGAAACTCGTTATGTTAAGACGGTCACCCATCCACAGACCAACCTTGGCAAGCGTTGCTTAACCTTCAAGATCGACCCTTGCGGCTGTTATTATTTAGCCACGAGCTCCTGCATTGTGTCCTTTAAAAACAACCAGTTTGGGAGGATAAGCAAGGCTAGCCCTATTATACATGAAACAAAGGACTTTTCCGAACACAGTTTTAGTCCTTGAATTTGTAAATGAATATCACATTACTGACTTGCTGTTAGCCGTTTGGTATAAGACATTTAAAGATTTTTTGTAGATTTTTTTCCCTTTATTTTATTCCTTAAATTCCTGCAGTTGTTCAGGACTTTCTAGGAGTACTTGGCTGAAAGTAGATACGTCCAGAAAATCCTTAGTATTGAAATCGCTCCCAAGCTAACATTAATGTTAGCTGCAAGCTCACGGTCACCAGCCGCAGTGCCTTGACCACAAGTGAGGCCGAAGCGGTCAGCTTTTAAAACAAAACAGGACGCATAGACTCCAGAGCCGTGCGCTAACAATAAGACCAAAAAGGCACACCTACTGAGATTTCATTAGTAAGCACGTCAACACAGACTTAGAATAATATAATCATTTTAGTTAACAATGGGTTCAGTCAGCTTTGTTAGGAACGTGAAACCGTACTCGCTTCCTATGGACTCCTTGAATAAGACGGAAGCATTAAAAACAAAAATTATTCGGCACTTGCAGTCGAAAATTACAAAGCCATCAAGATACAGGCTGTGCCTAGTTTGGGGCCCATTTTTAGCCCACTTCTGTTGTATTCGTTGTTTATTTTATTTTTATTTCTCAATGTGTGAATTGTTTATATGTTATAAGTTACTTGTGAGTGTGCCAACAAATTATTAATTACTGATTATATTACTTTAATTATTAATTACTAGTGGCCCGCCCCGGCTTCGCCCGGCTGTATTTTTTTTATTTTCTTTCATACATACCTTGATCCAAACACAACAAAAAAATTATTATCCAATTTGGATCAGTCGTTACGAAGATACGCGCGTATATACATACATTTTTATTAATATGAGATAGATAAAAGATAAACGATATTCAGAAAAATATTCATTCTTACGTTTCGGACATGGATTTTGTGATTTATTTTTGTTATTTCTAATTTATTAAACATCTTTTGACAGAAATTATGCATAATTGAATTGCTAGCAGTGAATGCTAAAAAATCAATTGTAAAACTCGATCGATAATTTAGTTGTAAAAATTGGCATTGCAAAGTTAATCAAACTTCAAGACAGTTCACGTGCTGTAATATTTAAAAATAATATACAAGACTTCAAGTTCGCACTTACCGTAAAATCCACACAGTATTAGAATGGCAGTCCCTTTATTCAGTCCAATTTATAATTTACACTTCAATACTTATATTTTTATTTCACCTTTAGTTCCACAGTCCCACTTAATCCATCACTTGGGGTCCAAATCACGAACTGTACAAACCAAACTTTATTTAAGTACAAAAGTTTTTACACAAACGTCATATAAAAAAAAAATTGAAATCGTTTTCAAAACGTCTGTTATAAAAATTAAATCGTAACGATAAAGAAATTCACATTCAAATTTCGAATTAGCACTTTCGCGCCAAATGTTTATTTATTTCGTCGGTACCGGCGGGCACAGGCACAGCGGCGCGCGTCCAACCACGAGCGGAGCCGGTTCGCTGTTGATTGTTTTATTTTGAACGCGGCCGCGCTGCCGCGGTTCAAGCTCGCAACGGCCAAGCGTCCCTCGATATACGATACTAAAAAAAGGTACTTTTAAAAACAATTCCTTTCTACTGTAATGGGATAAGAACTTTTTTAAATGAGATGAGGCGAAAAAATAACTAGCTGCACTTGAATATAAACAGGTTTATTGATTGTATAGCCGCTACAAAATGTTTTGAACAAACAGAATAACAGTCGTTTGGGGTAACGCATAACAAATAAATAATTAATTGGGTTTAAAAATAATAGAAATTGCTTACAGTCTATTTTTATCCTTACGGTACCAATTTCATTAAATTATACATACAATTATAATTACAAATAGACAAGTAGATGAGACAGAGGTAGTAGGTACTTATCGTAATTTGTAAACTGATTGAAGGGCATGATTGTAAATTGTATGAAACTAAAAATAAATATTTGTTTGAATGAGATTTATAAACCAAAACGTGTGCGCTTTAAGTCTAAATTAATTTTCTCAATTCAATATTTCATATACGTTTCAGTTTGATTTTTTCAACGGGTTTAAGGCCTCACATAGAACTTACGCCGTCTAACTAGCGCCATCTATCGGCAAAATTTCTTATCAGCTTTCTGCGGCTTTTTCTTCATTTTCTTGTTTCTCTTCATTCTCTCCTTTCATTTCTTCACTATCTTTTTGCTCGACTTCATTTTCTAATTTCTCTATATCCTCTACACTCAACTCTCCTTCAAATTCATTCTTATCTTGGTTTCTGTTAATATTAGCTCGTTTTAAAAACGGCTCATGCAAAGCTTTGTGGAGCTTCTTTGCTTTCGTTGCCCCAAATCCAGGGCATTCTGCAAGCCTTGATTCTGTCGCTTTTATTATATTCTCCAATGTGCCGAATTGTGATATTAGCGTCATGGCGTCCGTTTTATTCACTGGTTTTATTGTAGTTAATGCATTTACCACCTACGAAAAAACAGACGTTCTTAATTCTTTATTGTACACCATAACAGCTTATACAATATACAGTGATGAAAGTTCATGTACAAAGGCGAGCGTAACTCAGAATTGAGTTTTCTCCCAGAACACCTTTGATTGATAGGGAAAGATCAAAATGGAGGTTAGGATCCGGTGCACATTACTACGGCGTTTAGTTTGACAAAAAAGTTTGCAAGACCATGGATTAAAATTCGGCATGGCAATGCATCACCTGCTACTATCCGAAGACGTATAATATTGCAGTTATGTTTTCTGGTAGGTACTAAAACTTTTTTTATCACTCTTTCAATTTTTCAAACCATTATGAGTGAAATGGTGTTCCCTTGTTTCGCAGACAGAAATTTCATAGAATTTCGTTTCGCAGAAAATCTACACTAATAATAATAGTTGACGAATAACTACCGAAGGCATATCTATTATTTAGGATGGGACGGTGGACGTGTGTCGGGCATGCCACCGTCCGGGTGAGTCCATCAGACATATTATCTCTGGTTGTTCTCGTCTGGCTAACGGCGAGTACTTGCACAGGCACAACCAAGTGGCCAGGATTATCCATCAGCAACTTGCTTTGAAATAAAAACTTGTGGATTCTGAGGTACCGTATTACAAGTAGGTATGTGCCCGACCTAGTTCTCGAAAATGACCATGTCACGTTGTACTGGGATCGGTCTATTATTACTGATAGGACTATTGTTGCCAATAAGCCTGATATAGTGGTGATAGACCGATTAACGCGCCGCACAATGATAATTGATATTACTATCCCGCATGACGAGAACCTCGTGAAAGCTGAGATAGAGAAGCAAATCAAGTGTCTCGACTTAGCACACGAGGTTGTCGACATGTGGAATGTGGACTCAGCTGTCATTGTGCCGATAGTCGTTACGGCCAATGGCCTGATGGCCAAAAGTTTCGACAACCATCTATCGAATCTGGCGTTACGCGGTTGGATGAAGGGGCTGATACAGAAGGCAGTACTCCTCGATACGGCTCGTATCGTGAGGAGGTTCCTTTCTCTGGAGCCCTAACCACCGGTAGCTTGCTGCTCCCGACACCGATGGACTACAATTTTTTACATTTTTAAATTTTTTTATTTATTTTTTTAAAGATATATTTAAAAATGATTTTTTTTAGATTTAAAAATTAATAAACGACATAGTAATAATAATAATATAATATTATAAAGAGGAAAGATTTGTTTGAATTGAATAGGCTCCGAAACTACTGGACAGATTTGAAAAATTCTTCGATAATGTAACCCAAGGTGTGAAAAAAATACCAAAAAAGAACCTTATATCGCGTACGCTGTGGAAACTATTGACAATAGAGCAAAGTGATGTACTATAGTTTTATAGAAGACATTAACATCTACAAAAAAATCCGCAAGGGTATGCATCTAGCTATTACGGTTAAGTCACAATGACCGGTTTTTGATCAAATTATTCAATCAAAACCCGGGTGAAATGGAATAGTGGTGATTTTAGTATCATGATGTTAATCTTTATCTATTTAAATTGGTTAATAATTAAAGGTTGGTTATGTGCATGTAAATTACACTATAAATTATCCATATCAGACCTTTCGTTTAAAAGTTACGACGATTTCAAAAATAACTCTAACTAAGAAAAATCTTGCGAGTGAACGAACTGCCCTACGTTTAGTCTATTAATAAGTAGGTAATTTTCATAAACCCTATATGAGATTAGATGGGAGATAATGTTCGTGGAGTACCAACTAAACCCGCGCGAACGAAGACGCGGGCGAAGTGCTAGTGTTTCATATAATATTTGGTCCTTATCATTTTACGTCGAATATTATTGTTTCAAAGACTATTTTCTTGAACGTAACATTTCACAGAAACAAAATTCAATGGATTTCATGATTTATTTATAACAAATATTGTTTGTCCGGTGTATTTTTCTATGGTATTTTAATTCAGTGAAAATGTAATTATAATTAAATATTATAATTACATTTTCCATACCATGCCATACTTTTAAGAAGAGGCAGAATTTTATTTGGAATAATTTTACTAGGTATATTGTCATTTCTATAAAATAGCATTATAACCTTAAATTAAAATATTATCTTCAAAAAACAACATGTGTGCTACGAAAATTAGGGACAGAAACAAATCGCTGTAAAACCGACTCCACGTAGTCTTGTTTGCCCTACCCCTAGAGTGTTATTTAAGCCCGCGTAGGCGTGGAGCAGCATGCCTGCAGCAGTGGACGTCTTTCGGCTGATATGATGATGATGATGATGAAACAATACGAGGATAAGAATATCGAAACATTAAATTTTATATGCAACAAAAATCTATGATTTAAATTTATTCAAAGTATTCTGCGTATTGATTATTATTATTTATTACTAGCACTTCACTCGCGACATCGTTCGCGCAGGTTTTGTTGGGACTCCACGAACTTTATCTCTCATCTAACCTCATATAGGGTACATGTAAATTACTTATTAATAAACGTAGGGCAGTTTGTTCACTCGCAAGATTTTTCTTAGTTAGAGTATTTTTAAAATCGTCGTAACTTTTAAACGGATGGTCCGATTTGGATAATTGAAAGTGTAATTTACATGCACATAACCAAACTTAATTATTAACCAATTTAAATAGATAAGGATTAACATCATGATACTAAAATCACCACTATTCCATTTCACCCGGGTTTTGATTGAACAATTTGAAAAAAAAATGCGGTCATTGTGACTTAACCATAATAGTATTTAGATAGGTACATAACATCGCAGATTTTTTTGTAGATATTTATGTCCTCTATAAAACTGTGGCACATCACTTTGCTCTATTGTCAATAATTTCCACAGCGTACGCGATATAAGGATCGTTTCTGGTATTTTGTTCACACCCTGGGTTACATTATCGAAGTTTTCATACGGATCCCAAATTTTTGAAAATATTCTATGGCCCATGTTCATCAGGGATAATGTACGATTCTTGGTGAAAGATTTTTTCAAATCGGTGCAGTAGTGAACATACAAACAAACAAATCTTTCCTCTTTATAATATTAGTGTAGAAGTAGATTGATATCCATGAAATAAAAATACGAGAAAATTTTGACGTGAATCGAAATTCTATGAAACTGTTTTCTATAAAAGAATGTTCAACAGACTGAACTTCTTTAAAAATCAATTATGTTACGAATTGATTTACAATCATAAGATGTGGCGCGCCTGTAAGAAATATTGCGGCAATTATTTGTTGACTCCCGACGTATTTTCATTATTTTGGAATTTTCTTTTTTTGTTCCCAAAACAACTCCTCATGACAGAAAAATGCCGCAGCGCTTATTTTAAAAAGTATGACGCTATTGCAACTTCCTCAGAGGCTGATTATCCCTAAGGCAAAATGGGCACGTGCCTAGGGGCGCTCGAGGAAGCATCAAACGAAAATAAAGTATTTACATAAATTAAAATATCATAATTTGTACAGAGCTTCCAAAGTAGTCCCTATTACTACTTGATTACCTACTCCTACATGGCCCGATCCCAAAAACTATCTGACAGCTTTTTACGGCATTCACAACAGGTCTCTTGTTCATGACTGTCTCGTTTGTTTTTGTTGGTCGCAAACCAGGGCTGCTGAATGTAGGATCCGGGATTCGATTCTCGGGTTGGGCAAATTATTTTTCTGTTAGTCATTTTTCAGTAGCAGCCCGGAGTTTTTTTTTAATGTTGCCCCACACTTGGAACTTCTCATGTATCGTGGGTGCGTTCACAAACATATCAACTCACATACCACAGCCAGACCCGGACCAACTATCTGTAGGCCATACAAATATTTGTTCCATACGGGAATCGACCCACTGACACTGACACTCAATAACTTCTAGCAACAGCTGGAGCAAAAATTGTAATCTACCAATGGCTGGGTGTTCAGTTTCATCATTGTAACTCAGGTTTCTAGACATAGATTGTCAAAAAAAATTGCATTCGGTAAATTATGACCTAAATTTTCAACTTTAAATTAAAAATATAAACAGGTAACTTCATGATTCCTAAGCAGATCTCAAAAATGCGCCAGACTTTCAGCTTTCATAATCATTAAAAACATAGTACTTACTTTTAAAGGGCTACTTTGGCCGGAATCAGCCTCCAAAGACAGCAAGGTTCTTAAAATTAGCCATCTGATTAAAAGTAATTTTGTGCATTAATACCATACGTGGGCGATTGAATATTCAATTGTTTCAGCGTTAACTTGTGTTCTGAAATCCTCAATACGAAGTAATTGGTCCGTTTGAACCGCCGTCCAGACTTAATAGAAAAACCTAATTAAACTTCTTGATAAATGAACTTCCACTGTTTCTGGAAGAAGTGAGTCTCGAATTTAGACGAACCATGGTGTCCCAAAAAACAAAAAACACTTTTTGCAAAAAATACAACTGACTTCCAAATGAAAACATTAGTAAGTATAAAAAAAAACTTAAATTTCGGAAGTCAGTATCAAAGAACGCAGAAACAAAACCAAAAAACACTGAAAGATAGTTGTATTTTTTGTAAAAATGTTTTTTATTACTTTTTAGTGGTGATTCTTCAGAACTAAATTAACATTCACATGTGCGTGTCACGCACGGTAGGCTGTGAAGGGGTCTATAGACAGACACGAGATTTCAGCAACACCATGGTTGTCTAATTGAGACTCACATCTTCCAGCTACAATGGATGTTCATTTTCCAAGAAGTTTATGTTAGTTTCTCCAATAAGTCTGGACAACAGTTCAAACGTACCAATTAGTTCGTATTGAGGATACCAGACCACAAGTTAGCACTGAAACGATGTTGAGACGTTGAAGCTCTCACTTCATATAGATTTTAAATCGCCCACGTGTGAAAATTTTGGTAAAATGGACAAAAAATATTTTTAATCAGATGGCTATTTTTAAGAATTTTTCACCTCGCTGTCTTTGGAGGCCGATGTCAGCCAAAGTAGCCCATAAAAGTACGCATTTTCGAGATCTGCTTAGGAACCATGAAGTCACCTGTTTATATTTTTAATGTTGATAATTTATGTCATAATCTAGCGAACGCCAATATTTCACTTTGAACCAACATTTTCACAACTCTCAACACAGTTATTGATAATTTTATGCATAAAAGTACAACTTATGGTGATTCCGTTACAAAAAAGAAATCTCGACAGCCTTCTACTTTTTTTTTTAATTGGTCAGGTCAATAATTCTCAAAATTTCAGAAAAAAATTCATAGCAAAAGTCGCGGAACATACATTGGGGTGATTCGGATACCCCACGATACGAGGAACCTAAATTTTATTTTTGGACGTCAATGTTCTGGCCACCCTGTATACGTCAAGAGGGGCGTCAAGCCGCATTTTTTGCTCAATAGAATAAAATGCGGCTTGACGCCCCTCTTTCCAAACAGAGACCAAATCCCCCCCCCCCAGGCGAAATTGTGGTTCCGCGCCTACTCGGGGTCACCTTAGGGGCACCGATGAGGTGCTTGCCTAGGGCGCTGGCAACATGTAAATATGTAATCCACCTCTGCCTATAGTACAGCTATTATGATTAGCTAGCTTTTGCCCGCGACTGCGTATGATATCCCGTTTCCGTACGAATTCGGGAAATTCTCTCTTAGTGCTCCCCTATGGTGTAGGAAGCTGCAACCCAAACATCAGCATTCTATGACCAGTAGTTTTGGCTGTACATTGTCTGACAGTTATGGAATAATTTTATATTTTTATTAGGATTTGTTATTTACCTTTTGATGGGGATCATTCTCAATCTTCTCCATGATTCTGTCAGGTGGTTTATTTTCATAAATCTTGTAGTTCTCTATTATTTTGGCTGCCTCTTCTGGATTCCATGCTAACATCAGTGTTAAATCAGTCAACAGACATATTCTTGTTAGGTTCTTCAGTATTGTTTGAGGTTCTTTGAGATCAACCTAGTGGTGAAAATGTAATATTATTATTGATTTAATGAATACCACGCAATATTTTTACAAGTAATTGATTATTTGTCAAGATAATGAAATAATATAAGCAAAGCCATTGACTTGATAAGTATAACTTTAGTTAGCAGTAATGTGGCAAATGAATGATACATTTCAGCAATATTGCCTGACAGATGCTGGTGTTTTTAATTTAATTTCTAGCTATATAAAGCAGTAAATAGTTCTTAATTTTGTTGCCCTTTGTTAACAACCAAGCCATAATGATTAATTCTAATGTTATATAATAGTACCTGAACTAAAAGCACCCTCAGTTCATACTTCTTCCCAAGCTCCTTGATCCTGTTGTGTATGTAATCCGGGTTCATGTTATGATAGCGGAGTGACAGGAACAGTAAACAGATAGTTTTGCCCACTTCATAGTCCGGAATTATATCATCGTACTCCCATGGAACACTAGTGATGAACTTTAGCACAGGATTGCCTCTCTGTAAAAATTAAAAATAGTCTAAAAACATATATTTAAACAATGTAAAAGAGTAGCATTAATATGGTGTCAAAAAACCATACTTGCATTACGTTATTACTAGTGATCAGCAAAGGTAGTGCCATTCCCAGTGTTCATCTAATTTCTAAGTTTATTTAAAAATTATGAAAAATATAGTTGAAACCTTCACAATAAGTCCTTTCATTTGATATGTCTCGTGGTACAGGTTGAAAAAAAAAATTTTTTCTTGCTTTTAATGCTCAAAATTTATAAATGTACATAATGTGACTCTGTTTATGTCACAAAAGTTCATATGTTCCAAATTTCAATACAATCGGTCCAGAAAATATTTATTGACAGTTTCTTACAGATTTTCAGAACCCTAAATAGCATGATTTGTCCTCATTTGGTTTGTTACATATATAAACAGTAATTTACCTGTTTCTGGTTAACTAAAACACAGTGTGTCTTCGAGGAAGCAGGTTTAGATACAGGCTCTTTTGAAGTACCTGAAAAAATAGGTTTCTGTTTAAAAGATGCAGTTTCAGCCTAGCTATGGCTAGTAAGATGTATCATGGCGATGCACTACATAACTAATCGAGTTCTTTGTCTTGATTTTGCAAGTATACAAGTTACAACATGTTTAGGTATTTTTTGGTCTTCCATTAAATTATCTTATAAAATGATGATGATGTGATGAAAAATTCTATAGCATTCATAGAAATAGGCAAGAGGGCTCTGGCCCTCATACCTCACCTCATCACCTCTGGGTGATCAGGTTCCAAGGTTTTCTTACCAGGTTGTGCTTGCTGTAAACTTTCGGGTTCAATTTTGGGTTTCTTTGGAGATGTCGGCTCGGTTATTTCAGCAAGTAAATCGTCGAAACCATCTTCTAAATCCATTTTCTTCTATGAAAAGCTAAGAAGAAGAAGAGAGAAGAGTCACAAAGAGAAATACACAGCTGAAAAAGCGCAAACCATGAAATTCAAATAATCGCTGTTTGTTTTGACTTGACAAATTGACATAACAGATTGACAATGACATTTGACAACTTGACACAGACAGCGAGAGCTACAAAAAATGGTGACTAGCAGATATTGTAAGATTTTTTGTGCGCGAAATAAGGCTAGCTAAAAAATGTCCTAAATCCTAAAGTTGAGGGGCCTCTTCGGCTCCGAATAGACCGCCTCGGCCCACCTGCTTAACCATAAATCAAGGCTTACCCTCACCAATATGACTTACTAAACCACTTACTAAAAATGCCTCTCTATTTTATCGGTTTTAGTTTAGCTTTTTCTATAGTGATCATCGTGATCAGCTGTAATGTCAACTGATACTGTATGTCAGCGTGACAATTGTGACGAAATCTGTCTTTCAAATTCATTGACGTCGAGATAAACCGCGCAAACATTTTCCAAATAATATCGTGTCTTGTTTTTGTGTTACTAAAAGTACTTAATTTGATAAGTGGCTATGATTTCCATGTTTTTCAATTATGTGTTTAAAGCGCCAGAATATGCCTATCATTGATCAAACTCAGCAAGTAAGAAATGAGGATTCACTATGAACAACTTGCCTAGCACTAGTAAATCAAAACAAACCGATGGATTCGAAGACGACGAGATATTCGACGACTCTACGTTGTTGGCCCATTTCGATAATTCCTCCTTTATTCAAAGATCAAGGTTTTCTGAGAGTAACTTAAATGATTCGGCTAACAGGAGTGCTCTTAATGTCAGGTAAGTTAAATTTTTGGTCAGAGCCTTAGTTTCGTTTTGAGGCGGAGTGGGATCACTCACTAATTTATCACGCGTACCTCGATACCTCTATCAATGTTGTATACACCTTCATATCTACAAACTGATGCATTGTTTACCATACAGCAACAATGCTAACCTATGGTATTGTGTAGCACACATGTTAATTAATAAGGAAAAGAGGTATTGTACATTAAAAGTTTTCTCTATAGAAGTCTTATTTCTTCAGACAATTCTGGCATGAACTGAAAGAAAGGAGGGGGTAACAGTAAATCATTCTTTTGATGAATTCTTTAGATTAGCTAAAGTACACACATCTTTCATGGGGTACTGTGTTAAATGTTACAATAAAATACCTTGTGACATATTAGAACTAAATGAAAGAAAATTTAAAGCATATATCAAAAGCACACTTTGTAAACAAGCTTATTACAAATTAGAAGATTACATTCAGGATAAGAATGCCTGGAAGCATGCTGGTCCTGCTCCATAGGACGGTCAATGTTGTGGACAAAATCAAACTGGTTGCTTTATGTATTAACTTTATAGATGTTCTGTCTCTTTTTGTGTCTGTATTTTTCTGTTAACTCACACACTGTTAATTAGTCATTCCAATATTTGTAAATGTGTGAGTATCATGTACCTACTTATTTAGAAAATTGATAAGTCTACCTCTGCATACCCTAGGTGCATGGTCCTCACATATAAAAAAAAAAATTGTATACTTACCAAGTATTGTAAAAGATTAATTGAAAAGAGTAACTATGGAGTTTCTTGTCCATTCTTCTCCATAAGAATCTACCTTTCCGAATGGACAGTAGAGTCACTTCAGAAATTTTATATATTTGAAATGTGAATGACGTTCAAAAGTGCCGTTTAATGGCCTAATTGGAATAAACGTTTTGACTTTGACTTTGACTTTGATAAACTTTGCCAAGAATTAAAAAAAGTATCAGCTGAGTCACTTTCTGGGATTTTTTATCCGCCTTAGCAAACTTAAAACACATATTTTTCAGTGCCCTCTGCTGTGATGAAGAGATCAGTGGGTATGATAAGTTAACAGGCAAAACATGGATCTACCCAACAAACTATCCAGTGAGGGATTACCAGTTCAATGTTATTAAAGCTGCCATACTGAAGAATACCTTGGTAAGACTGTCTCCTAAACAGATCATATTTTAAAGTCTAGTGAAGCTCCTAATTCCTACTGTTGTGAATTTATTTCCATGCACACAGATTACTTAAAAAAGAAAATAATAGTTAATGGTAAACAGTGGCGAACTGTAGGTGCAAGCCAGCATAGACCAGCATAGGTAATAACTGGTTAAAAAAAAAACACCAAAATATAACTCATCACTATCGCACCGACCCACTGCACCATGCTGTTTCTATACTGAATTCTTAATTTTCTCAATTCTTAATTCAATATTAAATTGCTACGTGTTTATTTCTTAAATCATTATAACATCGAAATATAACATAATAAAAATGACTAAAACAGCTGAGTTAGTATTTTATAATGTAAATGATATAAGAGCCTAGAGAGACTAAAATGGCACCGTGTATAGAGACTAGGGAGTCTTGCTGGCTTGCACCTACGGCATGCCACTGCACTTTCCATCATCAGCTGAGCAACATGAGATGGTGATTACCAGGCACAAATATCTGAATTGCAATGCAAAGTTTATGAAAAACATTGTATGTGCCTATAAAATTTGAGGATTTCCCTCGATTTTCATGGGATTCCATCATCAGATTCTGACTTGGTGACAATGGGACCACCTCAGGAGTATGGGCTTTCAAATAACAAAATATTTTTTAAAATCGGTCCACAATTGGTGGAGAAAAAACCCATTTATCACTAGACATGCAAATGGATAGTAAACAAATATGATAAGCACATCCAGTCACTTCCAGTATAAATTGCTACACTTAGTCCTTTCTTTGATCCTTTAGTATTTTAGTAGTTGCTGATGAGCTATTCCATTCTATTAGAAGGATTTGGTTTCTGCAATTATATTCATGACAATCTAAGAAGTCAGGTTTGACAGATGCAACATTGCATTACTAGGAAAGAGATTATAGTAGGATCCCTTTAGTACGACGTCCCTTATAACCTACCGCTTATGTCATTAAGACGTAACATACCACGTAATATCACCGGTTCCTTGAGTGTCGTTATAACCGGATTGTACTGTATTATCATGTCTCTTTCTTACTTAAAAGAAAAAAAGAGATTTTCAAAGAATGAAAATAAATCTACTAGTCAGGAACATAGTCCTTATGTTAAACCAATATTCGGTGCCATAGCAAATGTCATACGTCCATACAGTCTTCAACCAGTTGCTGGTGATTTCGAAACTAAATAATAAGAAGCATTGCAATTAAAGCCTATTTGTCACAAACATTTCCTCACTAACAGGTTAGTCTCCCCACTGGGTTGGGTAAAACATTCATAGCAGCGGTGATTATGTACAACTTCTACCGCTGGTACCCACTCGGCAAAATAGTGTTCACAGCACCAACACGGCCCCTAGTCGCACAGCAGATTGAAGCATGCTACAGTATTATAGCCATACCTCCCAATGACACAATTGAAATGACAGGTAATATTAAAATAAAATACTTTTTGGTTTTTACGCACTATCTAATCGGCCTGCAACTTCATTTCCAATATTTTTTGTAAAAACAGCTTTAGAACACTTAGATAAAGTTCAATTTCTGCTACTACCTATGTGAATTTCGCAATAGTACTCATCATTTTAAAAATTGGACTTATCATAAAGTTGGTATTAGTTTACTTGGAGATAATATCAATGGGAAACATGGACATATTTTTTATTTTGTTTCAGATAAGTCAAGTGGGACTTTTTAGGCCTAGATTAAATAAAAAGGTTTCTTAGATTAATGGATTTGAGCAAAAGTTAATTCTTGCATTGTTTAAACTTCACATTAAAATGCTCTAAGTATTTATAATATTTTCAGGTCACATGCAAGCTACCACAAGGAAGCAACATTGGCAGAGTAAAAGAGTTTTCTTTGCCACTCCCCAAGTCATATACAATGACATGAAGTCTGGTATTTGTCCGTGCGACAAAGTGCGATGTCTGGTCATAGATGAGGCTCATAGAGCGAGAGGAAACTATGCTTACTGCCAAATTATATCGACTTTGGATGATATTGGACACAAGATTTATAGGGTGTTAGCTTTATCAGCTACTCCTGGCAGTAAAGTTGAAGATGTTATAAATGTATGTATATGCAAAGAGTATTCTATATTTCAATTATTTAGAAAGGTTTAATAAATAAGGATAAGGGTAGACAGATGATGACAGTAGATGCTAATTTATCCTCTTCAGTTTTATTTGTATTGCCACCAGATAAATCCATGTTTGTCTCTGTAGTCATCCCAATATTTTCCTGTTGATGGCAAACCTAATAAACATTTTAACTTCCAAAATTAAGGAAAGTTACAGTAACTTTAATAAATAAAATGGTGTATATGACACCATTTTATAAAAATTGCTGTAATTTTCCCGTTTTATCAACTACCTACGCAAACAATCAAAATAAAATTTACTATCATTAAACCACTTTTAGAGAAAAACTTTCACTCCTATCGAAATAACTTAGAAAAACCTCTGTTACGAAAATAAATCTAAACCCAGTCCGCTTTTCAATGAACATAAATTTTAATGCTAAAAAATATTTGAATGAGTTGTTTCAATGTCAAGCAAAGTTTTTATTTAAATAACCCACTGCTGGGCGTAAGTCTCCCATATGCTCTTCCAACGTCCTTTGCATACTGCCTTTTCCGAGCAGTCCTTCAGAACAAGCTCAAATCTGCACACCAGGGTAACTGAGGCCGCATCAGTTCTGACGCCCACCCTCAGGCACCTACTGTGTTTATTAATCTTTATTTATATGCTTTCAGGTAGTAAAAAACCTGCACATAGCCCACTTAGAGCTAAGAACAGAGAATTGCATCGACGTGGCGCCGTACAGTCACGCGCGCAAGATCAACACAGTGATCGTAAAACTGGGCCAGCAACTGTCTCAACTCAGACAGCAGTATATTGAGGTAACACCGACCTTCATTCACCTACATTTGAGGAGCTCGTGGCTAGATAATAACAGCCGCACGGGTCGATCTTCAAGGTTAAGCAACGCTTGCCAAGGTTGATCTGTGGATGGGTGACCATCTTAACATACCGAGTTTCCTATAGCATATTTTTTGCCCCTATTTAAATTTGTTTTAGGGATGGGAATGATTCTTGTCGTACGCCGTACATATTGTAATTCGCGAGGCGCACCACATGCTTTTGTTCTTTCTTCTCACTTAAATATGAACCTTTTAGTGTACTAGATAAAGTTCTATGTTGCATAGATCTTAAAGAGTGCGTTTAGTATCGCGTCGCATCAAATCTCGGTGTGAGCTAATCCTAAAGGTGAAAAAGTCACGCATCTTAATAAACGAGGATGTATCGCTATCGTTATGAATTTGCGTATTCTTTTTAATTACAATAATATTTTATTATTGTAATTTTAAATTTTGCATATCGTTATCAGGATAACCTCGGTCTCGAAGTTATCACACACCAGTCACCACTTCACCAGGGAACATTTCTTTACACTGTTTATTAACTAAAGTAGAATGCAATACTGCAATAAACACTCGACAAGTATCGATCGATCGCTGTGGAAGTATCAGCTGTTAAAGCGTAAAAGCTTAAGCTTCTGCCCGCGAATTTTTTCGCTTATATGTACATACCATCACGGCGACATACAATAACACTAAAAAACGGTTTAAGTGGCTGTTACATGTTAATAGTGCTGGAACCTTTTTATCATATCTGATATTATATCGAACTCTATTGACTGATTTACCGTAAGCCAAAAATGCGTTTTTATATCTTAAGATCAAAACCGTGTTTTTATAAAGCATGTTGCTTACGATAAGACTGCAATAATGAATAAGGGCTCGATATTCTCTCAAATATTTATTTTGAGGTTGACCGACTACTGATAAATACCGGATTGAATCCTTGAACATGATTTATATCGAGAAAGGTGTAACATAAAAATTCTTATTCTTCTATAGATCAGGGGGCTAAAAAGTAAAAAAAACTGTCAAATTTTATTTTCATCTTTTTCGCCAACGAAAATGAAGTTTTACCAATCAACCTTAAATTTTGACAGTGGCGGCTAGCGTGATTTGATCTCTGATTCTGCTAAAGTGACCTCCTTAGACCCACAATAATAAATAACATTGCCATTTCAGATTCTAGACGGGTACGCCAGAAGATTAAAACAAATGAACATACTGCCCCCTAACTTAGGAAATCTTTCCAAAGGCCGAATCGTCATGTTGTACAAAGAGTATCAGACCAAAGAGAGAGGAGCCAGGTGAGGAATGCTTCTACACCAGTTTTCTAACTTTAATAATTCTATAATTATGTATTGTGTTCCGTATAAGTGGATAGCACCTGTTGTGATTGCACTGAGAGTAGATTTATATATTTATCTTATTTGATTTATTTGGCTCACCAACAATAGGGATATGCATGAAAAACATATTTATCATCTATACAGTTTATATAAAAATGTACAAAACTATAATACTAACAGTGAAAATAGAATCAAAATTACTCGAAAAACGAAAGAGATATAATATTTTAAACAAATATATCTGTCCCTCTTACGAAAACGCTGTTTTCTATGGCAGCTGTATAGACATCATAGAAGATGACGTCAAAGTTTACATCGGATTTCTCTTTCTAATTGTAATCTTTGAAGCTTTATAACTTCTTCGCTGATGAAGATATTTAAAAAATTATTTCATGATTGTTTACTAGAGCTTATAAGTATTTCATTTTGCAAATAAAAAAAACGCATGCATATTCCCTATTGAATACAAGGATAAGACATACATCACACAAACTTCTAGACTAGTGAACATCCATACAGGAAAGCACAACATGCACTACATTAATGTATAATATTTCTTTACTAGTTTTCACCCATCATCTGCCATAAAATTAACTTCACCAATTTTTTTTACCTTTAAAGATCTAGTGACATATCAGTGCTAGAGAAATTGCTAGAACGCTGAACTATATTTAATTAACGTAACTCGAAGCTTATTACTAACTAGCGCCCAACGAAGTGGGCACGGGTCACATGCCCACTTCGTAGGGCGCTATTTTTCGGGTTAAGTATGATATTCACAAATATCGTGTCTTTCTATTGCTAAAAGAATTTTCAAAATCGTTTCAGTATATCCAGAGATTGAAGAAATGACTCCTCCCGCTTTGGGTGAAGCAGAATGGAGTGTCAGACTTTTACTGACTGAAACCCATCCGTGTTCCTCCTAGTGCCCTTTGCGTTCCAGGGTACGGTGCCTCTTTCGAACAAAGTCCGCAGCCCCAGCAGGCACTGGCCCTAGCGGGCCCCGTATTCTATTCTGACAGCTCGTTAAGGCGTGCGTAGAACACAGCGTGCCGTCGACCCGGGCCTGATTCTGATCAGACGGCGAGCCAACCAATGCTCGCCGTCCGCACAGGTTACCCCTACAACCTCACAAACTTTACCTTTTATAATATTAGTATAGATATAGATATCGTTGCGTTCATTTGTACGGCATACAAGTGTACACTACGATCGCGTATTCGCGCGATTGTTGCGTTGTTTTAGAACGACGCTTTACTGTACACAAACGACCGGAAGCGATGACAAGCGACTGACGGTGATCGGTCTATTTCCTACACGTGTCCGCTCATCTGCACTTCAGTCTAAACGCACGCTTACTTGCGCCGTTTACAAGCGTTTGGTTCTAGTCATACTGACGCGACAATTCGCACTTTGACTTTGACTTTGACACAGTCGGCGCGACCGAATATCGCCCCGTTTCTCGCACTGATTCGATCACTTTGTCCAGAACTTAAATCATGGGCGCCGACAGGACTATTTTCAGGGAGGTACATCTTCAACACCCGGCGCGACTAGATAGGTTTTGTCCATTCAGACAAGGGTAGCAATAACTTTGTCGAAAGTTTTGAGAACTAAGAAGGTCGGAAATTTTATATGATAAAAAGATAGGTATGCAAGGTTCTTTATGAGGTTTTTATTATTTACTAGTTGATCCGCGCAACTTCGTCTGCGTTACAATTTTCATTACTGCTCCGCTCCATTGGTCTTAGCGTGATGATATATAGCCTTCTTCGATAAATGGGCTATCAAACACTGAAAGAATTTTTGAAATCGGACC
Organism: Lacanobia oleracea; assembly: GCA_950371165.1. Classification (NCBI taxonomy): domain Eukaryota; kingdom Metazoa; phylum Arthropoda; class Insecta; order Lepidoptera; family Noctuidae; genus Lacanobia; species Lacanobia oleracea. Next base: position 8,021,644 of record OX493387.1, read on the forward strand.
AGTAGTTCCTGAGATTGGCGCGTTCAAGCAAACAAACAAACAAACAAATTCTTCAGCTTTATATATTAGTATTAGATAGATATTCTTAGTTTTGAATGTTTCTGTACATATATTATTGAAAGTCAGGGGTGCAAAGGCACCCCCTTTCACCTCCCTGAGTCCCGACGCCAATGCCATAATTCGTAACAAACAAACACTGTATTCTTCCTCAGGCACCCTCAACACAACTACATAATGAAAGACTTCACGCTCCTCATCGCTCTGTACCACGGCTTGGAGCTGCTGGTCCAGCACGGCTCCAGAGTATTCCTCAACTTCTTCGACGAGCACCCAGAGAAGTCCTGGATACAGACTGATGATCAGCTAACTGCGTTGTTGGAAAGGCTACGAGATGACCTAGGAATCAATCCTTTGTCGTTGGACAGGAGTATACTGCCTGATGGGACAGTACCAGAGGTGAATGTTGGTGTAATGATTAATATAGTCGTGTAGTATCGTGGATATAAGATATTTTTTATTAAAATTGTAAGGCTCGCGTTTGACCTCTATCTCAGGCTCTCAGCTGAAGCTGATGCTGATGGACCACGTGAATTTGTTGTGGTGTTTATTATTAAGCAAGTTCAAAATAAAACGTGTCGTGAATGCAATAACTACACGCTGCAAACGTTGACTATTTATTATTTGAGACCGATGTTTTTGTAAACGCATTCTCGGACTACTTCTGTGAAAAAAAGACAAGAAATATAATTTGACACTTGAAAAAAATATTGTTTTAATATACTTTTTTTTTGTTTTCTTTTTCTAGATGCCAAAAGACTTATGCTTCGGTCATCCTAAGTTTGATAAACTTAAAGAAATAATGACGGATCATTTTACTAAAGCTCAACTCAAGAAACAAGATACAAAAGCAATAGGTACAGATTTTTTATCCCTAACAAAAAACAAACACACATCCAAACATCAAACCCTTTTAATCATCTCCTTAAATATCTCTTTCGTATGTCTCTTGATTTCGAAATAGTAACAATAAATTGTACTCCGTAAAAGAATGCCTAGTGCTATAGTGTCTCTTGATCATGTGCACTGGTTTTATAAAAGTTTGTCCTGAGTTTGATGTGCAGTATGCATTAAAACAAATAATAAAATAAATTATGTGTCCCCAGTATTCTGCGAGTACCGTGAGAGCGTGAACTTGGTGCACTGTTTATTGCTGCAATGTCGCCCGCTCATCAAGCCACAGATGTTTGTAGGACAAGGCGCTTCGGGTAAGATAACTTCGTTCGAGCTATATAAGAATAAATCTTTGTCGGTTTCTGGCAATCTTTGTTTTGTATTGAACTTAAAACTTACAATCCTCAATCAATCAAAATCGACTTGCTTCCAAGGTCCTCAATTGTACAATAAACTAAATAGGAAATTGAAATTTTACTCTTTTACGACCTTCTCTCTTAAAAAGTCTGTGTCAAACTTTCTGCTTACCCAGAATTATTTAGATACAGAACGTCTGCTTTTTTTCAGATAATAACCCCTAAAACTTTCAGTTAACTCACCACATATCATAACACCATCGACAATACACACACAAATAATAAATAAATGGTCACACTTAGAAAATAATATTCATAAATATAGAATGAATGAACTTTTGTTAAAATAAAATAGTTCAGTAATTTTTAAAATAGACAAACAATTCTTATGTTAACTTTGCTTTAACAAGCACTTGCTCTACCTGCATTTAATTATTATGTAAAGAATATGAATGTATGGGCTTGTGCCACTACCCTTAATACAAGTTTTTCAGTAACTTAGTAAGGGCGCTGGTTGCAACACCTACCAATTTTTGTTATAATGTAATGTAACTTAAAATAATATTTTATGATTTTAATAATAACATTGTAATTTTATTGGCTGAATAAATTATTAAATCAAATACGTCGAAAAGTACGATATTGATAATGACCGTATTTTTCAATAATTAATATAATTTATTCCGTCTAGCCCGAAAATCTAGATAATTATATTACTTGTTCAAATATACAAAATATAGAAATCTCACCAATTCTGCTAAATGGGGTTTGTGGGCCTGCTTATAAGTCAATAGAACCATCTAGTAATCGCTGTTATATTTCTAGCAGTCTGTTTATTTAGTCACTGGACGTTGAAGCGTAGCCTGTGTCTATTCTGTACATATGACTTGACATCACACTTTCATATTGATTTTGTAGGCAAGGACGGCAAAACAGTAGTATCCCAGAAGCAGCAGATGCGTGTGATGCGCAACTTCCGCGAGGGGCTGTGCAACGTGCTGGTGGCCACCTGCGTCGCTGAGGAGGGACTGGACGTCGGCTCCGTGGACCTCATCATATGCTTCGACATATCCACCAAGTCGCCCGTACGGCTTGTGCAGAGGTGAGCCTACTCAATGAACTATTCTTATAGCAAAATGTAGGTATAATAAAATAACTGAAACCTTGAAGGGGTTGTTGAACGCATCGCTGTCTCGCTTCTTTGTGCCGGACAATTACTGTTACTACAATTACTCCGTGTCGCACCGTTGCGCGTGCTAAGTCTCCAATTCCTCGAACTCTGGTTGCACTTAATGATCTCTTGTATTTTAATCCAACAAGCGATCTGTTTGCGGATGAATGGACGAAGATTTTATTGGCATGTCAGAAGTACTGTGAGAGGGATTCATGATAGAGTACCTAATCTATTATATTTTTTTAAATTTATCTTTGTTTGTGTTTAGTAGTTTTTGTGCTTTAGTTACTGTAATTGGTTTTAAACCGTTGTAATAATAAAAAAAGAAATACTATGAGACCAAAGTTAACATCAATCAATCTGCTTCCCTGTTCCCTTCTGTTATGGTCGGAAATCAGTCTAAACCAGCCGTACGGAATTTCGGGAAATCCTCTTAGTGCTCCGCTACTCCTCTGTGCGTTGTCTGTCAGTTACTCAATCAGTCAGCAACTGAAGAATTTTATATATACGTATAACAGAATAAACGCAATTCCTGAAAGTAGTTGGTTCAGAATATAATAACAAGTTAAAACAATCTTTCTATCAAGGAAATTTGAGCCCTAACTCAGAGCGATAAAGCCTACCTAAGACGAACAACTGAATTTGTAGTAATCATCACGGCTCAGATGCACACACATGTAAATAATACAATGCATTTTACATTTGAGGTAGGGCGCGTTAAATAAGGGAATTCAAACCTTAAGTCCAACTAATAAGGCTTATTTAAATGCACGACCGGCTTTGTACTCCGTTTGCCATTTTGAATTGTTGAGAAATGCCAAAATACTAGATAAAGATATGGTACGTGTTCTGCAAATGTAATAGTAATGTGAAAGAATGAGATACACGAATTTACCGGCGCTTAGCCAAGGTTTAGTCCGGAAGTAATATTCGGTGGATAATGTTGTGAAATATGTTTTTTTCCGTGCGCGAGAGCGTGCGCTAGATAAGCTTGATATTAATTTAATTAACCGTGCAATAAAATGCAGTGAATATGACAGAGGACACTTTGGAAATGAAATAAACAAAGGGACGAAGAACTAGTGTCATTGCGCGTAAAAAGTTCAGTTCTGTAACTCCTTATTTAATATAATTTCCATTTTTCACATGTAATAAATTGTAAAAACTACTTATCAAGAGGTGATAATTATCGCGAAAGTACGTATCTGAGATAACTACTACGCCAAGGAAAGCGGGCGGCGCACTTTGTTTGTGATTACATCGTAGACAGGTAAAAATTCGGTTTTTATCATTATAAATGCATCCTCATAACTAAGTCTAATATCCTAGATTCGTGATGATTGATAAGTTTGATTACCTACTTAAAACAATCGTAAAAATAAACAAAATTATTCAAAGCCGCCAGTCCAAAGCCTGTGCAAGTGTGTGTGATGGGAACACTCTAAATACCTAAATGAAGACGACTGTGGTCAAACGCTCTCTTTCTTAATACACACATAAGACCGAGACAGTGATATCTATTTTCTTTATCTTATGTATGTATTCAGAAAGAGAGCGTCTGACCACAGTTGTCTTCACTTAGGTGTTTAGTGTTGCCTCCATGTTCGAGACATTGCATGAGTGTGCGTAGTGACTTTGTAGAACGTGCGAACGTTTTACGTCTAATAAGGATAAGTATTTTATAAAAAAATGCTAGGTTTGGTTTAACTTTATTTAATTAGGGATGTTGTTTTAATTTAACTAGTTGACCCGCGCGACTTCGTCTGCGTCAAATTTTTCATAAATGCTCCGCTTCTATTGGTCTTAGCGTGCGCGTCTCGATAAATGGGCTATCTAACACTGAAATAATTTTTCAAATCGGACCAGTAGTTCCTGAGATTAGCGCGTTCAAGAGATTAGTATAGAAATATATAATTATATTCTAATTGGGGTGTCTGAGGAATTGCGCTTAATCTGTTACACGTTGCATTGATTACACCATATTTGTAACTTATATATACAATGGCGTGTTTGTTTTTCTAGCGACTTCTACCGAATAACGAAGGAAAGGTGTTTCACGATAAGATTTTTTTTTTTTTTTTTTAACTGGCATTTTTTCTACTAAGGTGTGGACGTACGGGTCGAGAGCGTGGAGGGCAAGTCTTTATTCTTGTCACAGAAGGCAGAGAACACCAGGTAATTCGTTATAGTATTTTTTACACAAATACAACAATGAAACAAAAGTAAAGAAATGTCCTCAAAAGAATAGTTATCGACTGCTTTAATATAGGGAGCGTGAAGAAACTTTATGTGGCAGCGCAGAAGCGTCAACGTGAAATATGTATAAGAAAGTTCCAAACACTAGATGGCACAGTCAGTGATCGCACGCCGTACACGTCCCTATAATACCAGTAGTCCAGTTAAAATTAACCCTTAACAAATGCAGCGCTGTGCAAGATTTATTAAAGATGTTAAAAATGGATTTAGCTTACATTTAGAAGTAGTTTTAATGTATGTAAAATTATATATTAAAAAAATATACGAAGTAATGAAATATACGAGTATGTTTTTTTAGTGGGTTTTCATGGCTCGAAATAATTTCGAGTAATGATTATCGATTAAATTTAAAATACCAAAATGTAGATCATTGCCGGGTGGGAAATAGTTTCTTTATATTTGAATAAGGGTTAAAAATCTCGAAATGGGAGATATTCGGCAATAAACTTGTATAAACTTTTATTACGACACCCTAAAACTTGTCGCAAAATCTACTACGATATTACTACAACTACTACAAACTACGATAAGCAGGTTTTGAGACAAGTTTTAGGGTGCCTAAATAAAGGTTATACAACTGTATAGCCGACTATCTCTCATTGAAAATGAAGCCTGTAGGATAAAAATAATTATTTTTATAGAGGACATAAAAAAAATCTATCATTTTTTTCTCTTTTAGACGTTAGTAGAATGTATGCGACAAAGAGACGGGCTCAACAAAAAGGTTCTCCAATCGAAAGAGGTTGAAAACAACCTATACAAAATAAATCCAAGAATGGTACCGCATGACTTTACGCCGCAGTGCCAGAAGATGTTTATCACGGTCGAGAAGAAACAGGACCCCAAGGAGAAGAATAAAGAAGGGAATGACAAGGCTAAGAAGGTAAGAAGAATATTTGGATAAAAAAGCAAAAAGTGTAGAAATCTGGGGGTATAAAAAGCCATGGAACTAAAAAAGACGGATACAGGGCCGGACGCGAGGGAACTCGAAGTACCTCGCCTCGGATTGGCATTATTGGCGTATTTTTTACTACATACGAAAAAAAAAACATTAGACAAGATGTTTCGTAAGTTTTCTTGAAATACAGGGGTGCGTGGACAGATGTTTGGTATTCATGGCAAGTTTAGCGAAAGTCCACAAATTGGAATCTGTGATATCTGAATGCCAAAGTAGAATATAACTAAATTGATACCTTAAAATTTCCCCATCATTTCAACTTGACCAGAGATCGGGCGTAGTGCTTTGAAAGGAAAAAGGTGAGGCATAGGCCTAGGAGTGACACAATAAACTATAAAAAACATACAATAATTATTATTAGTTATTAATAATAATTATAATAATGGCTTAATAGCCACGAGCCTCGACCAACACCTTAGGAGGCTCTCGTTGGGCAGCTGGATCAAGGGCTTGATTCAGAAAGCGGTACTTCTGGACACGGCTCGCATTGTCAGGAGGTTCCTTTCTCTGGAGCCCTGACCACCGGTAGCTTGGACAGTTGGACCCTGTTCCCGATATCGGTGGGCTACTATTTTAATATTTTTAAATGTTTTTTTATTAATTTTATTCAAATATTTAAAAATATATATATATACAACGTTGATACGACAGAGGGGCTTTCCTTGAAACTGCCTATACTAGGTACCATTTTCAAGCTCTGTACCAAAAATAAATTAATTAGGAGCAGTAGTTTAGTCGCAAATGATTTTTAAAGTTTTTGCACGGTTTGAACACGATGTATCTTTTCTAACAGCTGAATATCGTCTAAGCATAGGTCATGCACCTTACAACGATGAATCTACGATGCGTTGTTGCCGCTCTGACGCATGTCGAAGGACATTCACTAAAAATTGGCAATGCAAACAAGGAAGCAATCAATACACACACACTTGCACTTTCACTACGAATGCGACGAACGTAGCGCATTTGAATGAAACAGAACTAGGTCAGTTAGTTGCATCCTTGTTTTTTTGCGATCGGTAAGTGGGGCCTGCGGCCTGCTCAGTGACGCCGACGCTGTCGTTTCGGAACGTAGGGTTTGTGGAATTCGCGCGCAAAGAATTGTGATTTTATTTTGTTATTGTGAGAGGACACGTAACTTGGGATTATTATTATTTAGTATTTGTGTTTTTTTTTTTGTTGTGATTGACTGTTTTTTATGGTGATAGGACACGTAACTTGGGATTATTATTATTTAGTATTAGTATCTCCGGACCTCACTCCCATGGATTTCTTTTTGTGGGGGTACATTAAGGGTGAAGTGTATGCCTCAGAGGTAAATATAATTGATGAGTTAAAAAATAGGATTATTTTAGCATTTCACAAATTAAAGTGCTTAGCGACGGACAGTGATCTAATTAGAAAAATAAATAACAATATTCTCCGTCGGTATAATTTGTGCATCAATGTAAATGGAGGACACATCGAAAATTTTAAAATTTTGTGTGTTTGTTTTTGTGCGCGTACTTCGAAACGTTACCTAACATAAAAGCCAGTGCGAGCGGAGGCCTAAGTCGCCGGCCGCCACCCCGGCCCGGCCCCCACCGAGCACACGAGATACCGCACACCGCGCTCCGGCGCGCGCGCGACGTTGCCGCTTTGTTACCTAGCGGTATCTAAGGTCAGTGTCTTTTTTTTTACAAAGGGTGGTTGCGTTTTATTCGGATTTGCAAGCTATTTAGTTTGTTTGAAAAAAATATTTTCTCATTTATGGCGCTTTTTGTTTTTGTACCGTATCGAATTAATACTGTACACGTATAGTATACGTAGTTTAATTTAATGCCCCTCTGTCGTATCAACTCTGTATATGTATAGTTAAATGAATAAAGGAGATTATAATAATTTACAGAATCAAAAAGATTTGCGAACAATGCTGTTATCAAGAGCCTCTACAAGCAGTTCCGGATCTTCAAACAAGGACGTGGACAGCGGTAATCTGATCACTGAGAACGAATTTCAAGAGTTGTTCCCCGAAGGCTATTGTGACACTACATTGTTTGCCAAGCCAAAGGAGTTTTGGACTATGAACAGAGGTAAGTTACTATAGAAAATGGATAGATAGATAATAGTAAAAGAATCCCAATTGACGCAGCGTTGATAGGTTTCCATAAATGTGGACTAAACTCTTGCTAAAGGTCATGGGATTACCCTAAAAGCGCCCAAGACCGGTTTTTAAGAGAATACTTAGGGGAAACGAAGTCCAAACGTGTACATTTTTAGGCTGTAATTATTGAAAGAAATATACTTTTCTATCTAAACAATTACTCAGATATTTAAAAATAATATCAAAAATCATAAATAATATTTTTTCAGAGAAAATAAATGATCTTGCTGCATCAGAAGAAACCGGATTGAAACTGTCAAAATGGTTGGAATGGCAGCGAAGTCTACAGAAAACTGTCAACATAGACCACTCGAGGGATTCAGAAATATTAGCAGAATTGTTGCAGTTCAGTGATGCCAAACGATTTGGAATGGCCCCATCTACGCAAAATCCATGTAAGTACAAACCTAACAATCTTCACTGAGATACAACCTGAAAAGCTGACATATAACGCGAGTCTTAATTATTAATTTCCAGGTTTCGGCAGTCAGGAACTACAGTCACAACCAGCTATGTTTTCGTCTCCTGCTAAAACAAAACAACCAAACATGTTCTCGTCTCCTGCTAAATCGATACCAGCCATTTTTATGTCGCCAGCTAAGTTGAAGCAGCCTCTAGTTTTAACGTCTCCAGGCAAATCAAAACAACCAAATAAAAAGAAACAAAAAGTTCCTCTGAAACCTTTCGATAAAAAAGATGGTGACATAAGAGCTCTCTTCAGTACTGCTACTAAATCTACCAAAAGTTATACCAAACTTATTAATGATTTAGGTCTTCAAAACGATGGTAGCGTACCTACCCGTTTGATAAGCTTACTTGTAGACCTGAGTTTAGATAACACTAATGCTCCTAATACTTGTTACGTTTGCCAAAATATTTGCGATTGCTCTCATTTAAAAAGTATTAGAGAAGAGAAAAAAGTTTCAAAGGTGTTACTAGAGTCTATCAAAGAAACTAAATTACCAGAAATTAATCTAATTGACGACTTTGACACAGAAACTATATTGAAATGTGTCAATAAATCTGACGAGGATAAACATAAAGTCAATGATTTCCATTCGGAAATAGATTTGGGCATAGATTTTCTTTGCACCGATCCTGAACTTGACATTAATGAGGAAAATAAACAAAATCTTTCCGCGAGTTCGGATAATTTCGATATCGGTGATATTGCTGACATATTTGCTGATGATAGCAGCCCAGAGGAAGCTATGGAAAAAGACATCACAGTCAAACACGATCTGGTGGAAGTTCAAGATTCATTGGGCTGCAGCATAATATTTTCTGATAGTAGTCCTCGAAAAGCTATAGAAAGCGCTGTCAAAGCCGAAGATAGGGACACAAAGAACATAAAAGAAGATGAAATTACAGAAAGAAACCATGTAGTCAAAGAGGAGCCAGTCGATTTTAAACAATCATTAGGCAACAAAATAATATTTGCTGACGATGAACTAATATTTGCTGACGATGAACTAATATTCGCTGATAGTTGTCTAGAGGAAGCTATAGAACGAGAAAAGTCAATAGAAGTTCTAAAAGGGGAAAACTTTATCAATGATGAATGTATAGATAGAAGAAACGTAGTCAAAGACGAGCCTGCGGAAGTTAAAGAATCACTAGGCTCTAAAATAATATTTGCTGAAGAAGTAACTGAAAGACAGAACACAGTCAAAGATGAACCTAAAGAAAGAGTAACTAACGTCAAAGACGAAGAGCCAAAGAAAGCTAAAGAAACATTGGGCTTCTTTGGTTTGGACAGCATCGATGACATATTTGCCGACGATGAAATTGATAATACACCACCAGAACCGACACAAAAGAAAACCAACACAAATAATACACAAAATAATAAAATTCACAAATCTCCTTCTGTAGAATATCCACTGAGTCCCTCAATTATATCTGGTAGAATAATACCAATGCCGACTTCGCCAATACTTTGCAGTCAACCTCGTAAATTCCAATTGAGCACCAAAAAAGATCGGCCCCGTAATTCAACACCTAACATAAGTTGCAGAAAACAATTGATTAAAGATTCAACAAACAATAACAAGTTAATGGCAGCGCCTTCTATAAGACCGGAGACTTCCATGAGACATAGTATTATAGATACAAGCAATGAAAAAAGTTTGATGACGATAACACAACTAGTAGATATGATCAATAAAACTGATGGTAATGCATCTGTATTAAAATCCGCTTCTGATAGAGTAGCCCCAGAGAAAGAAAGAAGTGTGTCTCCGATTCTTTTGACACAGGCTGATAAAAAGAAATCAGCAGTTAAATCGAATAATCATGACAAATCTATAGCATCTACATCACAAAAAAATATCTCTCAAACAAGTCTTATCATACTGGATAGTGACAGTGATTCTGATAGCACGCAATTATATGACCCGACAGACTCGAATGAAATTGGTGGCTATAAGAATAAATCTTTGAACCAAACCAATGCCAGCCTATTAGGAGGTAAAAGAAAACGGGACCTGGATGATAGCATCATAACAGCTTCACCCTATTTCAATAAGAAACAGAAGTTAGATAGTGAAACAGACAAACAAGTGTCGTTGCAGGCAAAAGTGTTAGCAGTGATGAAAAGGAATAAGAATATGACTGTAAAAAACGATAAAACTATTTTAAGTTGCGTAGTATCACAACCGAGTTTTGCCACACAAAAAGAAAACAAGAACCCTCAAATTTTAGAAGATAACAATAAAAATGACGACACTGATAAAAATGATATTCTGAATATGCTTCAAATGTTTAGAAGAGATAACAAACTTGAGGTAGATAAAAGTAAAATAAATGCAGTATTCAAAAGTCCCACTAAGTCTGCATTATGTGAAAATAAACGAAAGCTGGCATTTGATGATAGCGACGATGATTTTGTTGGCGACGAAAAGAATGATCACACAAACCATATAGAGCACAAACAGAATGACAATACGTATAGATCTACAACGAATCATAAGGTTCGGAAAGTAAGTTATTTCACTATTTATTATTAAGGTGAATGCTCCAGGGTAGCCCGCGAAATTCAAATATTTTTATGTTTTTTGCAATTTGCCGGTCAGTGTGAAGCTGTATGTGGACCAAATGCGATCTGCGACCGTAACGCGTATTTATAAAATGGTTATATTTCTTTAGATAAATACGCGTTACGGTCGCAGATCGCATTTGGTCCACATACAGCTTCACACTGACCGGCAAATTGCAAAAAACATAAAAATATTTGAATTTCGCGGGCTACCCTGGAGCATCCACCTTAAGGACAAATAACTTGAAATGCCGGTGTCCCCCCCCACCTATGATTATACCATTTTCTAATGTAGGTGTAACCCAACCCTTCGGGATTTTTATGCGCTTCTCATCATTTACGAAAATAAAACATCTCAACAGTAACGCTTAGGTACCGTGAGATTGTTTTGAAATGCAAGTCATAAATAACAATTAAAATCTTCCCCGATTAACACGTATGTTTTTTAACGCATTTCTCATCTACTTCAGAAAAATAAGAAAGGCAACGAGTTCTTGGACATGGAAGCTGAACTATCCGACGACGGCCACAGCGCTGACGAGCTCTCTGACGACAGTGTCGGCAGTATTATCGACTTCATATGCGACGACGACAACGTCACTCATCACGAGGACATACAGGCTGTCTACTTGAAGTCTATCAAGTAAGTGAGCAAGTAACTCGAGTTATTGAAGATGACGTGAACGTATCCGCAATGTAATGCCACTTACATGCGTTGCTTGGAGTTGGAGTTTGCGACACCATATTGGATTTATCCATCATGACGGTACTCGGTTATCGATCTTGCCGTTGTGATTATTGTCGGTGGGTAGAGCTGTAGGTGCTACTATGTAGATTTTGTTTATGGGCTTGTTATTGGAGGGGAAATCAAAATGACTTCTCCGCTCTGGGCGGAGCGTGACGGAGTGTTAAAAACCCGCCCGTGTTCCGTCAAAAACCCCCCAACCTTGTAACTATTTTGAACAATTCCGCAACCCTGAATTGATGGGTTGGTATTCAATTATATGAATTACATTATTTTGTCGTTTTTTGAAAGTTTCAAGTCGTTCAGTGGGCAAACACATGAGCATCTTTGAATCAAGTATGTCGTAAATTATTCTCTCAATTTTCAGGAGTCCTGTAAGAGGAGGCGGTTTTAAAATACCGGAGTTGCCAGCGAGGTTCAATAAGGAAGAAATTTTATCACAATATGTTGAAGAAGATTCTTATGAGATGGTATGTTCTGGTCTACAATAGCTTTAGAAAAGATAACATTATTATTTTTTCTTTGTCATTTAATTACATTGTTTTCTTTTCACAGGATAGCTTCTGCGTCGACTCTCACATTGGTTTAACACAAGCACACGAAGTTTCGGAGCTAGAGTTAGCAGAAATGAAATTAGAACAAGAACGGAAAACCAAGAAAAAGTTCCGTCGAATATGTACGCAAGATGACAGCCCAGATGTCACGGTGATAAAGAAAAATAAACCTAAGAGAAGACTGATTGATAGTGATTCAGATGATAGTACGTGAAGTTAAATTGTCAGTAAATTGATGGTGCTAAACTAGGCACACTGAACTAGGACTGAGCGTGTGTACTAAGACTGAACTATAAATAAATTGTGAAGCTAAAAATGATTAAAACTCGTCTCTAGACAAGATATGCTTACTCATAGAGGCCCTTCCGCTTTCACGATACACTTGTATGCATTAAGCATCACATTCATTCAAAGCTGTATTCGGTCAGGCGAGGGAACGCAATTGTAGCAATCGATTCTACATAAAGCTCTTTTCTGATTCCATAGTGTGCCATAATATTGTTCCAAGAGTCATGTTGAATGCATGTCAACATTTAATGATGAACTGTTGAAAATATGTCAGTGCAGTACAAGAATCTATGGACAGGTATCCAGCCGGCCTGGATGTTACTCTTACTGTGATATAGCTAAATAATTATAGTAATGATACTTTGTATTAATGATTTTGATACATAAAATCTAAGTGCAACTTGTAATTTATTATGTTTAAATGCTATGTAATGAATAATTCTTTATAATTTGTGTTAATCATGTTGTATATAAGATGTGAAATAAAACATATTGTCACTTATTAGTTAGTTTTATTCCGATCTCCGTCACAATCAACTATTTACGAAATAATCAAAGTATAAAGTTCAGTTCTTGCAATGAAACATGAGGTTGGTTTTTGAGCATATGGTTTACATACCCCACACTTTTATATTTATAAAAGGTTTCGACGCATTTGCGCACCTCTCTAAATTCTCTACCTACTAGGCCGGTATTACCCCACATGATCGATGTATTAATCGACTATTATAAATTATTAGAATCATCTATAACTGCTGATATTAACAAGCAGCGAAGAAAAATTGAGAATTAACCTTGTGCTAGTCTACTAATATCAAGACCGCATGCTGCATCGGTTATCACGACAGGTCAATCGGCAATCAGACGACTGACGTTGGAAAATTATGTTTTAAAATGTTAATTCGTTCATCAGTACAAATAACTATTAAATGAACAAAAAAAAAATTAAAAACCTTCGTTCGTGCTTAACCTGTAAAATAATAAACGCAATATAGCTTAAGGTGGATGCTCCAGGGTGGCCCGCGAAATTCAAATATTGTTATGTTTTTTGCAATTTGCCGGTCAGTGTGAAGCTGTATGTGGACCAAATGCGATCTGCGACCGTAACGCGTATTTATCTAAAGAATTATAACCATTTTAATCATCAATATAGCCCTCTAAGTTCATGTAGTTCGAAAGAATGAATATTTCAGAAATAATCAATCTTTCGGACTACATGAACTTAGAGGGCTATATTGATGATTAAAATGGTTATAATTCTTTAGATAAATACGCGTTACGGTCGCAGATCGCATATGGTCCACATACAGCTTCACACTGACCGGCAAATTGCAAAAAACATAAAAATATTTGAATTTCGCGGGCTACCCTGGAGCATCCACCTTAAGGGGACATTTTATCATCATTACGAACAACTTTTCCTATCCAACCAACACTGAAATTGCAAAAAATATCGAGTGCCCCATACATTTGTACTAAACAGCTAATTTTTGGTCTAATAGTAAAAGTTTTTTTATATAATTATGAGTACAATGTCCCCTAAGAGGAATAGGGTATTTTACTAAAAAAATCTAATTAGTCCGTCTGATAGATTTTCAAAAAATATTGGACACGTATTTTTTCTTTTTTCACGTAAACAAATTAATAATAAAGAGGATACAGCGAGTTGAAGACATGCGTGACGTCATATGGCTTGGTAAAAATGTACCAAATTTACCAAGCCAGATGACGTCACGCGTGTCTTCAACTCGCTGTTTCTCCTTCATTTTTTGTTTACGTGAAAAAAGAGAAAATACGTGTCCAATATTTTTTGAAAATCTATCAGACGGACTAATTAGATTTTTTTAGTAAAATACCCTATTGCGTTTATTCTGTTACAATTTGTATACTCCCAAATCCAAACCTCATGTCTCGTCACGAAATCTGTCTAACTATAATAAAATTTTTTAAACGTCTTTTGTTAATCAATAATAATATTTCACTCGTCCGAGGTCTTTGACTCAACTTCTTTGGGCTGCCTTCCTTTGTGAAGATCTTCAAACTCGGCTTGGAGATCTGCATACCTCTTCTGTAATTGTTTCTCCCTGTCCGTTTGGCGATTGACGTCTTCTGTCAATGACTGGAATGACAACAAAGATTGTTAGTTTTCTTTTTTTTTGCTAGAAAAAGCATTGAGAATAACTTCGCGGCGGCTTAGGTATGAGTGATAAAGAGGATTCTTATTTAAAGCACTGGCCTCAGAGGACAGTATTTAGGCCTAAAGCCTTTACCTAGACATGGTCAAAACAAGAAATATAGCGCACAACTTACTTCTATTCTACGTGGAATGGCTGCTTTTTCTTGGTCGGCAAGGAACTTGAATGTGGATAGCTCCAAATTGGCCTGTTCTACCTGATCCTGTAACTCTTGGAACTGCTTGATCAGGGATGCTGCCCGACTTTGATATCCACCTAGAAAAGATAGTAATGTACAAACATAAACTGACACATTCTTGAGACAGTGTTTTTTAAGGTTCCATAGCCAAATGGCAAAAAACGGAACCCTTATGGATTCATCATGTCTGTCTATCCGTATGACACAGCCACTTTTCTCCGAAACTATAAGAACTAGACTGTTGAAAATTGGTAAGTAGATGACATCTACTTACCAATTTAAAAATAAAACCTTAATGGTGTCCACAAAATACATTGTATTCTGTGGGCGGCTCAGCGACAGCGGAGGCTTAGTAATAGGGTTCCGTTGGATAAGGAAAAGAAACTACTCAGAAAGTATAGCGTCAACCTTCCTGCAGTAGGTAACATTTACAACACGTACCTGTCAAAACCCTAAGTTTCTTCTCCATTTTGGAACATTTTTTGGCTTCTTTGGCCATGTGACTTCTGTTCTGTTCCAGCCTTTTCTCGGCCGATTCCAATCTGTCTTTCTTACTAGCTAAGTTGGCACGTGTGTATCTGTTTTGACCTGGTAGGAAGAGCACCTGAAACAGAATAAATAATGAATGCTTGGAGTTTTGAGCTTTTTAAAACAACAAAGGTACACAAAAACGAACAAGACACGAAAACAGCCTTTTAGATTGTTTATCACATTTTTTACCCGACTGCGAAAGAAGTAGGGTTATGTTTTTCGAGTGTATGTATGTATGTATATTTCTTTGGCACGCCCTATAGCCTAAACGGCTTGATGAATTTTAGCTTGAGAGGTGTCGTTAGATTCGTATTTACTGTGAGAGTGACACTGGGTATATCAAAATGAAAAAAAAGGCGAATTTTTGGCGCCAAATAAAGAAAAAAAAACAAAACCTATCAAGATAAAGGGATCGAGGAGACGATTCCAAAAAAGTAACTCAATAAACTGTAGGAAATAAAAAAAAAACAAGTCGCTTTTGAAGCAGTCTGATGCAGTTCAATCACTGATCCAATGCCACCAACTGCATCAGACTGCTTAAAAGGTGTCTTGTTTCGAACTTTTTAGTCGTTTTTAGCAAACGGGTTTTTTGACAAAGTAAATTTTTTTTTTACTGTAGATGTTCAAATCTTTGTAGTCCAAACATAGAGGGTCAACACTGTTAATTTCCCACCTAAACGGAAAGTAATAATGTTGTGCTCCTCTATCCTATTTCCTCAGTCAGTCAACCATAAAAGTGGTATATGACTAAACAAAGATTATTTCTACCGGGTGTATCTGACATCGACGCACAAACGATTTCCAGGGGTCCAGGACATGATTCTGGACACCCTGGAGTTGGAATTTTTCGTCGGCTTTTTCTTCATTTTTTCATATTTTTTAGGAGTTTTTTTTACTTTAGACTGCTCATAATCGTTATTCTGACCTAACCCAATAAGATTTTTAATTAAAAAGTCATTAATTCACTATTTTCACAAAAAAAAGCAATGTAAATAAAACTTCAAATTAGGTAGCTATCAGCTGTGCAAAGTTCAAACGAAAGGTCAACGCATGCCAAGTAGGTACCTGCGAGTGAGCATGTCAAAGGCACCGCTCAAAAATACCGACTAACGACTGCCGTCATTAGAAAATAATACGTATCACAACAAAATAAAGTAAGCGATTTCCAACATTAAAATAATTGCTTAAAGACGCAAATCGGTTATTTTGTTGTGTGTCGCCAAATCGTATTTTCTTATAGCGGCAATACGTAGCGCGCTCTTTGACATGCCGACAATCGAGCCGAACTAAGTACCTATTCTGTTGAACAGAGTGTAAGGGGCGGTTCAGTGTCTCGCTTAGTGGTGATGGTGACACCTGACCGAGATTTTTTTTTAAGTGAAAGCTTCTTTAGCGACGTTGTGCACTTTTTTTGTGATGGGTAAAAAAATGTTAAGCTCGCGTCAAGACACGTGACCCTGGTGAAAATGCGTGAGATGGTGACCTGATCGAAAATTCGTAAGACGGAGGGAGAGAAGCACGTATTCAAGTTTTCACTTCTGCCGGCACTCCCGGAGTTTTTACTATTAATAGGCACACGTTTCACAAATCATAATAAGGCTTAAGTTAATAAAATAAGTAATGTTACGCTTATCTCAATTGGTTCGGTTTCTTGCAGCTTGGGTTCTCTTAGATCTTAATCTTTTTTTAAGGCGATCAAGTAACTAGGTACATGGTTAAGTATTTCAACAAAAAAAAATCATTCAATAAATAAATAACCACCCATGATAGTTCCGCCACTGTACTGCACGTAGGTATGTCGGCGAAATCAAAAGAGAGTTCGAAAAGAACATTTCGTGATGGATTTTTGCCAGTTTCTTGTTGACGTTGATCGCGAACGAGTGTGCTTTTTGTGAAAGTCTGTTTTCGGAACGTTAGAGAAGATAAGTTTTAGTTTGATCCCAAAACTAATTTTCTCTCTGTGTTTGTGTGTCTTATTTGAAAATGTCATCTGGACTTGTGGAATCGGTGGATCGGTAGATTCGGCCCGCCCGGAGCCATTGCCAGCTCACTCACCAGACTCGACCCCATTCGATTTTTTCTTTGGGGTTACGTCAAGGACAAGTGTTTGTGTCCGAGTGCGCTTCCGCAGCCGAGATGAGGAATCGCGTCGTGCCTGTGTTTGCGACGTTGCGTGAGGAGTGTGCTCAGGACCCAAAGTTTCTGCTCCGTGTCCACGTTGAAACTCTGGGCCGTGCTCAGATATGCGAGCGTGCTAGCGGCGGCCACTTCGAACCCAGGGGTGAGCGACCTTAAGGTGAGTTAGTAGTAGGTAGGTACTTACATTATCGGATCTCAATGTAGGTAGGCCGAAGCGTAACCAACGAAACTAAGCCTAAGCCTAACTATTACTAAGCCTCCGCTGTCCGTCCGTCCATAGGACTAGGTAATTTACGGGGGCTCGCATACAAGAAGCGTGTTTTTTGAGTTATGGTACTTACAGAACCCTTTGTTTGAGAGTCCGACTCGAACATGGCCGGCTTTGTTATCAATTCTTATCAGAATCGCGTTCGTGATTTTAAGAGAGCATGTTCCACAAGGATGTATTCCAGCGACCCATCCAAGGTGACCTTGTTTGGGTGAATTCATAGGTACAAAATTCGCGGATGGAAACCAAGCTCCAACCAAGGTCACCTTGGATTGGACATTGGATTCGGTAAGTACATCATTGTGGAACATGCTTAAGCTTATGACTCCTTAACTTCTGCGTAAACATGTCAGTTGTTGTCGGCTACGGGTGTTATTCGTCGGTACTTAGGTACTTTCTAAGTGAGTGAGGCGGTTAAGTAGTTACCTACGATACCGGATCTCAATGTAGGTACTTCAAGCTTATTTCTTATAATCAATCCTTATCTGAATCATTATTTTAAGAGATTAATCTTATGGCTCCTTCTCTTATTTCTTCAAAAACAAGTTCTTACCATCAGCAGGTTAGTATTTTTGAGTGATAAAAATGATTCATTTTATGAGATAGGTATTATTGTTGTGTCAAAGTGACTTAGATAGTTCATTAGTTTATACCTACGTGACCGGATCTCAATGAAGGTACCTACTTACAAGTTTTGTTTTTCGTTATCTTATGAATCCTTATCGGAATCGTGATTTTAAGAGACTAAAGACTAAGCTTGTGGATGCTTTTCTTCTCTTGAATTCTGCATAAACATGTTCCTACCATCATTAGGTACCGTAGGTATTTCTGAGTGATTAAAAAATGATTTTATGTGATATTGTGGTCGCCGATAGGTAGGCGATATTCGTAGGTAAGTACATTTAACGACAGAAGCTCGCGCGGCGTCGCAGCTTTGAGAGTGTTCAAGAAGTGTAGGTACGTACTCCGTACAACGCTCTCGCGCGTTTGGATCGCGTTGTTCACAATACATTGCGCGCTCGAAAATGTCAATTTCTGTAACCGATCATTAGCGAGATTAATGACTTCCACAATTTGATTAGTGGCATCAGGTGTAGCCTTTTCGCGAAGTTTGCGTTACGATGTCCCGGACACCCTGTATGTGAACCTTCAGTAGTTGTAGTCCCAACTGGTATACATACCTCTTTCATGGCCGATTGTAGATACTTTTGAATTATATTTTTTTTTATGATTTCACTTGGGAGAGGGCGCTGGCTCCTGACATACAGGTACACCTAGTTTAGGAGTCAGAGGCTTCAAACAAGTTTTTTGTATCCTATTATGTCAAAACCAATTGTATTTGTTTTAGTTTAAAGTTTCCTTCATATGTTTTAATTTGGTGTACAATAAAGTATATATAAATAAAGAAATATTATTATTATTATTATTATTACTTACTTGTGCAAGACACTCCTCCCACACTTGCGTGTAGGCGTCCATGCTCAGCTCTCCGTGTCCCATGCCTGCCTTCACCACTTCCATTTCTTTCTTCATCTCCAGTTTGGCAGCTTCCAAGTCTTCTGACGAGAACTCCTCATAGGGATGTTGTTCTAAGTACGCTAAGTGTGATGCCTGTAGTTGCACTGCTCTCTTCTTGTCTACACCTGTTTCAATTAAATATATAATATATCTGATGAGAGAAATGGATGGACTATGTGTAATTTGACGTGATAAAGAAGTGAAATTTAAAATAAGGACAGATACAGGTTGAAAGGAAGAAAAAGATGTACTGCAAGAAAGTTCTGATTAGCTTTGAAAAATGATGAGATATAATGATGATACATTGAAAATGAAGGATTTACTTAATTATAGAAATGCTAAGGGAGTCAAGGAATGTTTTGATACAGCAAGGTTTTTTGAAATGAAATTCGTTTATTCAGGTCATTTACACCCATTTCAATACAATTAAAATCACACACAAAAAAAAAGAAAAATTAAATTAAAATTCATAAATTAAATTAATTTATTTATTTGCTCAAGTGACTGTATACCTGTGTGTTTCCTGTGTGTCTGTGTGCGTGTACTGAGACTGTCTGTCTGTGTGTGAGTGCGTGTGTATTTCCCGTGGCTGTCGTTAAAATTAGCCCAAGTTATCACTTCAACCAGTCGGCCCTCAAGTGATGTCAAAACATGTAAGTAAGTTCCATACCAGGCGGCGGGTCCCTGAGAGCGTCATAGTGCAGCATAGTGACCATCTCCTGCTTCAGTAGCTCCTCAGCGTGCTGCAGCGCCGTGAGCGCGGGCCCGGCGCCGCCCCGTACGACCGACACGTTGACCTCGCCCGGCCGCACGCAGCCGCGCTGTACCGCTGAAGAACGGAGCTTCATAGCTGCCGCGCCTACGGTAGATATCGACAGTTAGAATAGAATTGAAATAACAGATAAACATTTTTGTTGGAAAGTTCAAGAAACATCCTATCAAAGCGATAATCAAGGGACCCAAAATGGGACCTTGTGGTACCCCAAGTGTTTAGTTAACCAATTAACTCAGTTCGACATAGCCTTGCCAACTGAAGCAAATAGAGACCGATTTTTAATCTACACGGTAATATTAATACAACAGTGTCCTATGCATGGCAACCTTTTATTTTATTGAGATTCTCAAAGAAAAAATATTTGATCTAATTGGTCAAACGCTTTGTCTAAGTTGATGTGGTCTATGTAATCATACTATGAGATTCTCATGTGCGATGTCTGCGTTTCACTTACGTAATTCCTCCTGTTCCTGTTGAAGCCTAGCATCGGCATCAGCCTGGTCTTCCACATGGGAGATAGAGCTTGAACTCTCCATAGGCTCGTCATCTTGATCAGGTACGACGATCTCATAGTCGTTGCGCGGGGTTGGCAGTGATGAGAGGGCGTTACGAACTAACGCTTTTTGCTGTGATTATAAGGGAAGCATTGGTTTTGTTATTATTTTGAATAGTAAAAAAGTATTGGATAAGGTGGTAAAATAGACCATTATTTTTATACCAAGTGCCAAGAAGGTCTTGATATTTTTTTTATTAAATAATTCTGACGGAATGTATTTTTATCATGGCGTGAAAAATTTGCTGATGAAAAAGGGACGAGCGACACTTGGAGACTCAAGTTAAAGTCAAGAAATAAAATGTTGTTTCTTACCTGTTTTTGTATTTGGTTGGCAACTTGAGGTGTATCACCAGTACTCAGTCTGTCCTCTGGGTTGATACTCAACTTATCACGCAGTCCTGGTGTCTGTGAATACGATAAAATTAGGAGACCATAACATTGAAGTAGTAACTTATTAGAGAAATTAAATTATACATACAGCTAATCCTGGCGGTACTGCTACTACTTGACTAGGCGTGTTGAAACTACCGGGAGTCGATACTTCACTGCGTGATGACCTGGATAAAAAGGTTTGATTAAGTTGAGTACGATGTTAAAAATTACTGTGTACAGTTTCTTACTGGAACTCAATGTGTCATTTTCAACCGGATATGCAAGCAGTATTAGTTAACAAGTCTTTAATCTTCAATACAGAGGCAGTTAATCATTATCCGTTCTTTCGTTACCGGGAATAGCAACATCTAAAAATTACACTTGCCTGAATGGTGTGATGAGCACTGTATTCGGCGTAGCAACGGCCTGCGATTGCGGTAATGCACCGGAGAAGTCTGTCTGATGTAGCGGAGTATTGAGCCCTCCCTTAAGGGGTGTATCCACGTGGGTCAGTGCCATCACATTTTGAGCTTCCATTAGGATTCTAGAAGTGAAATTGTTATATTAGTTCAGAAAATATTACAAAGGCATAAAATAAAGCAGTGTAAATAAAAAACGACAACTTTTGGAACTTAGAGGAAGAACGCCCGCGGCATGGTACGCACGCCGCGTTCGCGGCATGGTATACAGAGTTGATACGACAGAGGGGCATTAATTTACACTACGTATACTATACGTGTTTAGTATTCATTCGATACGGTACAAAAATAAAAAGCGCCAAAACTGAGAAAAAAAAACAAGAAGTGTTGAAACGGTGCAAAAACTTTAAAAATCATTTGCGACTAAACTACTGCTCCTATTTAATTGAATTTTGGTACAGAGCTTAAAAATGGTACCTAGTATAGGCAGTCTAAAGGAAAGCCCCTCTGTCGTATCTTTTGTATAACAACCATTTTTTTTTTTTCAAGTATTTTTATAAGCATTCTCAATATTAATGATTCATCATCATCATAACAGTCGAACGTCGATGTCCACTGCTCGCCACGCTTGGCAGGCGGGTTGGCGATCGCAGTGTATGGTGTTATTCTTTATTATTAATGTCAGTATGTTACCTATCCTGATGCTGTGCAGGAGTGCGCAGCGCGGCGGGCGTGGCGGGCGTGATGGCGTACTCCGCCAGCAGCGCGTCCGTGGGAGCGCCCGCGCCGCCCGCTGACTCGCGCGCCGCTTCTGACGCGCGACCCAGCTTCACCACTTGTTGTAACTCCTGTGCGAGGAAGCTCCTAAA
The DNA here is from genome assembly GCA_950371165.1 of Lacanobia oleracea. Classification (NCBI taxonomy): domain Eukaryota; kingdom Metazoa; phylum Arthropoda; class Insecta; order Lepidoptera; family Noctuidae; genus Lacanobia; species Lacanobia oleracea. The sequence continues at coordinate 8,043,926 of OX493387.1, forward strand.
TAAGATCATTGTGCACTCTCTGTGGATATGTCACCGGAAAATGGCAAACTCACAATATTATAAAATAACTTGACAGATTGTAAACTTTCGATAAATTGTCAACTCAACATTTAGTATACTTTTTTACGCATCGATTGTTTAAAATTTTTCAAATTAATTCCGAGAAATTATGAACTGAAATAAAATGGCGACAAATCAGAGCACAAGTCTACAAGAAACAAGGCTCTCATTGGTCTGTTCAGATGTGACGTCACATCTACGCTATATAGTTACGAATTGAACGGAGAGCTCGATTGGTCGCAGTTTTAATTCAGCTCACAAATTCTCGGAATAAATTCGAGAAATTATAAACTATCTAATTTTTATGCGTAAAAAAGCATTACCAATATTCAGTTGACAATTTATCGAAAGTTTGCAATCTCTAAAGTTGTTTTATAATCTTACAGAGTTTGCCATTTTCCGGTGACAGATCAAACCTTGTACTAATAGAGTTGGTCAAGGCTGACAGGGGTAAATTTTATCGACCAGTGTGGCTGTTAATATTTTGCATGCATGCAAAATATTAACAGCCGCACTGGTCGATCTTAGAGGTTAAGCGACGCTTACTTAGGTGCCTATAGTAATTGAAGAAGCCTGTGCTTGCTCAATTACAGACGCCCGTGACTGTCCATTCTGCTTGCGTAATTTATGCTTCTTGCCTCATTTTTGATACACGCTGAAACTATTGAAAACCAGGTGACACTATCCCAAACAGTGGTAAAACACAATTATTATATATATATATATTAAAGGAAACGGGCTCTATTCAAATGCTAAGTCACAAGTGTTTCTATTCATTCTAATATAACATCAAAAAGAGTTTATATTTGATATATCACCTGATCAGTAACTTGCGGCTCTGGTAGCACCAGTTTGCTGCGCTTGCGTGCCGGTTGGTCGCCTTGCAACATAGCTTGAGGCACATCATTCTCTTTGCGCTGTTTTAACTTCTGTTTATCCTTACGCCGGTCTCTCTGTAACAACCAATGGTAATTAAACCATCTATTCAGCAAGAAAAACCTAGTAAACATTATGTGTAAAGAAATGTTTTCAACTGTATTAAGTTATACAGATGCGTGACTTCTTCATAATATGACGTATTCTATAAGTAGTAAGATAGATAATTTTATTCCATGGTTTGAATAAAATTATCTTCTATGCATATATTTAAATTAGCTTCTATGTGTTTCTTACCTCTTCCTTCTCGGAATGTAGTTCTCCATCCAAATGTTGTTGCCTGAGTCGTGTGAAATCTGGAGCCATGGGATCCACAACTTCAGTGGATGTGTCATAGAACCCAGAAGCGGGTTTCTTTTCAAACGGAATCTCTGAATTGTAGTCTACGCCACGCTTCTTCTTGCGCCTGTAGATAACAAAAAAAAAGTTGTATCAATTCAATAAGCTAAGTTTTTATTGTACCTAACTATTAACTTTTGGCCCTCGCGTCTACATATGTTCGGACGATTCGCGTATTGAAAACCGACAAGCTGTTAGCTGCATAGCTGCTATTGCATAGAACAAGGGCATAAACTCATACATTCGGCTAGTCTGTCTCTTAACATACATGTTAAAGAGCATTTGCAGAAATGCAACATACTGTTCTATAAGTTTCAGGAGTCACAAGCGAAAATGGACCAAAACAAGGACTCTGCTGGGATACCAAACCCCCATAGGTAAATAGATAGAACAAATTAAATACATTGCCTCACCTGATTGGCACAGCAATGCCAGCAGCGCTGAGCTCTCTCCTCTTCTGCAAGGCAGCAAGTCTGCGTGCCTCCTCCAGCTGCTTCTCACGAGCCTTCCTCTTAGCCTTCTTTCCCTGTGTGTTGGCTAGACGAGCACGCGCTTCTGACAACATCTCCAGTTCTGTGGGACAAAGATATATTTTGAGGTAATCCGACATTGTAAAGACAATAGGACGTGTGTACCTATAAAAATGTTTCTTGAGGCTGAAAGTTCGAACAACAAAGGCTCACAAACTACCAGAATCATGACAATTAATTTCCGAGGATGAGAATATGAGGTCTTTTTCTCACACACTCATCCTCGGAAATACAGTTTCATAAAGTTGCATAACAGGCTTAAAGTCTATGCAGACAAAGTTGCAGGCAGAAGCTAATAATAGTATAATATAATTTTCACACCACCTTTAGTCTAAATTGGTTAAAAGTTACAAGTCTTATTGTTTTAACACGGTAACAAGTAACAGTAGTCGTCATAATCTGTTGAATTTACCATCTTCATCCATATCCTTAGGATCAGGCCTGGCAGGCTTTGTCTCAGGGTTGGGATCTATTTCACCAGGCTTCAGCTTGCGAGGGTCATCACCCATATCCTCCCCTTCTTCCTTCTTCTGGGCTTGATCTCTGCATCAGAAATAAGTATATAAAACACAGATTCTAGCAAAACATGTTTTATTATCAGCTAGTGTAATTATCAGGTGCAGGGATAGGTACACCTAGCAAATAGTGACTATTAAAAGAGTAGAAGTGTCAAATGATTAAGTTAGCTGAGAAGCTTTATAAGGTTACAGCAGTCTATTATAAGTTTTACAAAGTATCTAGGGCATCCCGACTTATCCAGCATAAAAGCTGTCTCTACTATCTAGGTAAGCCCATTGAACAGATTATATTATTGGATTTATTTGCATATTCTCTTGATTGTAACTTATTCAGTACATGGGAGGCCTACTTACAGCAAATATTCGTATCTCTCCAAACATTGTGCAGCTGTACGCCCAATGATGGGCGCAATAGTCCTCCACTGTGTGGGCATCAGCTTGGCCAGATGAAGCAACTTCTCGTCCTCCTCGCGAGACCATTCCGTCTTCTTGATGCTCGGGTCGAGCCACTCGTACCAACGAGCCTTGCATTGCTTTGCAGACTTTCTATGCAGTAGCGACGCAATACGGGACCACTGGTTTTTCCCATATTTCATCACCGCTGCTTTGAGGATTTCATCCTAGGAATTGAGTAATGATGGGTAAATAAATGAAAAATATTGTTAATTAAGTAAAACCTTTTCTGGATCAAATTCTACAAACCTCGGTGTTGCGCCAAACGCCACCTTTTATCATAATTCGCGGCATGGTTTAGGATTAATTTATGCCGCCGGTCACAAAATAAAAATTAGTTTGTTCAGAAAACTTGTAATAATTACAAAAACTTCACTTTAACTAAGAATCACATATTAAATTGCTTGAAAATACAAATAACCAACATGAAACCCGATTGATAAAATTTAATGACGTTCAAGTGAAAAGAGAGTGAAGTTAGCGTCATACAGATGATACAGAATATATTATGTCAAAGTTTTATTTTTGTATGGCAATTTTCTTAAAGGTGATTTAAATTAGACCGGGCTGTGTTCGGGCCGGAGTCAGAGGTGGGTAAGTGGGCTAGTCCGTGCTTCAGGTTTATATAATACCGAATGTTAAACGAAAAGTTTCGTAACATATAAGCGAATAGTGTTTGTATTACGTCAGGACGTGGAGGGAATGGGGCAGGACCTGGTAACAACCGTGGCCCGGACGGATCATGCACGGTGTATATTACAAAATGTATGTCACGTTTCAAATCCGTGCCCCGTTCGGGCCCCGGAAGGGACACAGATCCGGAGCTCGGTCTAATATAAATCATCCTTTATGATTTGCGTTGAAATGCGTTCCCAAGCGGAGCGGTGTATGCTTGTGCGTTTAGCCCGTAACTAAATTTGACGGCAAAATAATTATAACGCCCGCTAAACATTTACATCAGAATCAGTTACATCCGATTTTAGAAAACCGTAAACAACCCACATTTTAACTTAAAAACCTATGTATTGATTCTCTATTGTCACTAAAACCAACGAAAACTACAAGCTTCTGTCTATGATAGGCTTCCAAAAATACCAACCTTTCAAAACAAACTATAAATGTCAAACTATTGTAAATCTAAATGGGTGATAGCATTTCTGGCACTCCCTTTTCCTTGATTATTGATGAAAACCTATAAAAGTGCAGAGTATCTTACTATAATATGAATTTCCATTAGCAGATTAAGCTCCCTGGCTAACATGAAACATTGTATTACTGCGTAAACTTAGTGTGTGAACTAGCGCAGAGTAATAAGGTAACTATGATTCAAGCATATTTTATCACCGCGGTGGTACTCTCGTGCTACTTTGCGTTCATAAATTGTATTTACTATGATTGCCTGCAGTCATACATAAGATAATGTGTAAAAAAAACGCTAACGATACCTTGGAAGTGATATTTCAATAAAGGATTCTATGTGCAATCAGGAAGGATATGATAACACACAAATTGGATATGCGGCATTAAAAGCAATTGATTCTCAGCCGTACCTAGTAGGCTAACAGTCGGTTAAATAGTCGGTTGTAGTTTCAACTTTTGTAATAACTGTACCTTTGATATCTTTGCTGACTTATTTCAAACTCAAAAGAACATTGTGTTGCCTGGTTGTCTGAAGCATAAGTCCAATTCATTTGTTATAGTTTGTTTAGAATAACAAATGAATACAATCTGTCAGCCCACCCAGTAACCAATTGAAAGGTGCTGTAGCACTTATTCAAAGTTATTTAAACAACTAGTGACCCTCTGGGGAGTAGTGTATAGCTGCGTAGTATGTACCTACTCATTGCATACCTACTTACTACATCCTGTTACTGATTGATTCAGTTTAATATTAATTACCAACAACTACAGTTAGGTTTTTAGAAGTTTATAGGATATTGTAGCTGTACTGTTAATCATCTCTTAACTTTATTTTTTTTTCTTTTTTAGAATCATGTCTACCATGTCAAGGTCAGTAGTACACATCAGCCAGCAGAAGCTGGCTGAAAAGCTCATCATACTTAATGACAGAGGTATTGGGATGCTGACTAGAATCTACAACATCAAGAAAGCTTGTGGAGATGCTAAATCCAAACCAGGCTTCCTGTCAGACAAGGCCTTAGAATCCTCTATTAAAAACATTGTTAGAAGATTCCCTAACATTGATGTCAAAGGCCTTCAGGCTATAACAAACATCAGAAATGAAATCATTAAATCTCTCTCATTGTATTACTACACATTTGTAGATCTTTTAGATTTTAAAGATAATGTTTGTGAACTCCTCAACATTTTGGACGCATGCCAGGTCACATTAGACCTGACTTTGAATTTTGAATTGACAAAGAATTATCTGGATCTGATCACCACTTACATCTCACTGATGATTCTACTGTCAAGGGTAGAAGATCGCAAAGCAGTACTAGGCTTATTCAATGCTGCTCATGAAATGGTACACAATCAAATTGATCAAAGTTTTCCTCGTTTGGGTCAAATGATTTTAGATTATGATGCTCCCCTGAAAAAACTATCAGAAGAATTTCAACCACATCTGAAGGTGCTGACTAGTGCACTTAATTCTCTCTGGCAAGTGTATCCTGCCAGAAACCTAACAGCTGAGCACTGGAGATCTGAACAGAAGTTGAGCTTGGTGAGCAACCCTGCGCAACTGCTGAAGCCCTCAGAAACAAACACCATGTCATGTGAATACGTGTCATTGGAGTGTCTGGAGAGATGGGTGATATTTGGCTTTGCTATTTGTCACCAAATGTTGCAACAAGATCATGCTAACAAAATGTGGGTCAGTGCCTTGGAGTCTGGGTGGGTTGTAGCACTTTTCCGCGATGAAGTCATCTATATCCACAGTTACATTCAGAGTTTCTTTGATGGCATAAAAGGATATGGTAAAAGAATATCAGAAGTGAAGGATTGCTACCACCATGCAGTCCAAAAAGCGGGCTATAAACACAGGGAGAGAAGGAAGTTCTTGAGAACTGCTTTGAAAGAACTTGGTCTCATATTAACTGATCAGCCAGGATTATTGGGACCTAAGGCATTGTTAATTTTTATTGGTCTTTGCTATGCAAGAGATGAGGTGTTTTGGTTACTTCGACACAATGATAATCCTCCACAAAAAGTTAAAGGCAAAGCAGCTGAAGATTTAGTGGACCGTCAGTTACCTGAACTTCTGTTCCACATGGAAGAGTTGAGAGCTTTAGTGAGGAAGTACAGCCAGGTCATGCAGAGATATTATGTGCAGTATCTGTCAGGTTTTGATGCTGTTGCTCTGAACTTGATGATACAGAACTTGCAAGTCAACCCTGATGATGAGAATATAATACTGTCATCTCTGTGCAGCACTGCTGCAAATTTAAGTGTCAAGCAAGTTGAAGACAATGAGCTGTTTGATTTCCGGGCTTTTCGCCTTGATTGGTTCAGGTTGCAAACATATACATCAGTTGCAAAATCTGCATTCAGTCTTGTAGATCAGAGAGAATTGGCACAATTCATTGATAAAATGGTCTTCCATACAAAAATGGTTGATAATCTTGATGAAATAATGGTAGAAACATCTGACTTGTCCCTCTTTTGTTTCTACAGCAAAATATTTGAAAGTCAATTCCACATGTGCCTAGAGTTCCCAGCTCAAAATCGTTACATCATCGCATTCCCTCTGATTTGCAGCCATTTCCAAAACTGTACTCATGAGTTATGCCCAGAAGAGAGACACCATATCAGAGAGAGGAGTCTTTCTGTCGTAAATATATTCTTGGACGAGATGGCAAAGGAAGCTAAAAATATTATCACCACAATTTGTGATGAGCAGTGCACTATGAGTGATAAGTTACTGCCGAAACATTGCGCACAGACCATCGCGCACCTGGCCAACAGGAAGAAAAAGGACAAGAACAAGAAGAACACCATCGCTATTGTTGTGCCAGGAGCTGAGAGTTACAGGAAGACCAGAGAAGATCTCACTACCATGGACAAACTACACATGGCTTTAACAGAGCTGTGCTATGCTATCAACTATTGTGCTACCGTCAATGTATGGGAATATACATTCGCGCCGCGAGAATATTTGCACCAGCATTTGGAAACCCGATTTTCTAAAGCATTGGTTGGCATGGTCATGTTCAACCAGGACACTAGTGAAATTGCTAAACCATCAGAGTTGTTAGTCAGTGTTCGGGCGTACATGAACGTCTTGCAAACAGTTGAGAATTACGTTCATATTGACATTACACGAGTATTCAATAACTGCCTTTTACAACAAACACAAAACACAGACAGCCACGGAGAGAAGACAATAGCTTCGCTTTACACACAATGGTATTCAGAAATCTTACTCAGGAGAGTTAGTGCTGGCAGTATTTGTTTTTCCATGAATCAAAAGGCTTTCGTAAGTCTGACCGCGGAAGGCGCAATCCCATTCAATGCTGAAGAGTATTCCGACATAAATGAGCTTCGAGCTTTAGCTGAACTTATTGGGCCTTATGGCATGAAGTTACTGAGCGAAACATTGATGTGGCACATTGCAAGTCAAGTCCAAGAACTCAAAAAGTTGGTAGTACAAAACAAAGAAGTACTTCAGATGCTCAGAACAAACTTTGATAAACCTGAAATAATGAGAGAACAGTTCAAAAGACTGCAACATGTCGATAATGTGTTGCAAAGGATGACCATAATCGGTGTCATTTTGAGCTTTAGACAAATCGCTCAAGAGTCGCTTTTAGACGTTTTGGAACGTCGCATTCCTTTCTTGATTAGTTCAATTAAGGATTTCCAACAGCAATTGCCAAGTGGGGACCCGATGCGTGTCATATCAGAAATGTGTTCGGCGGCCGGGTTGGCTTGCAAGGTTGACCCCACGTTAGCTTCAGCTCTGCGCCAAAATAAAACAGACGTTGAAGATGAAGAGCATCTTATTGTGTGTCTGTTGATGGTATTTGTTGCTGTATCCTTGCCCAGGCTTGCAAGAAGTGAAGGCTCTTTCTACAGGCCATCTTTAGAAGGTCACGCAAATAATATTCATTGCATGGCGCCTGCAATAAACCACATCTTTGGGGCACTGTTCACAATCTGCGGACAAGGTGATATAGAAGACCGTATGAAGGAGTTCTTAGCTTTGGCGTCTTCTTCTCTGCTTCGGCTCGGCCAGGAGACCGACAAGGAAGCAATAAAGAACCGAGAGTCAGTGTACCTCCTCCTCGACCTGATAGTTCAAGAGTCTCCATTCCTGACAATGGACTTGTTAGAATCTTGTTTCCCGTATGTTCTAATACGTAATGCTTATCACGAAGTATACAAACAGGAACAAATGGCGTTGCATTTATAATGATTTTGTAAAGATGACAAAACACAGAATGCTTTGAGAAGTTAGCTAAGTATATGTTTTATTTAATAATAATTATGTCGCTCTATAGACAAATTCCAATATTACGTGTATTATTAAGAAACAAATATAGTAACGTTCACTAATGATATGTTGAGGCAATTTGTCTAAATACTTTAATTTACTAATTAGATTCATGAGAACAGGTTAAGTTATTCCTTGAAATATTTGGCTTTAATGAGACTGGCACACGATTCCCTTCATAATCTAAATGGAATAAAATTGTTTTCTTTTAAGCCTCTTTTAGTATAGGCAAAGATTTATTATTAGAGAACATAATAATACGTTAGTTTAGGAAAACATAACAGTTCAATATTGGTCAAAGATTAATCACTATCAATGTAATAGTACCTATTGTGTAAGAAACGCAAACAGTAGAGGAATAAACTCAATAAAATATATGAATTCCGTAGCTACCTACGACTCACAAAGATACGTTAGAGAATATGTTTAGGTAATTAGTTATATAATTGCCTCCATGTTTTTATGTTTTATTTATGAATAGTATATAAATATTCCAGAATTTTATTGTAGTTAATGAACTCTTACTTTTAGGATCATACACCGCCTAACAGTCAATACACTACAATATTCTAATGGGACTCTCGCACTATCACTTCTATCAATGATATTATTATTCCTTATTCCAGTATTTATTACGTAACAGATAATTATCTCGTTAGCTTTATAATATGATTATTTGGCTATAAACCTATTTTGTTGTATAAAAAAGACACTGTGCTATTTCTAAGATAGTTGTAAAAATCTTCAAACAGTGATATTTTAAAGTTGATCTGATGAAGATTTAATAAAAATGTAATTTCCAAAAACATGCGTTGGCTAATTGTAGTAGATATATACTATGAGTCAATAGGAAATCCGCTGGAGATAAACTGATGAATTTGAAATATCCCTGTGTTGAATGAGTCTTTATTGCAAGTGGAATTAATCACAATATTTTGTTTGTTTTCTGATGTGACCCTTTCCTTGCTCTAGAACTCAAATGAAGATAATCTTGTGTTTATTATTCTATAATGTATTGACATATTCTCCTAAATAGGTACCTATTTGTACACTTCTGTTTATGATCTAGCTTGTATTATGTATGATACTTTTGTACCTTGTATATAGAGATTATATCCTTTATTAAACTATTAAATAATATATTTCTATAGTTTTACTCGCACCCCAAAAATTTCATCAACCCTAAACTAAAAATAACAATCTCATAGTAGACTGGGGTCGGCTACCTGCTGTTCTAGATACAGCAGTACCTACTTGTATTTTACAATGAGCGACTGCATATCTGATGACTTTCACAGCCCTGTTACTGGGTCACTCGACAAATAAGTACCATCAGGGCAACGCGGTTTCCGATACATGAAGGAGTTTCGGAATATAATCAGCAGTATAATATCCACCCACCGAATTCGACGAGCGTTGCTTAATGTTCTACCTTTGGAACACAAATAGCGGATGAAGTGTACCTACCTACTTTTTAATTCCGGCAGTAGGTATCTACAGGCCTATGGGATTATTCTCGAGTTTCATGTGAACGAAACCGCTAGCAAAGTGTGAAATATTATAATAATAATTGTATCAAATTGAGCTGACGAAATGTGGGCGTACCGCGTAGGTACTTACTGTATGAGTTCTGCTGCTTCTGGGAATCATCCGTTTATTTTGAGGTAGTCTTTCAGTCAAACCAGATTCAGCTGAATACCAGCATTTTACGTAGATCGGCTGCCTACCAGACCACAACCCATTAACTGGATAATACGCTGCTTCGGGGAATAGATACGGGCGTTTAAGTATTGTATAAACTAAACTAGCTAATCAGCTCAACGCAGACGTCACATTTTTCGTTAATGCTCCGCTCCTATTGTACGTAGAATAGAATAGAATACTCTTTATTATGTACACCATATAAGTTACAGAAAAGATAGTAGAAGAAAACATTACATAGGGTGACACAATGGCAATCAATATCTTTATTGTGGATCAAAAGGTAGGTAAACAATACGTATGTCCCGCCCATAGGGTAGGTATACAATAATCACATATAGAAAATTAAATTTACATTTTCTTACGATTCCACATAAAATATAAAAAAGATAAAAATAGACGGAACGTTATATAGACTTCTTCGAATTTTTCAATACGAACCAGTAGTTTTGAGATTTTTAGCGAGTTCATGCAAACAAACAAACTATTCAGCTTTTTAATTAATATTAGTATAGATATTGTCGGTCTCTTCTTCTCGAGCAGTTATTAACGATACCAAGAACGACAAGAATGATAATGGTAGTATGGTTTAAGGGTAGCATCACCCTTCTGTAAAACGAATAAATAGGTTAATAAATAAAAGCCAACAAGTTCATGTAAAATTTATTGTTTTTTTTTATTATTTTGAAATCACATGTTGTAACATTCATCTTGTTAATTAAAAATATTCACATTGTCATTTAAATAATCTATTACGGTAATCTAGCTTACACTTAGGAGAAATAATGCCATTGAGTACTACTAGTGACGGACATAATGCTGTCCGTCGGTTACACGATTGGTCAAGTCATTCTACAACAGAACATTACCCTCAGTTTACATACATACAAATATACAGTATTATAGTACAATTACAAGAACTTGCGTATTGTTTCGACATTCACTAATAAAATGGCATTAATATGGTATACTTATAAGACCGATTCTTAACATTAGAATGTATAGAAATAATAAAAATACATCATGCTCTTTGGCTTGCACGACGGAAAATAATAACTCTACGCAATAATGATTGTTAATATAATCTCATAATCTATCAAAGAGATCAATGGAACTGTACGACAAAATATACTGATACACAGGTATAGGAAGGGGAGCGGTGTGTGATATGCAAGTTTGTAGTTCACCAGCCGACGACTCCGCCTGACCACTCTCCACGCACAACTCATACAGACACAAATAATACAAGGAATGACTTTGTAAAACGTCATCGTATCAAGACGAAACTTTCAGTCTAATAACATTTTGATCATTTGGCAATATTGTTTAATTTCACATTACATTCTACTTAAAATAGGATAAATAAAATAAACGAATACAAAAGTACATTTATCGCCATAGGAAGACTAAATGCATTTTTTTTTTTTTTTGAAAATATGTAGGTATTTTGAGCCCATTACTAATAAATTATCAAATATTACTTATGACAAATGTATTATCACGATGCATTGAGAAATAACGAAGAACTAACGATTAAAGGAACAGGAATACAAATCGGTATAATGGCACCTCGACATTCCACTTACGTTACATTAAATACGTTAAAAATAACTTTATATAAAAATTACACTTACGGAGATTCGAGTAAAACAATGCAGATACTTTACAATTACTTCTAGAGTCGGTATGAACGTTCTGGTTTATAGTCGTATGATATTTTTACATCGTAGCCTTTGTATACCTCTCCATTTATATACAAAAATATACATAAATGTCCGGTTACAGGAGCAACACTCTGAACAGTTAAAAGTATCACTGGTTCACACGAACATCGCGCCGTCCCTAAAGTTCCCCTGCTATTTCTGTATAAAAATAATAATTTGATAGATCACCGCGTCGCTCGCGAATATTTCCTACTTTTGAGCTCAGAGAGAGCGGATCGATCGCACTAATCCGCATTGAGCAAATAACGTGGCACCGAGGTGCTCAACTATTTAGTCACGCCGTCCTCGGGGGACGCCAGGTCACACGCGGCGCTGCTCTACATGTCGGCCTGGGGGCGCTGCGGGTTGCTGACGGTCAGCGCCTCGGGCGAGTGCAGCGTGATGGTGGTCTGCGACGCCACCGTGGCCGTCCTGTGGTCGAGCGGGGGCGCGGGGGGCGCGGGCGGCGCGGGCGGCCCGGGCGGCACGTCGGCGCGGTACACGTAGCCCAGCAGCAGCGGCACCCCGGGCGCCAGCGCCACCAGCTCCAGCGCCGCCTCGCGCGCCGCGGGGGGCGCGGGGGGCGCGGGGGGCGCGGGCGGCGCGCCGCAGTACTCGTACTGTCAGACCTTCTGCGCCGGCCGCATCTCGTACGACTGCGGGTACGCGTTCGCGTAAGGCTCGCCGCGACGACCGCTTGGCCCGGCCGGAGCTGAGGCTGCTGCTGTACAGAAATATAGTTCAGTTTTGTGATTATGTACGAAGTAGTAGTTGTATTATGGAACAACAGATCGATAAAATCGTGACATATTTCTGGAGGCACTATAGCTTCTACCAGCGTTTTTGCTTCCGCGATTCTTGTTTCTCATTCAAGAACCGAGCGCCAGAAGAAAGCCTCTGGATCATAATGTACTCGTATAACTACTCTAATTTAAACACGTTGGACCATCGTGTGGTGTTTCGTTGATGTGTAGAAGAAAAACAAACAATATGTTACCACCTTGAATATAGGTTTTTTACGTTATCAGACATTGTAGTCTGCCGCAGTGGCGTAGTTTCAAACATTTTTGGGGGACAATTTTTAAGGGGATTGTTTTTTTAAACAAAATAGGCCCTACTGGCTAAGGACTGTCTTGGCAGATCACGAAGGAGATGGCGGGAATAAATGGATGGATGGGGCTTTGCGTCCACATGTCGCCCCGTCGGGGCCCTTGTAGTCCGGGGGCCCGTATCTTTGATACGGCGGTAGCTACGCCCCTGGTCTGCCGCCTGCTATGTTGCGGCGTCGGAGACTGTAAAGCCAATTGGGCAATAGAATTGTGATTTGAATATGGAATGTACGTACCAAGGTCCCTGTGCGCGTAGGTGAGCGGCGGCGCGTAGCCCTTGTGCGTGCGCGCGCGCCGGTGGCCGGGCCGCGGGGGCGCGCGCGCGGGGGAGCGCACCGCGCCGCCGCCGTGCCGCATGCGCCGCAGCGTGTTCATCGGACGACGGAGGGTTTCCGACAGACGCCTGTTGGAGAATGGTGATATTAGTTATGAATAGATCGATCCAAATCAAATAGAATGAACAGGCTTCTTCTGGGTAAGATCGCTCCATCGTAGACTTTGTCTCTGTCATCTCTGATCTGGGCTACAGTCAAGAGCAAACCCATAAAAAAATTAAGGATTTTTGGTTCAAAATATGTTCTTTTACGATAACTTTAAGTAGATGATTCACATTTGGACTGCAGGCAACTTGCTAAATTGCAGTCAGTTGACAGTTTTGACGCAGTTATTTCAACTGCGATTCTACAACTGGTACGTATTTGAAATGTAAACAGTCTATTTCAACAAATAATTCTTATTTACCTTTAAAAGGGCAGAAAACGTAAGGGCCTAGGATAGAAGGCGGGCAAAAAGATGAACAGACAGTATCACAACTACACAGGTGTCCTATTCGCTAGTTAATGCCTGTAACGATGCACCAACAAAGTGGAGTTACCAGACAATAACTATACAACACTACTCAGTTGTTGATCTCGGTTTTTCGTCTCGTCAAGAAAAAGAAGTAATAAAATTACTGCTGCCACAAAAGAACAAAAGAAATATCCGATCTTGACACGCCTATTTCGCCTTTCGTTCGAGACTGGAAAAGTGCCGAAGGCTTGGAAGCAAGCTAACGTGCAGCCCGTGCCCAAGAAGGGTAGTCGAGCTGACCCGTCGAATTATAGACCCATCTCGGTAACGTCCATACTCTGTAAGACTATGGAACGCGTGCTGAATCATAAGCTCCTGGCGTACCTAGAAGCGAATGATATCCTTAGTGACCGGCAATACGGGTTCCGCCGAAATCGGTCAACTGGGGATCTTCTAGCGTATGCCATTCACATCTGGAGTGAGGCCATAGAGAAGCACGGGGAGGCACTAGCGGTCTCCCTTGACATCTCGAAGGCCTTCGACAGGGTCTGGCACGATAGCCTTATTAGTAAGCTTCCTTCCTTCGGTCTGCCCGCTCGGCAACACTGTTCTTGCTGCATATTAATGATCTGCTTAATGATCTGCTTTGGGTATACAGACGACAGCACTGCTGCTGAGATACGTGTCCGACGCACGAGCTGGTGGGTCGCAGATCCGGTCTCTCCGGGAGGCAATGGTTGAGCGCTTGAACGTGTCCTTACAGGCTGTCTCTGAATGGGCCGATGCCAATCTGGTCAAGTTCAATGCTGCTAAGACCCAAAAGACCCAAGCGTGTCTATTTTCCGCCAAAAGGAGCCAATTCCGCCCAGCTCCATCTTTCCGCGGTGAAACCGTGCCGATAACCGACCATCTTGAGCTTCTTGGGATTACATTAACATCTACTCTCAATTTTGGCCCTTACATAGAGGCAAAAGCTCAAGTGGCTGCAAAGAAGTTGGGGATTCTGGCTAAGGTGAGACGGTACTTCACGCCGGAACAGCTGCTTAAACTCTATCAAGCGCAAGTTCGATCGTGTATGGAATACTGCTCTCATCTTTGGGATGGATCTGCCAGATACCAGCTTGATGCCCTTGAGTCAATTGAGAAACGAGCCAAGAGGATCATCGGCAATGAGAGGCTCGTCGCGTCGAAGCTCCAAAGTCTTGAACATCGACGACGAGTTGCTAGCCTGTCGGTTTTTTACCGGTTGCATTTTGGGGAATGTGCGCCGGAATTGCATAATTTAATTCCGCCAAGCCCGTTCCATAATCGGACCACAAGACGAACGGCGATGCGCCACCGGTAAATGGTGGACATCCCACCCATACGCACAAAACGTTTTGGAAACACATTCATAGTGCGTACAGCTAAGGAGTGGAATTCCCTGCCGGAGTCTGTGTTTCCTGATAGCTACAACCTGGGAGTCTTTAAATCAAGAGTGAATAGGTTATTTCTAGGCAAGCGTGCTCCATCTTCGACCAAATCCTCGCTTACCATCAGGTGAGATAGTGGTCAAACGCGTGCCTATCAATAGTAAAAAAAAAAAAAAAAATAGCGCTAAACCTATAATTTGACAAAACAGTTATCGCGCAGAAGGAGGCTGCGGAAAGGGAGAAGGAGATCTCGACCTCTCTTCCGGCCCGCAGCAGGCGCACCGGGCGTCGGAGGACACTGCAGACACGCTGCCCTCTCCCGGCCCCCCTAACTGGGTCTAGGGGCGGCGGACTTGGGATTGTACGTCGTCCCCCATTCATCCGGACCCGAGGCGGTGGCGCGTGGTGGGGAATCAAACACCTCACTCCCCCCGCTGACCTGAGGTGCGGCACCAGCCGGGGGGGGGATAACGGAAGTCGCATTAGTTCCCGCGATCCCCGGCGTTGAAAGATGGAGCACCGGGTGGTTTTACTCAGTAAGTCTGACAGACCCCTCCGCACGCCCCAGGCCGGAGGACATCCATGTCGTCTCCCCTATAAGTTAAAGAGAAGAGAATCCCCACCACCCCATCACCGTGCAACAAAACATGAATGGACCTACACATACCTAGCCGGCGGCCGCTTGGGGTTGGACGAGGGCGTGTGCACGGCGCAGCACTTGACGAAGGCGCCCATGCACACGACGAGCCCCACGCCGGCCAGCAGCACGGCCCACCACTTCTCGATGACCCAGGCCTGCACCGTCTGCAGCGTGGCCTGGTTGAGCAGCAGGTTCTTGAGCCGCGCCAGGGGGCCCTCGGCGTCCACTGCGCGGCATTTGAGAAACACGTCGCAGTAACCCTGGAAAGAGAGACATTTTTAATGGTTACTTTTTAGGGTTCCGTACCCAAATGGTAACCAACGGAACCCTATTACTAAGCCTCCGCTGTCCGTCCGTCCGTCTGTCTGTCAGCGGGCTGTATCTCAAGAACCGTAATAGATAGTTGAAATTTTCACAGATTGCCGCTATAACAACAAATATTAAAAATGGCACTTGGCCGGTTTTTTTTTTACTATTGATAGACATATGTTTGACCCTGATGGTAAGCGATAGTTAGTTATAGGTTTATTAATAGAATCAATGCTCGGGTTGCATTATATTTTTTCGATGTGAAATACTTTTGCGCTATTTATTTTGTAAGTTCAATATCTTTGTTTCTAGAACAATTCTGACTGTTTCAGTCTAATACGAAAATGCGTCGCAATGAGTTGTCATTCTCTATTTACCACTAGTGTACATTTTCAATTAAATACAGACATTTTTTTTTTCTGTTTTGTGTGTGCAATTATTAAATTTCCTAGGCATGAGACAGCTAACGGAAGTAGAAACCGCACGTTTGGTCTATTTTAGCTACTTCCACAGCATTATGTCGTACGGTATATTGCTGTGGGGTCGGGCTGCTGACATTGTATCCATATTTATTTTACAAAAGAGAGCTGTCAGAGCCCTTTACAATCTGCGTCGCCGCGATTCTCTAAGGGAACTTTTAAAAAAGATTAATATTATGACAGTCCCTTGCGAATTCATATATAAAAATATTATGTATGTATGGAAAAAATGACATCTTTTTAGTAAAATTAGTGATAGACATAATATTAATACTAGAAATAAAGATAAAATTAGATCAACTATTTTATAGATTTGCTAAAGTACACACATCTTTCATAGGGTACTGTGCTAAATGTTACAATAAAATACCTTGTGACATACTAGAACTAAATGACATGATAATGAGAGAAATTTTAAAACCTATATTAAAACCACACTTTGTAAAGAAGCACGGAACAGAAAAAACAGGTGGAAATGCTATGCGACGAAATTTGTATCGGAACCTGTGTCGCCATACTCACACAACTATACCGATAATCATATAATTCACCACAAATCAAGGATACGATTGATTGGTCGTTTCAATTTTGGTCAAAACAAGAATGAGTCAAAGAATCTACATTTGAAAATATACCTTTGGTTTTACACGTAGGATTTATTTTGCTATAAGGCGAAAGGTACTCACGGCGTTTCGTTTTCTGAATTCATTCTTGGTTGAATTTACGAGTAAATTCCGCTATTCGACCATAGATGGCGATATTTTCAATGGTTGCAATTATAAACTTAAACCACTTAGATATAAGGTTCATTACTCTATGTTTGGGTAGTAACAGTTGCCACTCGATCACGGTTGTGACACATGAACTTTGATTTACATTGTCGATATCGATAAATAAGATAACTTTTTTCGAAATTAAATCCAAATGTGACTCGCTTTGTGTTGGAGTTTTGTATGGGAGCCATACATGAAACTTGTTTTTGGAATCGTTATGAAATAAGCGACCTATTTAAAATGGATAAGTTCGGGTTTGCTTTGTAATACATTGTTACGAGTAATAAAGTTCTACTTTCAAAAATAGCGTAAGCGAAATATTCCCACCCAGTTTATTGTATAAAAGTAGATAAAAACAAAAAAATATAATTTCAAAGGTTTTTATTTTATTTAAGTAAATATACCTTATTACACATTAATCAATAAAAATAACACACATCATACAAAAATAATAACATACATCATTTTTTAGTGTTCCGAACATTCGTAAGAAACGGAACCCTTCCAAAAATTAAACTGGTTCGGAACCCTTTGAACGTGACTCCGACTCGCTCTTGGCCAGATTTTTTTTCATACCACAAGCCTTACAAAATCTTGCCTATCTTACTCGGCTGCCGACAAAAAAGGGGTGTTGTTTACACTTGAGTTCCGTTAACTCTTTATGCCAAGTGGCTTACGATACTATCTTATTACATAGTTTGGTACAGAATCTTAACGCAGACAAAGTTTTTGTGTATCTGTAGCCTTTTTTAGTGTTCCGTACCCGAAGGGTAACCAACGGAACCCTATTACTAAGCGTCCGCTGTCCGTCCATTCACCCGTATGTCTGTCAGCGGGCTGTATCTCAAGAACCATAATAGATAGAGAGTTGAAATTTTCACAGATTGTGTATTTCTATTGCCGCTATAACAACAAATAATAAATATTAAGGTTCATGGTACGGGACCCTTCGTGTACGAGTTCGACTAGCACTTGAACGGTTTTTATTTGAAATAAAAAAATCGCTTTCTAAAAAATGCTCGGAGCATATCGTGCTTGTTTTGCTTGGCATCCAACCAGCTCTACCCGTGCATCTATCCATTTTTCTTTGACGATAGCGTCTTTGGGAAACCTAAGAATATTTTTAAACTTATGTTTAGTGATTTAAATAAAATTACTAGACGAACTACAAACAAATGTTTTTATCGATATCTATCCATCCAGTATCCGACCCGACTACATCACTATTTGAGTAGCGTAGAACTTTCGAGAACGAAACAGTAACTGAATCGACGTAAAATAAACTCTTTGCTAATGGGATAAAGTGGATTTTAACTAGACTTGAACTTACGTTTTTGGCAAGATCAAATTTGCTAAGATTTTATTAGAAATCAAATAAAATCGTACTTAGCGATGGTATGAAACACCTCCATTTATAAGATTTATTCTCCTACTATCATTTTTGCACTCCAAAATGGAACAATACGGCATGGTTCAGAAAATATAAATTTATATTGAGAGTGAGCGAGACGAATGGTTCATCGTGATGTTAGAACACGACTGGGTTGAGGTACGCGTAACCACGCGTAATACCGGCGGCACGCGTGCCACGCCTACTTTGCACTTCTACTGTTTTTTCTGTTCTGTGTAAAGAAGCATGTTACAAATTAGAAGATTACATTCAGGATAAGAATGCTTGGAAACATGCTGGTCCTGCTCCATAGGACAATCAATGGTGGAGACAAGATCAAACTGGTTGGTTTATGTATTTACTTTATAGTTGTACCTACTGTTTCATTTTGGGTTTTTTATTTTTCTGTTCACTCACACTCTGCTAATTGATGGTTCCAATATTTGTAAATATGTGAGTACCATGTACTTACTTAGAAAATTAATAAGTCTACCTCTGCATACCCTAGGTTCATGGTCCTCACACATATTAAGTAATTAAAGATTTGTATACCACAGCACATGTAAAACATTGATTTGAAAAGAGTAACTATGGAGTTTCTTGTCCGTTCTTCTCCATTCAATTCAACACTTCGGAATGGACAGTAGAGTCACTATGTTATTTTAAATGTAATGATGATGTTCAAAAGTGCCGTTTAATGGCCTAATTGAAATAAACGTTTTTGACTTTTTGACATGACTGCAACCACCTTCAATATTTTGCTCAATTTGATTTGCTATAATTCGACATAATCTTTGCTTGTGGTGTCCCACAGGTGAGAATTAATCTCATATAAAGATATGAGTTTCACCGTGTATTTGCGATACTATACTTTTTTCTCGCACAACATTCAAATTTGAAATGTTGGTATATCAATGTTTGAAGACTTTCAAGTGTATTCAGGAATTACTTGAACAATTTACCCATACCCTAGTATCTCGAAATCCCTTACTACATTGTATAATGTTTGATTACCTACGCTGTAATTGGTCAACACAAGCACCTTATAATTAAGTAGTTTTTTAAATGTGGAAGCTTGTAATTAGCAAATTTTATAACTTATTTATGTTATTTTAATTAGGTTATTAGTCTGTAAGCTTTCTGTAAAACAAAATAAATAAATAAGTAAATAAAACATTGAACTTGTCCTAAAAACTTCCAACTTTACTGTGTGTTCAAAATGAAGTAGCAAGCGCTTGCTGCAAACTCAAAACAACCATATACAGCAGGAAGTTCGGCAAGTCACTAAAACTTGCAGAATTCTCGGCCATAGTCTGTGTTTCCTGATAGCTACAACCTAATTCCAGATTTAAGATTCAAAGCGTTTTATTTCAAATAAACCATTCACAGGCACTTTTGCAACGTCAAGGTCGGTCATTCAAAAACATGGAAGCTATTTACACGTTTCAAAGCGTAAATCTCTATGGAGAAGAATGTGCAAGAAACTCCACGGACACTCTTTTAAATCATGTTCTGTTTTACAAAATTCTAAGTTACATATACTTGTTGCTTCTGCATGTGAGGACAATGCAAAGGGAGTCTTTAAGACCAGAGTGAATACTTCTAGGCAAGCGTGCTCCATATTCGACCACATCATCGCTTACTTTCAGGTGAGATAGTGGTCAAACGTATGCCTATTAAAAGTAAAAAAAAATAAAGAAAGTCCACTTGCGCGAGCGTTTACACATTAGAAGACGCTTGCGCAAGTTTGATTTCTAGTGGACACTTGTTATAGCAAAAGCCGGTTACCTGGAAGTTATCGCAAGGCGAGCCGGGCCGCAGGCTGATGCCCCCGGGCGGCAGGCCCACGCGCTGCGCGAAGTCCGCCGTGCTGTGGCACTGGTCGGCGCGCGGGCCCGTCTGGCACGCCAGCTGGCACAGCGCGCGCCGGTCCACCACGGCCGACACGCCGTCGCCCAGCGCGCGCGGCGCCGACGACAGGAAGCACTCCGACATGTTCCACGCCAGGCAGATGGAGCCGCTGCACTCGCCGCTCAGGCACAGCTGGGTTCCTGTTGGACGTATTCATGTTGTACTCCATAAATTTGACAGTTACTGTAGAGTTCCCTATTGATTTACAAATGAAAGCCGGGATTTGCCGAGGCAGAAGTGTATACTGGATGGTCAATTGGTCACCCATCCACCGACCGACTTCGGAAAGTTACCCTGCTTAATCAATCTTCTTTCTGTGGAAATTTTTGCCACTTTCTGATTAAATATCAATAAAAAATAGTTTTGATAAGATGAGGAAGGTTAAGGCTTCACTCTCTCCTTTCCAATTTCCTTTATTTTACGCTAGTATGTAGGTTCATACTAGCGTAAAACAAAGAAAATTCCCGCCTGTAGACGTCGAACTCGACCTGTCATTTTCCTGGGTCTGCCGCAATAAGGAACGTGTAGAAACTATTATATAAGTGGCAGCAAAGAAATTTCACTGTCAAGTTTATTTTTCCTATAAGTTTCGAAATGGCAACGCTAGATGGCACAGTCTACTTCGTGCACGTTCCTCTAAACTGAGCGTACAGGAACCGCAAGTGGCATCACAGTAGCGTCAATATCAAGTATTCTGAACCTTTAAGTTCCGAATATGCGACACTAGATGGCGTGTAATCAACGCCATGCACGTTCCCCATGTCGTTTTAGGACTCACAGTGAGGTAGATTTAGTCTAAGAACTTGTCGAAATGCGACTGTGCGAAAGGATCACTACATAGTATTAAACAAAGTCGCTTTAGCTATCTGTCTGTACCTATGTACTACTCTGTCAAGAAAGTACCGGGAAAAGATCAATAATACACAAAATGTCTGTTATTCATCCAAATTTATTTTATCACCTTCAAAGTATGCTCCTTTAGAAACGATACACTTGCGCCAACGAATAATCCATTCATCAAAACATTTTTTAAACGCTGCTTCCGAAATTGAGTTCAGTTCTCGCCGCGAATTCTCCTTTATGTCTTCTATCGATTGAAAACGGGTGCCACGAAGTGGTAATTTGAGTTTAGGAAAAAGAAAAAAGTCAGCAGGAGCCATATCGGGTGAATATGGTGGTTGCTGGATGGTATTTGTGGAGTGTTTGGTTAAAAATTCGTTCACAATGATAGCCTTGTGCGAAGGCGCATTGTCGTGGTGCAAAATCCAAGAATTTTCTTTCCACAAATCTGGCCTTTTTCGTCGAATTTGCTCTCTTAAACGCCGCATAACGCTCAAATAATATTCTTTATTTACCGTTAGACCTTTCGGTAAGAATTCAGAGAGCACAACACCGCGATAGTCAAAGAAAACAGTCAACAAGACTTTGACTTTTGATCGACTTTGGCGTGGTTTTTTCGGTTTCGGTTCAGTTGGAAGGCGCCACTCCGAAGCTTGTTGACTAGTTTGCATGTCAAACTCGTAAACCCACGTCTCGTCACCAGTAACAATGCGTTTCATGAATGTTGGGTCCGAACTGACTCGTTCTAGCATGTCCTCAGCGACTTTCATGCGATTGAGTTTTTGGAGAAAATTCGGATCTTTTGGGACTAGCCGAGCAGCAACATGTTTCATACCCAAATGATTAGTTAAAACGGTACGGATCGACTCGTGAGTACAGAAAGTTCGGCGGCTATCTCTCTCAGAGTTGAATGGGGATTTTCAGTCACTATTTCCTTCACTTTTGCGATGTTAACTTCAGTTGCAGACGTTGACGGCCTACCAGAGCGAGGCAAATCTTCCATCACATCTCGACCGCTTTTGAACGTTTTGAACCACTCATAAGCACGAGTTTTTGATAAAGTCGATTCACCGTAAGCCTTCAGTAACATTTTCAGTGACTCCGAACACGAAATTCCATTGGCGATGCAAAATTTAAGACAAACTCTTTGTTCGATATTTTTGTCCATTATGAAATTCGCAATACACACTATATATGATATTACTAAAACCAGCACTGTATTTAATATAATTAACAGATGCAACTCAAACTCCGCGCCAAAATGGAAAACAGTTGTGCCAATCTAACAACTACAAAAAAACAAAAATTTGAATTTGGAACCATAAACAAATCATCCATTCCCGATACTTTTTTGACTGAATGTATTCTTAGATCTTAAAAACTACGCAACGGATTTTGATGCGGGTTTTTTTTTTTAATAGACTAGTGATTCTCGAGGAAGGTTTTTGTATATAATTAGCACCCGTGTGAAGCCGGGGCTGGTCGCTAGTAACACATGAGCCTAGACTAGACTAGACGTACCGTTATTGCACTTGGTGTGGTTGGGCATGGCGCGCGGCTCGGGGCAGTCGGCGGAGGCCCCGGAGCAGAAGGAGGCGTGGCTGCACTCGCTCGCCTCGCGGCACGTCTGGTTGCGCGCCGGCGGCACGAACTGGCACGAGCCGGCGTGGCAGCACGGGCCCTGCGACGGACTGGAACCAGACGACATTATTACTGCAAACATCATTTTAAAACAAAGTCTTCCGCCAAGTCTGTCTTTCTGTTTGATGGCGATAAACTCAAAAACTGCTTCACCGATTTTCTTGCTGTTTTCACCAATGGATAGAGTGGTTCTCGAGGAAGTTTTAAGTATATAATTCATCTGGAAAAAATTAGGGTTCCTTAAGAAAATTGCAGCGCGGACGTAGTCGCGGACGAAGTGCTAGTAAGTAATAAACAAGGCAGGTTGTTCGCATAACGTAAGTTTACCGCTTTGAAGTAGGCTACAATTAGGCTACTCTTCGTGAAAACTAAGGTGAAGTGAACTGTCAATCCATCGAAACAATGTGAAATGACAGTTCACTTCAAGCTCACTGCACCTCAGGGTCGGATTGGCCATACACACGTGGTGGCGTTGGCCCGCCGGGCCCTAGCCTACGCAGGCCCCCACGGTTCTGGTTTGCCGCAAACCTGGCAGTAGGTACGATAGGGGGCCCACGCAGCCTAGAACCGTGGCTCTTACCGGAAACTAACTTACGATCTAGTAGAAAATATCCAACTTTCAAGTTCTTGAGCTTTCTTGCATTAGTGAAAATAATTTCTTCTATTTAAGTGCAAAAGGAAATCAAACATGGTGGGTAATAGTTCTTACGGAAGAGGAACTCAGACACCAAACTCATTCAATGTTTTATGTTTCATTCATAAGCTAGAATCAAGAGCAAAGCCATCTAGGGAACCTAAGCATAATGCTGACGCTTGAACCTTTTGCTGTACCAATACTGCTAATAAGTTTTAATACTGGAGACAATAAACGTTATTCTATTCATCTCAAATAAAAAATGTTCATGTTGATAGTCCAATCCTTGGCAAGATTAGTAGATAGGCAAAACTCGAAGAGATTCAAATGGAATTGCTGGATAAGGCACCTGCACTGAGTGTTAGCCTTCCTGGCGCATCCCTTAGCGGTGTGGTTCTTCTCTCGCTCGTAGGAGCTGAGCTGGCGCGGGTAGCAGCAGCGGTCCTTGCACTCGTTCTCATCGTAACCTGCGTAGCACAACTTATCATTAGATAACTAGACATCATTATAATTCTTCTTCTTCTTAGCGTGACGCTGGCGTTTTGGATTAGAGGAACTCAGCTACGAGTTTAGCACTATCAGTAGCGTTCACAAGTTCATTGTAACTAACATGTAGCGCGCAGGACAAACTCAACATTCATTTTTTTAACATTGCTGCAGAAGAGGGGAATCAATAAATAACTCCTTGCGCGAGCGGAGCGGAAGGGAGTGTCAGTGATAAAAAAACCCAACAGCGTCCCTCCAAATGCCTTTGGAGTTCCAGGTCCGCAGTGAACCTTTCGAATAAATTCCTGTACCCTGCAGGCACTGACCCTAGCGGACCGTCTACTAAGCTGACATCTCTTTGAGGCGCGCGTGAAACAGTGCTTGTCCCGATGCCCGACGCGTCTCCTGTTACAGCGGCTGGGGCGTGAGGTTTCCCTCCTTCGCTACATTACTGCTTCGCAGCGCGGAGGTGACCTCCTCGCTCCGGATCATGCATTAAACCAGGGCTGGACGCGGATCTTACCACAATCACACTCCTCCCCATACTCCACGATCTTGTTCCCGCAGAAGGCGCCCTTGCTGGCGTTGAGACAGTTGCGCTTGCGTCCATCGCGCACGGCGTCCAGCACAGCACTGATGTTGCCCACGCTGCAGGTCGAGAAGCGGCTGTTGTTGGGCCGGTCGCCGGACGTCGCCGAGGCGAACATTATGAAGTTGCCTTGCTGCCCGCCTGGCCGGCAGTCCGATGGGTAGTCGTGCTGTGGGGAAGAAAATATGCTGTTCAGTTGTTGAGAATCGTTAGATAGATTTCTCGCTCACACGCGTCACAACCAATAGGGAACGTACACGACATAGACTATATTTTTGAAAATTTGGATTTTTCGCCTTATAAATACTTGATATGGGGTTAGCATATCTGTAGACAAAAGCCAAAAAAAAAAAAATTAAGAGAAATAAAAAAACTTGACAATAACACATTCTGTTACCGCCTATAATTCCTACAGACATAGTGAATATGTGGGTAGAACCTATCTTCTTTTTGTGTACCTTCCATCGCTTCATCTCTCCCACAGTTTTTACTTATTCCCAAAAATTAATTATCTGTATTTATGATAAGGCCCTTGTGTAGTAGTCAGAGCTGTAGACACTTACCGGCGATCCAAAGTTATGTCCGATCTCGTGCGCCAGCGTCAGCTGACTGACTTTGGGCGGCACGCGACTGTTGTAGTTGACGAAGGTGATGATGCCGGTGTTGAGCGAGCGCTTGGTGCTCTGGTACATGCCGCCGATGGTCTCCGTGTACGTCTTGTACTTCTCGCAGATGCCCCCCGAAGCGCCGCTAGCTGAGGCTACCCACGCTAGACCTGTTCAAAGGTAAGATTACATTATGGTAACTTTATTTACGTTCGGAAAAATCTATAGGAAGGCCGATTTTGGTCATTATACGGTCTACACCGTAGACCGTATAGTAACTCAAATCGATCAACAATTATTATAAAAGGAAGGAAGGCCGATTGATGAAACAGTGACTTACCAAGCGTGCCTCCAGTGAAGTCTCTGTAGGTGAACACATACGCCAGACAGAAGTCTTCGTGGTTGCCTAGCGAGTGTAGGTTCAGGAAGTTTGACACATCGATGTTCTCCAAGCAGAACTGGTTCGTCTCGCTGCCAAACTCGTGGCCTTTGCACATTGAGTCGTCGTCGATCTGTTGACAATGTATAACGCATGTTACTAAAAGAATGATAAATATAAATGGAGAGGGAGGATTAAGGGCCCCTTTTCCCGGCAGGACACTAGCGCGGTGCGCGCGAGCCGTTTTACACGTATTTATTTAATATAAAAAAAAATAAGTGCCGTATTATAAATCTATCCAATAATATCCCTGTCAAACCCGATTAGTAAATGAAATGTTATATTTCATAAAAATTGCGTTTCCACTAGTCTCATACAACTTAAAATACTTTCAAAATCGACTTTACTTCCTGATTTTTTTTTATCGATCAAAATGTTAAATATCGTGTTTTTAACAAAAAAAGTCACTAGCTCTCACATGTATCTATACTATATATTTTTTTACGAAATAATATACTTATGGTGATTTCTCTGAAAACAACTCGATCTAGAAACGTAAATTTCGGATAAGGGGCTCTTAAGTTCATAATTTCCTGCTCTTGTGTTGATTTAATAGGGTCGGTTCAGTACGTCTTTCTCTTCATTACATCTTCATCTTAGTAGAAATTGAAAGGAAAATCGTTAAAACATAACTAGTTGATGTTGTCGTATTATAGTTAACGTCAATATTATTCACTCTAGACTAGTCAGATGACGAATAAAGTTACCGTGTTAAAATTTTAGATGAATCACTATACTAGAAAGGTTTAGATACCTAGATAAATCAAACTAAACAATCTTGATGTATATTTTTATTTTTTATTTTTATTTAAGACTGTTTAAAAATAAATTGCAATTAAAAACCAACGGACGTATATAAAACAATAACGATTACTAAATCAATTGAACCATTAGTTTAAGGAACAGTTATTTGTTTATTATGTGTTTTTGTAAAAAATTACATCAAGATTCTATACCTTTATAAGCACCTACCTTTTTAAGTACCTAAAACTTCAAAATGTATTTATTCTCTCATTACAATGGTTGGCTTAAAAATTACCATTACTTATGATTAATTTATTTAACTATAGTTCACCATTGCAAGAGACTGGTGCCTGAAATAGGATTTTGGAACAAAACCTGTGGTACAGGTCACCAGGACCTCCCCGCAGCATTAGAAAAAAATAGTTAGCCATTTTATAAATCGAACATAAACGAATACCAAAATGCATCGTAAAAAAAAATTAAATGAAAATACAGGGAGTATTAACATTTTCTAGGCTCCGCTCTTATTGGTCATAGCGTGATGATATAAAGCCTATATACAGGGTTATTTGTAAAACACCAGCAACCTCTTTTAAGCAGTGAAAGTACTCATGATTATAAGCGACTTTTACTTTGGGAAAACTCCGAAAGCTCGAGTAAAATATCAGCTGTTCCATACATTTTCATTGGCTAAATATTGCATTTTGTATGAAACAGCTTATATTTTTTTCTAGATTTCTAAGTTTTCCCAAAGTAAAAGTTGCTTATAATCATGTGTACTTTCACTGCCTAAGAGGTTGCTGGTGTTTTAAAAATAACCCTGTATAGCCTTCCTCGATAAATGGGCTATATATCTAACACTGAAATAATATTTTTTCAAATCGGACCAGTAGTTCCTGAGATTAGCGCGTTCAAGTTAACAAACAAACAAACTCTTCAGCTTTATATATTAGTATAGATTTATGCTACTTGTTGAATATCGCAAATGGTTCAATCGACTGTATTGAACTTGTTTCAAAATTAAAGATACGCACTAATCAGATGGGGCTACGATAGCGACCACTTCTGCATGTACCTTCTGCAAACACTAATTATAGGCGTAATGCATATTTTCAGAGAGCCAGTCGCAATTTTAATGAGATCTGTTGTGAACAGCATTTACCTTTTCTGCACCAATGCAAGCACGCTAAGAAGGCTCTTAGCAAAGCCATTTTTTGTACAAGAGGCACCTACCAGATAAACTTCGATTTGAACAAATTACCATTAAATTAAACGAAATTAAACAACTTTGTGAGAGAATAACCAAATTGAATAGAAAAGATCGGATGTAACTTGGACTATGAAGGAATGTAATTTTATAATTTTGTATTTATCTGTGGAGGCTTGTTATTAGCAATTTAGTTATTATTATTGTCATTATAATGTTATAAGTCTGTAAGTCTTCCGAAAAATAAATAGTAAAATACAAGAGAAAAAAGGCAATCAAAATTAATTTAAAAATAAATATAAAAAAAAGAAAACTAAATAGCAGAAGTGAGTTTTTTGTGGTGTAGTGTATGGGATGTGATATGTGGATTTTTTAGTACATGGGGAGTATGAGATGTTAGTCGTGTATATGAATGAAAGGTGTACGAGAGCGTGGGACTGGGAAGTGAGGGACGGGGGCAGTTTATTTAAGAATTGCAAGAGATTCTCAGATTTTTCAAGGGTTTTAAGGTATGTTTTGACGGCTTTGTTACAATTTGATTTAGTTTTAGGATATGTTAGGTAAGTGTGACGTTTAATTTATTGTATAAAAACTGACCAAGGAAGCAAAAGAATTTCTGAGGGAGTGTCGATTTAAAGTGGGATGAGAGGCATATCCTTCCCTTAAGCCGTTTGTTAATGATCTTGAAGCTTGGCGTCAAACTTTAGCTGGGATTGTTCTTAACTACGGTCAGCAGGATAAATGTTTGTCTGACCGTAAGAACGTCCCATTGTTTGTATAGGTCAACACAGTGGGGAAACGAAAAGGTAGACCAGCAACAACCTTGAGTATAGCGCGCTGCGCCCTCTCTATTTCCCCATGTTGTGATGGAATACTCAATTAATGACTGACATAGAGCAAAGAATATCATCGGTGCTAGCGCATCAATATGAGATTTAAAAGTAAGATGGGAGTCAATGATAATCCCGAGGTAATTTATACTATCAGTCCTTTCGAGAGTGGTGATTTAAGTACCTAAAACTTTCTAGTATACAGGGGTAAAACACCAGCAACCTCTAAGGCAGTGAAAGTACACATGGTTATAAGCAACTTTTACTTTGAGAAAACTCCGAAATCTCGAAAAAAATATCAGCTACAATATTTAGCTATTGAAAATGTATGGAACAGCTGATATTTTTCTTGAGATTTCGGAGTTTTCCCAAAGTAAAAGTTGCTTATAATCATGTGTACTTTCACTGCTTAAGAGGTTGCTGGTGTTTTACAAATAACCCTGTAAGTATATCAACTTAACTAATCTGTAGATCTGTAGGTAAATCTACACAAATGCCTATCACGTGGGATGTTCGAAACATGTACATTGTAACCGCTTGTTCATTTGAAATTCCCAAAGCGTTATCACTTATCACGAAACAGGAAAACTCGACGCAATCTTAATAACCTTGTCAACCACTGACCTCATAAAATATTAATGAAATTTTAAGATTAATACAAGGACAAGGTTCAGGGCAGGCCAATATAACATCCACCCAGACCTCAACCGCGCCAGTCCGGCAGGCCTCGACTGGTCCGCGGTGGGCGCTGAAGCAGCTGGACCGGGAGCTCCTCCTGGAAGCTTCGATCGTGCAGGCCTGGGTGTCACCTCCGGATAGGCCTGCTGACATCAACGACGAAGCGGAGTGGTTCCGGGAGGCCATGTCCGATATTTGTGATGTGGCAATGCCCCGGGTTAAGCAAGGACGCGCCCGCCGCCAGGTGTACTGGTGGTCACAAGAGCTGGCGACGCTGCGTCAGGCATGCGTTGCCGCACGGCGCCGGTACACCAGGCACCGCAGGCTCCGCATCCGCCCTCCAGATGCGCAGGTCAGAGAGGCGGAGCTATACGAGGAGTACAAAGTGGCGAAGGCCGCCCTCAAAGCAGGGATCCTGCAGGCCAAGGATCTGGCTCGCAAGGAGATGCTGGAGTCTCTGAACGGGGACCCGTGGGGTAGACCCTACAAAATGGTGCGGAATAAGCTCCGCACCTGGGCCCCCCCCTTGACGCAGAGTCTCCGGCCTCAGCTGGTGGAGGACGTGGTGAGCGCTTTATTCCCCTCGCGAGAGGAGCATACTCCCCCGCCTATGGCTCCGCCACCTGCGGTGCCCGATGCGGATTGCACCGATGACGACGATGACGATGCCCCTGAGGTGACTGAGGTAGACCTGAGAGTGGCGGTTAATAGGCTGAAGGCCAAAAATACCGCCCCAGGACCCGACGGCTTACCTGGGAAAGCTTGGGTCCTGGCCTTGGAGGCTCTTGGGCCTCGACTAAGAGGGTTCCTAAGCGCATGCTTGGAGAGGGGCCAGTTCCCACTTCGTTGGAAGACGGGGAAACTGGTCCTCATTAAGAAGCCGGGGCGCCCCGCGGACTCTCCGTCCGCATACCGGCCCATCGTGCTGCTCGATGAGGTGGGCAAGCTCTTTGAAAGAGTAATTGCAAACCGCCTCGTCGAGCACCTAGTGAGGGTGGGGCCGGATCTGGCGGAAAACCAGTTCGGTTTCCGCACGGGACGCTCGACGGTGGACGCCATCATGCGCGTGAGAGCCCTCTCGACGGGGGACGCGGTTTCCCGGGGCGGGGTCGTCTTGGCTGTGTCTCTAGACATCGCCAATGCCTTTAACACCCTGCCTTGGAGTTGCATCAGGGAGGCACTTCGGTATCACCGGGTGCCGAACTACCTCCGTCGCGTAGTTGAGGCTTACTTGACGGAGAGAGCCGTCATCTACCCCGGTCACCTGGGAGAGTGGAACCGGCGAGAGATGTCGTGCGGTGTTCCACAGGGTTCCGTTCTGGGGCCGCTTCTGTGGGACATCGGCTACGATTGGGTGCTGCGCGCCGACCTCCCTGGCGGCGTCAACGTTGTCTGCTATGCTGACGATACGCTGGTCCTGGCGCAAGGGAGGTCGCACCAGGCGGCGACCGACGCTATGACACGCGGGGTTGCGATAGTCGTTGAGAGGATCCGGCAGTTGGGTCTCGAGGTGGCCTTGCACAAGTCCGAAGCCATGTGCTTCCATGGTTCTCGGAACAGGCCACCATCGGGATGTCAAATAACGGTGGGAGGGGTTCACATTGGCGTCGGGTCGACGATGACGTATCTAGGTCTCGTCCTTGACAGCCGATGGAACTTCGTCGAACACTTCCGACGTTTGGCTCCCAGACTGGGACGAGCCGGGGCTGCCTTCAAGCGGCTTCTGCCCAATCTAGGGGGTCCAAATGCCTCCTGCCGGAAGCTTTACGCGGGGGTCGTGCGGTCCATGGCCCTTTATGGGGCGCCAGTATGGGCGCCTACTTTGAGGAAGCGACCTGCCCGTTACCTCAACGCGTCTCAGAGGGTCATGGCCATCCGGCTGGCCCGGGGATACCGCACGGTCTCTGGCGAGGCGGCGAGCCTCCTTGCCGGACTGCCGCCATGGGATCTGGAGGCGAGAGCCCTCGCGCACATTTACGAGTGGCGCGTGGAGGCGCAACGCCGGGGCGAGACACCTCTGCCGCGGCAAATCGCAGCAAGGCGGACGGAGCTCCGGCAGGACCTCATGGCGGTATGGAGACAGCGACTGTCGCAACCCAGCGCTGGGCACGCAACAATCCAGGCGATAAGTCCCCTCTTTGAGGAGTGGCTGGAGCGGCGCCACGGCGTCCTCACCTTCCGCCTGACACAGGTACTCACCGGACACGGTTGTTTCGGGAGATACCTGTTTCGGATTCGGCGGGAGGACGCGCCCGGGTGTCATCACTGCGAGGATCGCCCGGAGGACACGGTGGAGCATACGGTGGAGGTCTGCCCTGCTTGGGCGGAGCACCGCCGGGTCCTCGTCGAGGCGATCGGTGGCGGCGACCTCTCGCGACCGGCCTTGGTTCAATTTTTGGTCCGGAGCGAGGAGGCATGGGAAGCGATCACCTCCTTTTGCGAAGCAGTAATGCTAGCAAAGGAGGAGGCCGAACGTGTGAGAGAGAGGGAAACCTCACGTCCCAGTCGCCGCAACAGAAGAAGACGCCCCAGGCGTCGGGAGTCGCAGGACGATTCCCGGCCGCCGTAGGCGCGGGCCTGCGGACGGCGAGCAGTGGGTGGCTCGCCGTCTGATCAGAACTAGGCCCGGGTCGGCGGCGCGCTGCGATCCCAGCGCGCCTCAAAGAGATGTCAGCGTGGAAGACGGGGCCCGCTAGGGCAGGTGCCTGCTGGGGCTGCGGAATCTGTTCGAAAGAGGTGCCGTAGCCTTGGAACACAAAGGGCACCAGGAGGAACACGGATGGGTTTTAGTCAGTAAGAGTCTGACACTCCCTCTTGCTTCACCCAGAGCGGGAGGAGTCATTTGATGATTTCCCATCCTTAAAAAAAAAAAAAAAAAAAAAGGCCAATATAACAATAAGATATATCAAAAATCAATTTAATCAAAATTTCAATATGGAATGGTCGACTTAGGCTGTCGGCTACTAAGCTTTTGAATTAGCGCTTACCTTGTTAAGGTGGAAGCGCCAGGGTAGCCCGCGAAATTCAAAAATTTTAAATGACTTTTTCATGAAATAACCATTCAATAGGGCTTCATGAACTTAGAGGGCTATATTGATGATTAAAATGGTTATAATTCTTTAGACAAATACGCGTTACGGTCGCGAATCGTATTTTGTTCAACAAACACTTCACACTGACCGGCAAATTGCAAAAACATAAAATATTTGAATTTCGCGGGCTACCCTGGCGCTTCCACCTTAAAGGGTTTAATATCGGGTTTAAAAGAAATAGTTCTATTAAAGAAACTCTATCGTAAATGTAACTAATAAAATGAGCAAGTAAATAACTTTCATAATTATGTAAATATTATGAAAATAAATCTCAGTTTGATAATAGTAGTGACATATTCAGTTGGAAGCGTTGCAAACATTGCAGGCGGGGAATTCCTTATTTAGACAGCATATTATCATAATAACTAGAATCTGGTGATTCATTAAAAAAATAAAACAACGGAGTCTCGAATCAGCCAGATATTAAAGATTTGTTTTAATTAATTAATGAAACCTACATAATGTAACATGTTCATTACATAATGTTCTAAGGTTATCTTGACCATCTCTGACCTCTGTGCAGTTCAGAAGAACCAGGTACTAAGGAAACCTGGTTTTATAGTCCTACATCCTACTTGAAACACATCCTTATCCTTTCTATTATAAAAGCGAAAGTTTTTGTGGATGGATGGACGTTTGTTGTACATTCGCGAAAAACTACAGAACGGATTTTGATGAAACTTTACAGTGATATGGCTTAATACATCAGCAGAATAACAGATAGGCTATAATTTAGAAAGAGGGGAGCGCTAATTCCACGCCCTGGCAGCAGCTAGTTTAATTATAAGTCTGATATCGCCAAACCAATTTGTGCAAATGTGGTGATTAATGCTCGTGCATCCTCTCTTGAGAACAAGTCTTTGACCAGCACTGTGAGGTCTAAAATGCTGGTATTCTTATGTGTTTGGTATTACCAGGTGAGGTAAGCAATATACCTATAAACCGTAACTAAAATATCAGCCGATAACATTGGCAATGGTTAACTCTGTTTCAAATCAAATTTCTCGCTTGATTAAACGTGAGTCATACGGTCATACGATATTGACGATTATGCCTCACGCTTTTTCTTAAAGGCACTAAAGAATGGGATTTTATTTAAGAAAAATACATGAGCCATAAGCCACACATCATTGACCACTGGGTTAGGGTGGATATTGTACTTAAATAAAGTACAGTTTTCTAGATAAAGTTTAACGATAATAGAGTAATAGCGTTCGCTTTCTTCATATACTGGAGATACTGAACTACTGGAGATCTGATATTAAATTACGAAGGAAAATATAAAATGTATTGCCCTGTTGCAAGTCTGTTGGCAGTAAGTACCTACGATTGTCATGGGTACATTAAATATTTTATTTGCCCCTTTGACAACTGTATAACTCAAAAAAAAAAACTTTTTAACAAAAAAAATAAAACCGTCTTCCAAAAACAAAACACTACAACGTAAAAAATAACTTTAATTTTCGGAAGTCGGTGTTGGTTTTTTCGTTTTTGAACACCGACTTCCGAAATTAAAGTTACACAGCGTGCCGGCATGATTTTATGTTATGAACTGGTGTAAACAATCAACAGACATGCGATTTCAGAAATCCCGATCCATTTGCTATCATTTATTGAAGAGTTCCGTTGCCTACCTCCGAAGTTCTTCATCAGATCTTCGCCAAATTTAAATGGGACCAGTCCGAGAAACTACTCTTCCAAACAAAAAAGAATCATCTAAATCGGTTAGCAATTGGCGAAAATATCGCTGAACAAACACTTTTCATGGGATCACATCATCAGATCCAGACTTATACCTTCCATCATCAACTCAGCAACATGAGATGATAATTACCAGGCACAAATATCTAATTTGCGTTAGAAAGTTTATGAAAAACAGTGTATGTGCTTATAAAATTTGAGGGTTTCCCTCGATTTTCATGGGATCCCATCATCAGATTCTAACTTGGTGACAATGGGACCACCTCAGGAGTATAGGCTTTCGAATAAAAAATAATTTTATAAATCGGTCCAGAATTGGCGGAGAAATCGGTGAACATACATAAAAAAAAATACATACAACCGAACATAGAACCTCCTCCTTCCTCCTTTTTGAAGAAGTCGGTTAACTAAGCATTATTTTCAATTTTGAAGCTAGGTGGAAGATCCAAAGCGTTGATCCCTATCTATAGAGATGAACGATACATTAATGGATCATAACTGAAACGGTAATAAATAGACCTTGTTGTTTTAAGAAAGAGACATTAAAATTAATCGCTCTGATTTTAAAAATTCATCCGTTACTGACAACAACGTGCAGCCATAGCTGCCTGTCGTAGAAAGCTGAAATTTGGCATGTAAGTTCCTTGGGGGTGTAGGGGAGCATTATTAGAGGAGTTTTCGAAATTCCTACGGGAACGGGAAAAAATCGTAATATGCGCAGATGAAGTTGAGGGCAAAAGCTAGTGTAATAAATCCTAATATATAAAACTAGTTGATCCGCGCAACTTCGTTTGCGTCACAATTTTCGTTACTGCTCCGCTCCTATTGGTATTAGCGTGATGATATATAGCCTATAGCCTTCCTCGATAAATTTTTCAAATCGGACCAGTAGTTCCTAAGATTAGCGCGTTCAAGTAAACAAAAAACAAACAAACTCTTCAGCTTTATATATTAGTAGGTATAGATTCTTCCGTTACTAAGCTCGTGGCTAAATAATAACAGCCGCACGGGTCGATCTTGAAGGTTAAGCAACGCTTGCCAAGGTTGGTCTGTGGATGGGTGACCGTCTTAACATAACGAGTTTCCTCCGTGCCTCGGAAAGCACGTTAAGCCGTTGGTCCCGGCTGTCATTTGTAGATCTTTGGCAGTCGTTACGGATAGTCAGAAGCCAGTAAATCTGACTCCAGTCTTGCCAAGAAGTACCGTGTTACCTAGTTAATGGGTTGTGGAGGTCTGGTAGGCAGCCGCTCCACGTAAAACACTGGTATTCAGCTAAATCCGGTTTGACTGGAAGCCGACCCCAATATAGTTG
The DNA here is from genome assembly GCA_950371165.1 of Lacanobia oleracea. NCBI lineage: Eukaryota > Metazoa > Arthropoda > Insecta > Lepidoptera > Noctuidae > Lacanobia > Lacanobia oleracea. The sequence continues at coordinate 8,079,231 of OX493387.1, forward strand.
GGAAAAGGCTAGGCAGATGATGATGATGATGATGATAGATTCTTCCGTTACTGAGTGAGTGACTGACTGACAAACAAAGCAAAGCCGTCGTAGGAAACTGAAATGTTTTCAGGAAGGTTCCTTGGGGAGTGTGGGGAGCACTAAGGAAAGATTTCCAGACATTCCCACGGGATCGTAAAAAAACGGGATATGTGCGTACGAAGTCGCGAATAAAAGCTAGTAAGTAAATATTAACTAAAACAAAACGAGGTCGTATTTTTCGCCTCTTTACAGCAGACATTTGATACCAATGCCACAAGCATCCGTGATCTTACAACAGGAAACACCTATCTGAGCTGTAGTCACTAGTGACCTGACCACATCCGAAATCGGACAATTTGTGGTCACGTAAGCCTATACTTTTCAGTATTTCCTCAAGCGATAGTGTTCTAATAAAAAATCTGGTTGATAAATAGACCTTGCTTGATACATAGGCCTATGTACAAACAATAACGCAAATACAGGCGGAAAACTGAGGAGCGGTAATGGTTCATCTGACTTGTCTGGCGAGTACAGTAGCACTGTAACAGGATTGATTTAAAGGGGGGTTGCCAAAGAGACCATAGTTAGTCCGGAGAGACTTATCCAGCATTGATACCTAGAATGCCCTTTTTCATGACTCTAGAATTAATTGAGATGTTCGTGAAGTGACGTGGCACCCTGACACAGCAAGAAAGCGTCACGGTAGACCTCGTTAAAATGTCGGGACGAGCTGGACAAAACGAGCGGACCAGTGATCCACATCACTCGACAACAAAATAAAAAAGAAAAGCTCACAAAGTGAGTTTATTACACACAATATAAAGGTCTCATGTTTATACAAATTTGATACTCACCTCGGATTCCGCTGTCGAGACACGAATATGTTCTACCAGAATAGCACTCCTGCTCTAGATAAAAAAAGCTGAAAGTCAAGTCCCTTCAGTCTAACCGTAGTCAGCTGGGTAGCAGTAACTTATATGGGGCGACGCCTATCTGACCTCCAAAACCCTGATACTGGGTAACACAAAAAGCCTTGAAAAGATTGGCGCTTCTGGCTTACCCGTAACGACATATTATGGCGACGATGGCTAAAGGCCTACGCACATCGGGCTGGCTGGCATGGCTGGCATGGCTGAGGATTTTGCCACCGATCAGCTAAAACTAGGTGCTGCGGGACGCCGCGGCACGTCGCGGGGCCCCTTAGCGCTTTTTCTAATGCCGTGTCAAGAAATCTCTTTCGATGCCTCGGAATCAATTTATAAGAGTGGCATTTATGTCGTATTCCTACTAGATAAGTTTGAATGTCCTTTGTTAAAAAATTAAATCCTCTGCCATTCTGTCTCAGTGTACGTAAGCCCTTAGAGTAACAGTCATAAAGAAGTTAATAGATATTTAAATATATAATATAATATATAATATCGTTATTCATTCCCAAATTAGTACAATACATATACACAATACTATTTCAGAAAACTTAGGCACTAAAAAAAACTATACATCTCTGGTCTTTTTTTTAAATATATTACTGTAGTTATATACGATTTATTTTTATTTTATCAATATTTAATTAAGTATTTTCTTTACCTTCATTTTGTGTGTCACCGCGTGGTGCGAACTCAAAAGTAGCGCTGGGTGTCTGACGCCCAGCAAATGCTGAGATGGTTACCCTTTCAGTATGAACACGCTCAGCGCAATAGGGTATTTTACAAAAAAAAAAGTAGCGCTGGGTGTCTGACGCCCAGCAAATGCTGAGATGGTTACCCTTTCAGTATGAACACGCTCAGCTCAATAGGGTATTTTACAAAAAAAAAAAACTAATTAGTCCGTCAGATAGATTTTCGAAAAACATTAGACACGTATTTTTGTTTTTCACGAGAATTATCTTGGTAAAATTGTACCGAATTTACCAAGCCACATGACGTCACGCATGTCTTTAACTCGCTGTATCCTCTTCATTTTTTTTTTACGAGAAAAAGAAAAAATACGTGTCCAATATTTTTGATTATTTTTCCGACCCAAATATCGACCAATAGAATTGCACCATTCGACGTCACGTGGTACAACCTACATGGTATTATACTGATAATTTTTTGAAAATTTTCTCTGGTAGTTTTATTCATTATGAAATTCTTATTTGTTGACTGTTCATTTCATCTCATGGTGCAATTCTATTGGCCGACATTTGGGACGGAAAAATAATCCCCCGAATACCACACGAGCTTCAAAATTATCTGGCATTTCCCGATAATTTTGAAGCTCTTGTGGTATTATAAGTGAAAATCTATCTGACGGACTAATAAATATTTTTTTTGTAAAATACCCTTTTGTGTACCTACTATTACTTCTGTTTACTTTGTCTTTGTTGCTGTGCGTTTGTGTGGTATATACGCCTTGTGTCAGATACGCGAAATACCTAGTCTTGTAGTTTAGCTCTAATTTTTCCTTGAAGTGAGATTGTGATCAACGCTAGAGGTCAATAATTAAAGAATAAACACATGCCTTGATTCTCTGCACTTCAAACTTGATGTTCCTATGCTCGAGCCGTCCGTCGAACTTGGTATAGCTGTAGATGTAGTTGACGGCGGTTACGTGGTGCGATATGAGGGACAGGATCTCCTCGCGGGTCTTCATGTCGACCTCGCTCTTCTTACTGGGGTCCCGATGCTGGAAAGATAGTTTTATTTTAAGACAATGAATTTTATTGGTCACTAGATTACCCGATGAACTTCGTACCACCTAAAAATTGATTGAGTAATGAATAGCCGGTGTTTTACAAAGATTATAAATCACTGCAACCGCAACAAGAAAAAAACATTAACACACTTTGCTTTATAAATGTAATAACTAGCAACCAGTGTTAACTTTACGCGATTTTTTACAACATGAGAAAACATCAAGATTGTTACAAAGTTTAATAATAATGCAGACTTTGAGGAATAAACTTTCTGAATGAAAACCGCTTTAAAATTTTTGAGGGTTACAGACACCAAAAACGACTTAATTTTATAATTAGTCATCATCATTATCTTGCTCTTCTCCTTTACTTATTTGGGATCGGCGCACTATGTCTTCTTCATAAATACCAATTTAGTAAAAAAAATGCGCTTGCGCAGACGCAGCGCTCCTATCAAGCGGCTTGAAGCGACAAAAAAGTCACATCCGTTCGTAAGTGGTGCGAATGCGAAACATCTCTTGATCAGTGTATATTGGGGTCAATGAGGTCATGTCTGTGCTAATATTAATATTTCTAGGCTGTCTTCCTTCCTGTCCACCTTCTGCGGTTTAGGTATTTGCCTAACACAGAAAGTCAGGCAGTCGATGGCAAATTCTTTTCTTTTGTGAATTTAACAGTTTTCATTGCATATTTTACGTTCCCTCTAACCTCGCAAAATGGGGCTACCATGTCGGATAAACTGCGTCACAAACATGATCTATCCTATCCTGCTCTCTGTGCTCCAAAATATACAGCCGTAGTGACCTATGTGCTACCAACGATGTTGTGCAAGTGGGAATGTATCAGGCCACCCAAATCTTCAAAAAGAACTGTCATGCCCGCTACGCGAAGACGAAGAAAAAGAACCAGACGAATGTTGCAACATATGAAGCGTTGAAATGGATTGAAACTGATTTGGTTGTGATTGGTTCTGATTTACTGTTATACAATTAGATGGTCCTCATCAGCAGGCTAAAGGACACTCAAAGGGCAATGCTTGGAGTTTCCTTGCGTGATCGAATCAGGAATGATGATATAGCCCGAAGGATCGCCAAACAAAAGTGGCAGTGGGCAGAGCACATTGCTCGCAGAACAGATGATCTATGGGGCCGAAAAGTCTTGGAGTGGCGACCGCGTACTGGAAGAGGCAACGTTGGAATGCCTCCCACAAGGTGGACCGATGACCTGGTGAAGGTCGTGGGCCGATGGATGCGAGACGGGCAGGACCGTTTAACCTATACGAGAGTGTACCACGAATGATGCGCGAAGTGCGGACGGGAACTAATGATGACTTACGTCCGGGAATCCCTCCCTAACGTGTCGTCATATTGGCGGGGCAGCTGTATGTGGAGCGAGCGTGTTTCGCGACCCACTGAGGACAATAGTCCGTCTCTTCTCTAGTGTACGGTTTCACGTGTCTTGGTGCGTCAGTTGGGTCAATTAGATGGTACCTTTCAGACGTAGGTACCTATAGCCCTTCGGAGTTCGGACAGTATTTCGGTATCGGCGGCTAACTTGAGCGGGTACTAGCCTTCGTTTCACAAGATGTTATAGCCTACGCAAACACAGGTCATAGTCCGATGGTGTGATCATTCGGTAGGAACGAAGAGGTTTAAAAATTGACGGGTTGAAATATGTCCCCAGCACTGACTTGGCTCCCAAGAGCGATTTTTGTGTAGCCTAAGTGACAGTTAATTTTTATGGTGATTTGCATCACACATGACATACCATATTGTTATTTTAGAGCTGAATCTAATCTGACTCTGAGGCATAACGTAATTAAGTCATGGTTATTCGATTATCGATTTTTTATCGATATCGGCCGATTTAATGAAACATAAAATAGAGCGTTAAAGGCGAGCGTTGAGGAGCTCGTGGCTAAAGAATAACAGCCGCACAGGTCGATCTTCAAGGTTAGGCAACGCTTGCCAAGGTTGGTCTGTGAATGGGTGACCATCTTAACATACCGAGTTCCCTCCGTGCCTCGGAAAGCACGTTAAGCTATTGGTCCCGGCTGTCATTTGTAGAACTTTGGCAGATGTTACGGATTGTCATCAGCCAGTAAATCTGACTCTAGTCTTGCCCAAGAAATACAGGTTACCCATTTAATGGGTTGTCATTGTGAAGGTCTGGTAGGCAGACGCTTCAGGTAAAATACCGGTATTCAGCTGAATCCGGTTTGACTGGAAGCCGACCCCAATAGTTGGGAAAAGGCTTTTTTTCTGCTCACGAGTCCTTATTTTTTTTTCTGTCAACAATTTTGTGTGACTTTTAACAACAGAAACACTTTAAAAATCGTAACTGTAGTTTAAATATTTTTGCGGGAACGTCAAACAGTTCATTATACACCGGATTTTATGTAATTATACTTACATCAGGGAATGCTATGCTCATGGCTAGATAATAACAGCCGTACGGGTCTGTCTTCAAGGTTAAGCAACGCTTGCCAAGGTTGGTCTGTGGATGGGTGACCATCTTAACATACCGATTTTCGTCCGTGCCTCGGAAAGCACGTTAAGCCGTTGGTCCCGACTGTCATTTGTAGATCTTTGGCAGTCGTTACGGATAGTCAGAAGCCAGTAAAAATCTGACTCCAGTCTTGCCATGAAGTACCGTGTTACCCAGTTAATGGGTTGTGGAGGTCTGGTAGGCAGCCGCTCCTCGTAAAATACTGGTATTCAGCTAAATCCGGCTTGACTGGAAGCCGACCCCAATATAGTTGGGAAAAGGCTAGGCAGACGATGACTTACATCAGGGAATCCTTCTCTAACATGTCTCCATATCAGCGGGTCAGTTTGAATGTAGAGCGAGCAGGTATTCCGCTCGTCGAACGTTGCTCGGCGCGAGCGCGTATGCTCGCCGGTATTCGCTGCTCGAGAGTATTTGTTGTAATGATGCACGTCCCAGTATCTGCAACAATGTTATGTTGGTTATGAAACAAAATCCGAAGTTTCTGATTTTTTTATCAGAAAATCTCCACCTACGGAACTTTCTTGAAGTATTTTTGGGCCATTGTATTAAAAGTTTATTGATTGCTTTTAATACAAAAGTTCAGTTTAAAGGGAAACAAACTAAATCATACACACAAACTCGATAAAGCTAAGCCAAAACCAAGTTCCCACTATAACCTATCAACCTATTGACCTACCGATAAACCGGTAACAGAACTAATGGGTCCTCTTTTGGAATAAAGAATAAACCACTTCACTTACGGACCGACTTTGGTCGTGTATACTGTCTAGTACCTACAGTGATTCCCAAACTGTGATCCGCAAGGGCCAGTACCTACGACAGTAACGGAAGTATTTTATATTATTAGGATTTCTGGTGTCTACTAGTAACAAAAAACCGGCCAGGGTTCTGTACTATAAACCTTAATTTTTATTATTTTTTGTTACAGCGGCAATAGAATACACAATCTATAAAATAATTAAATGTCTACCTATTACGGTTCTTGAGATACAGCCCGCTGACAGACAGACGGACAGACGGACGGACCGACATCGGAGGCTTACTAATAGGGTTCCGTTGGTTACCCTTTGGGTATGGAACCCTAAAAATTAAAGTGGTCCCGAGTCAAAAGGTTGGGCAGCACTGGTGTAGTGTGTACAGTCACTTAATTGGGCGTGGTTAAACTAGATTTTTTGCTCCCCAGCTCCGTTCCATCCACGTGTGGCATGTGTCAGCCCATGTGGGTAATAAAAAAAGGTTTTAAACTTTTTGCTGTAGGGTACACGAATAATAATGTGTCAGCGGCGCGCCGTGCCTGTCTCGAAATTTATGTTGTTTACTGTCGTTCTAAACAATTGCATATTTTGTGGGGTTGGCTTGTTTCTCCTAAAATAAATTTAAAGCATTTTTTTTTTTTTTTTTCGGTGTATAATTAGTTCTAGTTCTACCAACAAAGAAGTTTGTTAATTACAGTTTTTATCTACTTGGCAATAAAACGAAAGTAAAATGAGGTTTCGTGGAGATTAACTTTTTAGCGTACTCACTCTGCTGCAATAAAAAAAAAAACGTGGTTGTGAAATTATAATTAATTATCATAGGAAAGGAGTTCACGTTGTGTATGATTAATCGAAGTAAAATATAACGTGAATTAGAAATATAAAGAAAGTTAATGTTGATTTATCGCTGAAGTTTAAATAAATTATTATTTAATAACTTTATTATTATACTAGTTGACCCACGCAACTTCGTTTGCGTCACAATTTCATTACTGCTCCGCTCCTATTGGTCTTAGCGTGATTATATATAGTCTTCCTCGATAAATGGGCTATCTAACACCGAAAGAATTTTTCAAATCGGACCAGTCGTTCCTGAGATTAACGCGTTCAAGCAAACAAACAAACAAAACTCTTCAGCTTTATATGTACATATATTAGTATAAAAAAATAAATAAATAAATATTTATTTCGATTCACATGAAAACAAAGACTCATAAAGATAAAATAACTTTGATAAAATAGCTTTAACTTGAAAACTAAAATAAGTTAATCATAAAACTCATGTCTAGCCGACGGGGTAGTCAATGAACAGAACTTTTTATGAAACTGCCATAAAATGCTTGAGTCACAATTTGTGACTCACAACTACAGCGCAACCATGGAGTTAGCCGCTTACCATGATGTGAGATAGTGGTCAGACGTGTGCCTATCAAGAGTAAAAAATTTCGAGTCACCAGCATCACATATTAGAGCAGATTAACTGTCTCGTCATTAAACACAGTTCGGATAGCAAGCTGGCAACCAAAATAGCCAGTCTCCGTACAAAGTTTCCGACCTTCTTTGCTGGGTCAAGCTATTTTGGAGCGGTCTCCAAAGACACTAGCTATGTTTGTACGGCCAATGCTGGGGCGAAAGAGAATGGACCGAAATTCGCCTGTTCAGGATCCATGTATGAAGTAAATACAGGCGAAAACTGTAAAGAGAGATAAAGCGATCGTCCAGCCTGTAGTATCTTTGTCTAGAATTCTGATTGGGGTATGTTACAGGCTTGCAGTGCAGTGTCACTGTCGTCATCTATACTTCTATCTATACTAATATATAAAGCTGAAGAGTTTGTTTGCTTGAACGCGCTAATCTCAGGAACTACTGGTCCGATTCTTTCAGTGTTAGATAGCCCATTTATCGAGGAAAACTATAGGCTATATATCATCACGCTAAGACCAACAGGAGCGGAGCAGTAATGACGCAGACGAAGTTGCGCAGGTCAACTAGTACTAAAATATAAAGCTGAAGAGTTTGTTTGTTTGCTTGATCGCACTAATCTCAGTAAATACTGGTCCGATTTGAAAAATTCTTTCAGAGTTAGATAGCCCATTTATCGAGGAAGGCTATAAGGCTAAGACCATTAGGAGGGGAGCAGTAATGGAAATTGTGACGCAGACGAAGTTGCGCGGGTCAACTAGTCTACAATAACCTGCACGAGTCGTGAGCACACTCTCCATTGCTCGGTTTGACGATGACTGCTCTTCACGTTTCGGCTATCGTCAGCCAATGCTCATCAACTATTGGGCTAGCAAGTTTCGTTCACCTCGTGCCGGCTACTATACAAACTACACAAGATTCACGTATTGGCTGCACATTCGCTTAATTTCTTTCTAAGGAATGATAATTTTTTGAGGATATTTCTCAGCCCCTTTATGTTTTTATTTTTTATTTCTTATGGGTTTGCTCTTGACTCTAGTCTATGTCAGAGAAGACATAGACATAGATAATGAACTGATACATACAGTCCGCCCCAACCACAGATCATTGGTTGGACGGATAGTCTCCTGAATATGTTTATTTAGTGACGTAATTACCTGGGCTCATCATCCCTCAAGCTGTTCGGGTGCGGGGGTTGCGAGGCGGGTGCATGATGCCCCAGCGAAGGCGACGGCGCCGGCTGGGACGGCGTCGGCGCAGGGGCCGGTGACGTCTGCGGCTCTTCGTCCACTCCAGAGTTCTGGATGCGCTCCATCCATTGCACCACCTCGTCTGTGATGCCGCAACCGCCTACGTGACCTGGTTCACACACAACACGATAGTTTTATTTCTCTTCTTAAGGTGAATGCTCCAGGGTAGCCCGGGAAATTCAAATATTTTTATGTTTTTTGCAATTTGCCGGTCAGTGTGAAGCTGTATGTGGACCACATGCGATCCGCGACCGTAACGCGTATTTATCTAAAGAATTATAACCATTTTAATCATCAATATAGCCCTCTAAGTTCATGTAGTTCGAAAGAATGATTATTTCTGAAATATTCATTCTTTCGAACTACAACTCGGTCGCGGATCGCATTTGGTCCACATACTGCTTCACACTGACCGGCAAATTGCAAAAAACATAAAAATATTTGAATTTCGCGGGCTACTCTGGAGCATCCACCTTAACCCGAAGCTTGACGCGGATAGAATGCCTTGTTGCAATAAGTAGCCTATGGAACACCGCTGTACATGGAGTTTACATACATCATGTTGTATTATGGCTTTACCAAGTTATTCTTCTTCGTTTCGATGGTTTCTTAAAGATATTTTATATTAGCTTAGACCAGAATTTAGCCACGACCACAGCATTTGTGTTGGCGTCGTAAATATATTTCATAGTGCAGGTTTTTGTACACAAAGAGAAGGATTAAAGATTAGGCATGGTTTGTGGAGTAGCTCCACAGTCGCAATGTGGTTTCTAACTAGGGTGCCCCTATAGCGGCCCACGTGGTTTCGAAGTCGAATATGTATGGGATTTTCAGGTGGGCTTGCCAGGTGGTCAATACAACAATTTAAAGAATGACATTTTGAAGGGTAAATTTTAAGAAACCGGTACCAAAGCCAGTTAATACTATACAAACAACAATACAATACGTCTGAAGGCCAACTTAACGGTACTTTGTATAAGGTGATATAAGAAGTCTCATTCAATCTTATTATGATAATGAATTATTATCATATTCATTAAGTTTCAAGGTAAATAACCTCCATTAATTCGGCACAGAACTCAATCTGAGGCCACACACAGAAATATAATAAAATAAAACCATATTGCGACAGAAATTCGGTACTACAAACGCTAGCTGAACGAATCCACTTAGGTCGTCATTATCTGGAAAATGTGTCGAATATCAAAATATAAAATTGGCTGCATGAACAAAAAAGTTAGTACCTAGCTATAAAATAAGTATCAATCGTCTTCCAAAACAAGCTCCACGAGACTTTAAAATCGTACTAACGCCATAACGGAGACATCCCACGCTCTGTTTTTCGGTTCGCGGTCCCGATACTAGATCTTAGATTTATGTATTCAGTATTCAACTATGCAGCCTACATTCACCCACTGCTCTGGTTTATGCTATCTTCCTGATCCAGTCTTGTGCATTTCCGCTCACATTGCCAATATTTACAACGTCACCATGTTGCCATTGTGCAGGGTTTATCTGACAGCTGTCGTCAACCTCCAACCGACGACATTGCAAAACGTAGATTACCTACCTACCGCATGTTATGAAATCTTCAAAGTGCGTGAGTCAGTCTTGTGCAAGCTGATGTTTCAAATTGTTTTACTATCTCTGAGATAATGTTTACTTCAGCTCTTTTTTATTTTCAAAACAGATAGGTACTGTTTTAAAAATAAAAAGTCAGAGTTGCAGTGTGTGTGTGTGTGTACAATCCTGAATGTCGTGTGTACAATCCTAAATGTCAAAGAAAGGAATCTACACTATTTCACGTCTTTTAACAAAATATTACCACGCTTCGCCATGGGCATTACATCAAGCACCAAGTCGCATTGCCGTACGTGTCTTGAATACGATAGCTCGATTTATCGAGATTTATAATCCAGATCAGTCGTAGCTATAGAGTAAAAGAATTAATTCCATGAGCTCTACGTGTAAAAGAATACAATCAATACACTGAAGACGATACTTCTCAATGACACAATGTTGGAATATTCCACAAGATGTACATGACATTTTAAATTATTCATGATAAATCCCAAGTTTTGCCGTTGGAGTTGGGAAGAAAAATACGTAGCGGACCTCGTCCCGCGCTCGACCCGTTCGTGGCGAAATAAATACCAAACGCTGACACCAAACTCTTTTCTATAGCGCTATTCTGAGATTTATTTATCAACCGAGTTCCTGTTAGATTTATAACCCTAATATATATTAATCTCTTTGTTTTTTCCTCTTCGCTGCGAGATGTCGGAAGTACCCTAGTTTGGAGTGATAGCTGGGTGATGGTTTGCCATCTGCACATGACATGGACCTGTTGGTTGGCTACAGACACTTACAGCTTGCAGCTGTACATTTATTTACAATTATAAGTGACATATGCTCCATCTTCGACCACATCATCTCTTACCATCAGGTGAGATAGTGGTCAAATGCGTGCCTATCAATAGTAAAAAAAAATGTAAGTATCGCACCCATGCAAATAGCTAAAGGGCAAACGCTGTTTCCTTCAGACTAAATCTAAACTGCAGCATTGAATAGGGAAACCATAATGACGCATGAAAAGTACAATGCGAGCGAAAAAGCGCAGTTTTAAAATTAAAAAGTGCTGAATAGTCGAGTTTTTTTTTCAGCTCGTGTGTGTCGTGTTAGAGCACATTGGCGTTTCGCATCCGGGCGGGCTGCATTTTAACGAACCTCCTGCGCGCGAATGCGGCGGCAGCCAGATAACGGAAATTACCGCCTGCTGGCGTACATAGCGACTTTAATGCCTACCCAGCTATTCAAATATCATATTTACTCACAGATTTGAGACTTCGTGGTCATTGTGTGTAACGGACTTAACGTTTTCTAAAAGATTTTGCTTTAATTGGTCTTAATAAGCAAAGAACCGCTTATGGGTTATATCTACCACAGTTTTGGTACCGAAATCGTCCAGCTGAAACGAAATCGTGGCAGACCTACAGACAGGAGTGGTCAACACTAGCTCAACAAAGATAAGGGTGGAAAGAAGGAAGGCTTGGCCTGCAGTGGAACAACAAGTTTAAAAAAAAAATTCAAAGCGATGCACCTACTGCGACACCATGATAGCTGTTGATCAAGCTCGGGGAAGCACGTCTACAACGAGTTTTAATAAGGGCTATGTAATATGGCGTTCGTGATATAGTCGATGGAAACCGGTTTTTTATAAAGTATCACAACGGCCATAAGTTTACTATCAGATATTATTCCTGTATTAGACAAAGGCGGTTGATGGAAAATCCAAAATTTCCTTGACTTTGTTAGACCTAGTAACAGACCTCGTATTTACAAAGTTTAATTGATAGTAAGTATATAAACTGCCTAACAAACTGTATTTTGTTAGGCTAAGTTCAACGTACAAAACTTAAAACTATTAATTAAAATGTTGCGCGCTGTAAGATCTCTGGCAAACTTTAGCATGCCGTTTCCTCTTACACAAATAAATTGAGGTCTTGATATTAAGTATCTTGTTCAAATACCAGAAACCTAGTTTATTGTTAGATTAATAACCAGTAATGGTAATAACTTCAATTCGAAATATTACGTACATTTATCATGCAAATGTTCTCGACGGCGCGCGGCGCAGTTGGAGTCGTTGTGCCAACTCGTGCCCAGACGGAGTCAAGTGAACTCCTTATAGAAATACTTAGCTGTCGATTGTTTGTTCTGTACATAATTTAAGTAGATATACAGTCTGTTATTAAAGGAGCATTCACTCAGATCCACCCGAGGACTGAACAAACATTCTCCATCCGTATCATCTTTTTCTAAACACCATTAAACACGAACTTTTTTCAAAAATATCTGGAGCGCCGAGCGTTTCTTTGTACCATCCAGCGCAGAAAAGCTGCTCCAATATAATATGATTGGGAGAAAAGCGATGCGATGTAAGGATACAGATATTAAATGAAGCGCTTAAATAAGATTGTGTACAGTTTGTGTAACGAAACGAGAACCTCGTTCGTGACTACTCGCGAGTTTGGACAATATTAAATTAGTGATGCTCCACAGTCTTCGTAGACGGTTTACAAGAAGTATTTTCTACGCGGTTAATGCGTTTTATATGTACACGAATGGGAAGGTAAACAGCAAAACACAGTGTTATGTGTGTTTTGTTTGTCTTATCTAAATTACAGTTTGAGTAAACGACAATTTGGTATTTAGACAAAGATTGTTAAGTATACGTAATATGTACGAGGCCTGCAAAATTTCGTTAACAAGAGCATAACTAAACATACTGTGATAAGAAGTCGTTCGTTTAGTTTTTCTGGTGTATCCTTGATTGTTTTAGACTTCAAAATTAAGTAACTAAGCACTGATTTCAAATAAAGTTCAAGTAAAAAAGTACAAGGTAGTTCAGTGCCTTACAGCTGCTTAATTAAGGTTTATTTAAAACGAAATGGAAATCAAAGTCTTCGGCGTCTTTGGGAATACTAATTTACGGAATGCCTTTATGTAGCGATATTTTATAAGCAAAAAGTGTCGTAGAACGAAATTAGGCTGTCACCGTTTTTGTATTTTTTGTAAAAAAAGAGATCCTTTATTTGGTTGGTCGTGAAAGTCTTTCATATTCAAATAAAAGCTCCATAGAGAATGCGTAGAGCGGGGTCCCCCTGCCGCTGTTCAATAACTCGTAATGAAAACAAATGTAGCTACAAACGCGACCCTTCCTGCTCACTCAATACCTCCAGAATTTATTTTCCGATCAAACGTAATTTTCAGAAGCAAAACAAATGAAAAACCTTGTTAACAATACAAAGAAAAAGATCACCGGAAAAACGACTCGGTACTTCCCCAATACCCCGGCGGAATATTCAATGTACAGCGAAAATTTGATCGCAGGTAGGAACAAGATAAAAATGATGTGCCTCATACTCGTCCCAGTTTATTATGGGTATATATTGTCGGTATTCAAAAGCAATGCTGAAAGGGACTTGTGTTTATGCAATTCAGTAGAGTCGCATATTCAGGTGGGTCGCTACTCGCTGCCGCTACACAACTGCACAATGAAATTGCATCTACAACACAGTTGAAACGGCAAAAATGCAAACTCGGCAGGCGGGGCGGTGTTGTTGACGCGAAATTACCATTCCAGCGCAGCCTACGGACGAATGAATATGTAACCAACGTGGAATTTAGTCTGCTTTGATGACATTGTGAACCGTGCCAAATTTCGGCCAAATTTCGTCTACACAACGATAAAACATGATTTAATGAATGTAAAGCTCGTCACCGCGAATTAAAGTCGACTGACTGAATGAATTTATGACAACGGCATTGGCGCCAGCCAATAAATGAGTCGAAGGTTCCGTTATAAATTATGCGAATTTTCCGATGCAAGCGGTGTTGCAATCAGCCGGTGACAGCGCGCCGAGCAAATGGGATTAAACTTTGTTAAACGACCTTGCGTTGCAATCCATTTGCCGTGCGACATACTGTGGCGAAACTTGCACGCGACTCGCTCTCCCTCCACTCCCGAATTCCCGGTACCAACTCCACTAACTGCACGTGTAGTTACAAATTTCTACACAGTTAATTTTGTTATTGCACCTATGCGAAGGAAACTTAATTGTACATAGAGTAATGGGATTAAAACCGTAAAACGCGATTACTTCATTTGATACGACTCATAAAATAGCGTATGATACAGGGGTATACGAATCCGATTTCCCGCGCAACAATAATACTGATTCAGCATTGTGTAGTTTTATAGCCCAACTTCTTTAGCTCTTCTATTATCCGATCACGTTATCTAACTACGTAATCGTATCTGCCGAATCATTTCACTGCTTCCAAGTGAAAGTATTTCAATTACTCTGAACTCTACTAGCATGAAATTGTACATCCCTAAACCTTCATTACTGTAGCTGGAACCGCATCCACCCAGTGGCTTGCAAAATTGGCTCGAGCTTACAAATAGCTGTCTGCCGCGGCTTTGCTCGTATAACGTACAATTACGCAGCAATATGTCCTTAAATTGGGCAGTTTTTAATTCAAGGGTGTACTTACCATGTCTGTGATGGGCGTATGGGTCTCCTACGTCGCCCTCCTTGTAGATCACGGAGTGGACGCGCGTGCGCGTGCCATTGGGAGGGAAGTAACGGCGTGCATGCTCCACGTAGTACGAGCCATCGCTCGCTACAATCTTCCCCTCGAACACACCGTCCGTCACCGAGCCGAACACCTTCGATTGAGGATCATCTGTACATAAACAAACAGTATTATTTTATACCGCAGCTTCGCCTACACTTTGCATACATAGAGCCTCATCCGTCTCTACAATAGCATTATTCTGGGCTTCCGCATTAGACTAGAAGCCACCCTTCTGCGCAACACTGTAAACAGCGGTTGGGATTATAATCGTAATTCGTAAGCAAGGATTACCACTGTTAAGCTCTACTAAACCTTGTCATTTATGTCAAGATTTTAAGAATAAACGTCTTGTTTTAATGCACTTTCTTATAGCTATTAACCACGAACGTTTCTCCAACATTTTTAAGGATTTTTCTCTGATCAACAGGAGTTTTACGACTATAATGTAATTCAGCTTTTACAAACGAATCTATTCACTATCTTCATATTTATTGAGTGTATAAACGAAGGTCACCATGACTATTGGAACGCGATCTGTTTTCTTCAGACACTGGTCTTAGTATACCGATCCTGCAGTCTGATACTAACCAAATTTTAAACATAGGTAGATCATAATACGAATAAAAATTAAACACACTAATATAATATAAAAGGAACAAAGTCGGAACACTACTTACCGCTAAAATTTCATTATTTTCTACGTATATTACAAGGCTTTCTAAAGTCTTGACGCTGTTTGACTTCATATGAGTTTGTTATAACGAAATTGCCTCTATTAAGACGGTAAGTATGTGTTGTCTACTTGTCTAATATTAGGTTTATATTCTGAATTTTATTAGTGCCAGACCGCAAGGGAGTTTATTGTGGACATGTTCTCCTTTATTCCCTTTTAGTGCTTAGACTGCATGGTTATTGGTGATTGTGGTGTCTCAAACCAAGTCATATTGGACTTTATTAAGAGATGCTATATCCTCCTTATTCGTTCCTTCAAGTTTATTACAAAACTTAACGTCCTCTCTGTCTGTTTGTCCGTTAAGTGAACGTTTAACTTAAGAACTACTTATCCGATTTACGTGAGCCTCTTGGAATTCATAGAAATGTCCTCTGGCAACGTTTTAAGATAATATTCATCCACGTGACCGGACCTGGTTGCACATTATTATAGTTTATGTTCATACTAGCGACCCGCCCCGGCTTCGCACAGGTGCAAATCTATACTGAAGAATTTGTTTGTTTGCTTGAACGCGCTAATCTCAGGAACTATTGGTTCGATTTGAAAAAATCTTTCAATGTTAGATAGCCTATTTATTGGGGAAGGCTGTCAAGTAGAAAGTAATATTTTATATATTACATTGAACTACTAACATTATCAATCCTTATCTTACTGTACATATTATGTATACTCGTAAGAGATAAGCCAATAAACCCAATGATAAGATTGTATCACACGGTAGAACAACTAAGTGATAACACTTTCTCTTATTGCGTGATAATAAAACACTAGATTACTTAATAAGTAGTTCATTCCTACTCGTTATCAATAAGTTCTTATCTCTAAGAGTCGATAGTGAAATGGCCATAGACAAATAAGTAGATAAATATTGAATAAACAAAAGAGGATAGCAGCACATGATGGTAATCACTACATAGTATAAAACAAAGTCGCTTTCGCTGTCTGTCTGTCCCTATGTATGCTTAGATCTTTAAAACTATGCAACGGATTTTGATGCGGGTTTTTTATAGATAAGAGTGGTTCTCGAGGAAAGTTTTAGTGTAGGTATAACTAGTTGACCCGCACTACTTCGTCTGCGTCACAATTTTCATTACTGCTCCGCTCCTGTTGGTTTTAGCGTGATGATATAATATAGACTATAGCATTCCTCGATGAATGGGCTATCTAACACTGAAAGAATTTTCAAATCGGACCAGTATTTCCTGAGATTAGCGCGTTCAAGTAAACAAACAAACTCTTCAGCTTTATATATTAGTATAGATAGATATAAATTATTTGAGCGCAATACTACATCCAAGATCTCAAGCATTAACACCAAAATGTGGCCACAATTTTCAATCCCACATCCCAACTACTCGTGCAAAGGTATCGTTACTCAAAGGTATAAGTTTAATACTCCGCACCCGAGTCACGTTCAGCCAGTATCCACTAATGCTCCATATTTCGAATACTTGTCTTAACGATACCCCTTATTATCGGTCTCGGTCACCCGAAGCTCACAATTTGTTCGTACGATAACGACGGAGCCACTGGCGGATTTAAGTGGGGAAAGGGCTAAGGGGCTTAACCCCCTCCCCCAAAGATTCAGATTTCCTTGGACTTGGGTATTCTACCTTTTTTTTTTGGATGGAATATCATCAAATAACTCCTCCCGCTCTGGGTACAGCATCCCTCCTGCTGTACCCAGAGCGGGAGGAGTCAAGACTCTTACTGACTAAAACCCATCCGTGTTCTTCCTAGTGCCCTTTGCGTTCCAGGGTACGGTGCCTCTTTCGAACGAAGTCCGCAGCCCCAGCAGGCACTGGCCCTAGTGGGCCCCGTCTTCCGTGCTGACATTTCCTTGAGGCGCGCCGCCGACCCGGGATGGTTCTGATCAGACGGCGAGCCACCAAATGCTCATCGTCCGCAGACCCACGCCTACGGTGGCCGAGAATCGTCCTGCGACTCCCGACGCCCGGGGCGTCTTCTTCTGTTGCGGCGGCTAGGGCGTGAGGTTTCCCTCTCTCTCACGCGTTCGGCTTCCTCCTTTGCTAGCATTACTGCTTCGCAGAAGGAGGTGACCGCTTCCCATGTCTCCTCGCTCCGAACCATGGCTTGAACCGATCATCTCGACGAGGACACGGCGGTGCTCCGCCCAAGCAGGGCAGACCTCCACCGTATGCTCCACCCGTGTCCTCCAGGTGATCCCTCGCAGTGTTGACACACGGGTGTATCCTCCCGCCGTATTCGAAACAGGTACCTCCCGAAACAACCGTGTCCGGTGAGTACCTGCGTCAAGCGGAAGGCAAGGACGCCGTGGCGCCGCTCTAGCCACTCCTCGAAGAGGGGACTTATCGCCACAATTGTGGCGTGCCCAGCGCTGGGTTGCGACAGTCGTTGTCTCCATATCTGCAATTTGCAATTTGCCGCGGTAGAGAAGTCTCGCTCCGGCGTAGCGCCTCCACGCGCCATTCGTAAATGAGCGCGAGGGCTCTCGCCTCTAGATCCCATGGCGGCAGTCCGGCAAGGAGGCTCGCCGCTTCGCCAGAGACCGTGCGGTATCCCCGGGCCAGCCGGATGGCCATGACCATCTAGGACGCGTTGAGGTAACGGGCAGGTCGCTTCCTCAAAGTAGGCGCTCACACCGGCGCCCCATAAAGGCCATGGACCGCACGACCCCCGCGTAAAGCCTCCGGCAGGAGGCGTTTGGACACCCTAGATTGGGCAGAAGCCGCTTGGAGGCAGCCCCGGCTCGCCCCGGTCTGGGAGCCAAACGTCGGAAATGCTCGACGAAGTTCCACCGGCTGTCAAGGACAAGACCCAGGTACGTCATTGTCGATCCGACGCTGATGTGAACCCCTCCTACCGTTATTTGGGATCCCGATGGTAGCCAGTTGCGAGAACCATGAAAGCACATGGTTTCGGACTTGTGTAGGGCTACCTACAACCTAAAGAATTCATTGGGGAATTTACGAAGAGTAATTCAAAGTGGCTGTTTATGCGTTAAGAAAAATAAAATACAATGTTATGTGCCTTTTTAACCTACCCTCAGCGGGTCCAAGCTCCCCCCAAAAGACAATCCTAGATCCGCCACTGGACGGAGCTCAGAGCTTCCACTTAACAATAGCTGGGTGTCGTGTCACAAGCACGTTAGTTTTCAAAGGTATATTAATAATGATAGCTGGTGAGTCACACCGTTCGGCTAATAGGGGCCCGAGGTGTATTGTACGTAAATTGAACGTTGCAATTACATTTGCTAAGGCGTACCATTTGTTTAGTGTCCCCTACCCACAGGACCCAGTGAGACATGCAGGTGTGAGCGGCGCGATCAAATTGATTACGCGCTTAACTGCCGCCGGAGACTATGGGTTTATTATAAAATTATAATCGCTAGCAATCTAGCATTGTTGTAAGGCTGTATCGTTTCTAAACAACAATTATGTAGCTTGCTAATGTCTGTACGAATGCCAAAATTGTTGAGAAGAACAATATCGTTAAACAGTCAAGGAATTTCTGACCTATTAATGAAATAGTCGTCCGATGGACGGACATTCAATACCTACTAACAGGCCTACTTGTTCCATTTGCACTCGTCTAATATAACCTATATTTAGTTTCTGCTATATCTCCGGGACCCCCCGCACTAGTAAATAATTATGTGTGCTTCACTTGCTATACAGGTGAAATTTTCAAAATTGCGTGGATTGAAAAATCCAGTGATGCAGTTTTAGTTTTCATCAGAATCGGGCTCGAGACTCCAGTTTTTTTCGCTATTGCCCATAGCATCTTATTTGGCCATCCACGCACACTTGAAAAATTCACCCTGTATACAGGCCCAGCAAAAGTACTAACTAAACTTAATTCCTTGGTCTATAAAGACATCTAGAGGAAGAGGAAAATCTGGTCGAACAGGAATCATACATCATCTTTTGCACCACAAGTTCTGTAATATATCGTTACTTTAAGTTTAAAGACAGTTTTTACTGCAAATATTCTACTTGAAACAAAGAGGAAAACTTAGCGTTCACTATAACAATATATCTTTGGTGAGAACCAATTCTGGCGAGACAATGAACTATTCAATTGACGACAGCGACAGTTCAAAGAACGGTTAACTTAAGAAATGCAGTGACCAACGTCAATAATATTTTTTTTTTTTTTTACCATTGACAGGCACTCGTTTGACCACTATCTCACCTGATGGTAAGCGATGATGTGGTCGAAGATGGAACACGCTTGCCTAGAAATAACCTATTCACTCTTGATTTAAAGACTAAGATAAAATCATAATACCTGCAATAAACAGTAATAACGACGTAACTTAATCTCGTGAGGATTATCTGGTTTTTGCTAATAGAGTCTCTATTTCAGGACTATACCGCACATAATCATGTGCACAGAAAATAAAGTATATATTAGGAATGTACGGAGGAAACGGGAAATGTTTTCCGCACCAAACCGCAGGGCTCCGCTCCGAAAATGTTTTTCAGTAAAAATCAAGTGCGACGGCAGAAAAACTCGCGCACATTTTTCTGAAGTCAAGAGCACTGCTACCAGTTCTGTTTTATCATTCAGTAAATTTTTATATTAACCAAGTGACTATTCAAATTTCACAACACATCTACGGCTCTATTGTTGTGCTCAACGAAAGTGAATATTTCCTAGAATTAGTTCTCGTATAAAATCCCTTGTTTACGCAATGTTGCTCATTCCTTGACGAGTTTCAATGGATAACCTAAATAAACGCAGAATTTATAGAATCACGTTTCATGGACTAAAAGCTGTAACATGGACGAACAGCTTTTATATTTATTGTTCGGTGTGTTGTCAGAATACTCATTGCTGATTTTTGTTTAAGCCTTTTTAAATTATTAGCTAATGTATTCTTTAAAGTATAGACTTTAGTTAGCTACACTTATCGTATCATTAATGCTAAACCTCAAGTAGATCCACAGCTTTGATTATAACAATAAAAACGCAAATCGTGTTTACAGTTGCTGATAAATATGTGGCGACGGTGGGTTGTGCATGCAAAACGTAGGTTGCAACTCGACGACTAAGTGCATCGGAGACCGCTGTAAGTAGGGCGACGAACTGCGATCGATGCCGCGCCGCCCTCCGCACAACTTTATCCATTTACACTGTTCCAAACTTTCACCATCATAACACCCGCACCCGAACTCAAGTCCCGCCCGCATCCACGTCGATACGCATCACCATCGCACTTTTTCATTTATCGATATTCTAACTGGCCACTTACACGCTATCTAGTACTGCTTCTCATCTTTACTTTATCAACAGTTTACTTGGATCTTAATTAAGATTATGATCCAAGACATCACAGATTACATCTGAGATTACAGTACCTATTTAAAGAACATATAGAAATACGAGCAAATATTTGTTTTTGTACGGAAAATGTTATGAATTTCTTTTGAAAATTACTTTAGCATATTTCACGAAACAGGAATGCGGGGCAAAATTTTCAACAGTGTAATTATTTACATAGCGTAGCTAAGCCTGCGGAGCGTCCAAACATCAGCGCGGCATCCACCCGCCAACATTAAAAGTCGAGTGGCCGCCGAAAGCTCCCAATTAGCCAGGACTTTGACGCCGTCCCGCCAGTAATTGCAAAAAGAAATATGTTTTAGTGCTCTCCAAGAATTATTAATGTCGGGAACGGGAGAAGCATCTAGCTGGCGAGGAGCGAGCTGGTGCGGGCGTGGGCAGATGCGCAGCGAGAGTTAGCGTTCGGCTTTTGTTTGATTAAAGAGAAACACAATCGCGGTCGACATACTCCGAGCGGGGACTTATTAAATTTTCCCTCGGGGTGAGGGCAAACAATAGCGTCTATCTTGGGTGTAGATAACGTCGGTGTTCTCGGCTCCCGGTGTACAATGGGAGTGGGTCCCGAGTTGCGGCTGTCAGTCCGCCGCACGCCACCTACAAAGTTTGTGTCTGTCTTTTCAGTACGGTACGTGAGTGCTCCGCTTCGCGTTAAACTGCTAAAGCTCTCCACTTCACCTGACTTCACATTTAAGTGAATGACTCGTTCAATTTCGCTTAAGCGGGGACTGTTTGGTTTTTATTGTCAAGAGCTCCGATCGAAACAGCTCGAAAACGGATTAATCGTGCACCTAGTTCTTCAAGAGAGGCCTTGCGCCCTACGTTAGGTACAAGGGCAACTGAAATCTATATGCGCTTTAAAATGACTCCATTCTCCCTCTTTATAATCTGTACTAATATATCTTATATACTAATATAATAAAGCTGAAGAATTTTTTTGTTTGTTTGTTTACTTGAACGCGCTAATCTCAAGAACTACTGGTCCGATTTGAAAAATTCTTTCAGTGCTAGATAGCCCATTTATCGAGGAAGGCTATATATATATATATATATATATCACCACGCTAAGACAAATAGGAGCGGAGCAGTAATGAAAATTGTGACGCAGACGAAGTTGCGCGGGAGGACTAGTCTCTAATAACCAAGTGACACTTACCGGCCAACTCTCCGTGATAAATGTGTGATGTATCGACTTCATGTAACTGCCCCTTTGCGCCCTCAACCTGTACATAAAACGAATACATTGCGAACAAGTTGCATAACCAGAGCGACATTTATGTTTCAAACAAGCTGCCATTACTTACTTTAAAGTCTTCGCTGAAAGCGGACAAGTCCCGCCGCAACCGTAGGTGGAATCTCCTGCCATGTGCGCGAAAGTGAAGTCTTAAGTCTTCTGGCGCGTCTATCGAGCGACGTGCACGCAAGTGTTGCTGGTGCAGCGTGTCGGGGTCGTAGTCCAGAGCCTCGTAGTGCTCGATGTACTCACTCAGACGTCGGCGAGAAGCTGCGGGAAAAAAGCCAGTAAAACAGACTGCCCAGAAAGTAAAAAAGCTTTTATCCGTAAGCAAGAATAAAGAGTAGACAAAGATAAAGTAGATACGGACTACACTAAGAAATAGGACAAAAGGGATGGCCGTAGAGACTACGTAGATTTAAAAAAAGTTTAATCCCAACAGTTGGTAAAAATGCAATTCAATTTACAAGGATAAAAAATAGGCTTGAAAATGAACAGCGACCGCGGATTTTTATTCGAGCAGGATTTTCGAAAGCCTCTAAATCTTAATTCGACTCCTCCCACGCCAATGCTCCGAATTTCCAGTATTCCGCCTAATAACGTCTTTCAGATTTTACCTGTAGCTGTGCTTACAGAGCATGTTTAAGGATAATAAGGTAATGTTTGAATAATTTTGGATATGATAACAACCATGTTATTTTTTAATGTCCCTAGAAACAACGCTACTTTATTAAACGAGATTGTGTAGTGTGCATTGCTGAATGAAGTGTCGAGTCCGCCAGGCGACTCAATTCATGAGTAATAGCGAGTGTTATGTAAGCTCATTTAGTTTACAGCTCAATCTGACGTGATAGTTACGAAGTACTTCGTTGGCGTCCGGTCCCCCGACAGTCGGCGACTCCGAAGACAGAGCACAGCACTTCACACGCTTGCTCAACTCCTACACTTTGATTAAACGCCACTTCGAAGCTACCGATTTTCTCCTAACTAATTTTTCCCTAACATTAATTATAAACTTTTTGGGGCGTCTACTCGGTGAGATTCAAGTTTAAGACACAATGGACTTATAAGTATAGTTAAGTTACTTTCAGCGGCGGCGTGGATTCTCTGGCAAAATTGGGAGCCTCGGAGTCCTGGCATTTGATAAGGAACATTATTTTTCAAGGGCATATATATTATTAAACTGCATATTATACAGCCACAGCTGTCGGTTGAAGACGGCACTAGCAACATCAATTCTGAAGTCAAAGTGTAAACTATGTTTTCTTCTTCAGGAACGTGTTTGATATAATTAGATATTATGACTATAATTAGTGTAATTACAGGTAACCGTTTTATTACATCCTCTCTACCATGCCTACATATTCATACGTATACGCACGTGTATCCTAGAACAATACGCGGCAGGTCTCCGACTACGGTCAGTTATTTATATTCCACCATTGTGTGGTGTATTGTACACTACATTTATTATGTACAAGGTGTCCAGCACTGGATATGGAAGTTGTTACGTGGCCAGCGCATCGGGCACGTATGAAGCTCGGCGCAAATAAATAGCCTATACGTTCTCGTTAGGCCTCCATTTCGAGAAAATGCAGCATGAAGCGACAAGAACAATTTGATGTAGGGATTAAAGCGATGTGAGAAAAGTGGATACTAGTTTTCGACATAGAGAAATTGAACGAAACTGGTATTTTGTTTGCGATGCGATGTGCAGCGGGACATAAGTTACGAGGGAGCTGCAGCTGAATGCAATCTGAATGCGAGACAGCGTGAGATGCGGCGGATTTATTTAACGTCCCATCTGAAATTGATTCCCTTGTATGCACGCAAATAAAATGCGCAACATGTCAGCGCTGTCGATACATTGCTAACATGTCGAAGTGGCAATTTCAGTATATTCTTCTTTTGCACAAGGAAAGCCTTGTCGCATCGAATGATTGTGAGCAAAATGTTGGTTCAACCAAATGTTTGCTCATTTGAATTCTACCCATTATGAAAAAGGGTGAAAATACGCCAATCGTTTTTTAAGGTCGTTAAAAATTCGACATATTATATCACGTTAAAAACACTTAATCATTTATCAGTGTTTGCGCAGCGTGACGTTTGTGGCTGGTCGTTGGAGTGTAACATTTACATACGCGCGTATTTGTTCAGGCGTACAAAGTGAAGCTTTTTGCTTTGGGCAATAGGTACCGTGTCACTGGGTCAGTGGGACAGGAGCGCCGTGTTCTGGACGCGGGTTTAAATCCAACCTTGCACGCTGCCTGCCTTTATTCTCTCATCGTCTACTTTTTCAGACATGCAAAAAATATGTCCTTATTTTTCACCTGGAAAAGTTTTATGCACTGCACTGCTGAAATAGTGTTCCTAAATATACCTGTTTTTAGGGTTCCGAAGAAAAAACGGAACCCTTATAGGATCACTCGGGTGTCTGTCTATCACAGCCAGTTTTCTCCGGATCCCTTGGACTGATTCTGTTGAAATTTGGTACACATATAGACTTTTGTGACCCAAACACGGACGTGTTACGTAAATTATTAATTTTTTAATATGGTGGTCAAACTAGAAAAAAAAAGTTTTTTGAACAATATCGTGAGACATATCAAATGAAAGGGCTTACTGTGAGGTTTTAATTATGTTTATTTCATAATTTTAAAATATATGGTTTTGAAGTTATTCAAGAAATTAGGCGAAAAATGGCCACTTATCTCCGAAACTACTGAGCCTAAAATTTTGAAAAAAATGGAGATAATAGATCTTTACCTAAAGATTACAAGAAAACCTATAAGAAGTCTTTAGTGTTAAAAACCATGTTAAAAAAAAAAATTGGTTCGGAACCCTTGGAAAGCACGCGAGTCCGACTCGCACTTGACCAGTTTTTTTTTTTTCAACCTTTCTGCGATAATGAAAGAAACGGTATACTAACCAAGTAAAGTATACGTGGTTATGGGCTAGCTTACATAAAATAATTAAATACTTTTCTTAGGTCCCTTAGTAGGCTTCAACACCTTGCGTGTGAGAATATGTAGCCTACCTATATTTACGCAAATGTATGTAGCTATTTATAAATACTAATAAATAAAGCTGAAGAGTTTGTTTGATTGTTTGCTTGAACGCGCTTATCTCAGGAACAGCTGGACCGATTTGAAAAATTCTTTCAGTGTTAGATAGCCCATTTATGGAGAAAGGCTATAGGCCATATTATCACGCTAAGGTCAATAGGAGCGGAGCAGTAATAAAAATTGAGACAAAGACGAAGTTGCGCGGGTCAACTAGTATACACATATTTGAATGACGAAAACAATCACTTTAATAGTGCCCGCTATCTATCTTCCCACGCAGTAAGTATATCAACAAAAGGCGATGTAAACTAATTGTATTCAAGGGTGGACTAGTTGTAGACTATTGAAATACTTAAACCATGTCGGCGTGATTTATTACGAACGTACTAAATTGTAATTCTGTATTACGCTTGCTACAACACTATTTGCAGTTTAGATTTAGATTCTATAGATACCATTATAAAGTAGTACTAAGTTTTTGGAAATAAATAAATTATTATTATTACTTTTATTTTTATATATTTATTGTTCTCGGCTAGTTGGGTAGCTGGCAAATGCTAATAATAGCACGGGCCTAAGCCAAGTGGTTAACAGATGGGTTAAGAGTTGCAGAGGGTACGTTTGAGTAAGTTGGTGCGAGTTGTTTTTTTTATTGTTATTCTAATTCTAGTAATTATTATTCTGTTTGACGCTATTATCATAATCATGAAACTGTATGAAAACTTATGGAAGTAAAAACGCTTATCTAATTGCATGCCCTAGAGTTAAAATCATAGGGAAGACAAAGACAGAACCAGTCATGTTTACTTGCTTCGGCTTGGAAAAGTGAGGAATTAAATCTAATTTAGGATACTGAATAAGCACATGACCGGCAGGAAAGCAGGTTTATTAGTAAGCCGCAACACTCGGTTGAGGTGGAACTAACATGACTATGATTCAGTCCTAATAACGAGTAAACTTGGGTAATAATATTAGGCAGAACTGCGACCCAATTAAGCCGAGTTGTTAAACAACAGAGCACTTTTTGCTTACAGGACGTATTAAAGCACAAGAGTGCTTTTCCACCAAAGATGTGCTATGCAGCTATACTGCGAGAATGTAAAAGTTAAGCTACGAAACTATGTAACCGTTTCCACTGATGCTAAGCTATGCAGCTGTGCGAGGAAGATGCGCAGCTCGAGGTACGCGATGTATCGACAACACGGAAGTCACGCACTGCTCTGCACATGGCTACACACCTCGCGACCAACCATAGCACGCATCCATAGCATGCATCCACAGCACGCATCCTACCATATAAAAAAAACGTAGCTTAGTTGAATCAGTTTTCACCAGTGCTACGCTATGTGGACCGATGAATATGATTGGTGGATATCAAATGCATCCATAGCAACGTAGCATAGCACATCTCTGGTGGAAAAGCAGCCTAAAGCGAAGATTAACTTTGGGGGTAAAGTGATCTCTATGATTGATGAGTTGAGTATTCCGATGTTAGATCGCAATCGCTTTAATTGGGTCATGTATTAAACCGTCCGTCTACTTTCACATGTTAACAAGATGGGTACGAGAACTACGAGAATACGAGTTATAGAAGTGGCGATAGTCCTGCGGTCTCAAGTACCGGTTAGTTAGCGACTATCATTAGTTAGAACATGGCCGAGTTTCAATTTGCAAATACATGTTCGAGAATTAGTTAATGTCGGGTTCAGACGCATTATTATTGTGTTACTAACCGATTTTAAAAAATAATTGTTGAAACATGAAATAAAAAGGAAGATTATACTCGTACTATAATTAAATATTTATTATAATTAAATAATTGGCCGATTTATAAAACAGCCTACACTTTTATTTTAATTCTAAATGATCTTAGATACAACCTCAACCATTCACAATGGGGTATTTTACTAGAAAAATCTAATTAGTCCGTCTGATAGATTTTCAAAAAACATTTCGCTTGGTAAATTTGGTACATTTTTACCAAGCCATATGACGTCACGCGTGTCTTCAACCCGCTGTATCTCCTTTATTTTTTGTTTACGTGAAAAAAGAAAAAAAACGTGTCGAATGTTTTTTGAAAATCTATCAGACGGACTAATTAGATTTTTCTAGTAAGATACCCTATTGTCGGTTCTAGAACGCTAGTTTAGAATATTTGACCGAAATTGAACAGTTATAGGACACCTGTTTTTTAAGTGACCATAAATTTTATATACTTACGTAATTATGTCTTTTAACTACGTAATTTGAAGTGAAAACTCTTGTCTCGTTGGGCACTTTTTGGGTGAACAAAAATCATGTAACTCGCGTCATCGTCACCGAACGCTTTCCATGAGCAATATGTATGTACTGTGTATGTACTTTCTGGGTGAACAAAAAGCGTGAAACTCGCCACCGCACGCTTCCCATGGACCTATATTGCACAATTCACAAGTTACTTAGTTTTCACTTCTATCGACAATCCCCAAAGACTTCCCCATGTTTTTTTTTTAGTTAAAGTTTTTAAGCTTCTCTAAGCTCTGTCAAAAACTCTAACTAAACAGTTAGACGCTCCAGCAGTGACTCTCTTGTGGTCCATTATATTAATATGGCAAGTTTCCACTAAGGTCTCAAAGTTTAACGAAAAACTTAACACCTTGTCCAACTTGAAATGAAGAAGTTAGTCCATGGACTCTTGTGATAACATACAAGGTGATACTGTTCAGTAGTCGAAGAAACTACGACGTAAGTTTATTAAAGTTTTCAGAGGCGATACCCAAGTATTTTAATGAACCTCGGGGTCTTATTGTATACTTAAACATATAATTAAAATGCTTGATGCTTTAAATGAGTAAATTATTATTATTGTTGCTATTCTACCAATTCGCACTAAGCGTTTCCGAACGTCTTTTGTAATGCGCACAGCAAAGGAGTGGAATTCTTGCCTGCGTCTGTGTTTCCGAACGCTTACAACCCTAATCTCTTCAAAGTTAGAGTGAACAGGCCTCTTCTGGGTACGCTCGCTCCATCGTAGACTTTGTCATCTCTAACCTAGACTAGAGTCAAGATGAAAACAACCACGAATAAAAATTAAAAAAAATATATTTGCCGTGCCTAAAATTAAAAAAAAAAACTGTTTCGTCGCCTTGTTTTTATCACTAATTTGCGACATCTTTGAAACCGCAATGTCGGCCGATAAACAAATTATTCAGTTTTATATTATTATACTCGTATCTATATGAGATTACTATATGTTCCTTTGCTGTGTTGGATATTTTGCGTTTTTACATTTAATTTTCCTTGATTGAGTACAATAGTTAACTCATTATTCCTACTTAAGGAAAATGCAGTTACGAGATTATTCTTATTTGTTATTAAAATGGCATTGTTTGAAAATCGATAACCTTATCGTTTGCGCCGGGATTTAATAAGTTAATATTTTGAAATGAAAAACGTAGCTAAGGAAAAGCTAGTACTCAAATAGCGGCTAATAGTACTGGCTTTTCCTAAGGTTTCGCTTCTATGGCCGGCCTATAGCCCAAACAGGACAAAAGGAACCAAACAGCTTCCCGAGATAAAAAATGCATGCTATCAGTGACAGAATTTTAATGACCTTTTAAGAACTTTTAGACAGTAGTTCTCAAAATTATATAGATCACCTGTTATTCAAACATCTTTGTTTTCCAAAACGCTTGAATATTCGTCAGGTAGACGGTGATTAGCACGAGATAGTTGAAAGCAATAATTTTGAACTGAAGATACAAGAGCAAGCATTTGTCGCGGTAATCATAATACGTCCCAAATTGTTTCACAACTTAATGTAAACCTCTACTATCTATGAAGTTGGTTATCAATAAGCCATTTTTAAAGTGATTGTCATCGTCGAAGCCACAAGCATATCCTTCGTTACTTATTGTTATCAAATTTGCAATGCATCATTCTGTAGGCGTCGCTATTCAGTTTTCGAATATCTTAAACGTCGTCGAACACTTTATCGTTACCCAGCACTGAATTTACTATCCAATGAAAATAAATATTACCGCATTCACGTCGTATCGTGAGGCATTTACATTTAAGTTACCTATTTGAAGCGTTATTATGAGTAACGAGAAACTTGCCATAAAAGTGTCTAACGTAAGCTTTACAGCATATTGATAAAGCAATCTAAAATCACATTTATTTCCTTTGTCGATAATAACGTCTACTTTCATCTGCTCGTCGGTCGCATTGGACACGTCAAAGGGTTTTTACCAGGTGGTTGTGGTGCAAGTTGGTACAACTAATACACGATATCAACATGATATCAACATACTACGAAAACCTAGTAAACCTGCTGAGGTATATTTAAAGCATTTGTGGACTTTTATAATATTATTTTGTAAAGTCTATACGTATTTATCAAGTTTTCCTCCATACTTATATGGACGTCATTTTTTCTTTTACAAAACAAAATGAAAGTCAAATAAGTATCCTTTGCATCGTTATGTTTGCAAACCATAACTCAGTGAGTGGAGGGTCGCATCCTCATGCCAGTACCTGGGGCACGACGTGACGACCCAATATTATCAGAAGTGAAAGTACCCACGGAGGACGGAGGACTCTCCAAGGGATTTATGGATTACTCGACTGTCCCTCGGGATTCGTAACTTTGTTCTGCGTGAGGCCTTAACTTTGTTGTTGTTGGAATTGGCCGTATACAGTTATATCACGCGTTTTGAGGAATTAACGTTAAGTAATCATGTTACTGTAAGTAACGGTGTCTGGCGGAGACATTTCGAAGACTGTTTTTTGTCTGAATGTTATAAGATATTATTAACGGACAGCACTTTAATTTTGTTATCTACAAGCTTTAAATATTTTGATATTATAAATTTCTTCGGAATAAAAGAAGCACGTAGTACTTTAAGCTCATTTTATTTCCATCATCGTTTATCGTCTTATTCGCAAGTTATTGTACTAAAGTGAAGGAAATGGCTCGCTAAACATTATGGTGCTCGTAAAAGACGGGTAGGCACCGTAGACACCTCGCACACTACTAGCAGTACTAGCTCTCTATGGCAATCCTCAAATTACCTATTTAATGTTACTGCTACAAGTAGCTTTAACATTTTATATGATCACTTTCGTTGGCACCTCTAATAGCTTTCTAAAATACACCTTTAGTTTATTAATAGATCCTTTCTATATCAAATACAGAATTGTACGAATCAAATTGCCTCCTTTTGACAATACGAGAATGTTCAAGTAGGTAGTGATAATGGAAATGATTACGTATATCAAAGGGGTAGTCTACGAAGCCCAGGCAAATAATAATTAAACGAAGCTACATGAATAGAATATCAGAAGTAATTAAACATCAAACCAAGCAAACGTTCTGTTGTAAACCTGAAGGTAGGTACTAAAGTAAATTGCCACTCGAGCAATTACTTCAAGATCAAATTGACTACAGACGTTTGTGCCAGTAAAATAGACTGCATCTCAGGAAATATATCAAAAGAAGTCGATTAAGATGAGACAGTAACTAGATAGAGAAATCTTATTAGTTGGTGAACAGAAAGTGCTTTCGTTAACAGCACAAAACAAGCTAGAGCAAAGGAATACCCAAGGGAAGGGACCAATTACTTAGCGACCAGTTACGTCGATACAAGCTTTCCCTACACCAACTAACTCCAACACACAAAAGCAGTTTAGTACACTATTGACCAATTGAAACGCCACACACATTGCACATTGGTGCAATAAATTAAAATACAGAGTGTACCACAAATTTTTCGTATTATATCATAATTCTGAGTAGGTATTGTTAACGAACTGAAAGACCTAGATTCAGCACGAACGGTTCCCGACAAAACGATAAATACTCTCACAAATTGAATTCAATACAATAAAGCATCTTTCTAAATTCCAAAATGAGGAGTGGTGATTCGATTTGATACACAATAGCCACATGAACTGGATACGAGAATTGCTCAATCAATGAACAATATAAATACTGATGGGACCAAACTACCGTGCGATACGACCTAATTGATAAACTGGGTGCCTGGTGGACAAATTTGTGCAGCTCCCTCATCCAATTAAACTGACACAAACCAACCCCCACCGCGTCCCATTTCTTTGTTGAAAGTTTGGTTAAACAACTAAAAAGTTATAGGTAGTTACAGGCGACGTTCGTGGACACAGTTTCAGTCGTTGAGATTCTATTTGTTATTACTTATTAGGCTTCTACCGAAATAAATGTTAGTTCGGTAAAGTAATTGGTGCACGTCGTTAAGGGTTCGTTGTGTAGGGAAAATGGAGCGCGTTGAAAAATATATGAGTAGTTTAGTGTTAGTGCGAGAGTGGTGCAATAGTTGGAGTGCTCTTTCATAAGAAGACGGTGTCGACGGCATGTGTCGCTAATTGCCTTCGTTGGGCAGCGAGTGCGAACTCGCGGCCACTCGTCCCCGACACATTATATCTGTACCAAATTGCTTTGGCGAACTAAACGCTCCCTAAAGTATTGTATGGCGAATATCGTGAACATTTGGTGCACGTCTGTGCGTTACGTTGTATTAGGGAAGACGCAAATACAGAATTTATGAGAATGTTGTCAGTAAAATAATAAAAAAAGTATAAAATAAAGGCCATTACAAATTTCCCTATTCTATTGAACGAGTATTTGTGGTTAAAAAAAAACCGTTTATTACACTGTATATTTATAAAATAAACACCGGAAACAAAACTTGCATAACATTAACTATACTAGAATATGAATGAGTAAAGCTGTAGTAAATATAAAAGACCTCATAAAGTTCTTTATGAATCACTATGTTGATATAATAATATAGAAATAATACGTTCAATGCAGCAGGAAATCAGATGAGTGTTATCTAGTGTGAACTCCCAAGTCCCACCCCCTGTGCTCCGGTGACCCAATTATATACAGCTTCATATTTTATCTCGGATAAAAATACCTCCAGAGCTTCTATTACAAATCTAAGCCAATACGAATTTATTTCGGTAAAAAATCTATCATACTTGAAGTCTCTCGTTGATTTGGAGCTCGAGTTTCATCTGTTTAATCGTTTCTAATAAAAATTTCTTAAATAGAATAATTGCTCGGTCGATTAGGTAATTCTTTTGTAAGCGTAGCCAATTAAAGTGAAGTGTCCGCACGGACGGGTAATTACCTATTAATTTATGTAATACGCAAGATTGACGGCCTGACGAACGTATTTATATCCGCAACAGTGCCATTTGGTGTTATGGACACGCCACGCAAAAACGCAATGGATGTCTTCGCAATAGCGATTTGTCTTTAAATACCCGTAAAGAGGGCAGGCGACTGATGTAAGTAGCGATGTTTGCGTGGCCTATAAAAGTGGAATAAAGCTGATTGTCCATTCATCGGTAGCTATCAGCGTGTTCAGACATTTGTTTATGTTTGCAGGGCGCCTAAGTACGGCGGCGCGACGGGCCGCCCGCCCTGTAGCTTGGATGCTCGCTATAGCGGGGTCAACGACCGCGCGCTCCCACTGCTCACAGATTTTATAACATAATAAACCAAAACCTTGTCCTTCCTTGATAGTATTTGCTACGTGTCGGAATGAAACATTCTCATTGTTATTTAATATTTCAGCCATCTTGCTGTGTAAAGAAGTACCTACTGAAATAGGTAACCTACGTTAAAAAAATATGTAAAAGGAAATGGTTTAAAAACCTGTTCATCATGAACAGGTAAAATTACCAATTTGTAATTTATTAAATAAGCGTACGCACCACGAATTAACGGATAAAGGAAAATTAAATTGCACGTGCCGATTCTTCGAATCCGGAGTTATTCAGAAAACAACTCGACAGTGAACAAAGAGGAAACAAAATCTACAGACATTTTATTCTAATAACAAAACGTTAAAGCCATCCAAGTTTCAAAGCATAAAGAAGTCTATCCGTATTCCGTTATCATAAGCAGACAAAGACACGACCACGCGTTTCCCAGAATTTTCCTCTCTGTCTGAAAGCGTTTAATCCTTGGGTCCGTTCAGTAAGTACTTATTTCTACTATCGCCATGATGACCACAGACTAAAAACTATCCGACCGCCACAGACTTCGTAATTAGTAGTCATTTCTACACGGGCTAATAGTTCAAAATTGTAGCTCATTTTTACACTTAAAACGGAGAGTCTGAGATAAATGCTTAATAAATCATGTATGAACATGTTCGAAGGCTATTTTTGTTCAATTTAACCTACCTTGTGCAAAATCTAGGCAATAGAGCGTTGTAATTAAATTATACGCTATTCAAATTAATTACATAACTTTGGATGGATATAGAAATTGCTGTTAAAATACCTAGAAAATCAGACCTTCGCAGAACACCAGGCATGTAGGTATTTCTTAAAGGCATTACATTATAG
Source organism: Lacanobia oleracea (assembly GCA_950371165.1). Classification (NCBI taxonomy): domain Eukaryota; kingdom Metazoa; phylum Arthropoda; class Insecta; order Lepidoptera; family Noctuidae; genus Lacanobia; species Lacanobia oleracea. Next base: position 8,112,744 of record OX493387.1, read on the forward strand.
TCTGGTATTTAAATATGAAAAGTTGAAAACATAAAGAATTTCATCCAGTTTAATTTCAAAAATAACAGTCATGTATTTAAAATATTGGAAAGGCGTAACCATTTAAACGGTACCTACTGAAAAAAAAATAAGGTTCCATGAAAAATAAAAATAATCTACAGAAAAGCTAAGGTCCTCTTCGTTTCTGATAACATGGATGGGAATAAACAGAAACATTAAACAAACAAGTACCACATTAATGATATACTACATACACGGGAAAAATATCTGTACGTCTAATGAAGCCATTATAATATAATGTTATTTATGTCAAAATATATATGTACGTTTATTCAGAAACGTCTGAATAAACGTACTTAAGTATGTTCCATATAAAAGCTAAATACATATAGGTACGAACAGTAAAACAAGTCTGATATTATTCACGACATGAATAAGCTTCTTAGAAACAACGCGATGTACTTATCAATTTATTACTTATTGGCTGAATCAACATTTAGTTTAAAGCAAACTCCCTTGCACGTAAGTTATATCAATATTTGGAGCACTGAGAACGAACAGAACCATTCCAATATGTTTGGCTTATCTCAAGCTAACATGCTCTTACTGGTACTGATTTTTACTACAATATTTATTTTTACTACACTGTATTTCTTTTATCGATATTATTTATTAGTCTCTTCCAAATAAATCATACAACGTAGTTTACGAGAAATTACATTTGCTTAATGAATACCTCTTCGACTGTAGCTGAAAAAGTAAACTAGCGAACGTGAAATTGAATTGTATCTAATAAAATGTATAGATATTATCAGAAACATTTAGATTGTCTGCTCATAATAGCTTAGTATAATGAAAAGAACGTTGTTTACATAGCGAAAGTGGATGTTCTCGATAATATCTAGATTTTACAAGGTATAATAATGATTGACGAAGCTGAACGTAGAATCTTTTTATGGTTCTTTGTTGGAGCTCCATCCTGCATGATTCACCAAATAATGCTCCGCTCAGAATTCAACATTACTTAGGAAACCAAAATTTTGTTGCTACTTTGACCCAAAATAGCAACAGAAAATATTTTTCCTAGAACGCCAAACTTCCTATAGGCAAACTCGCTAAACGACATTAGAACAACAAAGTTTTCCAAGGATCTGGCAAAATCGAAGATTCTAGTTTCAATTAGTGTTGATGAATCACGCATTAATAACAAGATTTGCAAGAAAAATAAGCTTGGCGCGTAATAGTGTGGCCGAGATCGTATCGAAGGTACAATAGATTAAAGATATTGGCGCTGGGCTGCGTTGCCGCGTCATGCTCGGCGGAGCGTGGCCGGCCTCCAAGGCTGTGTAACACGATTTAGAGCCTCGGCCCAAGCTAAACAGCTCCGCGTAAGATTTTTTTCTTCTAGCCATAGAGAACTAGACAAAAGCTGACTCATAAACATAAACGTACTCGCATTGCGTGATCCTTGTTCCGTTGTTGTTGTTATATTCTACTGTTTCGGGCCAATTCATTGGTGTTTGCGTGGTACTGGATAAACATTAAAACACTAATGCTTACTATACTTAGGTTGCGTCTAACGCTGGGCCGAGGTTCTTATAAAATAATGGCTCATTAACTTTAGTACGTCGACCTTCTACGTACAGCACGCGTGATCTTGACTTCAAATTACTATTAAGTAGCACGAATGAGTGTCGTTGTGCCAGACTTCCAAAAATTCATTTAATTGTCGTGACTTAACTCGTGGCAATAGCAGCCAAAATCTTTTATGTTTTGTTTCCTAATTTCCTGTATCATGATGGCTACCACGTACCGTCCCATTGATGGAATTGTGTGTCAAATAATTATCTCGCAACAATGCTTGTTAGTCAGAAAAATATAGGAAAAACCAACAAAATGCAAGTCGGACTTGCTTACGAAGGGTTCCGTACCATAAGCCGAAAAAAAAGTATCTTGTATGGGGCCCCTTTATTTTTAATTTTGTTTCATTTTTATTATTAGTTGTTTTAGTAATAAACTCTTTATTTCAGGCTACTGTGGCCCATAGATATGTACCTTAATAGACTACAGTTTGTGTTAAGTACATAGAATCTTAAGCCTCTGTTATTTTATTGTTTGTGTTGTGTTAGTGTTGTTTAATCAAATTATCTTAATTTTTATTATTTGTTGTCCGTGAAAATTTCAACTGTCTACCTTTTACGGTTCATGAGATATAGCCCGCTGACAGACGGACGGACGGACGGGCAGCGGACGCTTAGTAATAGGGTCCCGTTGGTTACCCTTTGGGTACGGAACCCTTAAACCACTCACACACATCAGGGAGGCCTTTTTCTTCCTGCTCCATGATAATTTAGAGGTGGTTGTATGTCCCCATAAGGAATGGCATGACAAAAAAGAACAAACATTTTGATTTCGAATACGCCATGAATCATGATCCCAAAAACTTGATTTCCTGAACTAAGCAAATGCTTAATAAAAGAACATTTTATCTACATTAAAGGTCCATGCCAGTCCAAAGCTAAGCCCTGTATTTGGGGAAAATTCTAAACGTTAGTCAGCGAATGGGATATCAATGCACCTCTTTACAGCCGCGCATTACCCATTCAGGGATTACCGTCGGCAGTGCCAGGCGCAGCTCTAACCGCCCGGTGGCCATTTTGGAGATTTGGCTCCGTTGGTACATGCTCGCAACATAATACTGTTACCATAATATTATCAAGCCAAATAGTTTTTATAATAATTAAAAGAGATATAATTACTTCTAACACGATTTGATTGCCGATGATTACGTTAACACGTGATTGCTCTTTCCCATCGATAAATAGATTACTTACTGTGATTCAATATGCAACATGGCCATTCTTTTCGATGAGGTAATTATAATTATACGGATACGGTCATGATACATGAACATGAAAAAAGGTTAATGTCATACGTTGAAATAATAGTGACCAAGTTGACGGTCAAAACAGCACTTCCTGTGACATTACTCTGTTATCGCTAAAACAATTTACGGGTATTGAACCGAGGTACCACGGTGGTAACTTAACACTAAATCGCACAGAATGAAAATTTAGACTGCAATATATTATGCAAATTATGAATTTAACTAGCTTTTGATGTAGCCTCGGCTGGGGGCCTTAAATTCATTGAGGCCCACACAGGCAAGTCCGGTTCAGTAGTTGACAACCCTCTAGGGCTGAAACTGCGAGTGGTCATCGACAAAAAAAAAAAAAAGTTCCCGTGGGAATTTCGGGAATTCCTCCCTTAGTACCCTTCACTCCCCAAGGAAACTACATGCTAATTCAGCTATCTAGGACCAGTAGTTTCGGCTGTACGTTGTCTGTCAGTCACGGAAGAATTTTATATTATTAGGATATTGAAATTTGAAATATAGATTGATTATTATTAACCGCCTTTTTTGAGAATGGGTAGCTGTCAAATGACCTGCTCTGGACGGAGGGAGTGTCAGACTTATGATTAAAACCCATCCATAGCATAGCATAAGCATAATCAGCCTATAATGTTCCCACTGCTGGGACACAGGCCTCCTCTCGGTGAGAGGGAGTGGGCCGTAATCCACCACGCGGGCCCAGTGCGGTAGATGTCACATGTCTTCGATTTTTTTGTTCTAGGACCTGCCGGTTTCCTTCACCGTTTTGAGAGCAGTGGTGATGAAATAATTAACACAAAGTAAAGCGCCTGCCTGGGTTCGAACCTACGACCTACAACTCGTAAGTCGCAGCCATTACCACCGGGCCACCGGGCCACCATCCACCCATCCGTGTTCCTTAAAATGCTCTTGGCGTTCCAGGGAAGCGGTAACTTTTCCGAACAATTCCGGAAACCTGGACGAGAGATTTAACCGTTACGACCAGAAGACTATCAACTCGATCAAGTCTTTGGAAGGTGAATCAATACAAGCTGAAAGATTATCAAATTCATGCTTGCTACTGAGATTGTCTTACTGAAACTGAAACCCAATCTGCCTAGCCTTTTCCAAACTGTGCTGGGATCGACTTCCAGTATATCCGGAGGCAGCTGAATACCAGTGTTTAAGGCTCAACCAGCAATCTTAAGGGGAAAAAACGCGCACTCGTTTAACACTCGTGCAACCCAAAATTCAGTAGTTTTAGTACTTAACTTATTATACGAAGACTTTGAAAAAATATAGATTGGATTAAAGTGTCTTTGAGATAGTGTAAATTCCATTAAAATATACTCGGCGGTTTTGGTCCGATTGTCGTTTTTATGTCCGTGTTAGACATAACTTTACAAATTAATTACACTACGTTGACCGAATAAAGCTCAAATTGAATATCAAATCATTAAGAAAATAGTCTAATGAAACATATATTTATTCCAAAAAATTACGACTAGCCATTTAGACGTGATTCTCATTTTAAAAGCTGATTTTAAAATGAGAATCACGTCACTCTCAGGTATCTCCGCTTTAACACGATACGTGGTAGTGGTTTTCAGACTTTTGGCCTTCCCACTGCCCGTAACGCCAGTCTACAGACAGCAAGACCAACCGCTTTTCGCGCTTTCCAAGGCACGAGGGTTTCCAAACGCGCATACATCAGTTTAATAAAATCAGTTTCAGCAAATTTTTAGGGTTCCAAGCTAAAAACGGAACCTTTATAGGATCACTCGGGTGTCTGTCTGTCCGTCTGTCACAGCCAGTTTTCTCCGGATCCACTGGACAAATTCTGTTGAAATTTGGTACACATATGGACTTCTGTGACCCAAACACGGACGCATTACGTAAATTATTGTTTTTTTTTGTATGGGGTCACTTTTGGGGGTAATCTAGAAAATTTAAAAAAAAAAAAGTTATTAGAACAATTTCGTGTGACATATCAAATGAAAGGGGTTACTTTGAGGGTGTTAATTATATTTTTGTCATAATTTTTAAAATAAATGGATTTGTTATAAAGTTATTCAACAAATTAGACGAAAAATTACCTTTCCCCCGCCCTATCTCCGAAACTATTGAGCCTAAAATTTTGAAAAAAAAAAAAAACAAATGGGAAAACTAATAAGTAGTCTATAGTGTTAAAAAACCATGTTATAAAAGTAAATTCGTTTGGAACCCTTTGCACGCGAGTTCGACTCGCACTTGGCCAGTTTTTTTGGTGTTAACAAGACTTTCAGAAAATGATGATTGATCAAGGCGAGCGTTTTGGCACACTGTACGGTACCAGCACACGTGTGAAAGAAACAATCGTGCAGTAAACTCATAATGTTGTGAGAACGTTCCACTACGTTTACATTACGTGATACAACAGACAATGACACTGTACACAGGTAAACGAGAAAAACTCGTGTCATACATTACAAGTATTATAACATTTATAACATTGTTATGGCACTTTTATAATTAAACCCATCATATTTCATGTGAAAGTACGCAAACCCCGCGCAGTATTTTTCAGCGTCGCGTGTACATTTTTTCTTTTGAAACTTTTATTTCTCGAACAACGTAAAAAGGGTATTAAATCAACTAAGGATCTGTGATTCTTTTGCTATCTGAGTGTACAATTAAATCTATTCAAAATTTATCGAAACGGAAATCCGTTCGTGCTATTAATTATTTTACAAGGAAATAAACTTATTTTTGCTGCGGGATTTAGCGGTAAAACAGCTAAAGTAACTAGGTACAGCTTTAATCAATTTTGTTTTATTTAGATAGATATGTTTTCCTTGTTCAATAGCAGGTATCGTACTTTATCAGTTGTTTATCTATGCGTTAAACTTTAACCAACCAATGGCGTTCTGTCAAAAGTGGACAGTTAAACGACCAATAAAGTACCTCAAAACCCGGGCATTAGTTGTTAACTACGGATTACAGCAAAATAGAACACGAAAAGAAAAAAATAGGAAATCTGTATTTAGCTGGTAGTTAGTAAACTTAGTTTAAAGCCTTAGTGTGGATTATCCTTTCGTAGGTAACTATTTTTTTATGTTCCTATCTCATATGGTTAGATTAGCTAAAGATGTTTCAGCCTGCCTGTCACATCAGGTAACATGATTTTGATCATAAATAATTTTGGGTTTGATTGGCATTTCTAAATCCGTGGGATCTCTTTGGTGAATTTTATTCCAGACAACTGATGCCTTTTCGAATATAGGATTGAGATGTTTCGTTATTGCATCTGTACACTAGTGCTATAAACGTTTTACGAGGCTACTTTCGACGAAACTGCCGTTCGGCTTGCAACGATTGCTTTGGCTTTGTCTACTTAACTGTGTCAAACGCTGTAAAAACTTCTCAACTGACTTAAACAGCGAGCGAAAACGTCGCGACAAGTCTTTTTTTTCGCAAACTTTTTCGATCAAAATACGTGTTCCAAAGTAAATAGAAAACGTAAGTTAATTGAGTGTAAATTGCAAAATGCAAACTGTACTTTATTGAAGTACGCTCGTTTAAGATGTAAGTAGGAGATTACGTTGTCAGTTATTTGATAGGGTGCCAAGAGACAACATGTTTTATCTAGAGCTTTTTGGCTTTTAACCTACACGAAGACTACGGTTAGGTTAGTTCCCCTTTAAATTCTTGTCATACTTAGTTTACCTTGTTCATAAATAATCATTAATTTCAATATGGAAAATACTATAATAAAAATATTATTTTTCCTCAATGATTCATTATTAAATGTTAGTTTAAATTGTAGACAGCACCACTTAAAATTAACTACAATAAGTCGGGAGAGAGAAACACATGTAAGAACTTGAGAGAGTGTAGCTAAAAATATCTCGTTGATATGTCGCGAAAGGGCGCACGATATCCGGCGAGCGGCGAGTCGCGGGGACACACGACACAAGGCGAGATCACAGCTATGAATGATGAGTGGAGGAGTGATGTGTGAGATAGTGTCGGGCCGAGTATCGCCCGGTGTCTGTCAGTCACTCGGACTTGGCATCGAGTGCGGAAAGAGTGTTTGTAAGCCGCACACGTCATGGGTGGACGTGACCTCGCCGGTTCAACGAACGCACCCGTCGCCGTCACAGCCCGCGCGCAACGCCGCGATGCGTCAACCGACTGTCTCATGAGAGCAACGCTCAAACGATACAATTATTATTAACTGAGCCTAACAGGTGCTAATACTCTCAACTTTATTCTATTCAACAACCTTATCTGTAGTGCTATTCTGTAACAACATTTTCGAGTCTCGACAGCAGAATCCGCGGCGAGTATAAACGTAAGACCTTTATGTGGTGCGTAATAAAGTTCACTTTGTGAGCTTTGTCACTCAGATGAAGCTCGATATCGAAATGGTTACTTACAGAATAGACTAGCTGCTCTGCCCGCGCTGAACTGTGCAGTCATACAAGGAAGATTCTAAACTCTTCGTAACAAAGACTGACATCGCAGCAGTTTGCACAAACAATGGTACATTATTGAATTGAAGGAACTGTATAAAAACAAAAAGGATGCTCGTTCTCCTTGGAGACAAATTGCTTAATTTTTATTAATTTGTCTTTGAATGCGTTTGTTTCGTAGTTGACGACGGCGACGGTGAGTCATGAATGTCGTGCTGCAATGCTGAGCTCGGAGTTTTCTGAACAACTTCATTTTGAAACGACTTTATCTATTGACACGTTTCGGTTGTTTATTTTGAATTTTAGATGGAAACAGCTGATAATTTATGATGAATGAGATTTATTTAAGAAAGTCTGTTTGAATAATTCTATCCTATTTTATTCTCATTGCTAAAGAAACAGTAAGTGTGGCAAAAACTTTACGAAAGTAAACAACTTGACGACTGACGGTACAGCAATAATTAAAGTTATTAGACTCAGTCGGTTTTTCGCGTCACGGTCGTAAAAGGCTAATTGTTTTAATTTAAAAGATTGGCTGCCAGTTCCAAGAGTGTTTAAAGATACTTGGGTGGTTGACAAATTCATTACAAGTTTGTGAATGAAACATCAAAAACTCCTGCACTGCGTCTGCCTACGTAAGGCTTCAAGTATTAATAAAGATAAATAAATAATACGAGGTAATTTGTGGCAAGGCTCACCAGATACCGTTATGCAGAGCAAATTAAGAATGAACGACCGAGCGCAAAACACGCTCTGCTGCGAAATAAATAAAATTCCTCGGAATCACATCAGCCAGGGTTAATCTTTTGCACTGATTCGCGATCATTCGGGTTTTTAAACCGAGGTTGCTTATTTAGAGTTATCGGAGTGTATTTTGCATTCACTAGACTAGAGGCTACTGTTGATTGCACACTAATAATGAAATTAATGAAATCGGCAAATTATTCATGCAATTTTCCGCATTTTGTTAATTAAACATGTTATTGAGATAACTTTTGGGATTTGCGCTGCTATCGCTTGGTAAAACCCAAGTTCGATAAAGCCAATTATGGCGGACAATAAGTAACAATGACAGATTATTACAACTTATTAAGAACTAGATATTCGAGTCTAACGGTGAAGTAGAGCAAGAGAAGCGGACGGATGACCTGGCGTAGTTCGTTGACGAGACGAAACAAATGACGGATTTACGCAATCACCAAAACAATGGACTTCTCGATCGTAATTAGGTAGCGTTTTGTTACAAGGACTATCATGAAATCAGAAAGTTAATTTTAATTAGCTCATTTTAATTATCTTTTAAGTGTGATAAGTGGATGTAACTCACATTCTCTCGTTGTAATGAGTATTAACATAAAAACAAGAAGCAATTCAGAGCTAATAAACACGTAGCAAGAAAATAATAAGTAAGCAACTATTGTTTACTTTGGAAGCGGAAGAAAACATATGTCATCTGTCTGCATAACACCTGACTAAACAAGACTGTATTATTAAATACATGGTCACACTAAATTAATTGTACGTTTTCAATTAAATGAATATTCTATCTACTCCATAATATTTCAGTCTAAGGACAGGAAGGGCCATCTTAGTAGTAAAATAGCCGTCGTGCTATCATTGGACGGCGATCATTGTTCTTCGAGGTAGCATGAATGGATGTTATTTCCTCCCACCGTAACAGGGGCCATTTGCTTTTTCACACGATCAGAGCACCCTCACCTCTAGGCAACTAGGACGGGTATAAATCAACTTCACCTGCCTCTAAAGCCAATTGTGTGCGAATATATTTTGGAACACGGAAAAAATAGGACATTTCGTTCGTAGGCAACTTTTTTGGGGAAAAAATAGCAAAACATTTAGCGATCTGCGATTGCTGTATCGTCAGCCAAAACGATCGGCCTATGTACTAAAAATAAAAACCGCCCAAGTGCGAGTCGGACTCGCAGAGGAAGGGTTCCGTACCATAATCCTTAATTTTTATTATTTGTTGTTATAGCGGCTATAGATAGGTACACAATCTGTGAAAATTTCAAGTGTCTACCTATTACGGTTCTTGAGATACAGCCCTCTGACAGACAGACGGACGGACGGACGGACAACGGAGGCTTAGTAATAGGGTTCCGTTGGATACCCTTTGGGTACGAAACCCTAAAAACTAGTACTTTAGAATCTTTACTTTAATAATGATTATTGTTTTAGTTGCTGAACGGCACTTATTATTATATAGCCTATTTTAAGTTGTCTATTACGACCTAGAAACTGTTAATATCTGGTCCCGTTAGTTAGGAAGTACATAATTAAAGACAAGTATATTATTGACTATCAATAATATTTACAGGTATAATCAATTTCCTAGGTACCTAGTTAGTATTGGGGGATCGAAAAGCTGTGTACAGCGCTTATTACACAGTGAGTAGTGTAACAAGCGCTGTACACAGCTTGCCAGTAGGCAAGGGTGGGCCTGGCCCCTAACTAGGGAGCCGCTTATTACACTACCTTGTCGATTCGGCCCTAACTCAGTTGTGAAGTAACCAGCTTATGACAACGTGTGGGGAATTCCCCAAACAGCGGGAAATCTCAAGTTGATTGGGTATTTATTGGGGGTTGGCAAGATGTGGCGAAAATGCGTCTAAATGTTGAATTTGTGGGGAATCAGTAGATTTTTTTGTCTCCAAATTGGGAACTTGACTTGCATTTTCGGGGAATTTGTATAGTTGGTGTTGGCAGCACTGCTCCCTAACTCCCTAAACACTATTACACTGGCCGGTAATAAGGGAGCTAACTACGGGCCGCTCCGGTCACGCTAATTAGGGTCCCTAACTCCCTATTTCTTATTACACCACCCTAAATCGTGACTTAGGGCCCTGAATACCGTGTTACCGTGTAATTCAATAAGCGCGTTATTATAAGCGGTCGAGCTAGCCGTGCGTAGCCTGATTCTGATGGATCGAATGGAACTGCAATCCAGAGGATACAAGCAGATTTTCAAAGTGGACATTTTCTCTGTTTATAATGTGCTAGAATTTATTTTTAATAGGTACAACAATATTGTTGTAAATAATACTCGGATATTTGTGACTAATAGGGAAAAAATATAAGGAAAATTGGTTATGTCTATACCTGTCCTGATGAGCCTGGTTTTTGTCCTGCCACTGCTTAAAATAGGCACTAGGAACCTGCCTACTGGTTAGCAAATTGTTTATTCAACACTAGTTGTGAACAATGGCAAACCATCACCAGAGTGACGCAGCTAATGATAGTAAAATCCTGTTTCCTTAACTTGATTTTATTTACTTGGACAGGATAATCAGTAGCTTCTGGTTTTTAACCAACTACCTCAAAAAGGAGGTTCTATGTTCGGCTGTATGTATTTTTTTTATCTCTGTTTGAGCAAAATTTTAAAAAGACTTTGTAAGTGGTTAGTTGGCAACACAACAGTTTATTTACTTTTTGTGAGTCAATGATTTGGTGATGCAATTCTAATTTGAGAAACGCACCTACTAAAACAATTTACATGCTTAGATACTCTAAAAAATATTTGCTTTATCATCCCGACCTTTTTATGACAAGGTCAGCTGATATTCCTCGTAAAACTTTGACAATTAATTAATAGTATCAACAGTTAAATAAAAACAAAAACAAAAATATGTAAGAATGTTTTTGACGTTTATTAATGTACCTATCATACAATTTTACTATAAACTGTGTACTTGTTTCGTACATGTATAGTATTAATTTGAATTGGAGGCTATATTCATAATTTTGTATGATACAAATTGTGTATGTCACATAAAATTAAACCAAAATACTATGGGATTGCAGTTTTTTTACATTCAAAATTCACGTATGTTACCGATATTATACCACAAAACATTTGTGTTAGGCTAGGCCCTCTTATTAGTATAATATACTGAGTTTCAAAATCAAAAGACATTTATTCAAACTAGGCTGAAAATTAGCTTTTTGAACTTCAAAATTTACACGAAGACAGTCCCCCAAATCGCCAAGCCTGTCACCACTTCCTAGTGTTTTAGATGGGAAGAAGAAGTGGCGCAACAAACTCCCCAGTGACACAACGGTCTGTTAAGTTCTTTATCATATATTGAATGTATAAAAAATAATGATCATAGTCTACTATTAACTTTCGAAATTGGAACTCACGAAGTAGGTAGAGGTAGATAAATGACGCGCCTGATTTATGATGACTCAGACTTTAATAACTGGTTTTTTGTGTGACTGTATATTGACAGCATACGAACACCAAATGTGGAACAAAAAGTACTATTGTATGTGTAGCTAGTTTAACCAGTATTTTGTTAGCAAGTTAACTGTAATCACTGATGAAAGTGTTTTAGAAACAGCACCAAATAAGGACTATTATCTTGTTGATTTTTTCAGTGGGTTAAACTGGTTTTTAAATCAAGCATATAGGGATTAAGGAAGCATTTGCCCAAAAGTAGATGGGATTTGTTATAGGCTTATAAGATTCTTTTTCCCTATATATTTCTGATACAACCACTAATTTGTGGTGATGACTAATAAGGAAATTGGCTGTGTGGAATTTCAAGGAATTATCAACCTAACAAAACAATGAAATAGGTAGTGTTTGCGTGTTCAATAATTTTAGTATCTATCTACACTAAGGAACAAGGAGATGGCCTAAAAAGCCTAGAATTAAGCTACATATGCAACCAATAATTAAAAAGAAAACCAAATTTTTTTGATGATTTTTGCAGCTGCTTCTTATATAATTTACTTTTGAATATAAAAAAAGAGAAAAAACCCACAAATCAAAACTTATGTTACCAAAGACCACCAAGACTTTTGCCAAGTCAAGTACATTCAGCTGACAAAAGTTTTTTAGCTTTTGCCAGCTGAACTTTAGCTACTACTTTAGCTTGACCATTCTTTCCCACAATTGGGCAATGGTCTACCTTTACTTAATTCATTCTATTATTTGCAAGCCTGCACTTCCATAAATTGTAAACTATAGATAAATTCAACTAAACAAAATGGGGACGGGTTTCCAGCATGTGCATGCGTTCCTATCTAGTATATTTCCAGATTACTTTTTATTAATTCAGTATTCACTCAGGTAGCAATTAGTAACACGTTTTTGCTGGACTCATAATATTTACGTCAATAAAACATGTATTAAACCTATTCCTAAATACATTTTCTTTGCTTGACTGGTTTGAGAAAGCACTGCTGACAATTTCTTTTTGTTGTTTCCTGGTTTCTTGTAAATAGCTCAGTCATAATGCTAAGGTAAAATTACTAAATGTAAAAATTATTCCTATCTTATTATTTTTAGTTAACATCTTTGAAAGTTGACTTACAAAGTAACCAACAGTATTTAGACTGAACAGTGACATAATAGACTACCAAGAGTTCTCAAGAAAACCCCAACATCTAATTATATGAATCCTCCCAAATGTTATGACAGATTTTAATGATTTTGTTTTGTGTATAAAAAATAGCCTACAACCTATTCTCAGTCCTACTGAGAATAGTTTGCAAAACAATGTTTGCCGGATCAGCTAGTAACTGCATAAATTCAGGTAAGAATTTAGTCATTTATGAAAATTTAATAATATTTTTTTTTGTTTAGTACCTAAATGAAACAAAATATGTTTAATGTTGACAAACAGTATATTATTATGATTAGGTTCTTCTCATACAATTAAAATAAAAATGTAAGATTATTATGTGGCCAAGGTAGTAAGTTGCTTTATTTTTAATACAGTCTCTAATGGTAATGGTTTGTGGGAAACTGTGTCAAAGAAAACATAAAAAAAAATGATGTAGTTATAAGATGTTTGGCAGTTTTTGAGTTTCATAGTTATTAAGTGTAATATAAACTTCCTGATGTTTTCCTTACCAGTATGATGATTGCAAAATAGTATGTAGGGTATTTACTAAGTGACTCAACAAACCTTAAGTCATGAGAGAGAAAGGCCTATGCCAGACAATGCAGAATCCAGCAATAAGAATGAAAAGGTTCACCACTTTGTTTATGGATTAATTCAATGCTTTGGTCTTCCAGTCAAGTCAGCCAGCAAACACAAGACAAAGCATTGTTTGTTACCTATGAATGGACATGTAAATAATAAACAATACTAATGTGTTGTCTACTATACAGATACAATTCTATGTACAATATTATTCTATTGTAAATAAAACTGGCTTACAGCAGTACAGTTGTCTGCTGGTCATTGACACCTGCTGGACCTTTTTTTGACTATTCACCTTTGTTGTTCATTTGCTAAATGCTATGACTGAATGCTTAGTCAATTTAATCATGAATTATTCACAAATTCTAGACAAATACGAAGAATATTCTAATGTGGAAATGCTGATGAGGTAGTTTACATACTCAATGTAGATTGCAGAAAATTATTGCAGTTTTGAGTATTTCAAGGCAATCATTAAAAATATAGGTGAAGGGCATCATTTACACAATCATATAGATGTAACTGTAAGCATAGGCCTATTCTATTCACTTAAACCATTTACGACACATTTCGGTTGGCAGAATAATTGCTCTATTATTGTAAGTGGGTTGCAGAAAAATAACTTGTTTCGGACTTACCACTTTCGATGTACGGTAGAGCAAGAAGTAGAAAAACTATGTATCCGATTTCACTGAACATTGTCGCTTGCAAACACACACTTTTTATATCACTAAGTCATCGCACATAAAATACAGCTGATTTCCAAACCATACAAAACCTTTGTCTGTTTTTGACACAAACGCATGCGCGAGCAAACAATATTTTTTTATTTACATTACAACTAATAATTCTTGCACTTAAAACCAATCCGCACTTTTTTCACCGTGAACATTTACTTACAAGACTACCGAACATAAGTTGAATCGAAACAATAAATAACAACATGAAACGTTTCCGTGTCTAATAAAAAGAGAAACGAAAACTTGAAACTCGTTATTGCAACAGAAATGAATCATCAACAATGCACCGATTTGTGTTATTGTATCATAATTACTCTTTTATTCACAACGTCCTATTCTTATTCTAAAATATTAAAAACTAAACTAAATTCTCGACTTGCCCAACTACAACCTGACATATTGGAATTGGATTTTTTGAGCTTTTCTGAAGTTTACTGTGTTTGGAATCTCAGTATTTGAGTATCTGCCAAAGAGGTTCTGATTAAATTTAGTAGTTTTTGGATTATTTTAAACTGTAACATTGAAATGCTAGTTCACGAAACATCCTGCAGAGTGTGCAGAGTACAAAGAACTTTATAGACTAATACTGACCCGCTAGGTATGTGTTCTGTGATCCCGACTAAGGTAAATCATTCTGAAAATAAATCTACAGAATTATCTATAAGGATAATGAAAGAGTCAGGAGGCGACACAGATATCTACCATCGGTTGCAGTGCTCACGTTGAAACTTTACGATTTAATGTGATTTTCTAATAACGCACATAAGCATTATAAAATCCACATCGCTTGAACTTGAATAAAAGAAAAACTCGAATTTTCGGTAAATTAGGGTAGGAATTTGGTATATAAAATTATGGTAGAAATTAGATATTTCAGAAAATTTCTTATGGTAGAAATATGGGTATTAGGAGATTGAGAAATAGAAATCGCTGTTGAAATGCATTGTTGAGAAAAGGTCTCCCCATTACTCTCCACACTTTGAGTTGCCTTTTCTAGCTATCACATCACACCAGCGCTCTTCCGCTTCTCTCGGCGGTAACGCATGTCCTTGTGAAGATTCGAATGACGTTATTGCGACGCACGCTATTTCGAAGAGTGTAATAGGAACCCATTCGTCTCATGGTGCAGTTTGTAATATTTTTTTTCTATTTACCTTAAATTAAATAGTTTGGACACCTATCCATTTAGCTACAAAGTATAAGAAAGGGTAGCTTTTCGTTCTATGAAACCGATTATATGGAGTAAAGTTGTGTTTGGTAACATTACTGCATACTCCAGAGTAAGTGACGATTCTTTTACAGACTTTCGACAAAAGCCTACGCAGGCTGAGTGAAAACACCGTCCTGCAAATCTGCAGTGTTGGCTTACTTCGTTTTCAACTTTTCAAGTTTTTTTTTTTTTCTAAATTCTGTATCCTTGTTTTTACCCCAGAAGGCGGGTAATATTTTACTTATTTCAAACCGCTGTATTGACGACATAAATAAAACCCATTTTATAGCAATACATTTTTTTTTTTTACAATAATTTTATTCTTACATGCGATTATAACAGTAAACAGTATAACAATCTTATAAAAACATATGTATTGTTTATGAGCTACTTATAGTATTTCGAATATTTTTTTAAATTAATGGATGCAGTAAGTTTAGTAAAAATAAATACATTTCTGACATCGTTATTTGGAATCAATTTCGCTCAGTTTGTCTGGCGCAAATACTCCTTTTTCTGTGATGATTCCAGTTATTAGAGCAGCAGGCGTGACATCAAACGAAGGATTCCAACAACTTATGCCTGAAATAAAAAAAAATATTTGTTATGTTGTTGGAATGAAGCTTATCAAAAATTAAAACAAATAAACAAGTTGGCAACATTTTTCACGTTGGTTCTCAAAAAAACAAAGAACTAAATAATAAACAAATCTAAAAACAACATCAATAATATCTCTTGAAAGTTGCACCTAAATTAGGACGGGCGCGAGAGGCGTCGATATAATATTGTCCATGATGTATCTTCGATGATGAGAGTTTAAACATACCAGGGGCTGCAATCCTATGCTCTCCAACATGAGTCATTTCTCTGTCTGGCCTCTCCTCTATTTTAATTCTATCGCCCGACCTTAGAGCCATATCTATCGAAGTGAGGGGCGCAGCTATGTAAAAAGGCACTCCGTGGTGTTTCGCTGCAATCGCTATTTGATAAGTTCCAATTTTATTAGCTGTATCTCCATTCGCGGCAACCTAAAATGGTCAAGTAAACATTTGCATTTTCCATAACTGTTAAGTTGTTTTGGCTTTTATGCTCAAGACAGTGATATCATAAGTTGGATGACTTATAATTTATGCAAGTTGAATAAAATGATTTTCTTTTATGTGTTATGGTCTACTTATCATGGTTATTTATGCTTCCACATTCGTAAATTAATTTTACCAACAAGTAAGTTTAAGTTTGTTTCTATTAATAGCCAAGATTAATGGCTTCCATAAAATAATTGACTACCAATTTTATCAGATTGGTGGAAAAAACTAATAAATCCCTGATTCACAAGTAAAATACTCACTCGATCAGCGCCCACAACAACTGCACTTATTCTCCTCGAGTTCATGAGAGCGGAAACCACGCTATCTACTATCAATGTGGAAGGAATCTTCTCGTGTACTAACTCGTAAGCTGTAAGCCTCGCTCCCTGGTTGTACGGCCTTGTCTCCGTGCAGTATACATGGTCTGAAAAACGATTGAGAGGATGATCAACAAAGGTCATAGAAGAAGTAAGTGGTCTGCGTTCAGTTTTACACTACACAAGGTGTACTCTTCTTTATCTCTATTACCTGGGGGGCTAAAAAGCCCACTTTAGGAGAATCAGAATCATAATATTATTCACACAAAGTGTCAAACTTATTTCATCTTTATCACTAACTCATTAGGTTCAAGATTGATTTGCTTCTGATTCTGCTATAGTGGCCTTTCAAGACCCACTGAGCTAAATGTTTGTAAATCTTTCACACCTAAAACCTCTGAACTGTATTCACTGGAGAATCTCAATACTTTTTATCCCAGTAATATTTTCCCTTAAGATTAGCATGTATCATGCAGACCGTACCTTGTCTGAAAATAGCCTAGCTTCACCATTATCATCATCAGCCTATAACAGTCTACTGCTGGATATAGGCCTCTCCTAGAGCATGCCATTTGATTCATTTTCTGGCAAAAAAAAAAAAGTTTAACTCTTTTTTGCAACGTCAAGACAAAAAAAACCAGACAACTGATATAAAATGCCTTGTGTTGTTGGCACCATCATTGTTTGGCCATTTTCAATCAGAGTTTATCTTTAGTATATCTGAGGTTTTTATTACTTACCAAGCCTCTTAGATTCTCGTAAAGACCTAATAACTCCTAAGGCAGTTCCATATCCAGCAGTGGCCAGTGAGCCGGTGTTGCAATGTGTCAGGATTCGGACTGGACCATCACCTTCCAAAGTCTTCAATATAGCCTCGCATCCATACCTTCCTATAGCTTTGTTGTCCTCTATGTCTTTGCTCAGCATTCCCTCTATCCTGCTTACGAACCTGGTAATATTGGATGATCGATGAGTATAGAAACATACATTACAAGATAGCTGTAACTGAAGTTTTTAAGTCAAGAGTGAATAGGTTACTTCCACGTAAGCATACTCAATCAGCCAACATATCATCGCTTACCATTAGGGGAGATTGTGGTCAAATGCAAACCTATCAATAATAAAAAATAACTCATTAATTATTCATTAAAAAAATAGAAATATTTATTTAAAAAAAGAGTTTCGGTTAGATTTCCACCTCTACATTTTTGAATTTTTAATAAAGCCTAAATTTACTTTGTGCAGGTGGATTTCAAAACCAGTGTGCGAGATGCGGAATTTCTAAATCGGGACAAATGTGTGCAATGGAGAAAACACTCTGCATAGAATGGATATGGGTTGAAGAACAAACAAACAGGTAGGTTTTGTTTCAGATTTACAAGTCATAATCAATGATATATTTTCCACCTTTGCAAACTTTATAATCTTTGTCATACTTTATTGATTCACATTCTGTAGAGTGTTAGCAAACAACACAATTGCATTCCAATAATACCAACCTTTCTTTAAACTCCTCAGGTGTAACACTTTCGTCGGCACTCAGAGAATTTGCTAAATTTATCAGTTCATCAGCTGCCAGTTTTATGTTTACAGCTGTTGGCCTCGCCGACACTAGGTAATTAAGTTTACCTTCAATCTGTAACCATAGGAAATGTTGCCAATTACAAATCCATGTTCTCATTAAATATTTACGTTACTATTTATACACTGTAATGTACACTCAATGCAGTCTTGGATATAAATATGAGACTTCAGCTGTTTCTCCATTGAGCTTCTAAGTATCTTTTTTGAAGTGGTCTCATTTTTAGAACTAGCTGTAAAGTGTAATATTGTTTATTAAAGTATAAATATTATCAAATGTGACTGCATTCAATTTTTGTTATGTATGCAAACGACATAAGAAATCTCCATCCCACCACTCCCACTATTCTAAAGAAATGTTGATAAGAGTTGCTGATAACTCATCTCACGTATTGTAAGATGATAAGGTGCTATTATCTATTATAATATTAGCTCACATCACTATCTCGTTAAAGCTTCATGCAACATAGTGTCTCTATTGATAAGTGTATGTTATAGTATTCTTATCAATAGAGGTGAAGATATACTGACCTCTTGCCTCATGATTTTTTTGTCTGCATTGTTATCCTTTTCTAGTTCAACAGCCAGTGATAAGCAACCAACTATAGCTATAGCAGGGGCTCCGCGCACCTAGAATGTAGATGGAATATTTTGAAACATTTTTTAATTGCCTACAAATATTTGTCCCAAGTCTTGCCGTATGGTGTGGGCCAGTGCTGTATGGTGCCATAAAAGAATAATACCATCCCATCACTTCCCGTGGGTGTCCTAAGAGGTGACTAAGGGAATCAACAGAGAATGGGCAGCAGCAATCTCTCTAAAATGCAACACCATAAACTGCAATCGCTAACCCGCCTTCCAAGCATGGTTATTATGGAAACCACTCCCTTTTGGTGGAAGCCTATGTCCAGCAGTGGACATCTTTCGGCTGTTATGATGATGATGGTTAGTCCCAAGTGTGGGTAAAAGTAAATATGTTTCTGTTGTGTTTATAAGCAAACTTTTGATAGAGAAATACACTAGTGTGCCCATATCTCATCTTGGTATCTTCTGGACCGCTCTTTCTATCATTGACCTCATCTATCCGTTTTATCATTATTTACATTACTGGGTTTTATCATTATTTACATGATTGGGATAATTTATAAAACAGTACTAAAATAGTACTTAGTTTACTGAACTCACTGCTATCTTTAATCACAAGCAATTTTTGATTTGAGTTCCACTCCATGTTCAATGATTTAGTTTAAATAATTTTTTTTTTTTTTTTTACTAATGATAGGCACGCGTTTGACCACTATCTCACCTGATGGTAAGCGAGGATGTGGTCGAAGATGGAGCACGCTTGCCTAGAAATAACCTAGTCACTCTTGATTTAAAGACTCCCAGGTTGTAGCTATCAGGAAACACAGACTCCGGCAGGGAATTCCACTCCTTAGCTGTACGCACTATGAATGTGTTCCCAAAACGTTTTGTGCGTATGGGTGGGATGTCCACCCATACGCACAAATGCATTGAGTTTGGAGTTCATGCTCATCAAAAGAATTAACTGTTAACCTTACTAGGTACATTCACATTATAATAAAGATATTGTAACTAGTAAAATAAAATATAAACAGTTAAGATATCTGTTATTTACTTCTATGACATGTAAGACCATGATTTACAACTAGTATTATGTAGCTTAGGAACCAATCGCTTGTGTGAGATATAGATAAAGTAGCATATGCTGTTAAATTATAATCCATACTTAGTTTCATACCTGCATTTTATTAATAACTTTCCAGCCATCTTCGACACCTTGCACCTTAACGTATCTTGTTTGAAGCGGAAGCAGTAGCTGGTCTAGAATCTCTAAACTCCCTCGGGTATATTTTATGGATTCTAAACTCATTTTGTACTGAAAATTTTTAAAAGAAGGAAATATGTAACAGCCGTTGACAACGACTTATTTGAAAGCTTATTTTTTGATGCGCATACATACCGTTATAGCTGGTTGTAGTTTTAGGAGATAAGAAAATTCTCACAGAAATTATGCTTTTACTTCAATTCATATGAATATTACGTGTATACCTTTTAGCTACATGAAATATGTACCGCATCTGCTTACTGAAATTTTAAATGTCAATTTGACAACTTTGACATTACATGAATGAACGTTCACTTTACAGGCCAGTTATTGTACACATTGGGCCATGCATGCGGATGCGATTTCTTTTGGATAACACATTGATAAAACCTGCTGCCATAGCATCGTCTCTCGAATCTCGGTTCCATAAAATTCATTTATTTGTAGATCGCTATCTGAAAAGTGTGTTATCACAATATTATTCGCAGTATTCCAGACTACATTTTTTCTATTCCAGATGCAAAGCATCTGGCATCTTCCAAGAAGTTCAAGCCTGATTGTGTCACTCGCACTCCTCTTTTTCCTAAGAAAGTGGGGTGATACAATCAGGTTTGGACGAAAAGCGCGTTATATACGATTATACCAGTGACCCCATGGGCCACTCGCATTGTTATAGCTGTGCAGTACAACTTACTGCTGATCAGTCTGAATGAAAGAAAAATAAAGAACAAGCAGTAAAAAGAAGCAGCCAACGGTTCATCCACAGGGAGGACCCATTGGGCCATTGCTCTCCTTAGGGTGGAAATATCAACCAGTTCCACCATGTGTCGAGTTCGGATCGCAGATGAAAACCCACACACAAAACTATTATATTTCTGTATTTATATTATTTTCACCGCCCTGAACAGGGCCAATAGTAAGCCTTTATGTGAATAGGGCCATCACGACGACGCCACTATTAGTTCTGTCTTTAACCATAATGACTTCTTATGTAAATTCCATATCGCATTATTGATTTTAATTTATTTATTCATAATTACAATTGATTTTTTTGCCATTTCCCTACAAATAAGTAATTAATAATTATTCGTTACATCAGTTTACAAAATTACAATTTTTTTTTACATGTTCTGAACGTCGTAGGATATGACGTAAGAAATTTGTCTATGCTACATTCTGTTTCCGCCCGGCATCGACAGGAGACGCATCGTCATTGTGGTGAATAAAATCTGATTCGTCTGAGACTCTACATAATAAAGCAATATGGCTTTACCCCGAGTTTATTTCGACGTTAGCGCTGATGGATCAGCATTGGGAAGAATCGTTGTTGAGGTATGTAACATCTTGGAATTTCGGTTATATCTCGTCACACCGGTGCTCCGGCCGGCGTGATTTCGCACAAACCACGCTTTACGTCCTACTGCTATTTCTGTCGGATCTTATTACTTACTTCTATCATGAAGAGATTCAAAACTTTTCCCATCAAAATATTACTTTTCTGGTTATTCTATGTGTAGATTCGGTTTATTATATCTATATATAGATGTATGTGTGTAGTCATATTAATTCTCGAGTAAGATTACCTACGCTAAGTGAAGGTCAAATCGTCAAGCTGTAGATAATTATGAGCGGAGCGGAATTTGCCATTATCATGTTTATATTTTTGTGTCATGCATGATGTAGCCTTCTTGGGTGTTTTGGTTACTTACACACGTAGGCGATGCGCCGGCGGCGGCTGCATTGATTGGCGATTTGTATTACTCATTTGCCATAAACAAATCCGAATCGCGATAGTGACACCACACTGACACACCCCCATTATTGAAAGTCAAACTTCACTGGATATAATAACTTGACTGTTTTTGAATAATAACGCCGCGGAAAGATCTAGACGGCAGGAGGGCGACGCTATTTACACTACTTTTTTTTGTTACAGCTAAGAACAGATGTGACCCCTAAGACTTGTGAAAACTTCCGTGCCCTGTGCACCGGCGAGAAGGGCTTCGGTTACAAGGGCTCCACCTTCCACCGGGTGATCCCCAACTTCATGTTGCAAGGAGGTGACTTCACAAACCACAATGGCACTGGTGGCAAGTCCATCTACGGCGAAAAGTTTACTGACGAGAACTTCGTCCTGAAGCACACCGGCCCTGGTGTCCTGTCAATGGCCAACGCTGGTCCCAACACTAACGGTTCCCAGTTCTTCATCACCACCGTGAAGACCTCCTGGTTGGATGGCAGACATGTCGTCTTCGGAACTGTTGTTGAAGGCATGGATGTTGTCAAGCAAGTTGAAGCCTTCGGCTCCCAGTCTGGCAAGCCCTCAAAGAAAATAATCGTCTCTGACTGTGGTCAACTCTCCTAACTTAATTCTGTAATAATTGTAAAAGTATAACAATATTTTTTAAGTTTAAAACTATGTCCTCCCAGGTAATACCTTCCCAGTCTTCAAGAGAATTGAATATAGTTCATTCCAATTATGATAAAACTTATTGCTATGTTTTAGGTTGCAAACTAGGGATTGCATTTATTTCTGTGCATTGTTTATTCATAATAAATTAACTTATATAACTTGATTGTATTTTTTTTGTTAACCCATTAATATCTGCAATTAACTGCTAATCCTAGCAATAACCAACACATTTTTCTTGACTCGGACTTAATGGACCAAAAAGAACAGCAAACTGGAATGAGGTAATAAAATCGTTTTTTTGCGATAACAATCATGATCTATTAGTCATAATTACTAATTGTGTCAAGGGAAAAGCATTTTCAATCAGCCTTTATAACTACCTACGTACCTACTTGAATCATACTTGTTACTAGGTACTTATAAGGCTAAGTACACTGAATGATGATATTAAGAATGGAATTTCAGTGTGACGCAATAATTATTTTGTCACTGAAAACTTGGAGCAATTTTGTCAGTAAATGACCTTGATGAAAAATTAGCGCGATGTTAGTTACTTATCCGCCTAAAGTCAATATCTGAAGTAGTTTTCCTCTATCCACAAAACCTAGTACATAATGTTCTCTATACCCGCGTTCGTTGACCTTTGCGGTCATGTAGGGCATTCTGGTATATGGGTGCTAGATCGAAACGGGTGCGCCGCCAGTTACATTGTCATTTAAGTTAATTACTGTAAACCTGCTAGCGCAAATAAAGGATAGATCAAATACCGTCAACTGCCCTGACTTTGCCCGGATTTTGATATTTTTAGCCTTTAACGTGAAATAAAAATTAAAATAAGCCCGATTTCCATGTTGTGTACACATATAATCTTATAAAAAACTCAAGAATTCTGTAATTTTAATTTGTTTCAGTTAATTTTCGTAGGTAATGAAAGTTTTTGAGGTATTTTTAAAATTAGGCAAAGTAATGGCTCATGTCTCTGACATTGCCTAATACATTTACTCCAAAATAAACAATTCGATTTTTATGCTGGCACAGTGTAAAATGTAGTTTAATGCATAGAGAATACAATCCAATTTTAAATGACAGATTTTGGGAGTATTTTAGTAGGTAAAATTACTTAGGCAATGTCTGGACACCATTTTATACAATCTTCATACATTGACAAAGAATGGGTAGGGTTGTGTCATAAGAAAATGAAACGAAATATGTTTTTGTTTTTATTTTTTAAGTAGGTATTTCGAGAAGTATTATTAGGAACAATCAGAGGCACTAGCACGAGTGCGTGACGTGAACTTAAAGTAAATACTTCGATTTTAAAATTGAAAATATAAAAATTGAAATGAAAAAAAATAAATTAAATAAATAAATTAATAATTGAAGATAAATTGAATTGGAAATATTATTTACTCAATGTTTTGAATTTATTTATATCTTTGAGGAATACAAATTGTACATGTTTCCAAAAAATAGACCAACATGCTAAAGGATACTTGTATTTTTTTATTTTAAAATGAGCGTAATTACTTTACGTTTACGTCACTCACTCGTGCTAGCGGTGAGCTACTCAGGAACTATTTACGAAACAAACATAATTTGGTAGGTAGATAGGTAGCTAACTATTAATTAAATTATTTATTGACATTATAACATAAGATTAACTTTTCATTAACCCTATAGTAAGCTTCCATTTATAAATAAATTCAACATCACAACTTAGTTATAAACTATCGTGCAGCAACTAATGCTTATTGCACATACATATTTAACTTAACAATAAATCACAGGATCACTTAGGTAATTATATTGCCGAATATCAAAATTAAAGTAATCATAAAAATAAAATAAAAAAAAAAAAAACAAAAAATAACAACATTTAAAAACAAATATTCTTCTAAAAGTATTTTTTTTTTAAACAATCACGTTTCAAAATATTTTTGACAAAGGAATGCTTAAATTATCTAAATCAAACTTCAATTTTCCTCGACGATCAACTTGTGGATTTGGCAACGTTTTTTCTACATCTAGTAAAGTGATCTCTGAGATATCATCTACTGCTGGCCAGTAAAAAGTACCTTTTGAATTTTTTCTTAAGTATTTTATTATATAAACGCGCTCCAAATCATTGTACTTGGTTACTAGACCAATATAATATTTAACCAACTTTGATGTAGCAAATTTAACAAGAACATATCTATCAACACCAATTTCACAATCATTATTCTCTTTTACATTATCTTGTTCCATTTCTTCATTAATTTCTTCGAAGTAAGTTTCTGTGTCACTATCGGATGGAAGAAAAGGCCCATCACAAGACGAATCATGAACTGTATACATCCCTGAGCTTTCTGAACTCGACCCTCTATTGTTCCTTTTTTTTGGAAAGACATTTTCTTGCTTAACATGACTTTGTGAAGAGCTATCGTCAAATGTAATTACATCTGGAGATTTGATACGAATATTGGAGAGAATCAGGTTTTTCTTCAACAAACCTTCAGTAAGTGTAGTTGTGTTAGAGTTAGAAACATCTCTGAATAAACTCTTGTTTTTTGATAAACGTAAATTTTTGTCGACATTTACAACAACGTTTGATGGAAGCTTCGAAATATTACTGTTGGTATGTGTCTGGTTAGATAAATCCGTGTCCTCATTTGTTTGATGTACTTCGGCACTAACTATTACATTAGTCACATGTTCGTTATCGTCAGTATCGCTAGATGAATCTCGTCTAATATTTGATGGGACATTGTTAAAAGTACAATTTCCAATAGCTGTGTCTTCCACGTCCTGACGTAATTGGATCTCTTCGGCGATAGTACGTTCCTGGAGATTAGGTTTTTTTACCCTACTAACCGTAGTATCTGGTACTTTTCGTTTTTTTGCTTTTTTATCCAACAAAATATCATTAACACTTACAGATTTCCCAGGCTCTATAAATAGCTTTTTATTTGCATTTCTGTTTTGCTTGTTAGCTGGAGTTCTTAAATTTTTCAAATAATCGACAAATATCTCGTCAACACTGACATTTGTTTGGGGCCTGCGAAAATCTGGCAATTTCCTTAGTACAGCTTCTGGATTAATGGGGTGTATCCCAGCCGCACGAAATCCACTTATTATATTTTTACTTTGCGTAACTTTTGATGCATCTAATAACATCTTCAGTAATTCAGGGAAAATCTGTTTATTTAATGTATTTGCGCTTGGATGTCGAACTTTATAGTCCATTAAAATTCTTCTCCATTCTCTCTTCAATGGGCCGAAGAAGGCCACGTCAAGAGGCTGAGTGTGATGCGTGGAATTGGGTGGCAAGAAAATAAACCTTATATTGAGGTCTTGACACTTAGATATTATACTTATATTCATATGAGACGATAAATTATCTCCGATCAAAACCTTCGGATCCGTAGTTTTCTCAGCCCATGGGATAATTATGGAATTAAACCAATCTTCAAACGTATCCGCATCAAACCAACCGGATTTGGTTCTATTATATCTGGTTCCGTCAGGACCATTGGCACACCAATTTGTCCATAGATTGTCAGCTTTGTAAACCACATATGGTGGAAAAATTGCTCCACTGGCCGATGCTGAGAACATAACGGATATTGCCGTTTTGGTATTATTTAATGTTTTATTTGGGTGTTTAGTGCCTGCCTTAAATATGCATTTCTGAGATCCTGGGTTATCGGAAAAATTTGTTTCGTCGTAGTTTATTATATTTTCTGGTTTGACATTATGCAGTGAAATCTTTAAATTTTCAAAATATGTATTATAGTCTTGTATGGTTTTATTGGCTCGAGATTCTTTAATGTTAGTTGTAGAACGCACTGTTAAAATATTTCTGTGGCGTTTTAAAAAGTTTCTTACCCACTTCGGTCCTGGCATTTTGTTGTTAAAAATTCCACTCAGTCCATTTTTTACTAAATAATCATGCACTATTGTCCTCAATTCCAAGGAAGTTAGAGGATATCCATATTCTCCACAAAGTATTAAACAACTGGCAATTTTTTGTTCATCAACTGGTGACAGTTTAGTGGGACCTCCAATATTTTTCTTATGTTTTTGTTTTACTTTATTTAAAATCGTGCGGCGAGGTATACCAAATTGCTTTTCAGCATCATATGATGAGATGTTTTTGTTTTGAACGAGACCAACGGCGATGTTCAGAATGCTCTCATCATAATCTTTATATCTTCTTCGTTGAGTTTTGTCCATTTTGATCGTACTTCAAACAAAAAGAACCAGAATGTAGATATTTAGTAAAAAAAAAATTCAAGTCTACTAAAAATATATTTCTTTTTCATCGTGTTAACATAAAACAAGAAGTTAATTGAGTTGATATTCATTTATTAATTAAAAACAGTACACCTTCAAAAACATATAATTAATATGAAAACCTGTTTGAGTTATCACGTAACATCTTCCTTTTTTGATGTCGGTAAATAACAAAGGTGTCAACCCTAGCCTAGGCAAAGTCACGATCACTCGTTCAAAAAAATTGCCTGACTTTGCCTATTTCGACATTTCTCGCTAAATACCGTGTTTTTTTCATCAATTACAATGACAAACGATAAAGCTATCAACGTTTTATAGAATAAGTACAGAACAAGATAGAAATATACATATTTTAATGACTTACTTGAAAAGTTTTTCCGAAACTAAAAATATCAGACTCGGCGCTCTCTAGTTTGACACACATCTGTCAAAAATTATGCATGTTACCAACATAACGTGACCAATTTAGTGTTGCCACTTAATAATTCTAAAAACTGACAAATGTTTCGATTGCCAAGCTAGTAAATTGAAAAAGATATTACCATTTTTTCATTTTAGGCAAACACAGGACGCTAGGCAAAATCAGGGCAGCTGACGGTACCTACTTTGTCTAATAAGTCAGCTAGCTAAACCTATAAATTCAGGTAACTATAACAAACAGACGGTAATTGTGAGATGACTTGTGCTACACCACGCCCTGAAAATTCATACCTACATGGGTATTGGAGTAGTTGAGAAACTACCTAACAGCTTGATTTGATCAGTGGATAATACTGAGAGGCATATAAGTTTTTTTATGGAAAGAGAAGTTTCCTATAGTCGCAGTTGTATCATGACGGGTCTCGCTTCAAAATGCTGATTAGGTTTGTATTGTAAGCTCTGTTTGACAGTTATTAGTAGTCTCATGACTTAAGAACATTGAGGTACAAGTTCGTGATTGCAATTAACCTGACGATCTCTGTCACGATGAGTCTGCAGTTTTGCTGAAAATGGTGATCCAACACCTCACTGTAGATACCAAATATTTAACTTTCCCACCCAAGCGTTTTTATATTATTGCTTACATTATTACGATAGGCATTCTTGTAAGGAATTCAGGATTTGTTGTTCTTTTTTCATTTAGTGCGTGTTATACTGGTACATTAAATAAGTTACCTACCTAATTATATAGGTACCGAGTCAATGACATATCGTTTTCTTGTGGTAAGCAGAAAGTGGAGAACGTCGCCGCTACAAAAGTCAATAAAAGGTAATGGTAAATAAAACCTTTTTTAATAACAGGATGCTTCGTTCATTAATCTTTATTTCAATATTTTTTAAAAAATATAGGTACCTAGGTAATTTAAAATACAACCTCGAAGGATATTATAACTCATCACTACGTTTATGATGCAATGAAGAAGTTTAATTTTGAACAAACGTTTGCATGAGATATGGTTAGTGGGCGATAATTATAATAAAATTGTAGATGAGATAATTTTTCATGCTTACAGAAAAAGTCACAAGCTAAAATCAAACATAAGGTAAGATATAATGGCCACCACACAGATAGGCTATCTGTATCCGTTTGGATATCGTGGCCATATCGGAGAATTGGCCATTTCATGATGTGGCCGACTATTTCATGAAATGGTTGTATTTCATGTAAAAATAGTTAATTTCGTGTTGTTTTTGTGATGCATCATAGCGGCTTGAGGGAACTTAGGGCACCCCGCACAATACGGATAGGTTAGGATCGAATGGAAGCGATCTTAGCACCCGACATAACATTCATGTTAGGTTTTTTAGATCGTCGAAGTTAGGTTTGAAGTTTTCATTTCATGATGTGGCCAGACAATAATGATATGGCCGAACGTGGATTGACATATCATCAAACGTTGACGTTTAAACGATATGGTCAGTTTTAGCTGGTCATTTCATAAAATAGATAAAATCATTTCATGAAATGCTCGGCCACATCATGAAATGGCCAATTGTACGATATGGCCACGACAATGATAGACAGTCCAATGTCCCTAGCGCCAGGGTGAATGTAAATAAACAGATGTACCTGCCCAGAAACCAGTGTGGTTGGCATTACCTACCTTTAATATTATTATATTATTTTTTAATTAAAACTACCTAATCGCAAGGTTTTGTTTGGCTTGACTAATCCTAATAATAGCGCATTACCTATCTACATAAATACAATACAATGTTACATTGTGTAACATCCTCTTTCTTAATAATTTAGTTTCAATCCTGATACAGAACAAGTAATATAATCTTTAATTTTTATAATATTATGTAAATTTGCTAAAGGATTGAAAGCCGATTTAAATCTAATGCGAACTCTACCTATCTACTTTATTATAAAGTGTTTAAACTGCAAGGAACATATTTATCTGGACATCCTGGAAAGCTTTATTTCTCTACTTATTATTAATCAATGTAGGAACTTAATAAAATATTTTTTAACATTCAAGATAATTTTTACTTTTGCACGCAGAGTAAAGTCAAATTGGAAACGGATGTAGGCAACATTTTTTATCATACATAATCTAGATTGGTTCCTTTTTCAAATTCGTATTATTTTTTGCAAAGAATATCTACCTACCCATTTGTCGCAAGAAATAATCGTTTACCTATGTATCTTGTAGGTTTCTAACATGTTTACATGGTTTAAATGGTATTTACCTACTTAATTATAGAACGGGAGCAGAAAAGCGGTGATATTTAAATCCTCATTGCATGACCCGCTAGAGATCCATAGTGTCACATCTGTTAACAGTGGTTGATATTGTGTAAGGCATGCCATAACAAAGCAGTATAAGTTGATCGATATGCGGATATTAAAATTTCAAGATATTCCCGTCAGATTCTTTGGTACAGCTGTAACTAATCTAAGACCAGGGGCTTAGTCATAACGAGAGTAACCAGACCACTACGGGCACGATAAGGAGGTCCAAAGCATTTTCGTCGGATCCGGATCCGTAGTTGCAGAGGGATGTGGTGCAGCAAGATGTACAGGCGTATAGCTTGGTTCGCTCTCCGATGACGATGCAGCCTGGTTCGCAGTGTTTCGTGCAGTTGCGTTCCAACGCCCACATTTTTGGCAGCGTTGTGGAATTCTCGGTAGACGTCGTGAAGGAGAACCGTTTTACCTGCAATGTGAAAATTGGTTTTATTTTGGAAATGGCCTAGATTGGATTTTAGTGTAGCTTGGGGCAGCTACCCTGTCTATATAATATTACAACACAGACATTCAAGTGTTTACTTTCTGTAGATACCTACTTAGGGGGCAGAATTAGCGACACATTAATTTGTCGTGCTAAAAAAAGACAGAAAAATGTTGATGATAGCACTGCATCAGTTACTTGTTGGCTAATGTCCAGCATATTTGAAAATCCTCCAGGAGAAAAGGCGTGATGTAGGCGTCAATATTTACAAATCTTCACGAGCTGGCAAGCATAAAAAACAACAGATTGGCAGCTTCTTTGGTGAATCGTATATCCGTCGACGTAGTGAATATGAGGAGACACGGGTAGAGGAGAGCTTCCAAAGGCTTGCTGGCTCCAATTGTCGAGCCTTAAAGCAAAGTGCCCTGTGAGGACGTCGATTCTGTCAACATCTCAGCGTGGAGTGAGGCTGAAGTGAATAGTCATTCCATCTCCTTTGTATGGATTGACAGCTCACTACATGTTCACTTCACCTTCTTTTACATGGTGAGCTGTTTACAGAATCACAGTGCAGGCTTATGTATAAGGAGACCCTATAAAAACGACGCCCGGAAGCAATATTGCAAAGCACAGCGAAAACGATCTTTCAACCAGCTCAATTGAATAAATGCAATATCCACAATTGATTCTAAACGCATAAACTAGGTATCTAAGATTGCATTTACGTGTACCATGCACATCCGGCGATCATTGTGGCACTTGTGTATGAGTGCGGAGTTATTGTGACGTAGGTCAGCGCAGCGATCGTCCGGTACTTCGGCCAGGCATTTGTAGCACCACAGCTCATTGTTGGGTCTGGCTGCGGCCGAGGTCACGTGGACGCTGTCCCGGAGCAGGTCACACTCACCTTCTGTAAGGAGATCAAAGAACTGGCATTATTTTGGGCATTTGTGGTAAACAAAAGACCCGTAAACTAAAGGTTCCATTTTTGGATTGGTTTGATCTTTTATATTTATAAAAAAAATAACAGCTAAAATATAAAATATAATAACAAAAATACACAAAATCAAACAAAAGTTATTTAATTATACCAAACCATATTATAGCCAACAAAACAAAGCTGTTCACAGATTGAATGTAGGATACTTACACACACTTACATTTTGGTGTGAATGTGTAGGTATGATTTTAATTAGAACCAGGTTGTAGAGATCTCGAAATAGAAATTAATAATTAAAACTAATTATAATAATTAGAACTACTTTATAAACAATGGAACAGCTAAAGGTAGGTTCCTTTAGGTTTTGGTGTTTTACCAACGTTTTGTGGGTAAAACACCAAAGGTGAATTCAGTGTCCATGCCTCTTAAATCTAGATATTCCTACGTAAGCGATATAAATATTTTAAGAAATGTATACCTATTGGATAAGCTTAACAAAGGAGATATGTCTAATGTACGATAGGGACGTAGAAAGTAAACATAGATGACGAAAATAAATATTTAATGACAAGCTCCGTGAAATCTGATTTATTGTGCCCGCATGAAGAGCTGCACTTCTATCTTTAATATGTATCTATACTACAGTAGTAGACATTCATTATTAAACGATTACAGGCCCTAAACATTGAAAAATAGAACAAATTCTAGAATCAAAACAATGATCGCTAACCATAGACAATCAACTTTGACATTTGTGTTCTAAGATTCGTGGTTAGAAGCTATGATTCGTATAAGGATCAAGAAAACAATAATCACACAAATAATTCACAATATAACGTCATCTGGAGACACATAATAAGAAATAAAAGCTTAATTTTACATACCTGAGGTGAGTAATGTCAAGACGAGCAGTATCAGGGAGCGCATTTCGTTTGCAATGCTCAGTGCGCATGATCCAGCCTCCGAGTATCGATCCAGTCTGGACCAGGACCTGTTGCTGGTCCCGGCTGCCTCCTCCCCCTCACTCCCGCCTCAGGGCTTCTCCGAAACACTTTGATGGAGCAAAACAATCTCAACTTTCAGAATTCTTCTTGAAATTATAACTTTGTCGGTGGTCGTTATTGGAGAAACACTTCTTAGTAGATAAAGTACCTAGTAATTAATTTTAGTTTAAAGGAGATTT
The DNA here is from genome assembly GCA_950371165.1 of Lacanobia oleracea. Classification (NCBI taxonomy): domain Eukaryota; kingdom Metazoa; phylum Arthropoda; class Insecta; order Lepidoptera; family Noctuidae; genus Lacanobia; species Lacanobia oleracea. The sequence goes on from OX493387.1 coordinate 8,144,778, forward strand.
TGCATGCAATGAGCGATTCTATTTTTAATTGGAAAAGTTCGGAGAGCCTAGCACGAATGTTTTTGACGTATAGTAGGTGCCTACCTAACGAAACGTAAAGTTTTACTGTACCTGTCGCTCATTACACGCTCATGCAAATGTGTCTCAATTCCAAAAGTCATGAGTGATGGAATTCAATCGACATAAGACGTTCTTACCCGACTGCGAAAGAAGGAGGGTTATGTTTTTCAAATAACTCTACAATAAAATATATATTGTCTGTTAGACGGCATTCGAAGAAGGACAAGGACTGAACTATTACCCATTCCATAAATATACAATATAAAAACAGACCCATTCACTTAAATTTAATGAAATATTCAAATTATCGTCAAATAATTTCATGCACCTCTTAGTCAGTGCACACGGTAGGTTATTCGTTTAAACTGACAGCAAAATGTTTATTTGAATTTAATAAGTATGTACTATTCATATTTTTGTATTATACAAATTATGTAGGCATGTCGCAACTGACGCATAAAATTAAAACCTTAGGTACCTACTATAAGGGTTGACGGAAAAACGGACGCACAATAAAGTGATCCTATAAGTCTTATAGGATCACTTCGTCCGTCTGTCTGTCAAGACCGTTTATCTAGGGAACGCGCCGAGGTATCGAGTTGAAATTAAACCTTTATACTCAGGTCTATGGCCTTTCGCAGCTGTAAACAAAACAAGCTTATAAGTTAACGTAAAAATAAGACGCGGTTGTTTATGCTGTAAAAACGTAATATTTCGATACTCTAAAGGGAATCAAAATGTATAGGGTATTTCCCGTTGACCTAGAACTATGAAATTTGGCATATAATAGCGTCCTATACTGAAATTATAGAGAAAAGTCTGAAACCTATTAATTTGTAATTAAATCATAAAAAATATAGACTTTATTTAAAGTAATCTATAGATACAAATTCGTACGGAACCCTCGGTGGGCGAATCCGACTCGCATTTGGCCGGTTTTTTTATTATATTCAACATTCACTTACCCTACGTTAACGATGCTGTAACGTTATATATTAGATTTGACTGAATTTTGGTACATAGGTACAATTAATGTAAAAAAAATCACGATCTAAATTATTTGGTCCCGTTGATATCAAGTGGACTAATTAGAATAATTTCTGTGTGGGTTTAACGGATCGTTGGACCTGTTATGATTACCTATTATTCGAATACATTTAATCGGGTGTAAAATTAATTATCTCGACCCTAGCTAGCAATTATTACACCGTTAACTTTTAACGACTGGTTTAACGCAATTAAAGCAACATACGTACATTTATTTCTATTATTGAATTAAGTTCGACTGTTGTACCTAGGTACCTACCTTATTAAAATTCCAACATTAAAAATATCTTCGTTGATAAATGTTTTTCTTTGTTCTTTCAAGTTTCCGGTTCGCTTGTAAGTCGGGTGCTATTTTCTGCCAGTTGACCCTCGGTTGAAAATTGCCGCATGTCATTGTCGATGAGATAAGAACGCACGATAATTTGGCCGTCACTCTTTATTGTCCTAGCAGTGAATAATCGCGATTTTGCAGTGCTGAATTGATTTATTTGCTTTTTTAAATAATTGAGTATAAAATGTCTGTCATTGACCTTGGGTAACTGGTGCCTTCCGCCGATACAGACCATCATTATCAGGACAGGAGGAGGTACATGTACCTGAGCCCTAAAATCGGGTATTAATTCTGGTACTTACCCTAGTCTCATGGTGAGCAATAAAAACATAAAACTTTGGCTATTCTTTGTTATCAATTATGCTTAAATGAGAAAGTTGTCATTAATTTATGAATGTCGGATTTCTCACCTTAGCAAGTATACTTTAAATAATAAATCTGTAATACCATAACATATTTTAATTAAAAGGACGTTCCCAGGAGTGCATAAGTACGAGTATTTTCGAAACACAGCGCGCAAAACAAACAAGCTAGTTATATTCGTCGTTTTCTTGCTAATGTGATTACTTGAAACTAAAACATATTCTGAAAGCTCTACCACGCTAACTGCAGAGTTATAATTTGAAACATTACCTTAATGAGAGCCACTGACGTCGCGTCCCGACATGTCGTACGTGAAACAAGATTCCGAATCGAGAGTAGTTTTCCTTGGGGATTTTATGAAGAGGAAAATTATATTTATCCTTATATTATATTGTTTTGGATAAAGAGTTACCTATAGATAATTGTCTGCATATAATGATCAGCATGACTGCAGGGAGAGTTCCACTGCTGGACGTAGGACTTCTTCTCGATTTTCTATAACAGATCTCTTTTGAGTTGATCACTTCCAATGACTGCCAGCGACATTTACCAGAACTCTCCTCCTACCATGAAATATGTAGATACCACTGCCATCATGAATCTATTGTGAAATAGGGATAGATGTTATTCGTCTTATAATTATCTCTCAACCTCTCTTTCTCTTAATAGAATCATTGGTAGGTAAGCCTATACTAGGATTGGCTATAGACTGCACAATATGAATACTGACTGAATAATAGAAGATGTCGAAACTATTTGGTTCCAACTATTTTTAATAACCTTCCGGTCGATATAGATAGCTGTGTCACAAAATCATCTTATAAAAATAAAATAAACAAGTACCTATTCAATGTATATTGTCAGAGCCTCACTGTGGAGAAAATATAAACTTGTACTCACTACTGTGCATGTGATAGATAAAAGGAGCTACATCTGCCAACAAACTGCTTTGCTTTGCAGTTTGGCAGAAGTAAGTATAAATTGTAGAATGCATTTTTGATGAATAAACGCTTTTTTCATAAAAAAATAACATTCACAGCAGTCAATAAACGAACATTCCGTCGTCACTACAATGCTTTATCCATCCAGGGTCTGCAAATGTGCATCGAATGTTGTTATTATTAGCAGACCGTTAACCACTGCGAATCCTTTTGACGTTTAAATCCGTTTTAGCGTTTTATGCCACCCGCAAACGTGGGTTACCTACCCTGTATCGAAAACCTACCTACCTCAATAATAGCAGCCATAGCAGGTAATGGATAAATCTGGCTTTCCCACTTATTCGGACCTTTCATTTTACGCGATTGAATGTATTTTCGAATAGGTAGTAGCAGGAGGGCCGTGTGTACACAGACCCCTTAAAGAAGGTCATTTCACAGAGTACACATACCTCGAAGGAGTTCTTGTATGCATAGTTTATTGATGTTTAATATTAATATTTGAATTACGTTCCGTATGCAAGCTGTTTTGATAGTTGGCCCTCTATTTGCAAGAAGTATTTAGAATAATATGTTTCTATTTTTTTTAGTTAAGTAGCTTCCGCCAGCGACTTCACACTCGTTGAAGTAGAAAGTCGTCTTAATATACTACAAGTATAGGGAAAAGTCTGAAAACTATACGTTTGTAATTAAATCATAAAAAATATAGAGCGAAGTAGTCTGATGATTTCTTAAAAAACCGGCCAAGTGCGAGCCGGACTCGCCCACCGAGGGTTCCGTACAAATTTGTAGGTACAGTCAACAAAGCTATTCGGTATGCAGGTAGCTAACTTGTAACTATTTTTGTGAATGTGCTGAGTTGACAATTATTGTACACCATACTCGTGAGTATGTCATAAGCGTTAAAAGTTTAGTTCCAGTTCAGTTCAGTTCCTGTGGAAAAACAAATATTTTTGCCTGTACATATACCAAATAGCTTTGTTGACTTTACATATTACTTTAAATAAAGACTACATTTTTTATGATTTTATTATAAATGTATAGTTTCCAGACATTTTCATATACAATATGATGGTATTTATTATCAAATTTCATAGTTCTAGGTCAACAGGATACCCTATACATTTTTATTGCCTTGAGAGTGTCAAAATATACGTTTTTTGCGGCATAAATGGCCGTATCTTTTTTACGCTAACATAGAACTTGATTTTTTCACAGCTTCAAGGGACCGGAGACCTGGGTATATGGTTTTAATTTAAATTGATACTTTCACGCGTGAGCAACAAAGTGAAAAAACCAAACCCTTGAGGTACCTACAGAACCCTAAAAAGACATGATGTACCTATGTGCCAAGTTTCGAATCTAAATCCGTCCAGCCGTTAAAAAAAAACTGGTTAAATGCGAGTCCGACTCGCGTGCAAAGAGTTCCGAACCAATTTCATTGTTTTAACATGTTATTTTAACACTACAAACTTCTTATAGGTTTTTCAATTAATTTTTAGGTCTACATTTTTTTTAAATTTTAGGCACAGTCGTTTCGGAGGGGAACCGATCACTCTTCCGATTTATTTTGTTCGAATTTCATTTTATCGAAAACTATTTACCGACGTCTTATTTGCTATATGCATTATTTGACATATTTTACCGAACTATATTTCGGCGATTTACATGATAACTTTTTCTATTGATCGAAGCCTCTTTTGAACTTTTTTCATTTGCCAAATGATTTATTTGCTATATTTTCACCACACCGAAACAACATTTTGCGGAATATTTATCATAGATATATAGCCGGTTACTTGGTAGCATTTTCATTATTCAATTAAAATAGTGTCATAAAAAGTTAATATGTTGTGCTACAAAATTTAGTATTAGGGAAAGGTTAATGTACTTTATTGCAAGTTTATCTGGCGCCTACCATAGATCTTTTGGCTGAAATTATGGACATAGGCCTCCCTAAGTGTTCCTGTATCGACTTGTCCTGAGCGTTTCCATATCTTGTGGAATATGCATGAAAAAATATATACCTATTATATATACCTATGTATACATTATACTTATAGGTACAGTTCATCCAAAATTATACAAAAATTTAATACTAACAGTGAAAACAGAATCATAATTGCTCGATAAACAAACGAGATATAATTATTTTTTAACCGACTTCTTCAAAAAGGAGGAGGTTCTATGTTCTATGTTGGGCTGTATATTTTTTTTTTATGTGTGTTCACCGATTTCTCCGCCGATTGTGGACCGATTTGGAAAAATATTTTTTTATACTCCTGAGGTGATCCCATTGTCACCAAGTCAGAATCTGATGATGGGATCCCATGAAAATCGAGGGAAGCCCTCAAATTTTATAGGCACATACAATGTTTTTCATGAAATTTCTAACGCAATTCAGATATTTATGCCTAATAATCAACATCTCATGTTGCTGAGCTGATGATGAGATCACATGATGATCAAATGTTTGTTCAGTGATATTTATGCCAATGTTTAACCGACTTTGATGATTATTTTTTTATTTGGAAGAATATTTTCCCGAACTGGTCCCATTTTAATGTGGTGAAGATCTGATGAAGAACTTCGGAGGTAGGCAACGGAACTCTTCAATAAATGATAGCAAATGGATCGGGATTTCTGAAATCGCATGTCTATTGATTGTTTACACCAGTACATAACATAATATCACGCTGGTACGCTGTGTTTGTGGTTTCCTGAATGACAAAATAAAAACTTTTTAACAAAAAAATAAAACCGACTTCCAAAAACAAAACAATACAAAGTATAAAATAACTTTAATTTCGGAAGTAGGTGTAAAAAAACTAAAAACTAAAAAATACCAAAAACACCGACTTCCGAAATTCTGTGCTGACATCTCTTTGAGGCGACCCGGGCCTGGATCTGATCAGACAGCGAGCTACCGAATGCTCGCCGTCTGCAGGCCCGCGCCTACGGTGGCTGGGAATCGTCCTGCGACTCTTGACGACTGGGGCGTCTGCTTCTGTTGCGGCGGCTGGGACGTGAGGTTTTCTTCTCTGTCACACGTTCAGCCTCCTCCTTTGCTAGCATAACTGCTTCGCAGAAAGAGGTGACCGCATTCCCATGCCTCCTCGCTCCGAACTATAGATTGAATCAGGGCCGGTCGCGAGAGGGGAACTCTCTGCCTGCGTCTGTGTTTCCAAACACTTACAACCTTAAATCTCTTCAAAGTTAGAGTGAACATGCTCCTGCTGGGTACGCTCGCTCCATCGTAGACTTTATCACTGTTATCTCTGAGCTAGAAGCAAGAGCAAACCCATCACAAATTTTAAAAATATTTATATATCTGTTTTCTATGGCTGTAAAGGCATCATGGACTTTGACGTCAAAGTTCATATCGGACTTTTCTTTCTAATTGTAATCTTTAAAGCTTTGTAACTTCATCGCTGACGAAGATATCAAAAAAATAATTTCATGATTGATTACAAGAGCTGATATGATTTCATGAAGGAAATAAAAAAAAATCGAATGCAAATTTCCTATTGCTCAGCTATATCGAAGATTAAACATTCATTCAGCGTCTTTGTATTTGTCATTTCCATGAATGCTCAAGCTTTTCCAAGAATTATTGTCATTTTCTCATTACCTCTAGGTACTAACATTAACTAGTCTGAGGCATCAACTGCCATGTATTGTACCGTGAAGTACCAGTGGAGGGAGGTTGCTACTCCTACTGTACCTACCCATCTATATCTACTGAATTGCCGAGCTTGCCTGGCTAATTAGTGTCTTATCTCGTTGTTCTTATAATACAACGTGATACTATTTTTTGAGTATGCTACTTCTAGGGAAAACTGTTCCATTGTCGACTTTCCATCATGTGAAGTAATGGACAACCACGAGTTTATCAGTAATCATTTAAATACTTTTCTAAACGTAGCGAAAATCTTCTATACACCGTGTTCTTCACGTTATCCATAAACTTTAGCAAACGCTTCTACTTATAGCTCTAACAAATCAAATCCAACAAAGGAAATAGTACTTAAAGAGGCTTCGTTACAAAGATATTTGTAATTTCATTTAATTGAGCTATTCAGTATGTATGAAAATTCACAAAAAAATAAACTCATATTACCATGTTCTGAACATCCAGTCGAACTTTATGCATATCGTCCGGAACACGGTTTATAGATCGTCTGTCTTCTAGTTGAAGCAAATGAAAATCAAAATGAAGTTTTATTTTGCGGTGTACTTTTAGCCTCTCGACCACAGTTATATATTGTTGTGTCTCGACTTACACAGAGAAAATGTAATTTTATTCGTTGCGCTTGTAGCCGGACGGCGGCGGAGTTGATGATGAGGTAAGTCTCCGTCCTAGGTTAGAAGCAATGCTATACGTACCAGGACATGGCGAAACTTAGTAAAAGAATTTAGTCATAGAAGAGCAAAGAAAAAGTAAATGCAAAAACATCGCTACACACGTAGTGAAACAAAAAGGCGGAAACATACAAAATTAACTGGAATTATGTGAACGAGACGTAAAACAGAGTCCTATAACCAATGGACGACCAAAAAGAATCGAAAGATAAGTCATTTATTCATTCAGCCATTAAGATGCTTCAATATAGCATCCAAGATACATGTATAGGTACGTATCTACGCATGAAAAACATGACTCCATCATTGAATTGCTGTCGCGCAGTCGGATAAAAAGTTAGCATCACTCACACAAAGTGAATAAATCGTAGCGGTCAAAGGCATAAGCTTCAAACGAACCACTGATGAAATTATGAGTTGAGACCAAAATAAATAAAACAATCGAGACCAACTTTCTTACTTTCTACGATTCTTTTAAAAGAACCAGGATTTTTTTTGTAAAAAGCGAAAGGAAGCCCTCTTATAAAACTCAATAGGCCTTCTTTTACAGAAACCTGAGATAGCCCTTGTGGAAATAAGATCCCGTTTGAGACCTTTTGTGTTAAAAGGTAAAGAGTTGCTGTTCTTTCTGGATGGCTGTTTTAACTGAGCTAAAAGTATGATAAAAAAAAAACTTAATAGTCAGATAAATGCTGAATAACCTTAAAGTAACAAATATAATAAGCATGTAGGTACGAGCAAAAAAACTGGCCTAGTGCGAGTCGGACTTGCGTGCAAAGGATTCCGAACCAATTTCATTTTTATAACATGTTATTTTAACAATAGATACTTTTTATAGGGTTTCCTTAAATAACTTATAAACTACTCCAGACCAGTGATTCTAGGCCAACGGGAAATACCCTACCTGATTTATTGCGAGTACCTACCAAAATATGTTGCAATGGCCGTGTTTTTTTATTGCGTTGACTTAAGTTCTCGATTTTTTTAGAGCTCTAAGGGACGCATTTGTAGGTCTACGACCTACGAATTTAATGTTAATTTCAACTCGATACCCCATGTTTTCCCGAAAACAGTGTCTTGAAAGTCAGACAGACGGAAGGACGGATGGATGGACAACGACCCCTAAAAAAGAGGGAAAGTGCTAATAGAGCATCAAAAATCCTCCGTATCAGCAACAGCAGTGGCCATGAGCGTGACAACCGGCAGAGTTGTCACGTTGAATGGCAATGCCGATTCCGTGGCCGACAAATAGATCGACTCTCTGGTCACGTGAAGAGTCATTCAACCGCTTCCCAATGTGATTGTGTAAAGCACTAGGTAGGGGAACTATAATATTGTTTTGGTCGCATTAAACGCTTTTTGTTTCTATTATTATTTTTTTAGATTTTAGATTATTTCTATGATATTTTCCTATCACTAAATATTAGTAAACTACTTGACCCGCGCATCTTCGTCTGCGTCACAATTGTCTTAGCGTGATGATATATAGCCTATAGCCTTCCTCGACAAATGGGCTATCTAACACTGAAATAATTTTTCAAATCGGACCCGTAGTTCCTAAGGTTAGCGCGTTCAAGTAAACTCTTCAGCTTTATATATTGGTATAGATGTCCTCAAAGTACCTACATTTTATCATTTTCACTAGTATCTCAGTTTGAAATTATGAATTAGTCAATTTATCATTAAATAAAACAGATTAATTACAGATGCCTATAAATAGTAAAAAAAAGATTATTGCCTATGGCATTAAGTCCGCCTCTGTACATCTATGTGCTTAAAGTGTTAAATAAATAAATTATCGTCTCCCTTGTCAACTTGATGAAAAACACATATCAGATTTGGCAAGCGCACCGACGCGACGTTATGTATTTATTTTTAGTTGTACAAGTAACGGTTGAATATTGCCGAGCAATTTTTCATAGCGCACCGTGACGCGTAACGCAGCCTCTCTTGCCCACCCAGGACAATGGGCCGCACAACTATTGACTAACGAGATTTGGAGCTCACAATCGCGCCATTACTACGCTTCATAGAATCCAATTCGCTATATTGTGACTTTATTTACACTCGTTTTAGGACAACTTGGTTATGTAGGGTCAAATAGGGGATAGTAAGTGTAACAGGAGGCGAGGAGCTCGTGGCTAGATAATAACAGCCGCACGGGTCGATCTTCAATTTTAAGCAACGCTTGCCACGGTTGGTCTGTGGATGGGAGACCATCATAACATACCGAGTTTCCTCCGTGCCTCAGAAAGCACGTTAAGCCATTGGTCCCGGGCTCCCGGCTGTCATTTGTAGATCTTTGGCAGTCGTTGCGGATAGTCAGAAGCCAGTAAATCTGATTCCAGTCTTACCATGAAGTACCGTGTTACCCAGTTAATGGGTTGTGGAGGTCTGGTAGGCAGCCGCTTCTCGTAAAACACTGGTATTTAGCTAAATCCGGCTTGACTGGAAGCCGACTCTAATATAGTTGGGAAATGGCTAGGCAGATGAAGTGTAACAGGAAGCACAAATTGTGACATCAAGAATAGTTCTCACTTTTTCTTACTTGTCTATGGTGTCTCGTCACGTACTATATGTCAATCGTATGCAACTCCATTTTAAACTGCTGTCATCGGACGGGTCATAAGAATAGATATAAATGTGTTTTTCAACATAATTAGGCACTCGAAAACTGAAATGAAGTGCGATTCGCACTCGTGCGGAAAAGTGGTCCTATTTTAATTTGGTGAAGATCTGATGAAGATCTTTGAAGGTAGGCAACGGAACTCTTCAATCAATGATAGCAAATGGATCGGGATTTCTGAAATCGCATGTCTGTTGATTGTTTACACCAGTTCATAAAATAACATCACGCCGGTACGCTGTTTGTGTTATTGTGTAAAAATAAAAAAATATATATTTTAAAAACAAACCGACTTCCAAAAACATAACACTACAAAGTAAAAAATAACTTTAATTTCGGAAGTCGGTGTCAGAAAACCAAAAAAATAACAAAAACACTTTAATTTCGGAAGTCGGAGTCAGAAAACCAAAAATACCAAAAACACCGACTTCCGAAATTAAAGTTATTTTTTTACTTTGTAGTGGTTTTTTGCGACAATGTCTCACACTACCTAGATCAAATTCGGCAGGAATTTAATCAGTCACTCATCATCTGCCTAGCCTTTTCCCAACTACATTGGGGTCGGCTTCCAGTCAAACCGGATTCAGCTGAATATCAGTGTTTTACGTGGAGCGGCTGCCTACCAGACCTCCACAACCCATTAACTGGGTAACACGGTACATCTTGCAAGACTGGAGTCAGATTTACTGACTTCTGACAATCCGTAACGACTGCCAAAGATCTACAAATAACAGCCGGGACCAACGGCTTAACGTGCTTTCCGAGGCACGGAGGAAACTCGTTGTGTTAAGACGGTCACCCATCCACAGACCAACCTTGGCAAGTGTTGCTTAACCTTCAAGATCGACCAGTGCGGCTGTTATTATTTAGCCACAAGCTCCTCAATTCAATCAGTCACTCGAATAAATATTATCGTTACTTGTCGTGCGGTCTGGGCTACTAAAAGCAAATAATCCTCTCCATATTTACGGCGTCTAACGAGGGTAATAAAATTAAGAGGGTGGTCCCTTTTGTACTAATAGTCTTGCTCCTTTCTCCTTACGTCCAAGCGCCAAACGTGCCAATGCCAATTATGTCAATACCTTTACCGAGATTTTTGTTGTAATGATCAACAGGGATAGGAAATGATTATGACAAGTTAACATTAAGTAAATATTAACAGCTGAAAGTGTTTTTAAATTCCGATAAAATGAAACAATGGAACTACAATTTAAAAAGCAATTACTAGCGATAATATCGTGTTGAAAAACACTCGTATTAAACATATTCCCATGTGGTAAACATAAAGTTTATTTAATTTTCAAAGCTTTATTCGAAACTCGTTGATTGTAGCCACAGCCTATCAGGTACTGAATAAATAAGTCGATGTATTATGTCCTTAGCAACACCTGAATGAATGGCCCCTTGTATTAGATTAGTGGACAAGAGTCATCGATCTTCTTTCAATTACATTACATCAATAATCTTAGCCTTTTATAGTTGGGCGAGTACCACGCGGAGCGAGAAACGACTCTTTGAGCAAGATATATCTTTGATGTTGACTTAATGGGCTATAAACGAATCTCTTAGAGCAAATTTCATTAAGGTTTATTGTTGGTGAAAAGCTGTGACCGCACCGAATTGCCTCTCAGACACCTCGGAGAGAGTGTTCGGGCAACGGCGCCCCCCGGGCTCCCTCACCGCATCGCGTCATAAATTCTCACATATCGGTATTTCGAACACATTTTGCAATTTTGGATGTTGATGGTTAAACAGATTTTGGTAAACTTCATTAGATACTGAAAATTGATGTCTGTATATTATCTCTTTAGTTTTATTTGGTAGTTAGGTACTGGTTCTCAATTCGATGATTTTAGGTACAATCTTGAATATTGTGTCAAAATGAAACATAAGTTAACATTGACTGATAGAAATCAATTCTATGGCATTGGGTGGGGACAACTTATTTATATGATCACGGTCGATATTGACACGTGTATACAAAGATATACCTACCAGCTATGCTAAGTGCCTATGTACATACCTATATGTGGTCGTCAGTCCGAACATTTCATATACCTAAAACTGAATACCCAATCGATATCTGGAAAACGTGGTGTCTACAAACGGTACTCGAGAAATAAATAAACCAAGTCGTAATGGTTGCTAACTGAGAAATGAACGCGTTACGCGCTTTAATGTCAGTTACGGACGATGTTAATTTACAAATTGAAACAGCAGCCGAGATCCAATTAACTAATTAAATGATGTAGCGACAGGGATCAGGTATATAAACTTGTAGTTCTAGAGTCCTTTCAGGTATAAATGGGTCTCATTTGTTTATGGAACCGTGGAAGTTCGGGGTAACCGATACAATTCGTCTGTTTTTCAATACGCTCTGATAAAAAGCATTGTTTTTCTGTTAGTGGTTTCCATATAACGTTTTTTTTTTCACAGAACTCTCGGCCGTTTTTTATATTGTCAGATTCGTACGGTTTAGTGGGAAAATGTTTGTGACTTTTCCTTTATCGAAAATGCGGAATAATGTGTATCAGATTCGTAGAAATGTGAACGAAACCATGAAAGTAAAAGTTTGTATTACGCAAACAACGAAGAAGAAGAAAATTACCCAACAATGCTAAGCTAGCTTTATGGATTCTTAGCCTTAGCTTATAATATACTAGTTGACGCGCGCAACTTCCCTTGCTCAAACTCTCATTCAGCCCATCATTGACTACGCTGATGCCTGTTATTTGGATGCCACCGAGGAGCTTTTAAATAAACTTGAGCGTTTGCAAAATATCTGTTTTCGTTTTGTGTTCAATCTTAAAAAATACGATCATGTTTCAGGATTTCGCAAGGTTCTCAAGTGGCTCCCTATTCGACTTCGCAGTAACTCTCGGATGTTGTGTTTGCTATTTAACATACTTCACAATCCTAAAACGCCTTCCTACCTGCGAGAACGTTTCTCCTATTCCCGTCCTTCGGATGCGCCTTGCAGGTCGCATCTTAGAAATCTTCCGATTTTTACTCCTACTCCTTTACTGCACATGCGGTACGGTTGTGGAATTTACTACCGCCTGACATTAGGGCTTGCCAAACTCTTGCAGTTTTTAAAGAACAGTGAAAGAACACTATGTTTCCTTCTCGTCATAGTTGCAAATAGGTATGTATTATTATTTATCTTTTATATCATATAGTATGTATTAGTAGATATGTTAATTATGTATTGTATGTTATATTTAATATGTACAGTTTTTATTTTAGCTACTGTTACACACTATGTCTACATCTCTTTTTACTCTACTCTCCTTTCGCAGGTATGCTGGAAGAGATATCTATAGAAATAAGCATCACCTTTGTACTTATTTTTCTGTTTCTTTCTTCTTATCTTATTAAATGTGTGTACATATTATTGTTAAATAAATAAATAAACTTCGTCTGCGTCACAATTTTCATTACTGCTCCGCTCCTATTAGTCTTAGCGTGACGAATGGGCTATCTAACACTGAAAGAAGTTTTCAAATCGGACCAGTAGTTCCTGAGATTAGCGCGTTCAAGCAAACAAACAAACTCTTCAGCTTTATAATTATATTAGTATATATAGATTTAGTGGCAATAATATTGTAATTTTAATGTAATCTGCATATTACGGAGTCAATTTACTAACATTAAACCTGTTTACACGCACATGATTCAATTAGGCAGATTAATTGACTAAATTTGATAATTTAGCTTGCTAAGTACCAGTATCGAAATGACATGGAATAGTTTGGTAATGTTCTAGGTGTACGCCTAAACTTTATAAATCGCAAAGCAAATTAGGTACTTAATCTTTTAAGGTGATGTTATACGGCAAAAGTTGTAAAATAAAATTGCCAAGTCTATTTAATTTCAGGCTCCGAAAAAAATCTAAATCTTGACTTAACTTAGACCTAGGTTGATTCCGAAACCAGTTTAAAAATTTTTGTTAAACATCGAAATTGTAATACTAACCTATGTCGTGTGTATCCTATCAATGTAAAAAATGTGATAGTCTACATAAACTTATTATATTTGTTAAGGCCGATCTCTAAAAAAGTGGAAAAGCTTAAAAATTGCGTGCAGATGAAGCAGTTTTTCGTCGGCATTTACGGAGAAATTACATCTGAAAAAAATAGGTAGTAATCTACATGATATAAAAGTAAAATCCTACTTAGAACACAATTTTCAGCGCAATTCATCCGTAACTCGCGAAGGGTCGATCGAGTAGTTTTCAATTGTCTGAAACATCAGTGGTACAATATCGTCGATGCGTGCTTCGGGCGAGTGGTCTCGTGAAGTCTCGTCGAGTTTCAATCGGTGCACCACAGAGCATCGAGACACCTCCACGGCTAGACGGTATTACAAAAATAGGTATGTGATAACAGTGTAGACCCGTCATCATAAACAGTGGCGTAGCTAGTATCAAATATATTTGGGGGCCCCGTTTTTAGGGGTACCTACTCATTGTTTTTTTTTATACAAAATAGACCCTACTAGCTCAAAAGTGTCTCGGCAGGCCACGAAAGTGACGGCAGGTCTAAATGTAGGAGCTTTTCGTCCACACGTCGGAGCTCTTGTGGTCCGGGGCCCTGTATCTTTGATACGGCTGATATGGCGGGAGCTACGTCCCTGCTAGTCTATTCTGTAAGTAACCATTTCGATATCGAGCTTCACCTGAGTGAAATAGCTCACAAAGTGAACTTTATTACACAACATAAAGATCTTATTTTTACATATACACACCTCGGATTCCGCTGTCGAGACTCGAAAATGTTGTTACAGAATACAGGTCTAAATGTTGTTACAGGGTACTGATCAGTATAAAGTAGCTATGTAAGTATCTACTTACTAAAAACGTGTATTTAAATATTATAGAAAGGAATCTTCTAGTCGTATTAAGGTAATTATAGTGTCCAAAAGATAAGGAAAACATAACAAAGTTACAATAGATAAAGGTAAAAGAGATACATAGTTAGCCCGGGAGTTAGAAATAGCCGTAAAAGATAAAAACTAGGAACACGATGCTGATGATGGAGCCGAGGAGAAAAAAGAACATTGGAGTTGAGGTCATGCGCTGACAAGCCTGATATGTCAGAACCTGAAAATATTGTGAAAATCATTCATTTTCTAAAAGAATAACCGTGGTGTCTCTTACCTCTTACCAACCGGTAAGAGACAGACACCATGGCGGTTATTCTTTGGTGGTGGTGGTGTCTCTTACCGGTTCTAATATAACTAAAAAGTAGCTTCTGACGTCTTATAAGTGACCGTGTAAGCCTGTAATGTAAAAACTAAAAAGTGTGTGTAAGCCTGTAATGTAAAAACAAAAAGCCGATGCAACAAATATCTTAGCGTACATTGTGCGTAAATAAAAAGGTAAGTATTGGTATTTAAAAATAAATATTTCATCTCCACTAATTATATCAAGTCATACAATATACAGTCGACAAATAATTTGCGGGAGATCTAGAGTCTAAACTAAGCCGAGGCCCACAGTATTATAGATCTCCAGGCACCCCATTTCATAGATCTAGATTCTAGATTTTTTTTATTGTCAGCACGTGAGAAGCGAACATGAGTGTAGTGAAGGAGTAAACGGGAACAAGGTTTAGTGTATTTAATCATATATTTGTGATGATGTGTGTTTTTGTGTCGCTACTCGATCCTTGCCTGCCAGCGGCTCGGGGCGGCGCGTTGATCCATGCTCTATGGGGGCACGGTTTATTCACGACATTTCTAGTACACTTCAGCTCGATGGCGCTCCGTAGGGAGACGTCGAGCAATCCGTTTTTTACTGATATGTGTGTTTTTCTTTTTGTGTTCAGCGAGGAATAAAAGCTTGCCAAATTATTGGCTTTGATTTCGGAGTCCGTTTGAGTAGGATTTTTAATATACTTTTTGGTTATACCAGTCTTTGCCTATTGTAATTTGGAAGATACTAGAAGGCAACGTACTACTACATGCAGTGCAAGTAGTAGTTTTGTATGGAAGTGCTTTTTTATGGGAAATCATCAAATGACTCCTCCTGCTTTGGGTAAAGCAGAAGGGAGTGTCAGACTCTTACATCCGTGTTCCTCCTAGTGCCCTTTGCGTTCTAGGGTACGGCGCTTCTTTCAAACGAAGTCCGTAGCCCCAGCAGGCACTGGCCCTAGCGGGCCCCGTCTTTTGTGCTGACAGTTCTTTGAGGCGCACGTGGCACGCCGTCGAACCGGGCCTGGTTCTGATCAGACGGCAAGCCACCCAATGCTCGCCGTCCGCAGGCCCGCGCCTGCGGTGGCCGAGAATCGCCCTGCGACTCCCGACGCCCAGGGCGTCTTCTTCTGTCGCGGGCTCGCGGCAGCTGGGGCGTGAGGTTTCCCTCTCTCTCACTTGTATGGAGGTCCTACTTTTGTCATCTTCCCATTATATGAAATTCACGCAATGCAAGTTACATTACCCACATTAATTTGAACGATGGAGCTTGCAATATTGAGTGCAAGTTTGTATTTATTATCTTTTACTTTGTAAATAATAACTAATTCTCCGCCACATTGAATTGACATAATCAATTAGTTTGAAAGCAAGTCTCGATCAATCTATTATTTTGTGTGTTAGATATGATAAACTCGATTAATCATAAGATTATTGATCTACGTACTTCAAACTCTGTTCTTGTATTCACAAAATATTGTGAATACTTTAAGGTACGAGTAAATATTGTGCCTGTATTCCTCAAAGGATTAGGCAGAGGCCTAACCCTTTGGGGAATACAGGCTCAATATTTACCTTCCTAGTACCCGTACCTTATCAAAATACCTACTTACACTTCGTCCCTGATGTTTTTAAGTCCCATAATGGTAATACAGGAGGAGTTCATTGCCATCAAAAAGGGACAAATGTAGACTACACATATCCGAGCTGTTACTGAAGAAACAACTCTATAACACATTGCCCAGTGGCGGGGCAAGAGTAAAATTGTATGTGGGCAAGATTGGCATTTTGCGAGGCCCTCTAGGTCCTACCTAAGAATAGAGTGATTTTTTGAGTAGGTTTTCAGCCCTCTAAGTTCATGAAGCCCTATTGAATGGTTATTTAAAAGTCATTCAATAGGGCTTCATGAACTTAGAGGGCTATATTGATGATTAAAATGGTTATAATTCTTTAGACAAATATGCGTTACGGTCGCGAATCGTATTTTGTTCAACAAACACTTCACACTGACCGGCAAATTGCAAAAAAAACAAAATATTTGAATTTCGCGGGCTACCCTGGCGCTTCCAGCTTAACGGCGAACTCAGTCGTAGTTTTGCTTTTCTTTTGACTTATTGATAAAAAATTGAAAATATTCAAGAAAGGGGTAAACTAAAAGAATATAATTATGATGTAAGAGCAAACGTACGAGTAAATCATATTCATAGTGCCTATCCTAACGCGGCGCGCAGACCTTAACAAAAAAAAAATTCAAATAGTAACAACAAGCAAACCGAGCTAAAAAAAGTGGAAATAGATTTGGATATTTTTTTTTTTTGTGGCCTACGATTTGTCTCAGTTAAAAAACCTAAAGCTGCGAGGCCCTTCGGACTGCGAGGCCCTAGGCGGTGGCCAACGTCGCCCACGTCTAGCGCATGCAACCACTACACAAATAATTCTGATTCTCATTCTGAAACCAACGAGGTGACTACCTAGTTGGTGCCTGTTACCTTTATAGATTATTAAATACTTCTTAGTTCAATGTATCCCGGCCCGATCGTGAGTTAGCACAGAGTCTCATCGTCGGGGTTATTGCAATTTTCTAAGCATGTGTTGTGTGTACATGTCGGGCATTGATCGACGTTTTGTGTTTATTGGCCAACAAACATTTATTGAACGGTTCAATATTGAATTGAAGCTTATGTTTGCTTTTATGTTGCCTCTTTTATTAATTACTATTATTTGTAAAGGATATCAATCTCTTGATATATGTATTATGTTTCGAAGGTAATTAGTAAACTTCCTTTTTTTTTCTACGCAGCACAACTAGCTGACAGAGTAGACTAACTACTAATATAGACTGTTCTTATTTCAAAACAAACTGTTGAATGTAACGTTAAACCAATAGTAGAAAAGACTGCAAAGTCAGAAGCTACTCTACCAACTAAAAGCCGAATTGAGCGTTCATAAAACAAATAGGATAAAACCGCAATGATCACCGAAATCACTGAGCACTGAACGGGCTTCGTTATTTAAACGTAGACGTGAGAGGATCAACCCTTTATTTCAAAGGCGAACAGAAGAAGAAATAGTGAAAAAAAAATAACGACAGCGTATTTTTATATTGCAATACATGCGGAGAAAGGAGGCTTGTTGGCCTTGCACAGCTCTTTTAAATTGTAAAGTTGGTAATTACTTAATTTTGTTTTGTTTTGTGAAGTCGTATAAATGTTTTCTTCTTTAAAAAACCATTTTTATTTCCAACTCACCTTTAAAAACGAATTAAATGAACAGTAAATTAACCTGGTATGTTATATTTACCTTCTAAATATCAAATCAAACCAAAGCATTTATTTTAAATAAACTATTAACAGGCGCTTTTCACTTTCAAAAGCATAGACCTCTATCGTCTGTATTTACTAAGCTTCCGCTGTCCGTCCGTCCGTATTTCTGTCAGCGGGGTGTATCTCAAGAATCTTAAGAGGTATAGTACACATAGGTACAGTTGAAACATTCACAGAATGTTTATTTCTATTGCCGCGAAATTAAACGGGATCCCATACAAGACACGGTTTTTGTATACGGAACTCTTTGTGTGAGAGTTTGACTCGCACTTGGCCGGTTATTTACTATAGATAACTAATTTGTAACATAACTAAAAAACTTTTTTTTTGTAAATTACAAGCGTTGTTTCACAAAGTATGTATCCATATTCCATTCTACTATTTATAGTCCAAACGACCCTGACAAGACCTACAGTGTGATCGCAAACAGCCGGTCGATTCTGTAAACATGTCGAAGTGAAGTGATCTCGAATTGAGCTGTCACTCCATCTTGATTATTTGCACTTACAGCTCACTTCGAGATCACTTCACTCACCCAAGCCTTCACTTCGACATGTTTACAGAATCGACCGGCTGTAGGTCTTGTCAGCGTCTTAAGAATAGATTCTATCAATCCACGAAGCTGCTGTGATGGTGACAGACAGCTGTGCTAAAGTCTTTGACGACGTTGTAATCTGTTCGAATAAATTGGATCAGCCGCTCCTTGTATTGTGTAATAGCCTTATTATTAAAGATTTCTATTAGATTCGCATTTATCTGTGTAGGTACAATACGACACAATTTAAAGGTTTTATCTATTGAGAGAAAAATGTGTTATTATGAGTACGGTAAAGGTCGATGTTTATTATAAAATACCTTCAGTGGTGAGGAGCTCGTGGCTAGATAATAACAGCCGCATGGCTTCTTCAAAGGTTAAGCAACGCTTGCCAAGGTTGATCTGTGGATGGGTGACCATCTTAATATACCGAGTTTCCTCCGTAACTCGGAAAGCCCGTTAAGCCGTTGGTCCTGGCTGTCATTTGTAGATCTTTGGCAGTCGTTACGGATAGTCAGAAGCCAGTAAATCTGACTCCAGTCTTGCCATGAAGTACCGTGTTACCCAGTTAATGGGTTGTGGAGGTCTGGTAGGCAGCCGCTCCTCGTAAAATACTGGTATTCAGCTAAATCCGGTTTGACTGGAAGCCGACCCCAATATAGTTGGGAAAAGGCTAGGCAGATGATGATCTATTGAGAGAAAAAAAAGCAGCTATAACTTAAACAAAACCATTTTAGAAATAAGCGATAACGTAATACGCACACAGCTGCGACTTTGAGAATAACGCACGCGTTTGAAGTTTTTAACTCTTAATCTTATAGAACATTGATACGACAAAGAAACTTCAAATCGCCTAACATTGCCAATATTGACACTATAAACAAAACTCAAATCGCCTAACATTGCCAATATTGATACTACAAACAAAACTCAAATCTCCTAACATTGCCAATATTGATACTATAAACAAAACTCAAATCGCCTAACGTTGCCAATATTGATACTATAAACAAAACTCAAATCGCCTAACATTGCCAATATTGATACTATAAACAAAACTCAAATCTCCTAACATTGCCAATATTGATACTACAAACAAAACTCAAATCGCCTAACATTGCCAATATTGATACTATAAACAAAACTCAAATCGCCTAACATTGCCAATATTGATACTATAAACAAAACTCAAATCGCCTAACATTGCCAATATTGATACTATAAACAAAACTCAAATCGCCTAACATTGCCAATATTGATACTATAAACAAAACTCAAATCGCCTAACATTGCCAATATTGATACTATAAACAAAACTCAAATCTCCTGACATTGCCAATATTGATACTATAAACAAAACTCAAATCGCCTAACATTGCCAATATTGATACTATAAACAAAACTCAAATCGCCTAACATTGCCAATATTGATACTAAAAACAAAACTCAAATCGCCTAACATACCCATTATTGAAAAATGTTCAATATTAGATAACATTTTGCTACCAAAGAAAGTCATGATAACAAAAAGTCAATTTGTCAAGTTTTGTGACTGTAATATTGCTTATTTACGTCCAACTAGCAGTCGCTTCTATTTTCTTTTTGTTTGTAAAGCTGTAAATAATTATTCCCTGGGATTTCTTTTTTGCCATATTTATTCATGACTGGCCTGTTGGTCTAGTGGTTAGTGACCCTGACTGCTATGCCAGAGGTTGTGGGTTCGATTCCCACCCAGGACAAATGTTTGTGTGATGAGCATGATCATTTGTTCTGTGTCTGGGTGTAGTTTATCTATAATATGTATGTATTTAGAAATATATAAGTATGTTTATCAGTTGTCTAGTACCCATAACACAAGCTCTGCTTAGCTTGGGACTAGATGGCGTTGTGTGATAGTTGTGTGGAATATTATTATTATTATTATTATTCACAAAAACTGACCAAGTGCGAGTCACACGCACCCTCACCCTTACACACAGAAACTATACTTATGCAAATTTCGTCTACTTCTGGTAAATTTGCAATTAATTACATAATTTTGTTTTTTGCTTTATATTTATTAACATTTTGTTATGGAAAAGCGGAGTCTTTTATTACAGGCATTGTTTGCTTAAAAAAGGCTCCAATCACAAACTTATGTTTATAATCTTGTTGAAGTAATAAACAATATTGAATATTGTTTTTTTTTGAATTTGTTATTTTATCCTTATAGTCTTAGAGAATCTTTAGGTATAGAACTATTATCTGTATCTTTTTTTGGGTATAATTTAGACGGTCACCAAAAATAATATTTTTAAGACTCTAAGCCTAGGCACCAAAATGGATCAATGGTCACCAAATTCTATCCAACTCAACTGTGATTGCCATAAAATGTAGGCTTGGGGTTACAAACTGGATAAAATAGGTTAGGTTAGGTTAGAATTGTGACTCTTGCAGAGTATGGCCCTGTACGGGGCCCCCATCTGGGCGGACTCCCTCCACAGGAGGGAGAACGCTACTTTGATGCGGAGGCCCCAAAGGGCCATTGCACTGCGGGTGGCGAGGGCCTACCGCTCGGTGGGCTTTTCGGCAGCGTGCGCTCTGGCGGGCACCCCTCCTAGGGAGTTGGAGGCGTGGGTGCTCGCCAGAGTGTACGAGTGGACGGCGCGGCGAAAGGCCCTCGGGGAGCGCCCCGTCGCGGAGGAGCGGGAGGCCGTGCAGCGTGAGGCGAGGGACGCCATCATCGACCATTGGACGGAGGACCTCGCCTCCGCCACTTTTGGCCGCCGAACCCTGGACGCGCTCGGTCCGGTTCTGCGAGACTGGCTCGAGCGCTCTCATGGTTTCCTCTCATTCCGTCTGGTGCAGGTGTTGTCAGGCCACGGCTGTTTCGGCAAGCACCTGCACCGGATCGGGAGGGAGGAAACCCCGACGTGCCACGACTGCGGCGCGGCGGAGGACACGGCTCAGCACACCCTCGAGGTGTGCCCGGCTTGGTCTGAGCCGCGTCGCAGTCTAACAGCGGAGGTCGGACAGGACCTCTCGCTTCCTGGCGTGGTGAATGCCATGCTGGAGAGTGAGGGGTCCTGGGCAGCTGTCGCCTCTTTTTGCGAGGACGACCCTCTCGCTGCGCCGCTCCGTAGGCGGAGAAAAGGTCGGAGAAGACGCCGTCTTCTCCCTCCTCATGGTGGTGATGGGCGGGCGATAGGCGCGGGGGCGCCTCAGCCCGCATTGCACTCCACACCACCCTCGCCGGTCATTCCCAGCCCTCCCCCTGAACGGGGAGGACTTGAGGGGCCCGCCTTTTTTACGGATGATTTAAACACAAGCCTTTTTTTTGTGAGGGTTCCATTTTTTACGGATGTCCGGAATCCCAAAAAATTATTAAAAACTAGCTGTCGTCCGTCCGCTAAATGAACATCCATTCCCGAGAAACGCGTGCCAAGCTTCATCGAAATCAGTAGAGCCGTTAAGACAGAGGTAACAAACAAACTCACTTTCGCATTTATAATACTCGTATGGTTAGGATATAAATTGATCGCGTTTGACGAATTAAGTCGAAGTAAACTTTACCTTGTGTCGTACTATACGCCTAAGGACTCGACGAAAATTCATATTTATAGCTAGCTTGTTGTTATCGATCTGTAAATGTCAGAGGATTTGATATGGGTCTGTGAGATTAATAGGTAATGGCTCAGGTTATGAGCCGAACACGTGTTTAGTACAGCGGTTATGTTTTTGGTGGACGTAGCTTAATAATACATTTGGGAGAGGTTAAGATTATATTTATCTTGTTATTGTAGTCATTAAGTTAAAGCTTAATAGGCTTTGATATTACTTGCTACGTACAATACAACTGTTTTCTTTATGTCGCTCGGCAAACTTCGTGTTTCGTCAGTCGTTGGATTTCTATCAGTTGCCCACTGCATTTGGTGCAGACCAGACGCTCTCAATCAACTTGGAAGTATATAGAGTTGTTAATACTCTTTTAAATTATTTATTGTAATTTATTAAAAAAAAAAATGGAAAGAAATTCGTTTTTATTCGGAAATGCGATGCATTAAGAAAATAATTGTACTGTATACAGGGTGTCCGGGACATCGTAACGCAAACTTCGCGAAAAGGCTACACCTGATGCCACTAATCAAATTGTGGAAGTCATTAATCTCGCTAATGATCGGTTACTGAAATTGTCATTTTCGAGCGCGCAATGTATTGTGAACAACGCGATCCAAACGCGCGAGAGCGTTGTACGGAGAACGTATCTACACTTCTTGAACACACTCAAAGCTGCGACGCCGCGCGAGCTTCTGCGTTAAATGTACTTAAGTACCTAAGAATATCGCCTACCTATCGCCGACCACAATATCACATAAAATCATTTTTAATCACTCAGAAATACCTACGGTATCTAATGATGGTAGGAACATGTTTATGCAGAATTCAAGAGAAGAAAAGCATCGACAAGCTATGTCTTTAGTCTCATAAAATCACGATTCCGATAAGGATTGATAAGATAATAAAAAAGAAAACTTGTAAGTAGGTACCTACATTGAGATCCGTTCACGTAAACTAATGAACTATCTAAGTCACATTGACACAACAATAATACCTACCTATCTCATAAAATGAATCATTTTTATCACTCAGAAATACTAACCTGCTAATGGTAAAAACTTGTTTTTGAAGAAATAAGAGAAGGAGCCTTAAGATTAATCTCTTAAAATACTTAATTAATGATTCAGATAAGGATTGATTATAAGAAATAAGCTTGAAGTACCTACCTACATTGAGATCCGGTATCGTAGGTAACTACTGAACCGCCTCACTCACTTAGAAAGTACCTAAGTACCGACGAATAACACCCGTAGCCGACAACAACTGACATGTTTACGCAGAAGTTAAGGAGTCATAAGCTTAACCATGTTCCACAATGATGTACTTAGGTACCGAATCCAATGTCCAATCCAAGGTGACCTTGGATGGAGCTTGGTTTCCATCCGCGAATTTTGTACCTATGAATTCACCCAAACAAGGTTACCTTGGATGGGTCGCTGGAATACATCCTTGTGGAACATGCTCTCTTAAAATCACGAACGCGATTCTGATAAGAATTGATAACAAAGCCGGCCATGTTCGAGTCGGACTCTCAAACAAAGGGTTCTGTAAGTACCATAACTCAAAAAACACGCTTCTTGTATGCGAGCCCCCGTAAATTACCTAGTCCTATTCCTATGGACGACGGACGGACAGCGGAGGCTTAGTAATAGGGTTTCGTTGGTTACGCTTCGGCCTACCTACATTGAGATCCGATAATGTAAGTACCTACTACTAACTCACCTTAAAGTCGCTCACCCCTGGGTTCGAAGTGGCCGCCGCCAGCACGCTCGCATATCTGAGCACGGCCCAGAGTTTCAACGTGGACACGGAGCAGAAACTTTGGGTCCTGAGCACACTCCTCACGCAACGTCACAAACACAACACAACATTCCTCATCTCGGCTGCGGAAGCGCACTCGGACACAAACACTTGTTCTTGAAGTAACCCCAAAGAAAAAATCGAATGGGGTCGAGTCTGGTGAGTGAGCTGGCAATGGCTCCGGGCGGGCCGAATCTACCGATCCACCGATTCTACAAGTCCAGATGACATTTTTCAATCAGACACACAAACACAGAGAGAAAATTAGTTTTGGGATCAAACTAAAACTTATCTTCTCTAACGTTCCGAAAACAGACTTTCACAAAAAGCACACTCGTTCGCGATCAACGTCAACAAGAAACTGGCAAAAATCCATCACGAAATGTTCTTTTCGAACTCTCTTTTGATTTCGCCGACATACCTACGTGCAGTACAGTGGCGGAACTATCATGGGTGGTTATTTATTAATTGAATGATTTTTTTTTGTTGAAATACTTAACCATGTAGTTACTTGATCGCCTTAAAAAAAGATTAAGATCTAAGAGAACCCAAGCTGCAAGAAACCGAACCAATTGAGATAAGCGTAAAATTAGGTACTTATTTTATTAACTTAAGCCTTATTATGATTTGTGAAACGTGTGCCTATTAATAGTAAAAACTCCGGGAGTGCCGGCAGAAGTGAAAACTTGAATACGTGCTTCTCTCCCTCCGTCTTACGAATTTTCGACAGGTCACCATCTCACGCATTTTCACTAGGGTCACGTGTCTTGACGCGAGCTTAACATTTTTTTACCCATCACAAAAAAAGTGCACAACGTCGCTAAAGAAGCTTACACTTAAAAAAAAATCTCGGTCAGGTGTCACCATCACCACTAAGCGAGACACTGAACCGCCCCTTACACTCTGTTCAACAGAATAGGTACCTAGATCGGCTCGATTGTCGGCATGTCAAAGAGCGCGCTACGTATTGCCGCTATAAGAAAATACGATTTGGCGACACAAAACAAAATAACCGATTTGCGTCTTTAAGCAATTATTTTAATGTTGGAAATCGCTTACTTTATTTTGTTGTGATACGTATTATTTTCTAATGGCGGCAGTTTTTAGACGGTATTTTTGAGCGGTGCCTTTGACATGCTCACTCGCAGGTACCTACTTGGCATGCGTTGACCTTTCGTTTGAACTTTGCACAGCTGATAGCTACCTAATTTGAAGTTTTATTTACATTGCTTTTTTTTGTGAAAATAGTGAATTAATGACTTTTTAATTAAAAATCTTATTGGGTTAGGTCAGAATAACGATTATGAGCAGTCTAAAGTAAAAAAAACTCCTAAAAAATATGAAAAAATGAGGAAAAAGCCGACGAAAAATTCCAACTCCAGGGTGTCCAGAATCATGTCCTGGACCCCTGGAAATCGTTTGTGCGTCGATGTCAGATACACCCGGTATAGAGTGTCAAACTGATTTAGACCATGTACATGAACAATTTTCTTCTGCTATCCCACTGCAGGACAAAGGCCTCTGTTCTTTGAATTTTCCGGATCTTCTGCAATTTTGGGTTAGTCCTTTGAGAAGGAGTTCAGTTCATCCCACCATTAGATTCCGGGCCAGCGGCGTTGTCGTTTTCTTTGCGTTAAGATCCATTGTGTCGCTTCGCTTATTGCTCCTTCGTCATGTGGCAGTTGCCGGCCAAGTTCCGCTATAGCCTTGCAACTGAGTAGCCGGCGAATTCATAGTCAATTTGAAAAATTATATCATCAGCTGATAAAAATTGGTATGAGAAGTATAGTTTTTAAATTATAACCACACCTATCCGTTATACCCTGTATCTTATATCTTATCTATCTTAATATATATAAATCTCGTGTCACAATGTTTGTCCTCAATGGACTCCTAAACCACTTAACCGATTATAATAAAATTCGCACACCATGTGCAGTTCGATCCAACTTGAGAGATAGGATAGTTTAAATCTCAAATTATAGTAGGTAGGGTAGGTAGGGTAGGTAGGGTAGGTAGGGTAGGTAGGGTAGGTAGGGTAGGTAGGGTAGGTAGGGTAGGTAGGGTAGGTAGGGTAGGTAGGGTAGGTAGGGTAGGTAGGGTAGGTAGGGTAGGTAGGGTAGGTAGGGTAGGTAGGGTAGGTAGGGTAGGTAGGGTAGGTAGGGTAGGTAGGGTAGGTAGGGTAGGTAGGGTAGGTAGGGTAGGTAGGGTAGGTAGGGTAGGTAGGGTAGGTAGGGTAGGTAGGGTAGGTAGGGTAGGTAGGGTAGGTAGGGTAGGTAGGGTAGGTAGGGTAGGTAGGGTAGGTAGGGTAGGTAGGGTAGTAGCCAGTTGACGGGAGCGAAGCCGCGTGGGTCAGCTAGTACTAATATATAAAGCTGAAGAGTTTGTTTGTTTGTTTGTTTGTTTACTTGAACGCGCTAATCTCAGGAACTACTGGTCCGATTTGAAAAATTCTTTCAGTGTTAGACAGCTCATTTATTGAGGAAGGCTATAGGCTATATATCATCACGCTAAAATTAATAGGAGCGGAGCAGTAATGAAAATTGTGACGCAGACGAAGTTGCGCGGGTCAACTAGTACTAATATATAAAGCTATTCCACCCAGCTCCATCTTTCCGAGGTGCAACCGTGCCGATAACCGACCAACTTGAGCTTCTTGGGGATACATTAACATCTACTCTCAATTTTGGCCCATTCATAGAGGCAAAAGCTCAAGTAGCTGCAAGGAAGTTGGGAATCCTAGCAAAGGTGAGACGGTACTTCACGCCGGAACAGCTGCTCAAACTCTATCAAGCACAAGTTCGATCGTGTATGGAATACTGCTCTCATCTTTGGGACGGATCTGCCAGATACCAGCTTGATGCCCTTGAGTCAATTGAGAAACGAGCCAAGAGGATGATCGGCAATGAGAGGCTTGTCGCGACGAAGCTCCAAAGTCTTGAGCATCGACGACGAGTTGCTGGCTTGTCGGTTTTCTACCGGTTGCATTTTGGGGAATGTGCGACGGAATTGCATAATTTAATTTCGCCAATCCCGTACCATCATCGGACCACAAGACGAACGGCGATGCGCCACCGGTACATGGTGGACATCCCACCCACGCGCACATAATGTTTTGGGAACACATTCATAGTACGTACAGCTAAGGAGTGGAATTCCCTGCCGGAGTCTGTGTTTCCCGATAGCTACAACCTGGGAGTCTTTAAGTCAAGAGTGAATAGGTTACTTCTAGGCAAGCGTGCTCCATCTTCGACCACATCATCGCTTACCATCAGGTGAGATGGTGGTCAAGCGCGTGCCTATCAATAGTAAAAAAAAGAAAAAAAAGCTGAAGAATTTGTTTGTTTGTTTACTTGAACGCGCTAATCTCAGGAACTATTGGTCCGATTTAAAAAAATATTTCAGTGTTAGATAGCCCATTTATCGAGGAAGGCTATAGACTATATATCATCACGCTAAGACAAATAGGAGCGGAGAAGTAATGAAAATTGTGACGCAGACAAAATTGCGCGGGTCAACTAGTAATGGTATAAATACAAAGTATTTTCTAATAGTCAGTAAATAAAAAGCAGTCGAATGAAATCCCTTAGATTCTTATTCTACCGTAAAGTAATACGAATCCAGCAGATGTTTAAATAACGCGAAGAACAATAAAGATTTCATATAAATTGTAGGTTACTTTTCCAGTCAGGTTTCTAGACAGTAAATATAGTTTACCCCATGTTTAACCCAACGCTGACACACGTACATAAATTGTACCCTGTCTCCGTTGCGTCGCGAAGTCGTTCCTGCAGCCGACGCGACGTGCGACAGCGCACAACATTACCGTTATAAATGAGTGTTACGAGTAGAGTTGCAGCCAGTGATATGCAGTTTTAAAAGTATATTAGGTTGTGTTTGGAACTATGTTTCATATGGAATGGAAATAAGCTAAAGCCATATTTTAAATAGACTATAGCAACCTTATTACCTTGGCGGAAATATAGTACGTACCTTATTGGTAATTATATTTTCGAGCCGTTTGGGGTTGAAACCCTCGGGCCGTGGGGCCCTTGTGCTCACAGCATTTTCAAAGAAATTTGGAAACGGCTGGTTGACACTTCCCGTGACCCAAGAGCTGGCTTTTACTTTGGGCAGAGATTAAGCATTGCCATTCAACGTGGCAATGCCGCCAGTCTCTTGGGCACATTACCAGCTGACAGCGTTGAGGATGAATTTTTTTTTTAGTTTAGTGTATTTGTTAGTTTTAGTTATTTAAATAAATAATCTATACTAATATAAACTATAGCAAGGTTTTTAGAGTTACATTATATAACTCTAAATTAGGAATACATCAGGCCATGTTGCATCGAACTATCACAATTGCAGTCATGCTTTTATGAATGTGATGTTTCATGAATTTTCTATCTAGGGCGAGGGGGTAAGTAACTACTCATCAGCATGAAAAAATTTCACTAAAATTAAAACCCTAAAAAGAGAATGAAAAAAGAAGTACCTACATTTGTGAAAAACGTTTTAAGAAGTTGATCCTTCTAACTGATATTCTATTAAGTTTTGATGGCAGTATGTTTTATTTGCAAAATATGTTTTTGAAAGATACACTTTTACTTACAGCATCCATATCTACAGTACGTTTTTAATCCGTACAGATTAGTTGTAAGACCTAATTGAAAGCTGATAAACACATGCCACAGTATAATGATATTGACACAATAAATTCATCAGTGACTGCATAACAAATACTGTGTACTGTGTACTGTGTACCGGGCATCCATTGAACAGTTTCCCTGAAAAGCAGCCCGATGACCGGAATAATTAGCGACGAACACTAATTAATTCCACTGTCCGCCCTCCGCCGACATCATATTATGAACAATAACTTCAGTTGATTTTAATTATTATTGAAAATAATAATTAAAATAGTCATAGTTTATCGATTTATTGAGTGGTAGGTACCACCGTTTTGGACTGTACGAAACGGAGATTTGATCGCTTTGAACTATAGAAAATGGAGCATTTTGTGAGATTTTTCCGTTGCATAGCATAAAAGAAAAAAAATTGAAGCTGCTTATAAGTTCATCAACTCATAATAAAATGTGAAGCTGTATTTGTAATCGTCACGAAACTGATTTGTATTTTCAGCGTTATTTATTTGTCTTATCTTGTTAACCCAAAGGTTGACTGGTAGAGAATGCCTTTAGGCCATCTTTTTACATAGTTATAAAGTTTAAATAAAATATATCATATTTTTTGTCAATAAATACGTTGTTCAAATATTTTCAGCTTTTCAACCTTTTAAAAAAGTTATAAGGCTATTTTTCCCGTCGCAGCAAGCATACATATTAAACAATTTCCCGCATCTCCGATCGAAGTACCGTTTATCATTATAGTATTACGAGACGTGACGTCACTCACGTCACCATATTTAATTGACTCAGTTACGGTTGAACGTTGCTGAAATCCAGTTACATGGCCTCCGGCTACGCGGCTACGAATCGCTACGGTGCTACGGGGCTACGCCGTAGCTCTGGGCTACAAACCGAACCTCATTTGGGAAATGTTATAATGGTATCACACAGTTTGTGTTTGGTTGAACTATGAGGAAAATGTTTAAATTTAATATTCAGTTGAATAGAGCAAAAGAGACAGACAAAGAGGTAGAAAGGAGAGAGGGCAGAACATTTCTGTTTTGTTGTTGGAGGACTTCGTTTGTGGAAATTCTACCAATTATTTTTTTGTCTCTTTGTAGCGTACCTTTTTGAAGGGGTATAGGATATATAGGCTTTGTATAGAGGCTGCCTGCCTGGTGTAATAAGAGCATATGAAACATTCCAGTTTTGTTTCTGGGGCAGCAACGTATATACAATGTTTCTGGTACTATACATGTCCAAATGGGGCGGTGGCCACTTACCACTAGTTGAAAATTACTTTGATAGTTATTACTCAGAGTTAGGTACTCTTAAGTTAGCAGTACTTTAAGTTTAAGATTCCTCAATTAGTTAGTTAACGTGCACCTTCTGCTAAAACTTGAATCTATGTTTTATTTATGACTTCATTAAGTTTAGTGTCAAGTTGCTAAGAACTAAGACTCGTGACGTCACTGAATTAGATCTACATTACTTAAGTAACTTTCGTAGTTCCAGCGTTCAGTCGAGATGGCTAGAAATAGTATGATAATATTATTAGAATAAAATAATGACAATATAATTGACAAGAACGTTCTTTTGTTCAAAGGCAAACTTGTTAAATCAATGTTCAAGGTTAGAGCGCTCGATTTACGTAGTTTGTTCATTAATGGCTACAGCTTTTACTTAATTACTTTTGAATTAAAATATCAGTCTGTAATTGTCTGTCGCCGGGGATTTTTAGGGTTTCGTACCCAAAGGGTAACCAACGGAACCCTATTACCAAGCCTCCGCCGTCCGTCCGTCCGTCAAGAACCGTAATAGATAGACAGTTGAAATTTTCACAGATTGTGCATTTTTATTGCCGCTATAACAAAAAATAATAATAAAATTAAAGGTTTATGGTACGAAACCCTTCATGCGAGTCCGACTCGCACATGGCCGGTTTTTCTGAAATAACCCGTTTTATGTTTCTTCTTTGTAAGGTATAATAAACAATTTTTAAATATACATATATGTAGTCCTCTTTGCCACGGCGACCGACCCCATGACACTATTTCCTAGCGTGTAATATGACTCGCTAGTACGAATTTGGTTGGTTGACCGATTCTTTTTGTTCAGTAGAATGACTATCGATCTGTTTATGTATAAAACAATATTTAGTTATTATTACGTCTTTTATAATAATGTAGGTCATCATTAATAGCGATTAATATTTTATGTACGCTCTCAAATATTCACATAACATTAAATAATCTTCAATATCCCTAATCTATTCCAAAACTCCGTTCAGTACCGTTTTAATCCGTTTCTATTAACGGTCGAAGTTTCGGGAAATCGGAACCTTTCTCATTGCCGATGTGGTCGAATCGAACAAAGCCAAATTAATAATTCTCAAAATACAACCAGATTTTTATATCACCTTCCAATTTTTATCCGGGCTCAGGGTCAATCAATGACATGACACCGTTTGTGCATAAAAAACACTTAAAAAAAACCCACTACAATTTCAAACCTATGTTCCCTACATTTTGAATCACATAACGCCCTACATATTAATGTAGGGAACACCTAATTTTGGATAGTGATGACGAAATCATGCGGGATAAACACTTAGATATCATAGAAGTAAGTATCTATATAGTCTATCTTTACTTATAAAATTAATACCGTTACAAAAGATTTAAACTCGATGTCTATGTTAGTTTATTTGAGCGCTGTAATATCTAGATAATCCGAGAGCCGAGGCTCTATTGTAGATAAATACTCTTTTTATCGGAGCTTTTTTAAGAAAATATTTAATTAAAAGGCAGTACTTTACTGAAAAAGTAATTTCAAGATCATCTTGTTGAAGGTTTGTGTGTTCAAAATTTAGATTGGTACTTTTATTTGCTGAAAAGATGTTGGTATTTTTACGCTTTATATTATAGTTATTTAAAAGATAAAATAAATTGTCAACAAAACTATAATTTTCGTGTGTTATTGAGGTAGGGTTGAGGCGAAGAACGGTAAACCATGTTATTAGTGTTAGTATAAGCCACAACGTAGCGTATTGGAAATATTATGCCCTTGATATCGACTAGTGGTCACACGAAGGTCGTTGTGCAAACGTTTCAATAAAGAAAGTTTAACGTTGGTCTAGCAGTAAATCAACTCATTGGTATTTCATAATTACAAAGATTATGAACTACTTAAAAGCCTTCTGTGCTTTGTCATGACACTCATGTTTTACATAGAAGACATGTGTGACTGTACATGTCACTGGAAAACTGCAAACGACGTAAGTTTGTAAAATATCGCATGAAATCGTAAACTTTTTAGGGTTCCGTACCTCAAAAGGAAAAAACGGAACCCTTATAGGATCACTTTGTTGTCCGTCCGTCTGTCTGTGAAGACCTTTATCTCGGGAACGCGTGGAGGTATCGAGTTGGAATTTAAACCATATACTCAAGTCTGCGGTTCCTTGAAGCTGTGAAAAAATCATAGTTATTAGTTAACACAAAAAAAGATTACGGCCGTTTATGCCCAAAAAACGAATATTTCGACACTCTCAAGGGAATCAAAATTCATAGGGTATTTCCCGTTGACCTAGAACTATGAAATTTGGCAAGTAATACCGTCTTATACAGGTATAGAGAAAAGTCTAAAAACTATACATTTGTGATTAAATCATGAAAACTATAGTCTTTATTTAAAGTACGTAATCAATCATCGAGCGTAATAAACCACTGATTGGATTTAAAATCTAGGTAGGTCTTTAAAAAAATTAAGTGTTATCCCGAGTAACATTTAGCGTTTACTTCATCAAAATCGACCCACAAAATCAAAAGGTATTTAATTTTTAAATTTGAAGAAACCTCATCGAGCGCTAAAATAGGTAGTTTTCAATGAGACTCCAGATACTTGCAATGCCATCTATTGAGAAAAATAGTAGCAATAAATGTGTGAAAACAACACAAATACATTTTGTTGAGTTATTTGTTAAACTTTTCTTAAGAAGTAAAAGAAAAGCGAACATTTTAATATCTAATCATAATTTATCGTAACAATTGTGAGCTTCTGAGTTCGATCTTATATTTGACAGTTCAACTACATTGTCGATAGATGGCGTTATACTGATGACGCGTTTTATGAATGGCGGTGTTGAGATTCTCCGCAGGAATATGACGCCAGCCCATATTGAATTGACTACGGTCTGTATAGCGAAGAAAAACAACATGATGATTACTTTTACAATCAGCATTGTTACTGATAGTCGGTATCGGTAAGTCTTCCTTCACACGGGTCGACCATCAAGGTGTAGCTCTACGCTTGCCGAGGTTGGTCTATGAATGGGTGACCATGTGTATTGTATTTTAACATACTGAGATTCCAGCATGCCTTGGAAAATATACCAGTCACACGGGTCGATCTTCAAGGTCACACTTACCGAGGTCGGTCTGAGGATGAGTGACCATTTTAACATACGGGGCGATCGACCCGTGCGACTGTTATTACTTAGCTACGAGCTCCTCCTTCAATCAGTCTCCTCATTTAGTACCTACTAAATATCTATTTAAAAAATATTTATAGATATAAATACATTCTATGAAACCGGTAAAACTGTAATGCTACCCTACCTAATACATAAAATACGTCGTAAGAAGCTGAAATTTGGCATGAAATTTCCGTGGAGAGTGTAGGGGAGCACTAAGACAGAATTTCTCCGTTACCGAGTGATTGCTAAACAACGCGCAGCCGAAACTACTGGTCGTAGAAAGCTGAAATTTGGCTTGTAGGTTCCTTGGGGAGTGTAAGGGAGCAATTTCCCGAAATTCCTACGGGAACGGGAAAAAACGGTACAAAGGCGTACGAAGTCGCGGGCAAAAGCTAGTCTAATTATATACAAATCTTGTGTCGCGGTGTTTGGTATCGAACTCCTCCGAAACGGCTAGACCGATGTTTATGATTTTTTTGTGTATATTTGGTAGGTCAAAAAATAGGTCGTAGGCTATTTTGTTTTTATTTTATATGGCAAAACAATGTTTGCCCGGTCAGCTTGTTTATAATACGAAGGTACCTACTAATTTGTACGGAACCCTCGGTGCGCGAGTCCGACTCGCTTCTGAGCGGTTTTTTCTTAATAAGACACGAATATATTGAAAGTATTGAATTCGGATGGGATTTATTTTATACAAAACAATTTTTTCATAATACATCGAGAAATTATAATCTAATATAGATTTATTACAATCTCACGGGGTGAGACTGCATTTTTCCGGTGACATATACAAATGTTATGTGATGTTTTTCTTAGAGTTGCTTAGTGTTCTTATGTTTTGTGTACCCAGTGGATGGGTTGTGTAGGTCATGACAGTCGCTTCATGTAAAATACTGGTATTCAGTTAAATCCGGTAATATTGCAAGCTTATCCCAACATAGTTAGGAATAGGTTTGAAAATGTCAAAACAATCAGCCGTATTCTTAAATAAAAACATCATCATCATCTGCCTAGCCTTTTCCCAACTACATTGTGGTCGGCTTCCAGTCAAGCCGGATTTAGCTGAATACCAATATTTTACGTGGAGCGGCTGCCTACCAGACCTCCACAACCCATTAACTGGGGGTAACACGGTATTTCATGGCAAGACTGGAGTCAGATTTACTGGCTTCTGACTATGCGTAACGACTGCCAAAGATCTACAAATGACAGCTGTGACCAACGGCTTAACGTGCTTTCCGAGGCACGGAGGAAACTCGGTATGTTAAGATGGTCACCCATCCACAGACCAACCTTGGCAAGCGTTGCTTAACCTAGAAGATCGACCCGTGAGGCTGTTATTATCTAGCCACGAGCTCCTCCTTAAATAAAAACATGATTAATTTAAATACTAAGTTTTGATTAGACTAAGTTTTTTTAGGAATAATAAGTATGCTAATCAGTATTTAAACTATTCATGTAAGTAGTTATTTTTTTTAATAACTAAGCCTGATTAAGTTTTGTGCTTCTACTTAATTATTTATTTCACAAATAAGTATATTATAAGCACTGGACTAAGCAGCATTAAAAGCAGCTAGGCCGACACTATTAAGCTTTAATGTAACGTGACTTGACGTGACGTGTCGTGTCACACCCGAGCTCGTCGGTTTGGCTGACACATCCGGCATGTGGTGTTCAGGTTGGTTAACTTGATGCTGTTTCAAGTGACTTCCACCAGAGGTTTGCGAGAATTCGTAGCGAGGGATGTGCTTTTCAAGAATCAATAAAATCGTTTCATTTACCTAGCCTCGGTAAATAAAGTGACTCTGCTGGTTCTCCACAAGCACATCCGTCAGACGCAGCTTTGTGAGTAGTTATGAGGGTGCATTTGAAAGTGTCTTTTAAAAATGATGTGAGTTTTTTTTTTTTTTACTATTGATAGGCACGCGTTTAACCTCTATCTCACCTGATGGTAAGCGATGGCATGGGCGAAGATGGAGCACATTGCATACTATCTGACCCGTGCCCACTTCATTGGGCGGTATATATAGTCTAAACTCACAAATAACGTTGCTTTCTATTGGTAAAAGAATTTTCATAATCGGCTCAGTAGATCCAGAGATTACCCCCTTTTTTTAGGAAGGGAAATCATCAAATGACTCCTCCCGCTCTGGGTAAAGCAGGAGGGAGTGTCAGACTTTTACTAACTAAAACCCATCCGTGTTCCTCCTAGTGCCCTTTGCGTTCCAGGGTACGGTGCCTCTTTCGAACGAAGTCCGCAGCCCCAGCAGGCACTGAGAGATTATCCCCTACAGCCTCACAATTCACAAACTTTCTCTCTTTATTATATTAGTTTAGATTTATACCTATAGAACTAGCCAGCGGCTTCAAACGCGGGATATTCTAAACTTATCGTATAGATAGGGTCATATTCCCGGGATGAAATAATATGTCTTATTCCAGGAACTACCTACAAATTTGTTCAGCCGTTACAATGTGAAAAAGTAACAAATAGAGACGGGATTCTTTCGCATTTATAATACCCATTGAAATAGATTGACAAACTTTTAGAAATCATTCAGACCTCCAAAATAATGACCATGTTAATAAAAAATAATAAGAAAACGGATTAAATATTCGAGTTACAACAAAAAAATCGGCTAATGACAAAACACTACACAGTATAAAATAACCTTTTTTTAGAATGGCAATAAAATTAAACATGGAATTAAAATAACCTTAATTTCGGAAGTCGGTGTTTTTAGTTTTGTTTCTTTGTTTTTAACACCGACTTCCGAAATTAAGGTTATTGTACTTTGTAGTGTTTTTTTTGAAAGTCGGTTATATTTTTTTGTAAAAAGTTTGTTATTATTTTTCACTTTAAAGTGGTGATACGTGGACGACGTCTTCATCTGCGCAGAAATTGAAATTAGCAAAAATGATTATAAAATAAAAAACTACTTTACCAAACTGAATTAAACTTTTACGGGACCAAATGGCTAGTACATCAAAATAAAAACGAATCACAAAAATCGGATCGCAAATTTCGTAGTAATCGGAGAACCTCCTCCTTTTTTATAAGTCGGTTAAAAATACACTAAAAATGTTGGCAATTTATTATTTTAGTCAAAATAAAATCACATTAAACGGTGTTTTTTTTTTTTTGCTGGGATATCTTTGGGTAGACGTACAGAACAGAATTTGTCCATCTACATATTTTAATGTGACCTTATATAAGCATGGATTTTAATATAAAATTTGCTCATCAGTATTTAAACCAAGTCTTTGTCTATATTCTTTTAGATTTTGTTTTATGATTGCGCCTTCTTATGTTTGCTTCGAAGACGGTAAAAGTAAGCTCCAAATCTCCGAAAAGAAATTGTATTCCTAGCAATAATGTTTCAAGCCAATTCCTACATTATAATAATATACGAGCAAATGTTAAAGCCAGCGACTCTGAGCATAATCAATATTCCTTCAAACCAATTACTTATTTCATTTTTCGTAGTAATAGTTACGCGCGGCGTCTACAGAATACGAAAGACAAGGCCTTTGAGAAGAATTTACATTTAATTCTATAAGGCAACGATGAATTCAGCTCCTTTGCGCCACTATGTATATTTTATACCCTCATTATTTTCTCGTAACATTCCGCTCGAACAAAGGAGAAACCAATTTAAATGTCGGTTAAAATAAAAAATACAGAAAATTTTCACGACACATTTCTCTGTAATAGATATAAAAGTGTCGTAAAAGTTTTATTTCTATTACAACAGCTCTTTTTCCATTACGTTAATACTACCTGACTAAACAGTTGAAGCGTTTTATGTTTTTTTGGCGTTTAAAATGTTTTTTTTTTTCAGGTAAAGTCGTAAAAGTGAGACAGAGCGAATCGTAAATTATTCGGTGGCGGTGCCGGAGGGGTGCGAGTGTTTCCATCTCACTTTATTATACGGAATCCAGTCCGCCACGAGAGATACTCGACATGATATTACTTTGATTTATGTTGAATGTCGTAGTATTCAATAAAACTCAACGCTTTAGTTGTGAAATTAAACATTTAACTGAATGCGTCTGGACTTTCAGGTCGTATATTATTAGTTATTTGTGTTAAAAAAAACTTTGATGAGTTATGAAACATTTTTTATTCTGTAGTTAAACGCAGACAATATTGAGTCGTTAATATTCATGTGATCCAACAGTCCAATTAATGGTTAAATATTTTAAAAAGTGCTCGGTAAAGCTATTGCATACATAAAACACAAAAAACATTTCAAACGACCAAAATCAATAATAAAAATTAAAACTCTGCCAAACTCGCTTGTACAAGAAGCATTTGAAAAAATCTGAAATAGTGTTAGTCTACATTGGAGGTGCTATTAACATTTTTAAGACCGTCAAACGAATCTTGAGATGGGGTGGCTCGTGACTCGGGTGGCTCGTGACCAGGGTTGCCAACCGTACTGTAATATAGAGTACTAGTTGACCCGCGCAACTTCGTCTGCGTCACAATTTTCATTACTGCTCCGCTCCTATTGGATATATAGCCTATAGCCTTCCTCGATAAATGGGCTATCTAACACTGAAAGAATGACTAACACTGAAGTTCCTGAGATTAGCGCGTTCAAGCAAATAAACAAACAAACAAATTCTTCAGCTTTATATATTAGTATAAGATGCACTCTATTTTACGTAGGTGTACTTTATAATCTACAAAAGCAATACAGTTCGCCACAATTCCCTATGAATTTTACTCTGACTTTGGTAATCAAGGCATTTCACTTTTGCATTGAAGGAGTTTTTGTCTTCGTTCATAATTGCAAAATGGCGGTAAAAGAACACCATGGCATCATTTTAACAGTCTTGTATTCGTACAATGAATTAAAAAAAACTAGTTTTGTTTAAGTACTCTTTTTCTAAGACTGTACTGTTCATATGCCCTTTATAAAAATCTGAGTCTGATTCTTCTAATTTTTAGTCGCTATCTGTCAAAAATGTTGGGAAACTAAGGGTGTGATTGGTACTGTAAGGAATCGAATTTGTTGGGGTACGAGAGGTATTTAAAATAGAAAGATTTAACGAACTTTTGAGAATAATTATATATTGCGTGTTTTCATTGTCAAGGCAAATAACAGAATTTCTTAAAAAAAAACAACAACCTTCTTATGTCACCACATTCGAATTCTAACTTAATCTCTTTCTTCTTAAATTATTCAAGGCTTATTTATGACTTTGAGGTTGTACCTTCCAAATAGGATCTCTGCAGTACATTGCGACTGAGATGAAAATGCGAACGTTGCTTGAAAAAAAATGCTCTTTTTATGTAGGTTCACCGATTTCTCCGCCAATTGTGGACCGATTCTAAAAATTATTTTTTATTCGAAAATCTATACTTCTGGGTGGTCCCATTGTCACCAAGTCAGAATCTGATGATGGGATCCCATAAAAATCGAGGGAAACCCTCAAATTTTATAAGCACATACACTGTTTTTCATAAACTTTCTAACGCAATTCAGATATTTGTGCATGGTAATCATCATCTTATGTTGCTACGTTGATGATGGAAGGTATACTACTCTGTCAAGAAAGTACCGGGAAAAGATCAATAATACACAAAATGTCTGTTATTCATCCAAATTTATTTTATCACCTTCAAAGTATGCTCCTTTAGAAACGATACACTTGCGCCAACGAATAATCCATTCATCAAAACATTTTTTAAACGCTGCTTCCGGAATTGAGTTCAGTTCTCGCCGCGAATTCTCCTTTATGTCTTCTATCGATTGAAAACGGGTGCCACAAAGTGGTAATTTGAGTTTAGGAAAAAGAAAAAAGTCAGCAGGAGCCATATCTGGTGAATGTGGTGGTTGCTGGATGGTATTTGTTGAGTGTTTGGTTAAAAATTCGTTCACAATGATAGCCTTGTGCGAAGGCGCATTGTCGTGGTGCAAAATCCAAGAATTTTCTTTCCACAAATCTGGCCTTTTTCGTCGAATTTGCTCTCTTAAACGCCGCATATCGCTCAAATAATATTCTTTATTTACCGTTAGACCTTCCGGTAAGAATTCAGAGTGCACAACACCGCGATAGTCAAAGAAAACAGTCAACATGACTTTGACTTTTGATCGACTTTGGCGTGGTTTTTTCGGTTTCGGTTCAGTTGGAAGGCGCCACTCCGAAGCTGGTTGACTAGTTTGCATGTCAAACTCGTAAACCCACGTCTCGTCACCAGTAACAATGCGTTTCATGAATGTTGGGTCCGAACTGACTCGTTCTA
Organism: Lacanobia oleracea; assembly: GCA_950371165.1. Classification (NCBI taxonomy): domain Eukaryota; kingdom Metazoa; phylum Arthropoda; class Insecta; order Lepidoptera; family Noctuidae; genus Lacanobia; species Lacanobia oleracea. Next base: position 8,184,314 of record OX493387.1, read on the forward strand.
GCATGTCCTCAGCGACTTTCATGCGATTGAGTTTTTGGAGAAAATTCAGATCTTTTGGGACTAGCCGAGCAGCAACATGTTTCATACCCAAATGATTAGTTAAAATGGTACGGATCGACTCGTGAGATACAGAAAGTTCGGCGACTATCTCTCTCAGAGTTGAATGGGGATTTTCAGTCACTATTTCCTTCACTTTTGCGATGTTAACTTCAGTTGCAAACGTTGACGGCCTACCAGAGCGAGGCAAATCTTCCATTACATCTCGACCGCTTTTGAACACTTTGAACCACTCATAAGCACGAGTTTTTGATAAAGTCGATTCACCGTAAGCCTTCTGTAACATTTTCAGTGACTCCGAACCCGAAATTCCATTGGCGATGCAAAATTTAAGACAAACTCTTTGTTCGATATTTTTGTCCATTATGAAATTCGCAATACACACTATATATGATATTACTAAAACCAGCACTGTATTTAATATAAATAACAGATGCAACTCAAACTCCGCGCCAAAATGGAAAACAGTTGTGCCAATCTAACAACTACAAAAAAACAAAAGTTTGAATTTGGAACCATAAACAAATCATCCATTCCCGATACTTTTTTGACTGAATGTAAGTCAGGGTCTGATGATGTAATCCCATGAAAAATGTTTTTCAGCGATATTTTCGCCAATTGTTAATCGATTTGGATGATTCTTTTTTTGTTTGGAAAAGCATTTTCTTGGACTGGTCCCATTTGAATTTGGTGAAAATCTGAAGAAGAACTTCGGAGGTAGGCAATGGAACTCTTCAATAAACGATAGCAAATGGATCGGGATTTCTGAAATCGCATGTCTGTTGATTGATTTCACCAGTTCGTAACATAACATCACGCCGGCACGCTGTGTTTGAGGTTCCACTTTTTAATGGTACCTGCGTACCACTAAAAAGTGAAAAATAAAAAACTTTTTTACAAACAAATAAAACCGACTTCCAAAATCAAAACACTACAAAGTAAAATAACTTTAATTTCGGAAGTCGGTGTTTAAAAACGAAATAACCAAAAACACCGACTTCCAAAATTAAAGTTATATTTCACTTTGTAGTGTTTTGTTTTTGGAAGTAAATAGGAAAAAAATTGTTCTATGTGGCGATTTAAATATTAATACGCTAAAAAGAAATAAGATTACATTGGAACTAGAGAATTTTCTACTGAGTTACAACTTGACATTAGCAATAAATCAACCTACCAGACTTAGTAGTAACACATGTATCGATAATTTCGCGCATAACATACGAAGGGGCTGTAAAGCTGAAATTGTAGATCTTAACCTCTCTGATCACACGTCACAAATACTCAGGGTCCCCATAAATAGAACATGCCGTTTAAAATTCTGGAAAATTGTAAAAATAGACTGCTCCGCTGAGAACCTTAAAAAAATCCGAGAATGCATTCGAAGTTTAAGTTTTAAGGATGTAAATGAAAGTAACGATGCCAATGCAGCTTACAAAAGATTTTATGAAACGTTTTCTCTCTTTTACAACCTTTGCTTCCCTGGTAAAATAATAACTATTCATACTAATAAAATCGTAAAATGGATATCGCGCGGCATAAAAATCTGTAGTAAAAAGCAAAGAAAATTACTGTGGACATACAGACTAAATCCTGTATTAAGGAATAAAATTAACTTTAAAAAATACTCTTTGCAATATAAGAAAATTATAAGACTAACACAGCAAGCTCAAAATAATTACTTTATAAAATGCTCGCAGAGTAAATCAAAAGCTACGTGGCAAATAGTTAATAGAAGAAAAAATAACTCTCCTAAAGAACAAATACTGACTATTAATAAAATGTGACCTGACCTATTGACATTGCAAATGCATTTAATGACTATTTTATAGATGAAATCGAGAATAATATTAAAACTGACATGGACTTCGACAGTAAATTAGGTAATTTGACAAGGCAATCTTCTATTGTTTCGGCTATAAAATCACTTAAAAATACAAGTAATGTAGGATTTGACGGTGTATCAACAAAGGTGATAAAATTTGTAAATGAGCTTATAGCACCCATATTAGCACATATTATGAATCTTGGTATTGTTGACGGAGTTTATCCTGAAGACTTGAAGAAAGTTATTATTAAACCGCTTCATAAAAAAAGATAATAAAACTGAAATGAAGAACTATAGGCCAAACGCTAAAATTTCTGTATTTTCCAAAATTTTTGAAAAAATTGTTTATAAGTCTCTATATTGCTATCTCAATAAATTTAACTTATTATGCAAGGAACAAAAGGGCTTTTAAAGAATACCACAATCAACATGGCTATTTTTGATTTTTTACGTAGCATTATGTTTGCAGTAGACCAAAAAGCTCCTTTTTGTGCCATTTACACAGATATGACTCAAGCCTTCGATTACGTAAAGCACGACGTTTTATTAGACAAACTACGTAGTTACGGTATCAGAGGTAATATTTTAAAACTAATTAAATCCTATGTCTCCAACAGAATGCAATGTACAGATCCAAGAGTATGTGAAAAAACAAGATTTGAAAAGAGTTTTTTTGTCTCTTTCTAGATTGATAAAGTTTGGTGTCCAACAGGGTAGCGTCCTTGGGCCACCACTTTTCTTAGTCTATATAAATAATCTGCCAAAGGTAACTCAACATCAAAAGGTGATGTTTGCAGATGATAGTACTGCCATAGTGAAATGTAAATATCGCAATATTTATCAAGATGACATAAATAATACGCTATCGGACATAATTACTTGGCTTACTAAAAATAATTTAGTTATAAACCTACAGGAAACCAAAATAATGCACTTTCACCAAAGAACTGCAGTACCAAATGTAAACATCAGGCATAGTAACTGTGACATTGAGGAAGTTGAAGTAGCAAAGTTCTTAGGTTTATTTGTTGATAATCAACTTAACTGGAAGGCCCACATAGATGAACCAAGTAAGAAAATAAATAAATCAGCATACGCACTTTTTCAAATTTCAAAAAAAGTAAATACGGATGCGCTACTAGTTGCATATCACGGATTAGTAGCCTCAATATTGCGATATGGCAATATTTTTTGGGGAAATTCTACTGATAAAGATATCGTTTTTAAGGCACAAAAAAGATGCATAAGACCAATGTGTGGTCTGACTAGTGATGATAGCTGTGTACCTATCTTTAAATCGCTGAAATTACTTACCTTACCTTCGTTATATATTTTTGAAATTAGTGTATTTGTTAAAACAAACATGACATTGTTCGAAAAAGTGTCAACGCTACGAGATGTTCCGATTCGTAGCCAATACGCAAACTCTTTAATCAATCAGCGTTGTAAAACTGCCTTAGTGAGAAAGAGCGTTTTAGGCATGGCACCGCGCATCTACAATAAACTACCAGATGAAATAAAAAAATTGAATATTGGACTATTAAAAAAAAATAAAGCAATTGTTGATTGAATAATGTTATTTTTTTCGACAGATGAATTTCTGAATGAAAATTAATGTAAACTTATTTATTTGACAATAGAAACATTTGAATATTGTGAAATAATGTAATTCATTGTTATTTATTTATGCATTGACTGTAGAAATTACTTCATATTGTGACATTTATTATATTTATTTATTTATCATCATTTTTTTTATATCATTTGTGACAAACATAATTGTTATACTTAATATTAACTGTTTTGATTTTATCTTTATTCGCATGCAATTATATTTGTACGCTTCTTAGCATAACATAGCGAACTATGAACTAATTAAAGAACTGTATTTACTACCTATGTTACACAAATAAAAATTTGATTTTGAATAAAAGAAAAAAAAGAAGTCGGTATTTATAAATATTGATTTCTCCTAAAAAACATGGCAGCCCTACTCGTGGCTCGGGTGACTCCGGTGGCGCGGGTCAGGTGCTCGGCGCGCGAGACGGCGCTATTTATTGCCCTAGACACTTTACACCCGCTAAACGACCTCACACTTTTACCCCGTTACCTTAAGGAAATATTTGTCACTTTGCTCCTTGCTTGTCTTGGTAATATGAGGTTGGTTATTTGAATCGGCAGTTGTATCTATTATTCATATTTTTTTATGTAGACATTAGAAAAATAAAGAAAATATGGACAGTTAGACTCACGCGTGTTGTTAAAATTCCTTCATTTCAGTAGGAAAATACCAACAACTCAAATAGTTGGTAGATATCTATTCAATTTGAAATAAAAAACAGGGTATACTCACCTATGAAAATAAAAAACAGGGTTTACTCACCTTCTTCTTCTTCTTCCACCTGGCGTTAATCCCGGCTATTGCCAGGGTCCGCCTTCCTACTTAGCTTCCTCCACTTTGCCCGATCTTCAACATCCTTCTCAGTCAGGCCATTGGCTCTCATGTCAGACTTGACGACGTCCAGCCAGCGCTTGCGAGGGCGACCACGGGGCCTAGCCCCAAGAACAGCCATATTCATGCATCTCCGACCAACGTACTCCATAGGGCGGCGCATGATGTGGCCATACCATCGCTGACGACACTCTTGCAGTTTTTCCCCCACGTCACGGACACCAAGACTACCTCGGATGTAAGAGTTGCGCATGCGATCGGATCGCGTTACGCCACTCATCCACCTCAGCATCTTCATCTCCGTGACGCGAAGCTCCTGGATATGTCTGCTTAGTGCTGGCCAACACTCGCCCCCGTACAGTAGGACAGGCCGAATGATGCATTTATATATCTGCCCCTTGAGCTTCGGAGGCATTTTGCGGTCGCATACAACGCCCGTCACCTCGCGCCACTTCGCCCAAGCCGCGCCAATACGTGCTTGGACATCGTCGTCCACGATGCCAGACTCGTGCAGCACGGATCCAAGGTACCTGAACGTATCGGACTTTCTGATCAGGTCCGAACCTATTCGGATGGTGTTTGTATCCGTGCTGCCACAGGACATGTACTCAGTCTTCGCCACATTTAGTCTCAGACCACCGTTTTCAAGCGTGTCCTTCCAAATGTTGACTTTGCGCTCAAGATGGGCTTTGTTCTGATTAACGAGGGCGATGTCATCGGCATACATCATTAGCCATGGAGGCTGATCTTGGATGTTTGCCGTAATTACATCGAGCACTACGTTAAACAAGAACGGGCTAAGAGCCGAGCCTTGGTGAACGCCAACAGATATTGGGAAGCCATTCGATTCGCCAACAGCGGTCTGGACAGAGGACACGGAATCGCGGTACATGTCTCTGATAATGTCAATATAGGCCTCGGGAACGCCCTTGAAGCGCAGTGCCCACCAGATGGACTGCCGAGGTATACAGTCGAAGGCCTTCTGCAGGTCTAAAAAGGCCATATGCAAAGCTCTCCTTCTCTCTCTGTAAGCCTCAGCCAGATTCCGTAAGGCGAACACTGCGTCCATGGTGCTGTTACCCGCCCGGAAGCCATATTGACACTCAGAGACAGTACACTCGCTACGGAGCCGTGTGTCAATGATGCGCTCGAAGAGCTTCATGGTGTGGCACATGATCTTGATACCGCGGTAGCTACCACAATCCTGTACGCTACCTTTGCCTTTGTAAACAGGGATAATCAGGCTAAATCGCCACTGGTTCGGCATTTCCTTGGTGATCAGGATGCGGTTAAAAAGATCCGTCAGAAGGTCCACACCATGTGGGCCCATCGCCTTCCACACTTCAATTGGCACATTGTCAGGCCCGACCGCTTTCCGGTTCTTCATGTGGCGAAGAGCAATGCGGGTTTCGTCGGGGGAAATAGGGGAAATAAGCCCAAGGTTAGGAGGCGGTTCCGGAGGAAGGTTATGGGGATGCTGTTTGTTAGACAGCTCCGCGAAGTATGTACACCATCTCTCCTTAACAGAGGGGGCATCGTAGAGCAGCTTACCCTGGGCGTCCCTTACACAAAGACATTTGCTAATGTCCCGTGTAGCTTTCTCCCGGGCACGCGCCAGCTTAAAAATAAGCTTTTGCCCCTCCGCAGTTTCCAGCTTGTCGTATAAGGGCGCCAGACTTTTGCTGCGGGCTCTGGCTACAGCTTTTTTGCAAGCGCGCTTAGCCGCTCCATATGCCTCCCTGTCATCCGGAGAGTTGGACCCTTGCCACTGTTTAAATAAAACCTTCTTCTTCCGAGTCGCCTCCTGCACCCCGTCATCCCACCACCACGTCTCCTTTCCTATGGTGCGGCCACCACGAGAAGTGCCAAGGACGCGCTTACCCGCACCGGTGATTGCTGAATGGATCCTACTCCAGATCTCTTGAGCGGACTCATGCGGAGCACTGATCTTGAGATGCTCGACCTCCGCGATGAAGTCCGACTGCCTAGGACCATCAAGCAACCACCACTTAGTGCGGGGTTTGCGTTTCTCGGTCACTCTCTTCTTCGGTACAACCGCAAAGTCCAGGACAAGGAGGTGGTGTTGAGCCGTTAGGCTTTCGCCTGGGATGACTTTGCAGTTGGTAACCTTGCCAATGTGGCACCGTCGCACCAGCAGGTAATCTATTTGGGTTGAGTAGGCACCACTACGGTACGTAATAAGATGCTGGGGCTTCTTCTGAAAGAATGTGTTCGCGATGGCTAGGTCAGACACAGCGCAGGTGCTAAGTATATTGACTCCCTCTGCGTTTAGCTGGCCATAACCAAAACCACCGTGAACACGTCCATACTCTCCAGCAAACTGACCTACGTGACCGTTGAGATCCCCCCCAACCAAAACACCTTCGGAATTCGGTATAGCGCGTAATACGTCCTCGAACTCATCCCAGAAGGCCTCCTTTTCAGACTCACAGCAACCAGTCTGAGGAGCATAGGCGCTGATTAGGTTCGTTACCGACCCTTCGAACAGCACCCTAACTCGCATCAACCGGTCGCTGCATCGGTCTACTTCAAGGAGTCCATCCTGAAGGTCCTTAGACAGCACCACGGCCACTCCGCCCCTGCCCGTTGGTGATCCGGTGTACACTAGCCGGTACCCCTGCCCGATGTCACGTGACTTATTTCCCTTCCAGCGCGTCTCCTGAAGGAAGGCGCACTGGACCCGACGCTTCGCAAGTACGTCCGCGAGTTCTCGGCAACGTCCGGTTAGGGAGCCAATGTTCCAGGTGGCAAAGCGGAACTTCTTCTTGGGTACTATCCTCTTTAGCCGTGCCCGTACTTGACACGGTAGCCCTAGCCCACTTATCGCAGGTTTAGGGCGATGTGCCTGCGCGTCGTTATGCGGCGACGCCCTAGACCGAGTACCCTTACCTAACTTGTTTCTCTCCATACATATATGACTGAAGTTGGTTTTACGTGGGGCGACCAGCCGTCTGACCCCCACAACCCTACAAGAGGGAAACCAGGTTCGCCAGAGCCTCGTCCGTTGGACAGCAGGGTGCACCGCTAGCAGGTGAGGTTGGCTTGGGTCTTTAAGATGGCAACGGACCCCATACACCCCTTAGGGTTTACCACCTATGAAAATATAAAACAGGGTTTACTCACCTATGAAAATATAAAACAGGGTTTACTCACCTATGAAAATATAAAACAGGGTTTACTCACCTATGAAAACGAATGACAAGTTGAGCGCTACGATGCGATTTACAACATGGCATTGCAACTTTTTATCCGAATGCTCCAGAAGAAGGGTAATGTTTTATCCTCCCCCCTTTAGGGAATTTACTTAAAGAAACCGGCCAAGTGCGTGTCAGGCTCTCACACGAAGGGTTCCGTTCCATAAACCCGATTTTTGTATGGGACACCCTTTAATTTTGAATCGACTTCTTCAAAAAGGAGGAGGTTCTATGTTCAGCTGTATGTTTTTTTTTTATGTATGTTCACCGATTTTTCCGCCAATTCTGGACCGATTTTATTATTCGAAAGCCTATACTCCTGAGGTGGTCCCATTGTCAGCAAGTTAGAATCTGATGATGGGATCCCATGAAAATCGAGGGAAACCCTCAAATTTTGTTAGTACATACAATGTTTTTCATAAACTTTCTATCGCAATTCAGATATTTGTGCCTGGTAATCATCATCTCATGTTGCTGAGCTGATGATGGAAGGTATAAGTCAGGATCTGATGATGGGATCCCATGAAAAATGTTTGTTCAGCGATATTTTCGCCAATTGTTAACCGATATGGATGATTCTTTTTTTGCTTGGAAGAGCATTTTCTTGGACTGGTCCCATTTGAATTTGATGAAAATCTGATGACGAACTCCGGAGGTAGGCAACGGAACTCTTCAATAAACGATAGCAAATGGATCGGGATTTCTGAAATCGCATGTCTGTTGATTGATTACACCAGTTCGTAACATAACATCACGCCGGCACGCTGTGTTTGAGGTTCCACTTTTTAGTGGTACCTGCGTACCACTAAAAAGTGAAAAATAAAAAACTTTTTTACAAACAAATGAATCCGACTTCCAAAATCAAAACACTACAAAGTAAAATAACTCGAGGCTAAATAATAACAGCCGCACGGGTCGATCTTGAAGGATAAGCAAAGCTTGCCAAGGTTGGTCCGTGGATGGGTCCGTCTTAACATAACGAGTTTCCTCCGTGCCTCGGAAAGCACTTTAAGTCGTTGGTCCCGGCTGTCATTTGTAGATCTTTGGCAGTCGTTACGGATTGTCAGAAGCAAGTAAATCTGACTCCAGTCTTGCCAAGATGTACCGTGTTACCCAGTTAATGGGTTGTGGAGGTCTGGTAGGCAGTCGCTCCATGTAAAACACTGGTATTCAGCTGAATCCGGTTTGACTGGAAGCCGACCCCAATGTAGTTGGAAAAAGACTTGGCAGATGATGATGATGAGTGTTTTGTTTTTGGAAGTCGGTTTTTATTTTTTGTAAAAAAGTTTTTTTTAAATTAATTTAATTGTTATTTACACACTCTGTAAAAATGTGAACTGTCTACCTAAGATACCGCCCGCTGATAGACGGAAGGCAGAAGGTTGGACGGATGTATGGACGGACGGACAGCGGAGCCTTAGTAGTAGGGTCCCTTTTGGCCCGGAACTGTAAAATCTACCTTAGTGCTTCTAGACCCAGCAGCCTTAGGCAATATAATATAGCCTAAGGCTGCTGGGTTCTGCTTGTTAGAGGAAGAATTTCGTTACGTAGAAGAATATATGTCCAGGGAAATAATGAAAACGGGGATTTGAGATTCGATCAAATCGCTATGATTTAAATGATTCATTAAGTCTCTTAACTGTTTTAGTAAACTAATGAAATGTTAATGTTTTATTTATTAAGTAAACTGTAAATGTAGAATGTTGATAATAAACTCCCACTCTCAGGTTTTCATCATTTCCCTGCGACATACCGTCATACATCAAAAGTCAATATGTTATGTTTGGTACCTATCAGAAGCTCCGGTTAATAAATTAGAAGCCTGTTGATTTTCGTGTAACCTTTGGCAGCAGATACCTAAGTAAGCGATTTAATTTTTACAATGTCTTAGATCAGCACCATATTTTCAATTTAAAAACGTTGACGTGTAAGTAATTCCTCCTCTAACATACCCTTTTATCTTCATAGAAATCGACAATAAAACTAATTGTTCAGCTACCATCAACTCTGTCATCAATATTCAAGCCGATATTGGTAATAATATATACGTTTGACATATGCTTCATAATCAGGCTATCTCAGTAGCAAATAAATCATGTATCGAGTAGAGAGCAGCTAGTTTGATACATCGTTAATCATTCGCGTGTGACAGGCCTGATTGGTCGCTGTGTCGAACTACCGACGGCCCTGAGGTGGACGTTTGTATGGTGTTCGATACCCGGTAACCCGGTTCCTACAGGCCGGTTCAGATCTTGCGGTGGTCTTCGCTACCTATAGCGGTAGCGATGAATTTCGCTACCGCTTTCAGTTTCGCGGTGTAGTGTATGGAGTTCCGCGGCTAGAGCGAAACAGGTGAAATCAGTATCACTATACCGCACAGGTAGACGAAACTTTACGTCAGCTTTACGAAGGCGCGTTAGTTTCGCAAATTAGGTTCGCTACCCTAATGGGTAGCGGTGGGTGAGATTAGAGAGGCAAGCGGTAATCTCAAATTACCGCTTGCCTCTTCGGCTTTCGCTACCGCTTTGAGTAGCGATTACCGCGTAGGTCTGAACATGTCTTAAGGCCGAAAACTGACCGTTTATCGTTCATTGACTTTGACTTATGTAGGATGTATCTCGCTGAATACGGTGTTTGTGTTTGGCTCTTCTGCTGAAAAGGATTCTGTTGACATTTTTGCCTGTAAGCACGTATTATGGATTCTTTTGCTTATTTTTGTAAATATTTGGTAACATTTGCATAACAAGGTATTGGTATACTAATACGAATGATCAGGTTAATTATTTTTGATTAATAAAGTATTAGCATTCTGGAAATATATTATTTAAACTAGAACGCAAACGTTTCGGGAACATATTCATTGTGAAAACAGCTAAGGAATGGAATTTCCTGCCAGAGTCTGTGTTTTCTGAAAGCTACAACCTGGGAGTTGTAATGTCAAGAATGAATAAGTAATTTCATGGTAACTTGATGGTAAGCGAAGATGGAAGCGGTGTGGTAGAAGATGGACTTCTACCACACCGCTTCCATCTTCGCTTACCATCAGGTGAGATAGTGGTCAAACGTATGAATAGTAAAAAAAAGAAAACTTGATTTTAGATGGTTGTCATTCGATAATTTGATTGATTTATGAGTAGCCAAAGTATTTATATCTTCCCTATTTTCTCCTTTCTGTATTAAATTTACAAGTGTTTGGCCTTTTAGTTAACTGTTTTTCCAATGTGCTTTATCATTGAACATATTTTTCAGTACAGACTGTGTTATTATATTTACACCTGCTGTCCAAGTCACGCATAGCAATAACTTATCGACTTCGAAAGACCTTCACAACTCGTAATAAAGGCAAAAGTCAATATTCTATGTTTACAAATAATATGCTTTCAATACCTGCCCATCATTGCTTTTAGGGTTCCGTACCTTAAAAGGAAAAAACCGGAACCCTTATAGGATCACTTTGTTGACCGTCCGTCTGTCTGTCAAGACCCTTTATCTCGGGAACGCGAAGAGGTATGGTTGGAATTTAAACAATATACTCAGGTCTACGGTCCTTTAAAGCTGTGAAAATACATAAAAGATATGGCATAAAAGATATGGCCATTAAGCCGCAAAAACGAATGTTTCGACACTCTCAAGGGAAACAAAATTCATAGGGTATTTCCCGTTGACCTAGAACTATGAAATTTGGTAAGTAATACCGTCTTATACTACAGGTATAGGAAAAAGTCTAAAACTTTTTATTATGTAATCCTTATTTATCGTAACAATTGTGAGCTTCTGAGTTCGATCTTATATTTGACAGTTCAACTACATTGTCGATAGATGGCGTTATACTGATGACGCGTTTTTCTGAATGGCCCCTCAGCTCATGTTGAAATAACTACATTTCGTATCAACATGACGATTATTTTTACAAGTATTGTCAGTTGATAAATTAAATCATCGCACGGGTCGATCATCAATCGTAACGTGGCTTACGTTTGTCGAGGTTGGTCTATGCCTCTATGGATGGGTGACCATTTTAACATAGAGGTACCGAGATTCCAGCGTGTCTTGGAATATTTTTGAAGTTTGTTTATTTGTAAAAAAACACCCTCATCTATTTTTATTGAATGAGCAAGTCTCCGAAAGACTTAACAAAAAAATGCCGGAAAATTATTAGTACCCGCTCAGAGGTTGCAGTTATACAGTAGAAATGCCAGTTGTATGACTATTAAAATTTATAATAAATTACCACCTGGCCTGAGAATGTTACCAATTAGTAAGTTTAAGTGTAAAATGTTTGCTTGGCTCTTGGACATGTGTTTTTATTCCGTGAATGAATTTTTAAATCATAATTTTTGATAAGATTTTTATTAACGACATTAGCACTTTGAAATTATTATGAATTCGTTGACAATGTAATTTTATTTTTTTTACACTTTGATTTGACATTTTAATTGTGACACTGTAATTTTTATACTGACATTGATGTCTTTATTTTGACATTATGATTTTCTGTTTTATAATGTTGTTTAGTTTTGTTTTAGATTTGCATGGAATATTTCTCATACATTTAATATTTCTACACCAGCAATGGTAGTGTGTGTGAAACGATGTTAATGTGTATGTAAGATCTCAATGTACCACATACTGAGAAATAAATAAATACTAAAAATACTTTACTTTATACCAGATTACCAGTCACACGAGTTGATCTTCAAGGTTAAGAAAGAAAGAAAGAAAGAAAAAATGTTTATTTGGGACTCGCACACAACAGACGGATGTAAATTTAATTAAATTAACAGAATTAAGTAGTCTAAAAACATTTTAGTCTGTGCGAGGCCAAAAAGGTCCCTATCTCAGCATATGCTGTTAAGCATCTCTTGACGAGGTCGGTCTGAGGATGGGTGACCATTTTAACATAGAGGTACCGAGATTTCAGCGTGTCTTGGAATATACCAGATTACCAGTCACACGAGTCGATCTTCAAGGTTAAGCATCACTTGACGAGGTTGGTATGAGGATGGGTGACCATTTTAACATACATAAGGGTCTATCGACCCGTGCGACTGTTATTATTTAGCTACGAGCTCCTCATTCAATCAGTTTCCACATTCAGTAAATATCTATTTAAAAAGTCGATTATTTTTACACCATAAATCGATTCTATGAAACCGGTAAAACTGTAATCCTAATATACTCGTATAAAATACGTCGTAAGAAGCAGAAATTCGCCATGAAGGTTCCTTGGAGAGTGCAGCACTAAGAGAGGATTTCCAGAAATTTTTACAGGAACGGGAAAAACCGGGATATGCGCGTAGAAGTCGCGAGCACAAGCTAGTTTATAATACGTAACTATAAAGTTGTACGGAACCAATGGTGCGCGAGTCCGACTCGATCTTGACGGGTTTTTATAATTTACTAGCTGCTTTTGCCCGCGACTTCGTACGCGCATATCTCGTTTCTTCCCGTTCCCGTAAAAATTTCGGGAAATCCTTAGTGTTCGCCTACACTTCTCAAGGAACCTACATGCCAAATCTCAGCTTTCTACGATCAGTAGTTTCGGCTTTGTTGTCTGTCAGTCTCTCAGTCTCTCAACCACTCAATCAGTCAGTATCGGAAGAATTTTATATATTAGGATATATATATATATATATATATATTAGGACTATATATTAGAATATATATTAGATATATATGTATATTAGGACCTTTCTAGTATAGTCATATCATTTCACCCACATTAGATTTGGTTCATTATCACCAAATTAGATCACAAATATCTACTATATATTAACACTAGCTGACCCGCCCGACAACTGGCTACTCTACCTACCTACCCTATTTGTGAATCTAAACCATCCAGGGCTCCATCCAAACGCATACAAAAAAAAAAAAAAAATAGGTTCAGTCGTTCAGGAGGAGTTCAGTGACACACACGTACAGTGGAATTATATTTATAAAGATAAAGAGATTCAACCAGCAATTATTGCCTATCAAATAGAATGCTTCACTTAGTCTGCGAGGCAATATTGCAGTTATCCTCTTATTGATCAAGTTGGTAAACAAAACGATTTAAGTAAGCAGTCGGGTGTAAAGAAAATGGTTATTCTTCGACATAAATCTTTATATCCCCCGGAAAGATAAAAAGTGCTAAGGTTTTGTGCTGCAGCTTTCAAGTTTGTTTCCGTGATTCTTTTCGTACCTATCTAATCAGTAGGGAACTAGTTTATTTTGTCAGAAAAGTTTAACTTTTAACCTACTACTCTGTCAAGAAAGTACCGGGAAAAGATCAATAATACACAAAATGTCTGTTATTCATCCAAATTTATTTTATCACCTTCAAAGTATGCTCCTTTAGAAACGATATACTTGCGCCAACGAATAATCCATTCATCAAAACATTTTTTAAACGCTGCTTCCGGAATTGAGTTCAGTTCTCGTCGCGAATTCTCCTTTATGTCTTCTTTCGATTGAAAACGGGTGCCACGAAGTGGTAATTTGAGTTTAGGAAAAAGAAAAAAGTCAGCAGGAGCCATATCTGGTGAATATGGTGGTTGCTGGATGGTATTTGTTGAGTGTTTGGTTAAAAATTCGTTCACAATGATAGCCTTGTGCGAAGGCGCATTGTCGTGGTGCAAAATCCAAGAATTTTCTTTCCACAAATCTGGCCTTTTTCGTCGAATTTGCTCTCTTAAACGCCGCATAACGCTCAAATAATATTATTTATTTACCGTTAGACCTTCCGGTAAGAATTCAGAGTGCACAAAACCGCGATAGTCAAAGAAAACAGTCAACATGACTTTGACTTTTGATCGACTTTGGCGTGGTTTTTTCGGTTTCGGTTCAGTTGGAAGGCGCCACTCCGAAGCTTGTTGACTAGTTTGCATGTCAAACTCGTAAACCCACGTTTCGTCACCAGTAACAATGCGTTTCATGAATGTTGGGTCCGAACTGACTCGTTCTAGCATGTGCTCAGCGACTTTCATGCGATTGAGTTTTTGGAGAAAATTCAGATCTTTTGGGACTAGCCGAGCAGCAACATGTTTCATACCCAAATGATTAGTTAAAATGGTACGGATCGACTCGTGAGATACAGAAAGTTCGGCGGCTATCTCTCTCAGAGTTGAATGGGGATTTTCAGTCACTATTTCCTTCACTTTTGCGATGTTAACTTCAGTTGCAGACGTTGACGGCCTACCAGAGCGAGGCAAATCTTCCATCACATCTCGACCGCTTTTGAACGCTTTGAACCACTCATAAGCACGAGTTTTTGATAAAGTCGATTCACCGTAAGCCTTCTGTAAAATTTCAGTGACTCCGAACACGAAATTCCATTGGCGATGCAAAATTTAAGACAAACTCTTTGTTCGATATTTTTGTCCATTATGAAATTCGCAATACACACTATATATGATTTTACTAAAACCAGCACTGTATTTAATATAAATAACAGATGCAACTCAAACTCCGCGCCAAAATGGAAATCAGTTGTGCCAATCTAACAACTACAAAAAAACAAAAATTTGAATTTGGAACCATAAACAAATCATCCATTCCCGATACTTTTTTGACTGAATGTATATGCAAAATAAATATCATTTAGCAATAGCAAGAATGTCTAAAGTCTAGATGATATTCTGTTCATTAATGTATATCTACCTGAGAGGACGATTAATATATGTAGAATACGCGCAATTTCGTCTGCGGCACATTTCATTAATGCTCATCTTCTATTTGTCGTAACGTGATGTTTTCTACGGCCTAAAGTCTTCCTCGATACATGGGCTGTGCTAAACTAAAATACTTTTTCATTTCGAACCAGTAAGAGACCTGAGATCAGCGCAAACAAGCAAACTCTTCAGCTTTATAATATTAGTATAGATAGTATTGATTGATATAGTACAGGCATGGCGAACTGGTACCCATGACATTACTCAAAAAAAAAATTGTGTCCATGATTGCCACCAAATCATGACTTGGTAATTTAATGGACAATTAGCTTAGTAATTTATTGGTGAGATGTGTAAAGCACTACCTACTTTCTTCTAACACCCATTATGACCATATCTCTGGCGAAATGAATGATTTATGACAAAAACAACAAACTGTCGCTATTAATTTAACTCTGTATTGGGAACCCGAAATTCATACTGAAGTCGATATTGTAGTTCAAAAAACGGAACCTACTTTGGAATAAGTACTTGTCCTGTACTGTGTACTTGCGCGGTGGCGGGTGCGGGCGTTCTAGACGTGGCGAGCTCGTGTTCACATCGGCCGCCAGGCGTTTGCGCGAGTGAAAAGTTCAAACTGGTTGAACTTGCCTGACGTCGCGAGTGAATCGCGCACTCCGCCCGCCTCTAGTTCGACGTGAACACACACAAACATCTCACAGAATATAATGAACAATATAATTGATACAATTAACACTAGGTATAATACAAGGTGTTGTTTTGCATCCTCGTCAAATTTCAGGAGGTTGTCATAAAAGACATAAATAATCAATTGAAAGTACGGTAGCGGGCAATGATTAATAAGCGCTGCTTTTTTTGTTGTTGAAATTTAACAGTATTTCAGAATTAAACCCTTAAATCAATACAAAGAAAACAGAATCAATGCAGCTGTGTGCGTGAGTGTCGACGTCTTACCTACGAAACGCTAGCGCGCGCTCGACCGAGCCATACCTACGCGACGACCGGTACATAATTTTACCTAATTTTATTTCGAAAATCACCTACATTATTGTCATAAATTTCGCTTGATAATTAACTCATTTTTGAGCATCATTGGAACACGGAAATCTTACTAAAGACAGTAAGTAATACTAGTGCGCCAAAGAAAAGTTCACTGACCTGTTATCAGATGATTAATAAAATGTTAGTTTTGCTTTATCCTTCAACCTAAAATTTTCGGAGTGATTTTGTTTTATTTGTGGATTAAATTGGTTGATTTGAAATTTTCCTTCTTACTTAACGGGCTTCAGACCGAGTAATAATACCTATCTTAGTTGGTGTACCGATCTACTAAGTCTAAAAATGTTTTCTACGTTTGACGGGAATGGGAAGACGTGTTAGTTAAGTATAAGTACGTGGTGATACTTTCGACTCTTAAGTATTTTTCACGTACATAAAAATTTGAAATCAACTTATTTACACTAATAAAATTGATTAAGCTAACAACGTATTTAAAAAATGTACAAATAAATAAATTACCTACTTGGTCAGTAGGTCTTAGTTACCCGGAGATATTGTTCAAAGTTGCCACCATCACATCACACTTTTGGCACAATCGAGCACAATGTAGCTGGTTTTCCTTTAGCTTACGAAACACTAACACATTCGTTTTTAAAGTGTCGAAAGCACTAATGTTCCTTGCACGTAATTCTGTTACACTTGTCACAGGCCAGGCCACAGGTCCTTCGCGAGTGTTGACCAGCCTCCCGCGTGCTTGCCCGTGGGTCTTGCTGGAAGTATTCCAGGATGTCTTCCTGCAAGGCGACAGGCAGGCCTACGCTGCCGCGAGCTTGAGCAACCGGGGAACCTCAAACCTCGCGGGGGGGCTAGGAGCTTGCGCGGGAGAGTACCCGCACCGTGATTGGTTGGGGTGGAATTGATTACCTACGAATTTATTGAATGATCGTTTGCGTATGCGTTGTGTATGTATTGTTTGTGTGTGAAAGCGCGGTTATAGGGCTAGTAACATACGGGCCGCGTATAAATACGGCTGGTATACACTTACGGATTTCCGTAAATAAGAAAAAAATAAAATACCTACCCATTTTATTGTTGATTTGGGTCGAGAATCATTAGCATATTTACGTCCTTGAATTTGACTAGGATGCAAATCAGCATCTTGTATGCTTAGCGTGAGCATGTCGTGCGGACACTGACACGTCCCCTTGCCACTTCTCCTGTTTGTTATATTTCTATGGACCGGATCTAGCTGAGTATACCAGTATTATATGTACCTACATGAAGTGACTGCCTGTTTGACCTCCAGCACTCAGTTACTGGGTGACACGATACCTCTTGGCAAGTATAGTGTTAGCTTTCTTGGGTTCTGACTACCCACTCTAACATGCTTTCCGAGGCACGGGAGGTACAGTATCAATTATGTATATTAGTGAAAAGAAAGAAAAAAAAAGCGTTTATTTGCGCCAAGCACGACGCATATCAAAAGTAATTAAACTAAACAGTGTGTTAAGATGGTCACCCATCAACGGATTGACCTCAGCAAGCGTTGCTCAACAAATATTTGTACCGTGCGGGAGTCGAACCCGCGACACGCAATGCAGTAGTCAATCCCTCAATAACTGCGCCAAGCGTCTTATTATTTAGCCACGAGTCAAGAATATTGTCTGTTTAAAAATATTCAACAAATTCTTATGCATGAGCACCGAGCAGTAGAGGAAATTGTCAAGGAACTCGTTATTTTGAAGCTTATTTAGAAGGAAAATGGTTACTAACAAGCTTATTTCATATTTAGCAGTCTATTTGCGCGTTGCGATGGGGTCTCTACAATTTTCCTCGGGTATTCTTATTTCAGGGATCACAATTTGCACTGTGAAAAGCATGTAGCATGTGGGCCTTGAATCTGGTTACGAGTATTTATTTATTGATAGGAAACTCAACAGCTTTTTTACAACGTTCAAGATATGGTAACAATGTCATATGGGGTTCTGAAGCCTATTATAGAGTTTCACAGCAGCTACCATTAGAGTTTGTCATGTTGCGACAAAAATCAAACAAACCAACTCAGGCGTACCTACGCTCATCGTTGCGTCGATTGGTTAACACCTACAATAGACAGTTTGGCTCAACAGATATTATGTTTCTCAGCAACGCTATATTTGTTCTCTCCAGCAGTAAAATTTGCACTTTCTTCTCGAATCCACTTTGGACATTGGCAGAATAGTCGTTTTTTTTTATTTATTATATTCGTTCTTTCTAACTAGTGGGTAGATCTGTGTAGTAATATGCGAATAACGTTGTAAGTAGTGTATTTGTCACTTCTATTATAAATTTTAACCTTATAGGTTTACACTGTTTAACAAATAAAATAATGTTTTCTATTCACGTCGGATATGTTGTGTTTTAGTTTAGCCAAATGCCCGTATCCCGTTAGAATTGCGTAATCATCGCCCTTTCAGCAAAGAAAAGACGTTCATTGCTGATATAAGCCTCCCCAAGCGTCGCCATTTCGATTCAGTCAGACTTCGGTTTGGTGTTCCTTATTGCAGCTAGCGGACTCCCAAGTCCATTGTAATTCTTGTGGTAGCCTTCAGACTCTGAGACATCCATAATACATTATGAATGACATATTCCATCAATTTAGGAACTAGTTCCAACAAAAAATATGGTCTGCTGGTACATAGCGTGTGATATGACTAAAATTAAAATTCAAGTTGTTAATTTTAATTTTCGCCTTTTCCCCCCACCAATTTTCATGACAGTTAGGTATTAGACACAAACAATTCAATATCACCAACCCAGTTCGATAATTACGAATAAATTCCAATTTCAACTTCAAATTAGTCTAAGAAGCAGGTAGTTCCTGTAACTTCAACAGGCTCAATGTCGAAGTATCGAGCTAAGACCTGCTGGAGTGTAGCACGAAGTCGCTGAAGTCGGACAGACAGAGAAACTTTATTTTAACGAGCTTCAATTATAAGTAGCGACTGTCGGTGTTCGACGTCGATATACTGCACAATTGAAATGGGTAATGATGTTTCAGCTGGGTGTTGATGGTGTTGTGTTGTTGTGTTTGGTTTGTTTTTAAACACACATCTCACAAATTATCCTCTTCAGATTTTAAAGCCTTCTGCTATGATATTTTGAGTAGTCAATTTCCATCATTAAGCCTTTTTCTGACAACTGTATATTAAGAACCCTGACAACTCAAGCAGAATCAACAATAATAAAATCGACGTATATCATAACATCAGGGACCGCGGCCCTGGAACGCAAAGGGTATTAGGAGGAACACGGATAGGTTTTAGGCGGTAACAGTCTGACACTCCCTTCTGCTATGCGCTTACGACTAAACGCATATCCCGTTTTTTCCCGTTCCTGTACGAATTTCGGGACCCCCTTAGTGCTTAATACACTCCCCAAGGAACCTACATGCCAAATTTCAGCTTTCTACGACCAGTTGTTTCGGCTGTGCGTTGTCCGTCAGTCACTTAGTAACGGAAAAAAAATATACATTTGGAAGGATATACAGTCATCAGTAACGGAAAAATTTTATATATTTGGAAGGATATAAAAATAATGGACACCTTATTCGTCACATAATTATGTAAATACTAACATGAGAGCAGTGGTGGCCCGGTGGTAATGGCTGCGACTTACGAATTGTAGGTCGTAGGTTCGAACCCAGGCAGGCGCTTTACTTTTTGTAAATTATTTCATCGCCACCGCTCACAAAACGGTGAAGGAAAACATCGTGAGGAAACCGGCATGTCCTAGAACCATAAATTCGAAGACATGTGACATCTACCGCCCTGGGCCCGCGTGGTGGACTACGGCCCACTCCCTTTCACCGATAGGAGGCCTGTGTCCCAGCAGTGGGAACATTATAGGCTGATTATGCTTATGCTAATATCTACACACTATCTACATACCTATACTTTTACAAACTGCACAAGCTGCCCATTATTAGATTAAGGCGGTCGGAACTAATTAACATAGATGTGTTGGATTTCTAAGCACATTATATCAGGGTCCAGTTAGGGCCACAATGCAGAAATGAGTCAAAGATTGGCTGGAAATGACTATTCCTTCATACTAGATGGGAACTTATAATTCCTTAGATTGTCAAGTAATTCTATATGTATTTGTACGCGGAGCGGCTGCATACCAGACCTCCACAACCCATTAACTGGGTAACAAGGTACTTCGTGGCAAGACTGGAGTCAGATTAACTGGCTTCTGACTATCCGTAACGAATGCCCAAGATCTACAAATGACAGCCGGGACCAACGGCTTAACGTGCTTTCCGGGACACGGAGGAAACTCGGTATGCTTTTTTCGATTCATGGAACCCTTCGTGTGTAAGTCTGAATTGCCCTTGGTCGGTTTAGCAGGCTATATCAAACTTTGGTTGTATCTTTAAATTATCGATATTACAGGTATTGACTGAAATTGGTCGATGATGAAACCATTTTCGCTGTTGAACTACATCCTATTTAGATACTTGACATTAAATAAATTGTTAAAGACCGTGATAATAATTTTTTGACAAACTGTTTTTTGTCTCATTATTAATTCTATTTGTATTGTTGACATTTTCATTATATTTTTTTTTAGTGTAATTAATGTACCTAATGATTTGCACGCTGTTAGGTAAAATGTAGCTGATTTAATTTATTTAAATGTATAGTGTGTGTGTGTAATCTTATAGGTAGTGTACCTACATTTATAGCAAGCTAGCTGATCCGTGCCGGGCAGTATTTTTCGGGTAAATATATAGCCTATGGCACTCACAAATAACGTGGCTTTCTATTGGTAAAAGAATTTTCAAAATCAGTTCAGTAGATCCAGAGATTACCCCCTATAGCCTCAGAAACCCACAAACTTTACCGTTTTATATGGTCAGTAAAGATAAAGTCCTGATTCTGACTCTGGACATATCCGCTCCTTATGTTATTTATTGTACAAAACTTCATAATAACATTTGGTTAGTGGCACCCAAATACCGCAAACCAAATGTTCTTAGTGAAGTAATCCATCCGCATGTTTAACATTAAGGCACTAATCCTCTTAACTACAAGAAGGGCCAGCAAAAAGGGATCTGCGTGGTATATTGCCAAGACAGAATAGGATAGATACCCTCATTATGTAAAGGAAGAGCTTTCCCTTTAGTTTTGTCGTCTAAAGTTAATTAGAGATTATGAATCTTAAATATACCTCTAAGTCACAGCTTTCTTTTGTGAACCTAAGTTTGGTCACTCGTTTCGTTTCGAATATGTTTGGAACTACTGATTCTGTACATGTGCATTGGACCTTAGTAGCACAATCTTTATTTCAGTCATAATATACCCATAAGTTGTAGTAGTAGCTTGTACAAGACCCCCCTTGTCCTAGGGTCTAGAAATTTCCTGAACCTCCCCTTTAAATACGCCCATGCTTACTGGTCTAGCATTCTATAAAAGGTCTTCAAAACCCATGTAATGACCCGCTGGATCTAATCTTATATCCAAGTGGGTTAGATGGAACGCCAATCTGGTGAAGTTAGCATATCTTGGTGTATGGTAACTGCATCGCAGACAATGTCCCACCTACTTTCTGTATGTATTGGGTAAAATTTAGATGTCCCCGTTTCCTGATATCTACATCCTGGAGGTCTTAACTTCAAGCCAAGGGTGCTCCACCTTTACGAGTCGCTTATCAGGAGAGATACCTACTGGTCAAATGCGAGCTTATCAAGATTAAAAAAGTTATATCGACACGAACAGCCAGTTACCGTTAGCGTGTTACCCAGTTAATTGTGGAGGTCTGGTAGGCAGCTGCTCCACGTGAAATACTGGTATTCAGCCTTTTTGACTGGAAGTCGAGCCCAATACAGTTGGGAAAAGGCTAGGCAGATGATGATCGATACGAAGAAGAAAGTACTATTAGGTCCCATGTAACAGGAGTTGAGCCTTCTAAATCAAATTTTGTGGTGCAGATGAGCTTACCCAATCACTCCGGTCACTGTACCGCGTTTGCCTGTCACCTATCATTTGCGTAAAATCTGTCAATTGATATGTACACTGTAGTACAGTATACACATATGTAGGTACCAATTTGGGATTAATCCGAAACGAACCGTGTTGATTTATGTATTAAAGCCGAAATTGTAATGGTCTGATAAATTCGATTTGACAATTTTTTATTTCTGTGTTGACGCTGTGATTTTGGATCACGTATATGTGAGTATACAAATATTGGTTAAGGCTCCGCCGTTTAGTCGGCTACGAGTGTGAAAACACTTGTAGTTGATTCAACGTCGCGGTTTTGGCCCCTTCTGGGTAAAATCCACAGTTAGTGGTACTTGGGGTATACCTTGCGGTGTTAACGAACCCAGGTGGTGCTGACCCGACGCACCAGCCTAGCCCCTTCAGGGCTCGGCTAAGTCGGAAGGACTTTGGTCAGCGGCCTTGGGGGATCTCCTAGTCGCGGCCACTGGTTTAACCCCGTTTCTTACAGCTGCACCCGGTGACGGTTGGGTGTGTCTACCCCTTCGGCACCGGATCGGTCGAAAGACCCATAGGGCCCCACTGCACATTGAGATTGGCAGTGGGTGTACAAGCTTAGGGCCCACCTTAGGCACTCACCTCCCTGCTTACACCCGGCGGGGAGGGTACTCATCCCCGGGCTCTCCCACCCGGGGAGTTAGGTTACTGGCCCCTCAGGCCCACAGACAGTAGTGTTGCCAGCGAGTTTGTTTAGGCTTTCTTCTCGCTGGTAATAACACTTAGGAAACGCCCAAGGGAAGGGAGTTTTTGGGGAACTGTCTGCTCGAGGAGCCGCGTTTTTGCGTGACTCCTCGGGGCGTAGGTAGGAGCGTAGGCTTCCCCCCCCCCCATTCTTCTATCCAACATGGTCAATTCGACGACCATGCAGGCCCTTAAGGCTGACACGTCCCTGTCACCAGGACTAAAAACAATCCTCGAAACCCTACTCGCCTTCGCCATAAAGATGGACCCATCGCTTGGGGATGAGCTCCAAAGCCAGATAGTCTCTGAGCTCAAACCCTCTTCCGCCTCTGAGGCCTCAACTTCGGGTCACAAAAAAGACCCTTCCCCCTCCACTGTCCCTCTCAGGTGCAAAGTATTCACTGAGAGTCCGGCCTCCCCCCTCAACCCTAACTCCAACGACATGGAGTTAGGAAATATTTCCGACTCCTCTTCTTCCTCTTCAGACCTTCAGGCTGAGTTTACCTCAGTCGGCAAGGGGAAGAGGAAGAAGAAGGGTTTTGCGGTGGGAAAAATATTATTATAAGTTTCATTCTTAACGCAGATAGTCATGCTTGAACAAGTTTTTGAATATCATCTTCACTATCAATACGTAGGGTCGGGTGATCGTCACTCTTTTTCATGTATATTTTCCCGAAAGAGTGCCAGCAACCCACAAACGAATGTCTTTTAGCATGCTGTCGCGCCAAGTAAAACAGTTTCTTGGCAAATGGAGTTAAAGACTCAGAGATATACACTGGTTGAGTAGGGCCGCCAATCATTAAGTGTGAACTGTTGAGCATATTATTCTTGTTGCCCTTATTAAAAAGCTTTACTTTATGTATTAAATTTTCCTTAGTGGCTATGGAAGTAAATTCTACTACAATGGGGGAGGAACCCTTATTCTTAGTTTTCAATCGGTAGGCATCACGAACGTCAGAGATTTGAACAGGATACTTAACCACTTCACCGACTTTTTTAATAATTTGTGAGATATCTTCCTTGGTCTCCGTAGTCGCTTGAGGCACATTCCTTAATTCAACGGTTGAGGACCTGGATTTCCTTTCCAGAAAATCAACCTTTTGCTCAAGTAATTCGATTCGCACCCTATAGTTGGTATTTTCCTTCTGGATTTTAGCAAGGTTCTCCAGTACTTCATCATACTTATTTGACATAAAAATGAGAGATTTCTTCATCTCCGCTGTTTCCTCCTTCATTTGTAACATAGAAGAATTAAGAGCATCCAACTTGGCATTTTGGGCATTGCTAAATTCTTCAAACAGTTCTCTTATTTCGGTCATATGCAAGTCACCTTGCTTGCGTTTAAATTTTCGTGAGGCAGTATGGGTAACAACTGAGTCACTGTCAGACGGTAATCGGTCTGATGCAGTATCAGAATCGTGAGGGACCAGTAGATTATCATCCACCTTAGTCTTACTTCCCTGAGGTGGCGTGCGTGACACCGACATGTTATTAATTAATAAACTTTTAAAAGTAATGTGGTGCGTTAATAGTCCTCGTAGCGACTTCGTAGCGAAAACTTCGTTTTGTAGCAATGTCTTGTAGCAGTAAACGTGCAATGAGCCGTGCGAGAGAGTGACAGCGAAATACCAGGAGCACGGGTACGTACCTCCCAGCTGTGGTAATGATGTGGAGCCGTGACCTTGCGCGTGCGCTGCTAAGTGGCTGAACTTCGTCACGCCTCAGGAGGTGGGCCGCTGGCAGCAGTGGGCGGGGTAGTGTAGGTGGAGCCGAAGCGGTGCGTCACTTCGATGGCAGACTACGACGTTTGGGCGACTTGAGATCTCCTCAGGAGTTATGAACTCCTATTTTTTAACTCGATTTAAGTGCCGAAATTTTATTTAAATATTTAATTCAATTAACACAGTGGGTCTCCTTAAAAGCGTCTGAACTCCTCAGCGGTCCGGGGGGGAGAGGAATGCGTTGAATGGGTAGATCCCATAACAACAGTAGGCTCAAACCGAAGGCCCTCCGGATAGGGCACTTCAACGCCAACGGCCTCCATGGCCAACGTGATGAGATCGCCACCTTCCTCCGCGACCATCACTTAGATATTCTTCTGGTGCAAGAGACCTTCTTAAAACCACACCACCGGGATCCTAAAATTGCCAACTATCGTTTAGTTTGCAACGACAGGACCCGGTGTCATGGTAGAGGTACTCTTATATATTATAAACTGTCCCTGTACTGCATCCCTATGGATCCACCCACCTTATCCCTGATTGAGACCTCTGTCTGTCGGCTGGGCATGACAGGCCATCAACCTATTACGATCATCTCAGCATATATTCCCCCCGCTAGCTCTTCGGACAACATTTCCCTGAGAGATGATCTTTCAGTTCTTCTTGGCTTGAGCGACTCTGTCATTTTGGCAGGCGACCTCAATGCCAAGCACCCAGCCTGGAATAGCCAGGTCACCAACTGCAGAGGCAGAGCTCTTGCTGATCTCTCCTGCTCTCTTAACTTTGATGTTATTGCTCCAATGCATCCCACGCATTATCCTCACGACCACACTCACCGTCCCGATACACTCGACATCACCCTTCTCAAAAATGTTAACCTACGGTTGCATTCTGTGGAGGTACTGCACGAGTTAAACTCGGACCATAGACCAGTAATTCTGGAGCTCGCTCCCAGATATAGTCCTATGGATCCCAACCAACCCCCCCCCCCTTCCCAAATGATCACTGACTGGAAGAAAGTAAGCGAAATGCTGAAAGACACCACGTCACATCATTTGGATAAGATTCCAAACGAGATCGAGTCTGCAGCTGACACGGGATCCGCGATCAGCTCACTCACGGAACACGTACAATCGGTCCTGAACACTTGTTCAAGGGAGGTCCCAGTGACGATTGATCGTCGCTGGAAGCTCCCGGACGATGTGCGTGCCCTCGTGACTGAGAAGAACGCGGCCGTCCGAGCTTATAGCTCCTGGCCCTGCGCAAATAACAAAGCTTTTATGCGTTACTTACAGCGTAAGCTAAGTAAACGTGTTAAAGAGCTGCGTGAAGAGCGCTGGAATAAGACTCTTGGTGATCTCGAGCCAAACCACCTAGCATTTTGGGAGCTTCAGAGGAAATTACGCGCCACTGAGGTTTCCACTATGCCTCCCCTCACTCGACCCGATAATTCCGTCGCGTTCGACGACGACGAGAAGGCCGAATGCCTGGCCGACAGTCTGGAATCTCAATGCTCCCCGAGCACAATCCCGGTCGACCCGGCCCATCTCGCTGAGGTGGACGCTGAAGTCGAACGTAGGACTGCTCTCCCCCCTGTCGAGGACCCTGATGATCCCCTCCCCCCCGTCACACCAGACGAGGTAGAGGATATCATTAAGCGACTCAAACCCAGGAAAGCCCCTGGGTCCGATGGTATCACCAACAAGGTGTTACAACTTTTCCCTAGAGCTCTGATCGTGTTGATGACCGCCATTTTCAACGGCGCTTTGTCCAACAAAATGTTTCCCCAAGAGTGGAAAGAGGCTACCGTTATTGGTATTCCCAAGCCTGGAAAGCCCAAGTCCTCCCCGACCTCTTATCGCCCCATCAGTCTGCTCAATGTGCTCGGCAAAATCTACGAGAGACTTATTTATAAGCGTCTCAAGGATTTCGTCGAGCGCAAGAGCCTCATTCCAGACGAGCAGTTTGGCTTCAGAGCTAATCACTCATGTGTTCAACAGGTGCATCGCATCGTTGAACACATCAACGGCCACTTCTAGCATGGTCGGATGTCTGGTTCCCTATTCTTCGATATTGCGAAAGCCTTCGACAAAGTTTGGCACAACGGCTTGATTTACAAGCTGTATAAACTTGGCGTGCCAGACCGTCTCGTGCTCATCCTGCGAGACTATCTGTCGAATCGCACCTTTCGTTATCGTATCGAAGGGGCGCTTTCTAGCCCCCGTCCCATCTGTGCCGGCGTACCGCAAGGCGGTGTGCTCTCCCCCCTAATATTCACGCTATTCACTAGCGATGTCCCCAAAAACCCCAAGACGCAGTTAGCATTATTTGCCGATGACACGGCCATCTACTGCTCCGGCACGAGCACCAAGGCCATCACCCTCAACCTCCAAAGATCCGCCAACGCCCTAGGCGAATGGTTTCGGAGATGGAGGATTGAAGTCAATCCGGAGAAGAGTCAGGCGGTCTTATTTCGCAAGCCGCGTACTAGAACTCTACCCCCCCTTAGTCCGATCACCATGTTTGGTAAGCCGATCCCTTGGGAGAAGCAAGCCAAATATCTAGGAGTGATCCTTGACTAAAACCTCACCTTTGGCGAGCACATAAAGGCGGTACGTTCGCGTGCTGCTTTCGCTCTCGGTAGGCTTCATCCCATGCTGAATGCTCGCAGCAAGCTATCCCTTAAATGCAAACTGCGTATCTATACCACGTGCATACGTCCGATAATGACCTATGCGTGTGCCGTCTTCGCACACACAAAGGATCGACATATCCATAGGATGCAGACCATCCAAAACCGTTTTCTCCGAAAGGCCACGGGCGCTCCGTGGTTCGTTAGGAATGACCGACTACATGTCGACCTCAAAGTCCTAACCATCAAGCAATTCATGAAGCGTCTTACTAAGCACTTCATCGAATCTACAGAAAAGCACCAGAATCCCTTAATCGTATCGGCTACCCGATACGCTCCCTCCAAGATTAGTAGGATTCGCCGTCCTCGGCATACCCTCGTCGACTCTGACGACCCAATCACCGTCCTTCAAGAAAGCTGTAGGGAAACCAGCACTCTCAAGAAACACAAATACAGACCGCGATCCGTATTCCGACCTCGCCGCCGAGGTCCGTCGCGACGTCCCAGTAACGCTCCCCCCCGTCTTTTGCCAAACGAGCCAGCCCGCGAAGCTGAGCCAGTAGTGACAAATATCTCCCTAAATAATGACATGACCCAGCCAGTCTCTTGCTGCCCCCCCCCTAAATGACGCCGTTGAGCCGAGGTCCGTACCCCACAGGGGGTGCCCTAAGCGAGCGGAGTTTTAATATATATAAATTTTGTAGCCTCGGATGGGGGCCTTAAATTTCTGAGGCCCACACAGGCAAGTCCGGTTCAGTAGTTGACAACCCTCTAGGGTTGAAACATCGGCCATCGACAAAAAAAAAAAAGAAAAAAAAATTTGATTAAGGCTCCCAGCAGACACCTCCGCTTTACTTTTCTGATTAATTTCGTTGCAGGATCCGAGACAGTTGAATTGTTTCTCCGGGACTCGTCGGGTTTCATTGGCTCGGCGTTTTTCTGGTGGTCGCCACGGTTGATTCTGGCTTTCAGGAGTTGCAGTGGTTGGAAATGTGTGGCGGGCTTGGTTCATTTAAATGAACAATGCTACACTGTATTACGAATGAGAACTTTCCACGACTCTTGTCACATTGTCGCGTCGCGCATGTCTGTGACACCCCTTTGAAAGCCTGGTGTTAGATTTATTGGATCGTCACATTGTCGCGTCGCGCATGTCTGTGACACCCCTTTGAAAGCCTGGTGTTAGATTTATTGGATCTTGCCTACCCGTAACGACTGTTAAAATCTACAATTTCTAAACTGATTTGGGGATTTACTGTACAAATAGGAATATAAAAAAGTGGTATTTTCCGAACATAAAACTAGTGCTGTTAAAACCGCCAATTTAGTAGTACAGTTTATTACATAGTTTGTTTTAAAAGAATCCATTTTACTTATCACACGCCACCGCATGGAAGTGGTATGGTATGATAAATAAGTAACAATTCCATGTAATTTGTTTTATATAGTGCTATCTTTTTGTCACATCTACTGTTGACATGTTCACGTAGGTATGATCAATAATAATTATGACTGTATACACAAACAATATTTTTCATCGTATGTTAATCAGTGGAATTGAATTTATTTGTGACCTGTGAAATGTGTGCCTGTTGTTGGTTCTAGAATATAATGATTTATGACAGTATTTTGAGCACTACAGTACTTTAATGTCAAAACCGCAATTTCAGAGATACATCTTTAACGGTTTCTCTTTTTGACTGAAAGCCAATGGTAAGAAGTGCCTTGTGGCATTTTGTTTGACAATGAACCAATACTAAACGTCAAGTTTAAATAAATAATTTCAAAACTCATTACTACTTATCAAACTGAATGTGTTCAGAAACATATTCATCACTATTACTATCGAAGCAACAAACTACAGCTAAGAATATCTCCTCCATAACTTTTAATCTAATCTAAATTAGCCCGTTATATCCTACTGCTGGGCCAAGGCCCACACTCATTCCACACTCATCTGTCCTCTCCCACCAAAGTAACCTATTCACTCTTGTCTTAAAGACTCCCAGGTTGTGCCTTACGTGGTTTGAACTCCCAGGATACTGCGCTTGTGTCTGGAGTGTCCCCTTCCGCTCTGCCCAGAGTGGAATGGAGTGTGGAGTGAAAGTCATTTGATGATTTTCCATCCTTTAAAAGAAAGGATACTGCCATGACTAACCCATAACTTAGCAAAAAGTAATAAAATACGGGTATGGTCAACATACTCTAGGCGGGATCTAATTTGCACATAACTTATCGCTGCCAGCCCTAGCGTGCAAAAAGCGGAAAAAACCCCTCTATTATTATCCTCGTTGGCCTCGACTGAAGGCCAGAGGTTCCACAAGGAGCCCGAGTATTTTAATAACATTATAAATGAAAAGAATCTGCGTACAACCCTTCAGTACCTACACTATTAAATTGAAATTCTTCGAACTTGTTTGCTGCGGCCAATATCGATAAGGCGACCCGTGTTTGCGTAATAGCTATCAAATAAGTACAAAGCTTGTTTTTTGCATAGTTTGAAGTTAATGAAACTCTATTGGTGATAATAGAGTTGACAAGTCATAAAATATGTAGATATACCTATCATAGTACCTATATAGCTTTACAACACATTGTTATTGTGACTTAAATAGTGTTATGTAGCGTATAAGGATCTCGAGATTTCATTGACTTCGTATTTTTACAAGCTTTTAGGCCAGAGCGTGCATTTGATTGGTTTGTATTTTACAACGTAGTGCAGAATGCAGAATCAGATTAATGATAAATATCCCCGCCATAGTTGCAAATAGGTAAGTATTATTTATCTTTTATATCATATAGTATGTTATTTATGTATTGTATGTTATATTTAATATGTATAGTTTTCTTTTTAGCTTCTTTCTGGTACACACTATGTCTACATCTCTTTTTATTCTACTCTCCTTTCGCAGGTATGCTGGAAGAGATTTCTATAGAAATAAACATTACCTTTGTACCTATTTTTCTATTTCTTCCTTCTTATCTTCTTATTAAATGTGTGTACATAAATTGTTAAATAAATAAATAAATATATACTGTATACTTATCAACATAAACGGATTTAATAACATTGTTTAAACTTTTAAAACTATTTACAACAGAATAAATGAAATAACTCTTAAGGGGTCATTGTACTCATCATTATGAACATCTTCCATTATGGGACGAAAATTGAATCTCGAAAAAAAAATTGGTTGTCTTTAAACTCGGTTTACGGACGATAATTTTACGTGATAACGTCATAAGGAAACTATTGAACGTGCGGAACGTGACTATGATATTTTTTCGTGCGTGCAGCCGGTGTTCATCGACTATTATAAGACGTTATCACGTCAAAAAGTCGACTGCGCCATACATTTATGTGTACTGAACAGCAGATATTTTTTAAAGAGGTTATAACACATTTGCTCGTAAAGGGTCTCCTATTTCACCAATATCAATATCGTAATGTATCTCATTACGTAATTGTGCGTTATTGTAAAGTCAAACGCACGAATTTCTTTTTAATAAGGTAAAACGCACGTTTTATTAAGATGCTCCGTCTAAAACGAACGGTACTTTTTTAAATCTTTGCAAAGAGTTTTTATGTCAGAAAAGTGGTCCACATTTTATGAATAAAATTAACTTTGGGAGATAAAATATAATAAATAAACTTTTAATTCTTTAATTTAATTAATTTTGTCCATAAATAACAAGCATTTTATCTGTAATAAAACGAAAACATATTAATTTACTTTATTAGTAATACTGGCTGTTTGTGCCTTTGCCTTAAAAAAAAGTGCTGATGCGCGCGCATCTCTAATTTGTGAACAAGTAAAAATTATTGCACGCGCTTTTTCTTTTCGCTGTATTGTTTTTGTTTGAAAATGTATTGAATTTATTAATTCCACACCGCCAGATGTTAAGAAAAAGGCTACTCTAAGCCTCTTGCCCAAAAAATCGACCGATAGATATTTAAATAAATTGAATTGAATTGAATTTACAAGCGTATCAAACTTTCATCTTATGGAAAACAAGCAAAGATGCAAATTCATTTTCAGCAAGTGTGTTTTTAGCCTATTTCATGGAACTTTCTCAAAAATATAAGTCAAGCTCATTGTCGTGCTACTATTCAATGCTAAAAAGCATTGTGAAAACTAAACATGGTATTGATGCCAACTTGCTGGCATATCTAAAAAGACGCTCAAGTGGCCATATGAGTAAAAAGTCGAAAGTATTTTTGGCTGACAATGTCAAGCAGGTCCTAAAAGAAGCTCCGGATTGCCGATATTTGGCAACAAAGGTCAGTTGAAACTAAATTACTGTAATTAATTCTTGCAATTTCGTATTTCTTTACAATATAGGTGTTATGTACGCACACAAAAAATAAAATCCAAGATCGTTTACAATAAATACAGGGGTCTTTTCTAGTGAAGAAATACGAAGCGCTTCGTTCAACATAAGCGATGTCTAACAGATTATATCAAAATTACCGAAATGGAAAATGCACTAGCACCCATTGGCATAAATAAGTTTGGAGCAATGCCGAAACAAATTGCCACTTTCTTAAATTTGGATGATCCACAGGGCACAGAGGTCCTCGGCTACATTGCTCGCCGATTTAGGTGCGAACTTATTGACACTAAAACGCCACGGAGGGTGGCGGTCGAACAGTGTAGCCGAGGGTTACATAGATGACTCGATGAGAAATAAAGGAGAAATTAACTCCTTAAAAACAAGGAATATAAAATTGGAGCAAAGTGTTGACTTTCGACCGTCTACGAGCACACACGCGTGCATTCCACCATTGTCGCCGCCACCGACTGCAGAACTCCGTGGTCTCGTTTCTCCTACTTTCACTCAAGAAAGTGAGAGAGAGACTGGTGAAATTTTAACTAATAATAAGAACTTGACAACATTAAAAATGCCAACTGGCAACGTAATAATCAATTTCACTAATTGTTAAAAAATTTCTAACTGATTTAACAAGTACTTAAAGATTTATTCGTTTAACAAAGTCCGAGTTTTATTAAGTTCCTCACACATATGTTATAAAACGTCGTATGACATACGTGCGTTTTGATAATTACAGCCTCTGCTTTTTTGTAATATCGCCCCCGTTGTAACTTTCAACTTACCGCACCTATATCATAATGTACTATTACACGCTGTACTCGTATATAACACCATGCTGACGTGTGTTAAGGATTTCTTTAAGAGTTGTAGACACTTCGCTCCGTATTAAACAAATTACTCGACCAACTCTAAAGAATGAAAGTCAAAGAGGAAACGTATTTCGAACAAGACTGCACAACAAAGCAATAAGTTTACGCGCTACAAAACGTCGTCGCATAAACGAGTTTGAAGATAAAGCGAGACATTTCTAACAGAATACGCTGTTAATTGCATAAAGTGGCCCATTTGGAGGCTAATTTGAATGTCAACTCAGTTTCCAGAATTAATTGTGTTCTCCCGGAGCGCAGTACTTGAGTGGGGGAAGCGCCAACCTCTAATAGACCTCAGTGCCACAGTGCAGTGTTCTTGTGGATACATATTTAATGGAATATATATGTATGTACGTATATAGAGGAGCTCGTGGCTAGATAATAATAGCCGCACAGGTCGATCCTCATGGTTTAGCAACGCTTGCCAAGGGTGGTCTGTGGATGGGTGACCATCTTAACATACTGAGTTTCCTCCGTGCCTCGGAAATCTCGTTAAGCCGTTGGTCCCGGCTGTCATTTGTAGATCTTTGGTAGTCGTTACGGATAGCTAGAAGCCTGTAATTCTGACTTCAGTCTTGCCATGAAGTGCCGTGTTATCCAGTTAATGGGTTATGGAGGTCTGGTAGGCAGCCGCTCCACGTAAAATACTTGTATTCAGCTAAATCCGGTTTGAATGGAAGCCGACCCAAATACAGTTGGGAAAAGGCTAGGCAGATGATGACATAGGTATGTATATAAATATTGCGGCAATGTAATGTTGTTCAGACTAAATTTTACTAATTATTGTTTCAATTAATTTCATATCGGTGGTGAGGTTCAATTGTATGGAGACTCATTAAAATAATTGTACCTATCAATGAGTTTATTTAAATTGGAGCTCGATTACAAGGTGAGTTATTTAAAAAAGTATTACGACTTTTTTTAGTAAAAATAAAAAATTTATTGGTGATTATCGTTTCTATTAGCTACATATTTTGATTTAATTAAGTTGTTTTATTGATTATCGTTTCTATTACCTACATATTTTGATTTAATTAAGTTGATTT
This sequence comes from Lacanobia oleracea, assembly GCA_950371165.1. Classification (NCBI taxonomy): domain Eukaryota; kingdom Metazoa; phylum Arthropoda; class Insecta; order Lepidoptera; family Noctuidae; genus Lacanobia; species Lacanobia oleracea. The sequence continues at coordinate 8,217,863 of OX493387.1, forward strand.
ATCATTGAACTTATTTCAGTTATTGTTATTAAGGATGAACCTTCAAATATTAATGTTGCCTTACTGAGGTGAGTATTTCTAGAAATTTTTATTTATTATCTTGCGTTACTATGTGGGGCATATGTTGTGCCTTTTTCATGTGAATCTCATTTCGTGAAATAGGTTTCCGAAGGATTCAATACTCAATGCGAGTTCGATCAGTTTTCCGAAGAAATCTTTTTATCAGGTTGCTTTAGATAAGCGCAAAACTTCCTGAAGAAATTCCTAGATAGATTCATTGCTTGGTACCTATGTAGATTCAAAGAAGGAAAACAGATTTACAAAGGTATCACTTGGTATAGAACACAGCGGTAGATACAGACCATACAGGTACAGCGGTTGAGTTGTGTCTCTCTATCGATCTCAAACTTCCAAGGATAAATGGCGACAAGAAATTATTGTTTCGCTGTCGGCAAAGTTATGGAAACATTAACTATATCTCGACGTTTATTTTAACTTAAACGGTTAGAAGCTCACCTATCCAAGTAATTGAAAAAGTTATCACGTAAAAGTTGAGGAAATTGGTGCTGATGTCACTTACGAGTTTGTTCGACTTTGTTTGTTGAAAAATATGCGTCAGCGACTTTTGAGCGCCTTCAGCCTTTGAAGTTATGAAATTCTTATTTCGGTTCTTGAAATAAGATAAGGAGCCAGGGTGCCTATATATAAGTTGTGAAATGAAAATGCAGTATAACATCGATAAAAACTTTTATTGATTAAAGACGACAGAATGTCACCTTCTTCTATTAAGCGTACGTTTCTCCCGACGTCTCCATTTTAATTTCTGCTATATGATAAAGTTTTAATTGTTTTAATGGTAACACTGGATTACAATACACAGATTGTGAACGAGATGGGTAGGGGCGGGCGCGCGGGGGGAGACCGCCACTCGGCGTGGAAAACGCGCGCCCGGTCATTACGAATATAATTCTCTATCTAACAATAAGTCAATATTCTGATCGCTAATATCAAAAAATTTACAATGAAAATAGAATTTACTCTAAAAATAATTTACGCGAATCAGGCGTCGGTCGTGAGTCGACTCAGGACGACCGGCGCCGGCGCGTGGTCTATCACATAGAAAGATTCATAAAGTACAATCAGGCGCGCAGCGGCGCGACCACCGCGGCTGCTGCGCGACACCTCTCACTCCATTTTAGAAACGAATCTTTACTCGACAACTAAAGGTACGTTATAATTTACAAGAGTTTAAATACACACGTAGTGTCTACACGAAAAGGTCTTTTAATGAGGAGCAGAGAGAAGCATCGCAGCTCTCCGTCGCCTCCTCCTCCTCTGGCCTGTTAGGGTACCAGCGCTCTCCCTCGGGGCGGCCCGTGGGCCGGACCGTGGCTGGAATGTCTCGCGTCTTCAGTCGAACCTCGGTTTTTGGTGCCGTCTCCTTTACAACTACTGCCGTAGATGTTGATGCTCCCAGGTCTACAGCAGAACTCTTCCTAAGGAACACTTCGATGGCACTTCCCAGTGCACTTGCATCCACGACGGATCCCGATGGTTTATCCCAGACCACAGCTGCCACGTCGCCGGGAGCTGGTTTTGAATCTGGGGCAAAAGTGACTTTGCTCTTCTTGGGTTCATTTTCTTGCTTCTTTGTGGCTAAGGTCTGATGTCTCCGAGTAAACCAAGTGGTGCCTGAGTCCAAGGGTTTGTCTCGCAGCGAAGACGCATCGAAACTGCTAGACCTCATGTCAGCCAGACGTCGGGTCCGCTCTGGCTTGCCGCAGCGATCGATCTCCGTGGCTGAAGAAGTGAGCGCGTTGAGCATTAAGTGAAGGTCTGTGTCGGTGCAGACCACTCCGACGCCGGCGGCGGCGCCACTGCGTGGTGGGATGGGCGGCGGTGGCGGCATCTCTGAAGCCCGGCGACGTGCTGGTATTGGCGGCAAGGGCGAGCCTACGAAGTCTGAGTGCCTGCGACCACGGTTGGTGTACCGCACGGAGCCGCCCATAGGCGAGCGCTCGTCCAACGGCTGGACTTCACAGACTCGTTCATTCGAAGTGTTCCAGAGACGCATGCGCACTTTGCGAGCTTGTACGATGTCGTCCATTATATCTAGCTGTAGATTGTGGGTGCTGCCGAGTGTGTCTGTGGCTGGTGGGCCTGCAATGGAAACGAGAGCTGAACGCAACACATGTTGGCTATTCATGTGTGATACACATGTAAATATAAGTTAGTGCATGGTCGGATTGGCTCACATTTCTTGGAACCGGAGTCTCTGCGCTGGCGGGCGAGTGCCGGGAACGCGGCGATGGACTCGCGGCGTCCGCGTCCGAATAGTGCCTGAGGCACTCGAGATATAGTTACTACGGAATGTCTGAAAAGAAACGATTTATTAGCTATTGGAATTGGTAGAACATTATAGGGATCGACGACTCAGCACGTCGTCGTCAACTTAAAAAAATATAGGTAGGTAATCATAATAAAAACCCTTAAATGTCTGTGGAGGAAGAAGCTACTTTTAACTTCGAATGATTAGAGATTTCTTTTAAATCTTGTAATTTTGAGCTTTAAACGTTGAGCTATTGCAAACATATAGGTGATTAGCTCATATTTTATACACATTTAGAGTTAATCTCTGAAAAGTTCATCATTGGAGAATAACTCAGTAACTTCACAAACATACAAATTCGTGAAGAATCTCACCTTCTGCCGCCCGGCTGTGGCTGTGTGGATGTCAGTGTGGCCAGGAATGCTGCCTCGCGCGCCTCGCGGGCCGCGCTCTCGCCTCGCTCCGACAGCCGCCGCACCTGAGATACGACATCGTATTGTTATGTGAAAACTCAGTGTATTAGGAATATATGTAGGTAGGTTTTTTAGTGTTGGAATACTTACAATCCGCTTGTACAAGGGATAGAAAGAATTTGTACAAAGAATTTGTGTTATAGTCCAGTCAAATTAGGTAAGAATCTCGAAATGTCAGCTATAAACTCGTATAAACTTGTATTTTGACATCCTAAAAGTTGTCTCAAAACCTACGTATATGGTAGGGTGACCGTGACTATTAAAATCTAAGGTACGATAAGTAGGTTTTAGGACAAGTTTTAGGGTGTCAAAATAAAGGTTTATACAAGTTTATAGCTGACTATCTCTTATTACGAAGTGAAACTCCTAATATTCCTGGACTATTATACGAAATAAGTTAAGCGGAGCTTTTCCTGTGGTGTTCGAAGTGTTGGAATAAGTTGCGGCCGTGTTAGAGAAAAAAAAAATCTCAGCAGCTTGTCATCGCTCTGTTCAATTAGTTTAGCAAATCTGGACAAGGGTTTGTCCTATCAGTAGACAGCAGTTTTATTATCGACGGTCAGACCATAGGTCCTATGACCAATTTAAATGTACCTATGCAAATGTATAGTACCTATGTGAATAGCCTCTGATTGAAACTCCACGTGTCGCCCGTCGGGGTTCATTCCTGAACGGGTCGATTAATTATTATGCATAGGTGGGTAGTAACCGCATCAGTTCATATTTGCATGTTGGTATTATGAAAATGGGGTTACGTCATATCGTATCGCGAATTCGTATGTGAAATAAATCTGATTTATTAAAGGTTATTAAAGGTTTTTATTACTTTTTTTATCATACATATAGATAATGGACTGAACTTTATCTGTAAAGGTTTGAAGAAAAGAAAGAATGTAAAGGTAGGAAACGTGTAAGAGAGTAAAAGCGATCATGCTGAGATGTCTATTCTGATGGGCCACGTCCACAGGCTTGCAGTGTCTTTATAATTACTACAGCTTGGACCCCTTAAATTATACCAGCAGGCGACAATCTGATAATTTAACTTTACAGCGTTGAGGACGAGTTTTTTTTATATTATATTTTAGTTTGTTGATAGTTAAGTGTATTTATTAATTTTAGTATGTCTCGTATGTTTTTTTTTATTATTTTCTCGTGTCCTTGGAGATCCGGTCCTTTGACAGGCGTGCGAGGGACCGAAGCCAACTCGCAGAGGCCCCGTTACACATTTCAAATGGAATAGGACACCAACCGGCGATTGTCCCTGTATGCATTGTGAAAGTATAACCAAGGACAATCCCCGGTTGGAGCAGGACTATTACAGAATATGGAAAAAAAGGTGCAAATGCTATGGGTTTGGGTGGTTTAGTGGACTGATAATCGTTTACTATGGAAGAACTATGGGCCCCTGCCTGACCACTGACAATTAAATCGGCTTTCAAATGGCAGGGGGTGACTTGCGCACTCAATAAATGCCCCCCCCCGAAAACCGTCACAAGCACAAAGTGACGTAGCGCCAAGGGGCAACATATCGTGAGGTGCTAGAGGAGTGGAGAGGTATCCCACGGCTATCAGGACAATCCCGGAAGTACGGTCAAGATCCCTATCAGCATCTTACTGGATTATACATCCTTCTCCCGAGCTCGTTTGCTCTTGCGAATCTTCTCTCAGACCGCCCGATTAAGGCAAGTAAGAGGTGGGAGCTCTGTTCCTCGTCAGTGTTCATTCCAGTCAGCCAATAAAGGCAAGCCAGAAATGAGGAACAAGACTTCTCCCGGGGGATCAGGTCCGTGGGGTCGCTACTTCCCAATAGTTCGCCACAAAACCGCCTTGCGGATTAATTTTAGTTACCTATTATAATTGTTAATTTATTACTTGATTAAAGTAAATGTACCTAACTTTTATATCATAACCTTTTTTTTAAACATTTTTCCTTTATTAAACACATATCACTATATGACTTGAAATGTAGCAATGTTGTCAGTTTTTATAAATATGGCGCATTGTCAGTTATTTAAAGCTCAGAAGGCCAATTCTACTCAATTTTAAGCAAGTTCGAATTTGCGTCTCAGTTGCAATCTGTCAAACAAACCTTTTTTTTTTTCATATTTTTTTGACAGATCTGAGATGCAAATTTGAACGTTGTACAATGTGACATTCTGACGATCGTCAAAATGGTAGCGTTTAAAAATGGCCACGTGACATTTTGGTAGCCAATCAATCCCATACAGTTATTACTTTTCAACGATAGTTTTCATTGATATCAACACCAAGCAACAAGTGTGACAAGCACACCTTGTTATCCTTCAATTTTAACATTATTAGTTTTTTGAATAAACATCCCATCTTTCCTGTTTCACTATTATTCCGAGGCAACAAAACATGAACACTGTTTTCCGTATCAAATATGGCAGTTCACGAAAAACACAATTTTTCACGAGATTTTTACTTTTAATAAGTAGCTCTTAGCTTATATATCTTTTCCCAAACTCCTTTTCTGAAACCCTTTCCACGATTTCCTCGGTATTCAAACAAAATCTTAGATATGGACTATTCAGTTACTGTACCGACGGTCCTAATAGGCAGGCTTCTTTCTATAAACAGATATGAAAAAGGCACCCAGTAAGAGGTAATATCGCCGTAATATCATCGTAACTGATATTCCTCGAACGACTGTAATCAGATAAGCTCTGATAAGCTGCCGATGATTACGATACGAATGAATTGCTAATTTTCCCCGTATTAGGCACTGATGTTATCATGGATTGCTGTAGTTAGGCCTTCCGAATCTGATTAGGAAGATAAATTCGGTTATTTCATTTGAATTTCACGCTAACAGTATTTCAGTTTACATAGTTCTTTTTAATGAAAATTAATATAAAATGAAAATTAATTTTATTTTTCATTCTGTGGCCCAATTTAGGAAAATATTGTTTTGAAATTAGCTCAATGATTGTATTATAGAGCAAGATCCTAGAGCCCGCAGACATTGCTTATTTTCTGAGTTAGTCATACAACATGTGGGATAGAGTACTGTCAGAACGTTGTTTGAGCATTAACATATTTGCTCGCTTTTGTCGCTATTACAGCTTAAACTAGTATTATAAAACTCAGTGTGACGTAGGTCAGAAAGCTTCCAAGTCTATTTAAGGTTTTTCAAAAATTTACAACGTTTTCCAGGGCTTATAACATTGAAAAGGTTTCTCTACAATATATTTTTTTACCTGGCTAGCAGTAGGTCCAGTGGTACAAGACGGCGTCGGCAGCGAGTGCTTGCGCGTGTCGCGCCAGGGCGACAGGTGGTAGGGGTCGGGCGGGGACTCCTGGTCGATGGACAGGCCGCGCGCGGGCGCCGACGAGTGCGGCGACGAGTCCGTGTCCTCGGCGCCGCTCTCCTCCACCACGATCAGCGGCTCCCCCCCGCCAATCGCTGGCATTGCCATCGAACCGCGCCGCATCATTGCTGGGTAACAGAAAAAGATGTCGTTAAACTTGTGTTCAAACGTAGGAACATTATTTGAATGCTGAAAGTGTAGGGATTCAATAAAAATAATCGTTTGTTAAATAAATAAATAATTGTGAAAGCTGCAATAAATTGTTGTTATCACTGACATCAATGAATTCCTAAATATAAATTTTTTCAAATCCGAATTAATAGGAGTTGAAAATGCGCTTTTACTCAAGCATTCATTTCTTTGTCTAGTGCTAGTGAAAACTAGTATTAGTTATGTTTCAGATACAAGTTGTATTTGTTAAGGGTAACATCACATAATAGGGCATTTTCATTTAAATATGGCATTGACCGTATACAGAAAAGCTAATTGTAAACATCAAATACGTGATTTTCTTCACCAATATTAGACTTTGATCCCAAAACATAAAACCAAACTCTTAAATTATGCCTTTTAGATGTGGTTTTCCCCAAAACTCTTATTAGAAAATAAGGCAGGTTATCCTTATTTGACGCCCCAGTATCCGTGGTTTACGCGGTCAGTAGGTACCCACAGGTGTCGGGGAACATCCGGACTTGTTGTTGATAAAGCTGATTGGATGGGATAATAAACAAACAGAAGTATTCCACGTGAAAAATAAAAGTAGGTCATTTGACACGTCATAAGGTCAACCTCGTAATGTATTTCGTTCTTGTTTTTCTTCGATAAAATGATGTGTAGTGTTATTGTGTTTTTTATTGAGAATTACTTAGTAGCATTACAGAGTTTGGATTTAGGCGCTGCCAATAACGGCAATTGGTAAATGGCTTGGTAAATCGGAGTATTTAATAACTACCGTCATTTGGGGAACCATGCACTGTTTTACGGATGGGAAATCACCAAATCACACCTCCTGTTCTGGGCAGAGTGGGAAAGAGTGTCATACTCTTACTGACTGAACCCTTTGAAAAAAAATTATTAGACCCATCCGTGTTTCTTACATTGCTCCTTGTGTTCTAGGACACGATAACTCTTTCGAACAATCTCACAATGGAACCATACACCACTGATTTCAGGGGTAAGGTTAATGTACGTTTTGCTTTACAGAACATTAATGAAATGTGGGTGTTCTAATACAACTCTCACCCAATCTTTAAAAAATAGAGGCGTAAAGTTTTGTTGCTAAAAGAACAAAACGATTACATCGATCTTTCAAAAGCTGAGCTCGAAACGACAGCTAGTAGATCAAGTATTTTGCGGAATTTGCTTGAACGAGCGGCCCTGGAACGCAAAGGGCAGGAGCCAGGAGGAACACGAATGGGTTTTAGTCAGCAACAGTCTGACAACCCCTTCTGCTCCGCCCAGAGCGGGAGGAGTCATTTAATGATTTACCAACCTTAAAATAGTAGATCAAGTATTAAATAAATTCTAGTAAACAAAGAAACACCTCAAAAATATAATAACACCTTCACAATCGCTCAATTTTCAACAAAATGCACGTTTAACAACCATTCCAAACTCATAATCTCATTATTAAAATTTTGAAGACGAACTTCGTGAAGTTCAACTTCAAATTACTTTTGTTCATGTCTATTAAAGATTACCGGTACGTCACATGGGTTTAATTAAATATTAATTAAAGTTAGACGGTGTATTTGTCTTTATATTATATTAATTAAACGTTCGGGAGGTTTTAAGCTAATTTCGTTAAGCGGCCGAGCTTCATTCCTATTAGTTGGTAATTGCCGTCAGAAAGTTAAATTATTTCAGTGATTTCTAATTTTATTTAGTTTTCAGTCCACTCTCGCCGCCCGATGGTATTTTGTAGATGTTTGTTAGGGACTTTTAATGAGTTTACTTGACGATTTCATGTTTTGAATTAATGAACTTGAATTTGACTTGAATGTATAATTTTTCACTCATAAAAACCATAACAAAATGGTGGAGCCTTTCAACTAATGGACCTTTGATTTTGCAGTTTATACCTACAGAGTGTGACTTTTATCTCACTGGACATATTTTAGGGGGTTAAAATACACTTACAGTTTTTACAACGGGACCAACCCGTACATTTAATACTTAGTGCAATCCGAACATAAATATTATATTATAAATAAGTAATCGTAACTGTAAATCAGCGTTGACTAGCGTTGTGGGTATGCTACACAAACATATTTTATATGTACAGCATGCAGCTGAACAAGTATTTTAATTAGGTACAAGGACCGAATATAAGGGGTCGATCTTAAAGGTTAAGCAACACTTGCCAAGGTTGGTCTGTCGATGGGTGACCATCTTAGCATACCGAGTTTTCTTCGTGCCTCCGAAGGCACGTTAAGCCGTTGGTCCCGGCTGTCATTTGTAGATCTTTGGCAGTCGTTACGGTTTTTGGACTGGTCTTGCCAAGAAATACCGTGTTACCCATTTAATGCATTGCGGAGTTCTGGTAGGCAGCCGCTCCACGTAAAAAACTGGTATTCAGGTGAATCCGGTTTGACTGGAAGCCGACCCCAATATAGTTAGGAAAAAGCTAGGCAGATGACAAGGATCGACTATCCTGCACATTCAAATCGGCTATTATATGTTATCCTATTATATGTTATCCTAATATATGTTATCCTAATATATGTTATCCTATTATATGTTATCATATTATATGTTATCCTATTATATGTTATCCTAATATATGTTATCCTAATATATGTTATCATATTATATGTTATCCTAATATATGTTATCTTATTATATGTTATCCTAATATATATTATCCTATTAAATGTTATCCTATTATATGTTATCCTAATATACCTATGTTATCCTATTAAATTTTATCATGTTATCCTGTTATCCTATTATATAAATTTCTTCCGTTTCTGAGTGACTGACAGACAGCGCACAGCCGATACTACTGATCTAAGAAAGCTGAAATTTGGCATTAGGTTCTTTGAGGAGTGTAGGGAAGCACTAAGAGTATTTTTTTCCGAAATTCCTACTGTACGGGAAAAAACAGGATATGCGCGTACGATGTCGCGGGCAAGAGCTAGTAAGGAATATTTGTTTTGTTGTACACTATGCAAATGTTTCTTCCTTTCGTTCCAAAAACTTTCAGTCTTTGACAATAATTGTTGTTCAATTAAAAACGTTAGCTTTATTTTTTTTTCTTTTGTGTCTATTTTAAAATGGTAAGTTGATTTTAAATTTGGTTAATTGACATAATATAACGTTACAATTGTTTTAAGATATTATTAAGTTGGTTAGAGAACATTTTTAATGCATTAGGTTTCTGACTTGTAACTATACATACCTAAAAAACCGGCCATGTACGAGTCGGACTCACACACGAAGAGATCCGTACCATAAACCTTAACTTTTATCATTTGTTGTAATAGCGGCAATAGAAATACACAATCTGTGAAAATTTCAACTCACTACCTATTACGGTTCTTGAGATACAACCAGACAGATAGACGGACGGACGGGCGGACAGCGGAGGCTTAGTAATAGGGTTCCGTTGGTTACCATTCGGGTACGGAACCCTAATAAATTAAAAGTCACTATGAAGACTACAGTTGTTATGATCATTCGGTCACTGACCTTGTCGGCTCATCATCAAAGTTAGGATTATGTATGGGTAATCACGGTCAGATGTTTATCATAATTATTTATGTTGTAATAAACTTAGGACGCACAGCAGCGAGAACTTAAAAGGGAGGTGATGATGGATGAAAAGCAGATAGATTGCCGACCATTCCTCTGATGGCTGGTGCTGATTGATAAGTTATGTGTTTATAATAAAAAAAAACTGGCTAAGTGCGAATCAGACTCGCGTGGAACGGGTTCCGAAAGAATTTCATTTTTGTTACATGTTATGTAGAGCTAGCTAAACGTTTAGTTGACAGTTCGCGTGACCCAAGGGCTGGCTTTTACCTCGTACAGAGGATTAGCATTGCAGCATTGCCATAGAACGTGGCAATGCCGCCAGTCTTTTGGGCTCACTTCCAGTTGACAGCGATGCGGATGAATTCTTTGACGCCATGTTATAGTTATGTTAGTTTTTTCTATTGCAAGTGTATATAGTTTGTTATTTAAATAAAGAAACAGTAATTACATGTTATGTTAACATTATAGGTTTACGTGAAACTTATAGGTAAAGACCTGTTATTTCCATTTTTCTCAAAATGTTAGGTTCAGCAGTTTCGAAGATAAGGGGGGAATGGTCATTTTTCGTCTAATTTCTTGAATAGCTTATTTATTTTAAAATTAGAAAATAAAATATAATTAAAAACAGAAACAGACAGACCCGAGTGATTCTATAATGGTTCCGCTTCTTACGGATGTTCGGAACCCTAACCAGTATAACGATATTTAGACGTGATTTATTATTATTATCAGAGGATGAAAGTATTTCGTTATCTTGTAGAGTCGATGGTGATTAGTTTTTATACTAAGTACTGTATTTAATTGCGATTTCTTTTTATTTTGGAATATTTAATTAAGTATTATGTTTATTGTATTTACCTTCGTCCGTGTGTCACTGCGGGGTGCCAACTGAAAACCAGCGCTGGGTGTCTGACGCCCAGCAAATGCTGAGATGGTTACCCTTTCGGCATGGGCACGCTCAGCGCAATTTGTGTACCTGCTACTTATTACTTCTGTTTTCTTAATTATTTTGTTTTTCATAATAAAAAAATAAATTAAACGTTTTTCTATTCTATTCTATTCTATTCAATCATTGAGCCCAGTAAGTGGTTACGTTTATGTCGCTATAACTGGTATAATTAAAGTCCTCAATGGTGCAGGTAGTAAGTGCACTTGTGGCACTCCCAAAAAGGGGTTTTATTCTGAACTGGTCATCATCATCATCATCATCATCATCTGCCTAGCCTTCTCTAAACTATATTGGGGTCGGCTTCCAGTCAAACCGGATTCAGCTGAATACCAGTGTTTTACGAGGAACGGCTGCCTACCAGACCTCCTCAACCCATAAAATGGGTAACACAGTATTTCTTAGCAAGACTGGAGTCAGATTTACTGGCTTCTGACAATCCGTGACGACTGCCAAAGTTCTACAAATTACAGCCGGGATCTACGGCTTAACGTGCTTTCCGAGGCACGGAGGAAACTCGGTATGTTAAGATGGTCATCCATCCACAGACCAACCTTGGAAAGCGTTTCTTAACCTTGAAGATCGATCTGTGCGGCTGTTATTCTTTAGCCACGAGCTCCTCATTTATTCTGATCTGGTACCCTGCATTAATATTTTGTGTGAAACCGTCTGAATCTGTAAAATTCCTTTTGCCAAGGCCTTCGAATTCGCTACGGCTACCTGGGTGCCTATTAAGACATCTTAAAACCATCATTATAAATGTGTGGGAGAGAGACGGATTTATACAACACGCATAAAACTATCCCTTTTTTAACCGACTTCTTCAAAAAGGAGGAGGTTCTATGTTCGGCTGTTTGTTTCCTTTTTTTTGTATGTATGTTTACCGATTTCTCCGCCAATTCTGGACCGATTTCAAAAATTCTTTTTGTATTCGAAAGCCTATACTTCTGAGGTGGTCCCATTGCCACCAAGTCATGAAAATCGAGGGAAACCCTCAAATGGTCAAATTCAAATTCAAATTCAAAGCATTTTATTTCAAATAAACCATTCACAGGCACTTTTGAAACGTCAAGGTCGGTCAGTCAAAAACATGGAAGCTATTTGCACGTTCCAAAGCGTAGATCTCTATGGAGAAGAACGTGCAAGAAACTCCACGGACACTCTTTTAAATCATGTTCTGTTTTACAACATTCCAAGTTACATATACTTGTTGCTTCTGCATGTGAGGACAATGCAAAGGAAAAAAAAAAAAAAAGGGCTTATTATAAGAATTTTAAATTTAAAGATTAAAATAAGCCAATGGCAGTTAAGAGATGACCAGTCTCAACCGACGGCGCCTGTTCACGAACATGACGCGTGAATCGGCACCTTTTAGCTCAACCATTTCGAAGGGAACCGAATGATCAAACCCACGCGCCGCCATCAGCGAGACATTTGAGTGAGCATGACATGCTCTCAACCACCATGCTCGTTCATGTCCAACAAGTAAAACTATAACTACTCACATAAAATGTAAATGGTTTCATGGTACTCACATTTACAAAATTTGAAAAATATGCTTCTACTTTACACAAAACTATGGTTGTCAATGACCAAATAATGAAAAATAAATTAATAAAGAGAACGATTAAGTTCTTACATCAAAAATAACAAATAAGTATTTAATATAATAATATAATTAATCATCATCTTATGTTGCTGAGCTGATGATGGAAGGTATAAGTCAGAATCTGATGGTGGTCATGAAAAATGTATGTACAGCGATGTTTTCGCCAATTGTTTTCCGATTTGGATGATTCTTTTTTTGTTTAGAAGAGTATTTCGGACTGGTCCCATTTAAATTTGGTGAAGATCCGATGAAGAACTTCGGAGGTAGGCAACGGAACTCTTCAATAAATGATAGCAAATGGATCGGGATTTCCGTAATCGCATGTCTGTTGATTGTTTACACCAGTTCATATGCACGCTGTGCTTGTGGTTTCACTTTTTCACCGAACTTTTTAGTGGTACGCAGGTACCACCTGCGTACCACTAAAAAGTTCGGTAAAAGTCGGTGTTTAAAAACGAAATAACAAAAAATACCAACTTCCGAAATTAAAGTTAATTTTACCTTGTAGTGTTTTGTTTTTGGAAGTCGGTTTTATTTTTTAACTTTAATTCTGGAAGTCGGTGTTTAAAAACGAAATAACAAAAATACCGACTTCTGAAATTAAAGTTATTTTTTACTTTGTTGTGTTTTGTTTTTGAAAGTCGGTTTTATTTTTTTAACTTTAATTTCGGAAGTCGGTGTTTAAAAACGAAATGACAAAAAACACCGACTTCCGAAATTAAAGTTATTTTTTACTTTGTTGTGTTTTGTTTTTGGATGTCGGTTTTTTTTTTTGTTAAAAGTTTTTTTATTCACAGCTTAATCATTATGGCATTAGCACGTCATAATAGGGCCACTGGTTGTGCAACCGATTAAACAAATACTTTCCATACGGGCCACTCTAATAAACCAATACTGAAACCACGAGGTTTGTTCTGTAAACATTATGTGAACAGCTAGATTTTTCATGTTTTACAGTTGATCCCATATCAAAATGAGTCTATACAAACTTATGTAAGTTTGAGTGCTTTCACAATGTTAAAAAGTTGCCAATAAATTAAAAGACACTGTGTATCGATCTATTCTTATCGTTTCCAATATTTAACTGTTATTTGAACATAATTTACCCAACTAAAACAAGTGGGTTTCCCTTTTCGTAGCACCTGTTGAAACTGTAAATTATGACGTCTGAAGTTCCGAACTACGCTTTTCATTAAATATTCATGAATAAACAAAGTTCCAATTCCATTTATTTATTACATAATTATTGTAGAGTGTGTATAAATTAAATAATAACATGATTCATTTTTGATTACCAAGAAACATCAAACACAACTTAATCAATTTCTTCTGATTATCTGACTAAGTGAGTGATTGAGTGACTGAGTGACTGACAGACAAAGCAATAGAGAACTGAAATTTGGCCTGTAGGTTCCTTGGGGAATATTAAGAGAGGATTTCCCGAAATTCCTACGCGAACCGAAAAAAACGGGACATGCGCGTACAAAGTCACGTGCCAAAGCTATATAACTATTTAGTAACGGGTAGGTAATTAAATAATAACATAATTAATCTTTGCTTGCTACGAAATATCAAACATTATTATACATTTTAGCTAGAGTTTAAGGCTCGGAATATGGTTTTCTTAATTAATTAGGTATACACGTGTAAGCACAAGTCTTGGTATAGTTGAAATTAAGACCTACTTTTGTTTGAGAAACTATTGATTGACGTTAATTAGATAACACTGAAATTAAATTTTACCTTTTGGGTTTGTCGAAACAGCTAGTACAAAATTTTCGTCTTTTCTAGGTGCTGTTTATACATCACTATTATCATCATATCAGCCGAAAAACGTCCACTGCTGGACAAATGCCCCAAGCGTCGCCACAACCGCGTCTTGCATAAATCGGCTACCCGCGACCTTCACCACGTCATCGGTCCACCTTGTGGGAGGCCTTCCAACGTTGCGTCTTCCGGTTCGCGGTCGTCACTCCAGAACTTTTCGGGCCCATGGATCATCTGTTCTGCGAGGGATGCGACCTGCCCACTGCCACTTTACTTTGGCGATCCTTCGGGCAATGTCGGTAACCTTGGTTCTCTACGAATATCATCATTTCTGATTCGATCACGCAAGGAAACTCCAAGCATTGTCTTCTCTATTGCCCTTTGAGTGGCTTTAAGCCTTAAGATGAGGCCCATTGTAAGCGACTAGCAACCATTGTGAGATAAGATATACAAACAGTAAACTTCTAGCATTGCTTTACACATTGATTGGCGATGCTTAATCTAGACTATAATAGCTACGGGATTTCAGTTCTGTATAATTATGAAGTCGGTTAAGAATGAAGAAGTACGTGATCACAAGACAATAACTAAGCAACTAACGCATTACCTATTATGTAAAAATCGTGGCAAGTTGCGTTTCATAGTTTCTGCTTTTGCCATGGGAAATAGGCATCAGTTTGTATTACGTATGAAATAAAATCTATGTACAGTCAACAAAGCTATTTGGTATACAGGCAAAAACATATTTTCGACATATTTACGAGAGTGGTGTACAATAATTGTCTACTTACACACTCAAAACATTGTATAAAACTAGTTGCAAGTTAGCCGCCTGCAGACCAAATAGCTTTGTTGACTGTACATTGTGTACAAAATATGAAAAACATTAGATCCACAATTTGTCGTCATCAGTCATCGTGTACAGATCCCACCAGTGCACACGGGCGGAACAGAATATATAAATAAGTAAAAACAAAAATTATTTAATCCGCAAACATTCCGCTTTTAGTTCTGGGAATCTCGGAAAAATGTACAGTCAATATTGACGCTCCACCGCGAATATAAACATTTATATTTTATTGAAAAGTATTTTGGAAAATATTAATCTGTATTCTTTCTGGTACACGTGTTAACAAACAACCAATTGTATTGAAGTTAAGCGGAGAGATGTAAAAAAAACTCAAACGCATTGGTTGATTGTTACTTCTTTTCTTGGTAGAAATCAGCCCTTATGGAAAAACTATGGGTCTATAGCAATTTGCATAATGATAAATGTTGTTTATTTTGTAAGTAGGTCAAACGTAACACTTTTACTCGACAATATTTTCAGGTTATTTTGAAACTAAATGAGGTCGGAGTTTCCTAGCTGACTCCTGAAAAGAAACACCGAAAAATACTCAAATTCAAAATAATTATGTATACTACCCCAACCCCTTAGAATTAAAAGCGTCAACACATCAACATAAATAAGTATATCTGGGTAGAGGTACTGGCAAAGTCTTTAAATAAATCTAAGCGTTCTTAATTGAGAAAAACGTTTGAGCACACTGAAGCACACAATTGAGCTCCTAATTGACAAGAGGAAGACATACTAAAATTCGCGGCGTTAGACGATGGATACAAACCTTTAATTTATTACCATCACAATACAATACAGCACAACAACACAATCACTGAAACTTTTTTTCCTACACAACTTCTACAATCAGACTAGAAATCACAATCGCACGAACGTCCCGAGCATCCAATATAACAGACATTATCTAATCGCATGCTGTGATCATTTAAGTCAGTATCAACAGGTCTGGCTGGCACTCTCGCAGCCCCGACGGCAGGCCAAGGCTGCTTTGGCACTGACCCGTTTTCGACGCACCCTCCCCCGGCCTTGTTCCCCCCGAACCCCAGCCCGGATCCGCCCCTCGCCCGGGAGCAACCAGCTGCAGCAACTGTTGCAGGCGGAAATAGTTCTCTGGATCTAGTCTGACTCAGTTGACAGTTTGCTGCTTATTTTATTTATTTTATGTGCAGGTTTGAAAATATAGAGGTTGAGCGCGACTTTAAATACAATTATGTTCGACTGTTTATGGAAGTTATAGGAAATGTAAATATGTATTGAGATCTGGAAATTGACTTCATCCACTTTAGGGAAGGGAACGTTAATCTTAATACACATCGACGGTAATGAATGAAATGCTGACCTAATTACTTTTCAGCTTTCATCAATCATCCACCTTGTTACTTCGTGAACAAGGCACTAACAAAAAGTAATTAAAACGAGACAGTTTGTGGGGCAAGTCCAGGTTACAGAACATCGGTGTCAATTTCAAATTCACTTTTAAAAAAAGAACATTAATTAAAAAGAAAATAACGCTTAACGGTGTATGGTGATGTTGTGGTTGTCTGTAAGTATTGCAGCACTAGAATATTTTTTTTAATAATGCTAAGTTAATTTTACAGTGTATGCAAAACACACACACATTGCATACACTGTACATCGGAGGCTTAGTAATAGGGTTCTGTTGATTACCTACCCTATGGTTACGGATTCCTAAAAACAACGAATTTTCTCGAAGTTTCAATATCCCCCGCAATCGAAGAAGTGGAATGGTGTAAAGTTTCCATCGGTTTCCCGAAACGAGTGGGTATTATCGGATCCTTTTGCTCCCGTTATGGATCATGAAAGCCCACAGCTAATGGATTATTACCGCGGACATGAAACTTTACTCCAGTAACCGGAGTGAAGTCGTAAACTTGTAACGAATCATTTCTGAAAAAATCAGGGTTATGTTCCCTTAGATCTGTTTATTAGTTCGGGGAACATCTGAGCTTTCATATAAAATGTTTTATTTGTGAATAAATCAACTGACAGGTGCTAAACGTATGTCGGATTGAAGTTTGATTTTGCTTATCGACGTTAGGTACCTATATGGCATAGCTTTTATTCACGACTTCGTACGCGCATGTCCCGTGTTTTCCCATTCCCGTGGGAATTTCGGCAAATCCTTTCTTAATGCTACCCTACTGCCGAATTTCTGCTTTCTGTGACCAGTAGTTTCGTCTGTGCGTTGTTTGGCAGTCACTCAATCAATCAGTCAGTTAACGGAACAATTTTATTAACATTTTTGAATTTTTAACTTATTTTATCACTGACAATTTGACATTTTGATAAGTCCCTATTTCTTATATCTGAAAATGTTTCCAAAGACTTCCCATTCGTTAATTGTCTTCAAAGCGATGATAAATTTGATGTTTAAATGAATTAAGAAGTGGGCACTTTATTAAACAGAGTGTGGCGTTATCCTTAAGATACATTTTCATTTTCATCTTCACATCATGGGGTGAATAACCTCATTCCGTGTTAACGAGCTTGAAACGGGGCGCCACACATTTTTCACATTGAAATAGAGTATCTACAAACACTCGAAGAGTATTAACATTCGAGAGATCTTTGTTTATCTAGCTCGCTACTGTGCCTACTGGTTATGATGATAACCTAAATCTTCCGCTTATTCTAAACCTAATTCTGTTTCTTGGTATAGATTCTAGTGCAACTGTTTGGTGTTGGGTTCAAGGATATATTTCAGGGCCTGGCAAAATGGGAAGTTCAGCATGAAAATGTAATAAGAAGTGCCGCTACTGCACCACTGAACCAAACCAATGACCAAGCGAGACCAAATATTAACCAATTACTTATGTCAGTGACAATATCAATGACCCACGTAGTGCGGAGATTTTATGCGGAATTTAATTTCTCTGCTCCACTGTCTCGCTCTGCTGTAATAGTCAGGCACACACACACACACACACACACACACATTCTTTCATAAATCCAAACTTTCGTAGCTTAGTTAGGATATCATTCGACTTTTATTGCTCTGAGCACCTCTTCGGGCACAACCCTGGTATTAAGTTAAAGTTTATAATCGTATAGAAAGTACTCTCTTCCAAACAAAAAAAGAATCATCCAAATTGGCTGACACACAAAAATGTTTCATGGAATCTCATCATCAGATACTAACTTATACCTTCCATCATCAGCTCAGCAACATGAGATGATGATTATCAGGCACAAATATCTGAATTGCGTTAGAAATGTCATGAAAAACATTGTATGTGCCTATAAAATTTGAGGGTTTCTCTCGATTTTTACGGGATCCTATCATCAGATACTGACTTGGTGACAATGGAACCAATCAGGAAGCTCCTTTCAGATGAAACAATAATTTTTCAAATCGATATATAAAAGACGGAGTTATGAGGTAACAAACATAATAAAAAAATACTACCGAATTGAGAAACCCGTCCTTTTTTTTGAAGTCGGTTAATAAAGGAAATTAAAGATCATTGAGGCAAAAAATCTCAAATGAAAAGGCATCTCCTAATACTGAAAAGAAAATAATGGCGCGACCCGTAAAGTATTACTTTGCAGGGACAAGCCGGCTGTCTAAGGGGTTTAATTACCGTATTTAATGTGTCATCCGAGTAACCAGGGGAGGGCTTCAACATATCTACGACTTTTTTATGACTTTCAAAGATACGCTTTTATGCTAGCAGAAAGTTTTGTTTTGTACCTGATTTCTTACTTAGTTTTATTAAAAAAATCAAGTATACGGTTTACGTGTATATACTCGTAAATCAATACATATACTTAAAAAAAATACGTTACTTTTAATACTGATTGAGTAAATGTGTGACTGACAGACAACACATATCGAAACTACTTTTCGTAAAAAGCTGAAATTTGGATAGGATTTAAGAGAGGATTTCCCGAAATTCCTACGGGAACGGAAAACAACGGGACATGCGTGTACGAAGACGCGAGCAAAAGCTAGTTCATAATTTTGAAGGAAAACTGAAACAGTATGAAAATAACCACTTTTTCATAACAGTAGTTTTAAATGAGGCGGATAGTATTTAGCGCAGAAACACCAATAAACTAAAATCTAAAACAGAAAGAGAAACAGAAGAAAAAATAATAACTAACGAAAAACAAACATAAATCATAAAATAAATTACGTAAATATCACAAAAGAAACACAACAGTTACAAGCACACAAATGATTGATATTCCCGTCACATTCATATCTTAAATCTTAATGACCGAATGACATTGTGTTTTGTTTTCAAAGAAACCAACAGACTACCAATCAACTATTTTTTATTTTTCCAGCGTATGGTTACTACATTGATAAATCCTAATATATAAAATGATTGAGTGTAAAATGAAGTGACTGACAGACAACGCAAAGCCTAGTGTTCGTAGAAAGTTAAAATGTGGCATGTAGGTTTATTGGGGAGCGTAGGACTAAGAGAGGATTTCCCGAAATTCCTACAGGAACGGAGAAAATCGGGATATGCGCGTACGAAGTCACGGGAAAAGCTAGTAAATATAAATAACGTAGTACGAAAGATTTAATAAGATAAATTGAACTGGCACACGGCGAAGTCTGGTTCGATGTGGCTCAGGAAAAGAGTGTCGGGAAGGACATGGGGGAGGCCTTTGCCCAGCAGTGGGACACAATAGGGAACATGCATGAAAAACATATTTATCATTTATTTGGTTTATCTAAAAATATGCAAAAATACAATACTAACAGTGAAAATAGAATCAAAGTTACTCGAAAAACAAACGAGATATAATTATTTTAAACAAATATATCTGTCCCTCTCGCGAAAACGCTGTTTTCTATGGCAGCTGTATAGACTTCATGGACGATGACGTCAAAGTTTACTTCGGACTTCTCTTTCTAATCGTAATCTTTGAAGCTTATTATAATTTCACAATTGTTTACTAGAGCTAATAAATATTTCATTTTGCAAATAAAAAAATAGTATGCATATTCCCTATTAAATAGGTTAATAAAAAAAATCGATCTGAAAAAGATCATGAATACTAGCTAGAGGGCCAACTAGCTACATTTTTAAATTGAAAACGAATTTCTCAGAACATGGGAGAATTCGGGAAAATCTGAAACTGATATTGTCTAGCGCTAAAAATATTTTATTCAATTAAATCATTCTCCATACTAATATTGGTTAAATTATTCACCAAAGGGAAGGCAAATACAATTATGTGTAACATAATTTATCTTACACGCGACGAAAAGTAATTTTTCCCCGAAACTGAAGACGAGAATGACGTAAAATTAAGTGCTTTAAGTAATAAAAGGTGGCACATCGTGGTAACTTTACGACCAAGGTAAGGGTCTACACCTACGAATATGTCTCTGTTCTATGTCGCACGAGCTCAGTGCCGTGTTTACGACCCCTGGACATGTTCAGATATATTCGGAACGTTATTTTTGGGGTGTTAAATGTTACGCGCTTCTATTTTTGTGTAAAAAAATATCGTTTCACAATTGATTAACCAATTTCTTTTATATTTTCGCTCACGTGTCATCTACGCGTCTTCCTTTATTGGAAAAACGTGTGAGCTCATAATTTTGTGTTTTCTCATCAAGCAAGTGCTACAAGCGATTCTTGGCATAGTAAACATTTCTTAGGATACCCCTTGAATACGTTACCTGTAGGTACATAATATTACGGTTCATTTTCCCGCGAACGCCTGTTTATTAACGCAGAGCTTAGGAGAACGGAACATGTAAATTCGCGTAAACCGAATAATAACGTGTTCTTGTGTTCAATTCATGAACGCTTTATTACATTGTTGCTACCAAGAAATAATTGTTTGTGAGCCCCTGTTGTACTGTGTTTGTCTTTGTATAGATGTCGCAGCCAACTGGCATAATCAGCCGTTTATTGGCTGCCTAGCCTTTTCATTGAACAGCGCCGTTAAATCAGCTGCCTAAACCCTTGCCCGCCAATTACTACTCGTAATAGGATTGCGTTTTTTTTTTTCGAAAGAGTCACCGCGGACCTGGAGCGGTAAGGGCATTTGGAGGAACACGAATGGGCTTTAGTCTTCCTTCCGCTCCGCCCAGAACGGAAGGAGTCATTTGATGATTTCCCATCCTTAAAAAAAGGCTGCCAATTAAATTGCTGATTCAGCTCTTGGCTGCGACATCGGAACAGGCACTAGCGGTTTTGAATATATGCCACCAATATTATAAATATGAAAGTGTGTAAGTTGGCATGTTTGTTAATAATCTTCAAAAGATGAACGGTTTTAATGAAATGTGGAACACAGTTTGACCATGGCCTGTCTTGGGTCATAGGATACTTTTATCCCTTGTGATAGGAATGTTCCCGTGGGATATGTAATATTTGCCGTTCCCGCGGGCAATGTCTCTGGTAAAATCAAGTATTCAATAAGTAGAATATTATTTGACAGTTTGTTTATTTGTCGGCTAATATAGGTGTGGTGCTTATCTGCGAAACATGACGTAAGTTCTAGAGTTATGGTCCGTTTTTTTTTTGAGATGGGATTGGATTTTGACTCTATAGTCTAGGTCAGAGGTGACAGAGTCAAAGTCGACGATGGAGTGAGCCTACCCAGAAGATCAATTCAATTCACTTCACCTGTTCACTCTAACTTTTAAGAGATTACGGTTCAATGTGTTCGGAAACACAGACGCAGACAGAGACTTTCATTTGTTTGCTGTGCGCATTATAAAAGATGTTTGGAATTTTCCAATATTCTGTTAATGAACAGAAGAATAAATATGGCTGTTTGACATATTTACATTCAAAAGCTGTCAACCCACCATTTTTATGTCTGTTTACCTCAGACATAAAAATGTTGTGTTGTAGTAATAATTAAATAAATAAAACATTTATTTCAGGTTACAATGACCCATAGGTTACCTTAACCTAAGTACACATAATTATAATGTGGTTTAAGAACTTTATTTCCTCATAAGAATTATATTATATATTATAATAACAATTTTGTTAGTGAATAAAATTTAAAACTACGTTAGTATCACTTAGTTGCACTAAGTCTACGTGCGTTCCGGTGGCACTTGACCGCGAAAGCGACCGCGAGCGGTAATACCAACTACAGAAAAATTTGGCCCTTAAAAGACATCATCATCATGATATCAGCCGAAAGACGTCCACTGTTGGACATAGGCCTCCCCAAGTGTCGCCACAACAACCGGTCCTTTGTATCATGCACCCATCTGATACTCGCGATTCTCGCCAAGTCACAAAATTAATCTTCTGTACAAATATACAATACTTTCCGTTTGTATGCTTATATCTTTTAAACTACTACACGGATTTTAATGCGGTTTACATCAAGGATTCAAGGGGAAGGTTTATATGATTGTTTAATTCGAAATTCTTACGGCAACGCGAAAAATGGGATTTGCGCGTATGAAGTCACAGGCAAAAGCTAGTGTGATACAAAATCGATTTAATTTGAATAAAATCGTTTATTTCCGTCGCGTATAAAAAAAGGGTTTAAAAAACTCATATCCTCGGCTTAAGCTTTACGTAAACATAATTAATAATGCAAAGTGGGAGCGGCAAAGTAATTGATTTCCCTTCGATACTTTCTTACTTTAGCTTTTACGAGTATATTATTCATGTGTTTGCTTAAGCTTTGTGGGTACACATTTGTTTGTTTTATCCACCCAGTACCCATAACCATCGAGTAATGAGATATGGGCACCTACTTTATAAATTTTTTAGACAGTGCCATTATGGAAGCCCGCCTGTATTACAAGTTTTTGACGTCACGTTTCAAAATCCATACAAAGCTTTATGTTGATGGAATTCAAAGGTTTATATCAATACCTTCATGTTAACAACTGAAAACAGTAAGCAAGGTACATAGAACGGAACTCTTTATTTTATAACGCCGGCCAAGTGCGAGTCGGACTCTCAGACGAAGGGTTCCGTAACATAAACTAAATAGACTATGTCAGAGGCCCTTGAGGCGGTATAGAAACTCTGACACTAAGGTGTGTGGGGTCCTTAGACCTTACTGCCCACACGATAAGAAGAAGACTGAAAAAAAACACTTTGCTTTTATGGGAGCCACCTTTAATTTTTTATTATTTGTTATTATAGCGGCAAAAGAAATAATCACTGTAAAAATCTTAATCGTCTATGATGGTTCTTGGGATACAGCCTGCTGACAGACGGACGGATGAACAGCGAAGGCTTGGTAATAAGGTTCTGTTGGTTACGAAACCCTAAAAAGGACACAGAAGATATTATAGTGCTCAAGTGAGTGCGCAAACACAGGTGCACCAAGTATCTGTTCCTCTTTTCCCATGGTCCGATGGGACGGCAATCCGACATGACCGGGGAGAGATCAGGCGTGGTTTTCCGTGCTAGCCGAGGCAAGAGGATTTCACACCACCAACTTCTAAACTCCGAGCTGTTACTGAGAAATTCCTAATGAGTTTTCATTAGGGATTACAAAAAGCAAAAAGAAATATGCTGAAAGAGTAAACTTTGATTATTTCGTTAAATTATTAGGCACTATCTTCTGCCAGCGGATTCGCCCGCGTGGTCCCTTGGGAACATACTCCCGGGATAAAAATTCAATCTTGATTACTTGGCTTGACAGCTCACTTTGCGATCACTTCACCCAAGCATACTTTGACGTGTTTACAGAATCGTACTGCAGCTCCATAAGTCATCACTGGCAACACGCACTGAGTAGAGGCAGTGGCACGCGTCCACAAGTTCACTTATCTCGGGAGCGTCGTGTCGGAAACTGGAGGAACGGAAGAGGACATTCACTTCACGGATTGCCAAAGCCCGAGCTACCTTCGAGCAGCTGATACCTGTCTGGCAATCACGGAAACTGACCCGAAGAGTCAAACTCAAAATCTTCGGGTCCAATGTCAAATCCGTGCTGCTCTATGGGTGCGAAACGTGGAAGGTAACCAAGGACATCTCACGCTAAATCCAGGTCTTCGTCAACCGATGGCTTTGCCGTACGATCTCTAACGTAAAGCTGTTGGAGAAATGCCACGAGAGCCCGATCGACCGCCAGATCAAGGGTCGTGAGTGGAGGTGGATTGGTCACACGCTCCGGAGGGAACCCGATCATAGTCCCAAACAGGCCATGGATTGGAATCCTCAAGGGAAAAGGAAGCGTGGCCGTCCCCGACAAACCTGGCGACGCACCGTGTTGGCAGAAGCGACGAGCATCGGAATGACGTGGAGTGAAGTGAAGCGTGAAGCTCAAGACCGCTTGCGATGGAGAACTACTGTGGACGCCCCCTGCTCCAGCTAGGGGTCATATGACCTTAAGTCACAATTACCCAAGCCTTCACTTCAACATATTAACAGAACTGCAATGCTGAATCGACCGGCTGTTGATTTTATCAGCAGATTACTGTACGTTGCTATTTCAATGCACAATAACATGATAATAAATTCAGACAAGGCATTATTCGCAAGAACAACACTGAACACTTATTATGCATCTCAGACTATCCTTTAAGAATTTGAAACTCCTAAATACACGTAAGTAAGATGCTCCATCTACTCGGTAACTATCTTGCAAACTGTGCTACAACTCGGTGTACTGTCTGAGGAGGTACTTTGCCTCGTTGTAACTAGGTTACTGACATTTTGCATGGATATTGTGCAAGCTCCCGCCGTAATAGGGCTGTTATATTAACTGGCCTCTTCGCCGCGATTACATTAGTTCTTTGGAGTTATACTGACATCTAACTACGTTTATTTATGCAGGATTTCTGCCGGCTGTCGCTATAAACCAGCGCTATGGTTTACATAATGCTGAGCGATGAACGTTATGAGCAGATTTGACGAATTTCTCCAGCCTATATCAGTCACAAATTTTAGGGTTCCTTACCAAAAAGGTAAGCAACGGAATCTCTCTGCTGTTTGTCCGTTTGCGTCAGCGGGCTGTATCTCAAGAACCTTGTGTATTAAGTAGACAGTTGAAATTTTCACAGAGTGTCTCTGTTGCCGCCATAACAAAAAACCGGCCAAGTGCGAGTCGGACTCTCACACGAAGGGTGCCGTACCTTGCCCTTTAATGTTTAATTTAATTTAATTTAATTTTCATCATTTTTAGGGTTCCGTACCCCAAGGAAAAAATGGAACCCTTATAGGATCACTTTGTTGTTCGTCCTCCGTCTGTCTGTTTGTCAAGACCCATCACTCTATTTTGCTCAAGTTTAAAAGAATACCGTTATGAAGCAACTCCTAATTAATGCAATTTCTGTAAGAGCCGCTATTTTTGCAAACATATTTTTCAGTTTTTTATGGGTTAAGTGTTTGTAAACACACCCAAATTTTTCAAATAAATAAAATACAGCAAGAGAATGCTTGGAACAGACAATACAATATCAGTCTATTTATAGAATTTGTTTACGTTTACTCACGTGAATATATCGGATCAACCCAAGAAGTAAAGCGTAAACAATCGTGAATAGGGATGTGTCACCAAAATCATAAAAAATGTCATGACAAGAATTTATGTAGCGTCGCGTAGAAGATTTCAATAAACATGTATTTTCACACTTGAAAGATATTGTGGCTTACATTTTTTTTTTAGGAAATCATCAAACGACTCCTCCCGCTCTGGGTGAAGCAGGAGGGAGTGTCAGACTCTTACTGACTTAAACCCATCCGTGTGCCCTTTGCGATCCAGGGCTACGGTACCTCTTTCGAACAGATTCCGCAGCCCCAGCAGATTGTGGCCCACTTAATTTTATAAATAGGCAAATGACGCAAAAGGGCAAGATTAAAATAGAAAGAAATGTAGGGGAAAACTGCGTTATAATCTTCTGTGTCGTCGTAGTTAGCAGGCCCACTCGATCCTTGCACGGTGATAAATGTCGACAGATTTGACAAATGACAGTCTGTCACTGTTCAAACTGTGATATATTAGAACACTTTGGAGTTTATTATTTATATTAAATGGAGGGATTTATATGACTACTAACTTTTTTGCCTGCAGCTTCGTACGCGCTTATAATACCGTTTTTCCCGTATATATTCGGGAAATCTTAGCGATCCCTTACACTCCCCAAGGAACCTACAAGCCAAATTTCAGCTTTCTACGACCGGTAGTTTCGGCTGTGCATTGTTTTTTTTTTTCTTTTTTTTTGGCGATGGCCACTCGCAGGTTCAACCCTAGAGGGTTGTCAACTACTGAACCGGACTTGCCGGTGTGGGCCTCAGAAATTTAAGGCCCCCAGCCGAGGCTACAAAATTTATAATTATATATTAAAACTCCGCTCGCTGAGGGCACCCCCTGTGGGGTACGGACCTCGGCTCAACGGCGTCGTTTAGGGGGCTGTGCATTGTCTGTCAGTCACTCAATTAGTTAATAACGGGAGAATTTTATACCAATATCGACTAGCTTTTCCCGTTCCCGTAAGATTATCGGGTCAAAGTCAAAAGTCAAAGTCAAAACGTTTATTCCAATTAGGCCATTAAACGGCACTTTCGAACGTCATTTACATTTCAAATATATAAAAATTGTGAAAAGTGACTCTACTGTCCATTCGGAAAGGTAGATTCTTATGGAGAAGAATGGACAAGAAACTCCATTCCTGGGAAATCCTCTGTTAGTGCTCCCCTACACTCCCCAAGGAATCTACACGACAAGATTTAAGCTTTCTACGACTAGAGTTTCAGCTTTCATTTTATACATTAGGACAAGTTTTGCCCGCTACTTCGTACGCTTATAACCCGTTTTTCCTGTACCTGCACAAATTTCGGGAAGTCCTTTCTATGTGCTACCCTACGGAACGTAAAAACGCAACGCACTGTGCGTTGTCTGTCAGTCACGCACTCAATCAGTAACGGAAGAATTAAAAAAGAAAGGAGAAGCGTTTATTAATATTTATTTTTTTAGTTTAAATTGAAAAATGGTATACAATCTTATAACAGATTAAACATAAAACCTGAAAAGAGGTCATTGTGTAGGTTATTATTATGATTTTTTTGTATTTTGTATGGAAGTCTAACTAGAAAAAAAAAAAAAATAATACTTTGTGATATATCAAATGAAAGGGCTTACTGTGAGGATTTAATTATATTAAAGTTAAAAAAAAAAAACATAATTTTAAAATAAATCGTTTTGAAGTTAGTCAAGAAATTAGGCGAAAAATTGCCATTCTCCCCACTTCGGAGTGCACGCGAGTCCGACTCGCGCTTGGCCAGTTTTTTTTTTTGCGATTGATTTTAATACCTTTTATAGTTAGCAAAATGTGGGTGCACCTACAGTACGCATTATTATTGCCTAAGCCTGCAGGGCAAGCAGGCGTAGGCTTTTATAATTTAAAAATAGACAATAATTGATAAACACTGATCCACAACAATATTATGTACAGAAGATATTTTGTCGGAAAATGAATAGTTAGATCTCGTAGGCGTACTGAAAGGCGAGTCAGTCTGTCTGCATAGAATTCATAAGTAAAAATAAACTGTGGGATAGCTAATACTTCAAGTATAAACTGCTGGCGAATATGTTATGTCTTACGATTTTATACTAAATTGAGAAATTTGATGCGTATTTTAGTTTATGGAGATGTCTTTAAAATTGATCCTAAAAAGTTTACGTTCTTAACCTTATATTGTTTGAAGACTAAACAGACATGGACGTTAGAAGCAGGTGGTTTAGTGAATTCTATTATCATCTTCCTGCCCTTTTAGTACGGAGAAACCTGTTTTCTTCCTCCATACATCTCAATTTTCCGTCATTTTAATAGTGAGTGGTCACCTCTTTAACCGATTAATCCTCAACTTTCGTTTCATTCAGTATACATATAACGCGTTTAGGATGCCGGCGGGACTGCCCCGGTTCTGTAGTGCGTCGGGGATGTTCGCAGATGCGCATGTAGATTGTTTTTACACAACAGTGCGTAAAAGGTGCGCTTCCCTGGTGCGCAGGGTGTGGGGCAGTACCAACAGTATCTTAAGCATGATTGCCAGTCGCCTGGACTGTAGGTACATACCTACAGTCCAGGGTCGCTGTTGTGAAATCACGCATGGTTTGTCGCAGCAGTGACCTACCATTATTTGTTGTTTAGTTTTGTTTTTATCAGTGTTTACTAACATATTCTTAAGTTTTTACTAACAGTTTGAGTCTTGATTAATTTTCTTTAAAGAAAATTCTATTCTAAAGTCAAATGATTTATTTTAACTAGACCATTAAAGGCACTTTTAAATGTCAAATAAAAATAAAATATTCCAGACTTTATTCGTCCATTCGCAAAATGTAGATTCTTATGCAGAAGAACGGACAAAAACAACATAGGTAGTTACTATCTATACTAATATATAAAACTGAAGAGTTTGTTTACTTGAACGCGCTAATCTCAGGAACTACTGGTCCGATTTGAAAACTTAGCGGAGCAGTAATGAAAATTGTGACGCAGACGAAGTAGCGCGGGTCAACTAGTTAAATAAATATAATTAAAATTCGATTCAATTCCATTCTATTCCATTCCATTCCATTCCATTCCATTCCATTCCATTCCATTCCATTCCATTCCATTCCATTCCATTCCATTCCATTCCATTCCATTCCATTCCATTCCATTCCATTCCATTCCATTCCATTCCATTCCATTCCATTCCATTCCATTCCATTCCATTCCATTCCATTCCATTCCATTCCATTCCATTCCATTCCATTCCATTCCATTCCATTCCATTCCATTCCATTCCATTCCATTCCATTCCATTCCATTCCATTCCATTCCATTCCATTCCATTCCATTCCATTCCATTCCATTCCATTCCATTCCATTCCATTCCATTCCATTCCATTCCATTCCATTCCATTCCATTCCATTCCATTCCATTCCATTCCATTCCATTCCATTCCATTCCATTCCATTCCATTCCATTCCATTCCATTCCATTCCATTCCATTCCATTCCATTCCATTCCATTCCATTCCATTCCATTCCATTCCATTCCATTCCATTCCATTCCATTCCATTCCATTCCATTCCATTCCATTCCATTCCATTCCATTCCATTCCATTCCATTCCATTCCATTCCATTCCATTCTGTAACTGGCTTGCTTTCCATTCCGCTCCACTCCACTCCACTCCACTCCACTCCACTCCACTCCACTCCACTCCGCTCCACTCCACTCCACTCCACTCCACTCCGCTCCACTCCACTCCACTCCACTCCGCTCCACTCCACTCCGCTCCACTCCACTCCGCTCCACTCCACTCCACTCCACTCCACTCCACTCCACTCCACTCCACTCCACTCCGCTCCAATCCATTCCATTCTGTAACGGCTTGCTTTCTATGAGAGAGAGAGAGAGAGAGACAGACAGACAGACGCCGCACGGCTTACAACTATAGCAAAAAGTGTCGTTACAACTTTTGGTCTTAATTTTTTCCGTCTAGCCCCCTTTCACAACGCGCGATTAGGAACTTCGTTCAAAAACATTGTTCCAATAGTAACGCACTAATCGATGAAATGATTGTCCTATTTAGATTTACGTAGTTCCCATTTAAAAAACAAAATGAACGATAGCGTAGTGTTTGTCAAGGGTTTATGGAAGAATACAACCAATTCAACTACAATGGTACAAGGGTGCGTGGATGATAAGGGCATGTAGTTCCAGACACACTTCTATTTTTTTGAAAGAAAGCTATTGTTATAATACTTAAAGACTTACTTGCAAGGAAAACCAAACAAATTAGTAGATCTAAGCAATTTAGAAACTTATTATATTTCGGGTTTCACGGTATTAACTTCTAAGGTATCGAGTTATCGACGTCTTATTCTACTTTAGTGGCAGTAGATGCCTAATCGTCTACTGTGAAATCGTTGCAGATTATATGAAAGTCACAGTTATACAACTTAAAGGTGTTAATATTGATGAAGTCACAATTAATATACCTACTTTTACTCAAAATCTTTCACAAAATTATCATCATCACCTTTTCCAGCGCCATCATAGCAATTAAAAGGTTGGCATAATTGTTTTACCTACGTAGGCGCACTAAACGAAGCTAAATGCTAGCAATTATGAATTTGAAGGTTTCAAAATGGCGTCAAAAGTGCGACTCACTCGTGAATGGGCCGAGTTCATTAATTAACCCACTGTTTGCGCTCCACGACACATTTCAGCATGTTTTACTTTACTCGTTTATGGTATTTTAAATCGACATTTTGTTACTGTTATTAATTACTGGGAAATTTTGCGTGGAGAGAGAATTGTGGTAAAGAAACGCTTTTCAAAATTGGCATAATTTGTTGAAAATATTTCAAATTCATCGCTGAATTTTCGATTAGAGCGAGCTTTGAATTTATACATACGACAACGTGAATAGAAAATACTAGTTCAGTATATACATTGAAACTTTTTCAAGCTATTCATGCTGGTAGAGTACAAAAGCATAGAAATTTATTAAATAAATGTAGGGCTCGTGGATAGTGGAGTACCTAAGTGTCTGTACGACACTAAGAATAAAAGGTGTCGCGACAAACCAAGCTTTAGAATTATGAAGTGTTATCTGACATTTACAACTAAGAATATACTATTGTTAAGTAGAATACTCAGCACAAATGCTAATAAAAATAACCGTGTAAAAGATTTCTGAACTTGGAAAACCAAATAAATGTCGAACAATTTCTTAACACCCTTTTATTCCCAAATCATACCAATACGCAGACCTCCTTTCTTCCAAACATTTCGACTAACACAAAGTAATATCAACAAAATGTTTCCGAACGCACTAATATCCACTATAGTAAGTTTTATTACAACATTCCAAGGATATAAACAAAGCAATATCGCGACACTGAGCCGCAATCACAACCCACTAACCCCTTCCAACTGAAGCGAGCAGAACACAAGCTTTTTCAAATATTTATTCAATAAATCCGAAGGACTATACTATTGATCCTCGTTCCAGCGTTCGGTTGTTATTAAACAACAACAACAACAACAAAATGGAAGCTTCCATTTACTAATAAAACTAACATTGGATTAAGACTGTAATGAAAGTGCAGACTGTTTGTTCGTATTGATGCGAAGCTGTGTTTGTTTAAAAACAATGCTTATGCTGGTTGGTGTGTTCATTCAGATTAGTTTCAACTTTTTTCATATATTTGGTGTTCAATTTCGAATATGTTGTAATTCTATGAAAGGAGATTGATTAAAAGTGGTATATGAACCAATAGCGATTCTGTAGTGGTATTTGTGTGGGGAGCTCAACTATACCCCTGTGCAAAGGGACATCAAAATCTGACCTGACAGTTTTGGGAAATATAATATTTTAGGATAGACATTTTTCGTTAATTTTTTTTTTTAAAAACGTTTTAACGGGCATTTCTGACTTTATAATACTTAATTAATGTGTTTCTCTGATAGCTAACTCACCTCAATAGTATTGAATTTCAATATTATTTTCGTTTTACCTGTTTGACTTCAAAAAAGGAGTAGGTTCTCAGTTCGTCAGTTTCAGAATGTTTTTACATTTTTAACCGACTTCTTCAAAAAGGAGGAGGTTCTATGTTCGGCTGTATGTATTTTTTTTATGTATGTTCACCGATTTCTCCGCCAATTCTGAACCGATTTTTTTTTTTTTTTATTCGAAAGCCTATACTTCTGAGGAAGGTCCCATTGTCACCAAGTTAAAATCTGATGATGGGATCCCATGAAAATCGAGGGAAACCCTCAAATTTTATAAGCACATACAATGTTTTTCATAAACTTTCTAATGCAATTCAGATATAAGCCCGGTAATCATCATCTCATAATGCTGAGCTGATGATGGAAGGTATAAGTCAGGATCTGATGATGGATCCCTTGAAAAATGTTTGTTCAGCGATATTTTCGCCAATTGTTAACCGATTTGGATGATTCTTTTTTGGTCCCATTTTAATTTGGTGAAGATCTGATGAAGAATTTCGGAGGAAGGCAACGGAACTCTTCAATCAATGATAGCAAATGGATCGGGATTTCTGAAATCGCAAGTCTGTTAATTGTTTACACCAGTTCATAACGTAACATCACGCCAGCACGCTGTGTTTAAAAAAAAATAACAAAAAAATAAAACCGGCCTTTAAAAACTTAACACTACAAAGTAAAAAATAACTTTAATTTCGGAAGTCGGTGTTCAAAAACGAAATTACCAAAAACACCGACTTCCGAAACTAAAGTTATTTTTTACTTTGT
Organism: Lacanobia oleracea; assembly: GCA_950371165.1. Lineage (NCBI taxonomy): Eukaryota > Metazoa > Arthropoda > Insecta > Lepidoptera > Noctuidae > Lacanobia > Lacanobia oleracea. Next base: position 8,250,134 of record OX493387.1, read on the forward strand.
AGTTTTTGTTTTTGGAAGTCGGTTTTATTAAAAAAAAAAAAGTATTTTTATTTAATTAATTTTTACACGCCACACTAGTGCACCTATCGGCGAATTCAAACGCGATGTGGGCCTCATTGTGTTGAGGTCAGCTTCAAGTTAAACCAGATGTAGCTGAATACCAGTATTTTACATGAAGCGAGAGCGACTACCTGTCTGACCGCGAGCCCATCTAGCAAGACTGGTGTCAGATTTTTTGGCATCTTGGCAGCTGGGACGTGCTTTCCAGGGCACAGAGGAGTCTCAGTATATGGTCATGTATCCACGGACCAACCTCGGTAAGCTTTGCTTAACCTTGGAGACCTATACGTGCGGTTGTTATTTAACTGTGAGGTCCTCATAATTAGGTGTTTGAATCTACATTAAATTACAATACATCCAAAAGAATTTCACAGATTTCCGACAAAAAGGAATAGACTCACAGGACCTGTGGCGATATTTCGGGGAGGCCTATGTGATGATGAGACGAAAAATCCGAGGTGGTAAAACTGCAACATGTGTTTAACAGAAAAACAATTATTTTATACAGGAAATGTAATTAAATAGGTTCAAAATTGGGTGTGTTAAGTATGTATTCATTTCGATTTAGTAGTAAGCCTAATAGTAGTACCGCCCAAAATGATCACATAACAAAAACATGCAACTAGGTCATACCAAAGAGAAAATTGAGCAATGCATCCTAAAATATATGAGTACAGCTTCACAAGCATAAAGAAGTAAATCACGAGAACCACAGCGCACCATAGCACACGGCCATAAAACAAATTATCCGACGTTCGTTTTAGCACCATCTCGAATTATTTACTACCATCATGTCGGATTAACGCGTTTGTGCAGTACTGGTGAGAATAAGTACGTACTTATGTACTTAGAATTTCAACTGTTCGTAAGTAGAATAGTATCTGGTTTACAGCTATAATTTTTCTCTCGAGACCTGCGGGTCTAAAAACGCCACTTTAGTAGAATCATATTCATCTGCTTAGCCTTTTCCCAACTATATTGGGGTCGGCTTCCAGTCAAGCCGGATTTAGCTGAATACCAGTATTTTAAGAGTAGCGGCTGCCTACCAGACCTCCACAACCCATTAACTGGGTAACACGGTACTTCATGGCAAGACTGAAGTCAGATTTACTGGCTTCTGACTATCCGTAACGACTGCCGAAGATCTACAAATGACAGCTGGGACCAACGGCTTAACGTGCTTTCCGAGGCACGGAGGAAACTCGGTATGTTAAGACGGTCACCCATCCACATACCAACCTTGGCAAGCGTTGCTTAACCTCGAAGATCGATACGTGCGGCTGTTATTATCTAGCCACGAGCTCCACTTTAGTAGAATCATATTAGGATCATAATATTCATCATACAACAATCCGTAAAATGAAATTTTCATCTTTATCGCATTAGCATTAAACTCACGTCAGGACACGTGACCTGATCGAAAATTCGTAAGACGGTCACGTGTCCTGCAAACTTCTTTAGCAGCGTTGTGCACATTTTTGTGATGGGAAAAAATGTTAAACTCGCGTCAGGACACGTGACCTGATCGAAAATTCGTAAGACGGAGACTACCATTGTATCGTCGGTCTGCCTCTACCTTATGGTGGTGTGATATTAAATGTAAGATTACTCGTACTATTGTGGTCGATGGACAGTGAGTGATATTTATTTTGACAATAGATATTGTTAAATGAACTTATGTAACTAGAACTGGGAATGAAAAGTCAAATGACACAAAATTGTTTGTTCTAAAGTTGAATCACAAACGATATGGTTCTTGTAGTATGGTTGTTAATAAAAGCAGTTTTAAATTCGATCAGAGATATCTTAAATCTTGCCTGATATTCCAATTTCCAATTGAAGAAAAGAAACCAATTTCATGAAAATCGTTTCTCATCTAAATAAATAAGTTTTTCCGAGAATTAATACCAACAATATGTTCCCTCACAAGTAATATTATATTAAAGTGGAGCAAATATTCCGTTGAGTGGATACGCAAAAGCCGACTCTTTGCGATATTGCAATCTTGATTCATCTGACATACGTTCTGAAGCTATGCAAATAAACTCGGCAGCCATTGCCTACGTCTCGTTTAGAGGAATCGGATACTATCAATATTTGTTCGATTCAACTTTCAAGCTTATATGCTCTGACGGCTTGTTCTATAAATGAAGAAACTCTTTGGTTTAAAAATCTATGAACTGTATCTTTTTTAATTAAAAAATAGAATAAAATTCTCATCAGCCTGTTTACAATAATAGCTTGCCAACTATCGCGGTTGCCTGATGATTGCTTAATGCAACTACAGCACTACGTGACTGTTTGAAGAGCTATTTACTTCGCAAAACAGAAATGACAATCATCACAATAGGATATTTTCAGTGAACGCAAAAAAAAGCTGCGGTCACTGGGTACTTTACTGAAAAAACCTAGTTGACAGATTTTCAAATATTGGACACGTATATTTTCTTTTTTCAACTGTTTTGTTTTGTTATTTCTTTAAGGGCACCATAGTAAATATGTAGTTGTACAGTAATGAAGATTTTTCATCTCGGAAAAATAAAAAAAAAAAACAATACACGGACAACCGCGCTCTCAGCTAGGTAGTTGATTATGTGGCAAGAGCATATACTAGCATATTGTACTCATTAAATAAGCCAGTTACCACTGTTGCTAGGTGGAAGCTTTTAGAGAGAGGTCTCTGTGGTACTTGCGGACGTGATCCCGCAAACCAACAGAGTGTGCAAGTATCTCGGTATACAGCGGCACCACAGGATATTAACCCTTAACACAATATACAGCTAAAGCTACATTAGTCTGCAATGAACGTTGAATTTATTGGAGGTTTGGAGCTGACGAATATTCACTTCCGATTTCGGTTTTGGAAATAATAAGCATGGGGAAATAAAGCTTTAGCCTGAGAGTCTTTATGTCAAGGTCAAGAGTAACTTCTAAGCAAGCGCTTTCCATCGTATACCACATCATCGCTTACCATCAGAGGGCCAATTCTACCGTCAAAATAGCCTCAATTTCCATTATTTTTTTATAGCTTGTGACTAATATGCGAATGCGAACGTTGTTTAAATTGAGTAGAATTGATACTTAGGTGAGATTGTGGTCGAGTGCGAACCTATCAATGATAAAACAATAAATAGCACAGAGCTAAAAAAGTGTAACTGAAAATGATATCTTCAAAGTAGTTTTGACCGAATTAGATAGATTAAAACTCATCAATCAAAGACTTACAATCAGTAACTCTACAAATAAACTAAATGTAGAAGTGCAAATGCTGTGAATAACCGATTGATCTAATTTTAACCTTGAAGACGAGTAATAGAGTCATAAAGAAAAAGTGTAGGTAGTTATTACTCTGCTGGGGCTGCGGAATCTGTTCGAAAGAGGTACCGTAGCCCTGGAACGCAAAGGGCACTAGGAGGAACACGGATGGGTTTTAGTCAGTAAGAATCTGACACTCCCTCCTGCTTCATCCAGAGCGGGAGGAGTCATTTGATGTATGAATATTAATAGTTTAAGTCACATTGAACACATTTTGCTGCCAAATAGTGATGTGGAGACGGTTACGACCACATCGTAACAACAACGCAACCATCGCCGACACGGCGCAATCGCGATGAGTCATGTAGCAAGCACAATGTTTGCAACGGCACCGCGTGCCATAACCACATCGCAACTACTAGCGCCAACGCAAACTCATCGACGTTTTGTAGTTACAACAAAGCGACAGCAAGAAGCTGCAGCGACATTATTCACACATAACCACTGCTTAACCAATTTTCGCTCGCTGCGATGTTGTGTGGTTGTGGTACCTGTGAATACAAAACCCATTTTTTTTCTACTACCGCTACTAAAACTAACGAAAACTGACAGAAGTTGTGTGATGACAACACTTTCGGCGAAACGAATTTAAATACCACTCTAAAGCCACCGTCACCAACGTCTCAAGTTGCCATGCTCTGTGATATATTCATACAAACGCGACGAAACAGCAACCACGCAATGATTGCTATAAGCTAAACAGAATGTTCGACAGATATCTTCCTCACGAGAAGGTAAAAATCGTTCGTAAATCATCGATCTTTGTTTATAATATAGTTCAAGTTTAGTAGCTCTCGACTATTAATAGAGTTTATGTAAATGTGGAGAGCACGGAGGCAGGTGCATTAGTGGGCGACTCCAAGTGGAGTGGAGTGTGGAGTACTATGGTATCTCACGAAATACGTCGAGTGCGATGAAAAGCGTAAGTGGTATCTGTTGCTTCGATTAGTAATGAAGTGCAGTATAGTCTGTTTCGCATAGAATTGGTTTTATGACGATATAAAGCAAATTGGGCTTTCGATGGTCGGTTTTTTACATATTGGATATTGATTTTACTGTTCAAAATAAGTCACTGTAACCGTAACATTAACATTGTCTAAAAGAGGTGTACAATAAATAATTATATTCTCATCTTATTTATCAAAAATTACGTTTTTTTTTTTAAACACAATTTTTGAATGTGTCAATTTCAATCATCGCAAAACCATCTGATTTTTATCCTTCATAATAAAAATAACACCTTTTCACTTTTGGTTTTGATTCTTAATTATTTTTATTTAATTGGTCTTTTTTCCTCAGGCTCGGAACGTTGATTATACAAAGAGCCGACCGAAAGTTATTATCTTTTAATTGCTCGGGTTTCTATTGGCGCTGAGAAACAGAAAACACGAGGAAAATGTCCTAATAAGTCGACCTTGCCAGGCTTGCTTAATTGTCGTTAACAGAAAATTCATAATCACTGTGTTTTTGTGCTCAAATATCTGAAATAATAATTTAATAGCAAAGGCTTTTACAACAGGAAAACGTTCCCAAGTAATTCTAATTTCAATCAAACTCCCGAGGTTCGACAGTAAACAAATTGTTCGTGTAAATATTATTCTATCGCGTCTTGCCGCGTCAATATGGTTCGGTAAAAATCTCCGTAGCGGCAGAATGTCCGATGTTGTTCGTATGTAAATAAAGATGAAAATCGCTTTCACGAGTAACGCAGTAAAAGTTTATTTTAGGTAGTTTAGGTACTTCGACGTCAAACCTTTGAACGTTTGAAAAAGGAGTTGAACAGGTAAAAAAGCGAGTAATTTTGTGCCATCCCGCTGAAGTAACATTTGCACGGGTTTATTGGAAAGCCCGTAATTGGAAATTCACTGCGCTGGCAAGTAAATGAAAAGTGGTCAGAGTGGAAAGAATGTAATTATTGATTCTTGATTTAAATGAGCAGCAATAAAAAAAATACTTTTGGAAAAAGAGGTATTATTAGCCGTTATTTTCTCATTAAGATTGATCTGTATACGGCATTGTGTGATTATTATAATTAAATACATTTTAAATTAACTCATTCAAAAGTTAAATACTACACTTGTTAAATATTCTAAACAGATCTACGAATTAATTTATGTTATTCAAAGATCAAAGGCAGACAAGTATTAGTAAAGTTCTCCTGTAGTTAGAAACTTATTGATCTAACAGTAATTAATCGCGAAGGAGATTATCAGAACGGGAAAACTTTATGTTGGTTCTTTGTTTTGATGTGAAGGTAAACTACGTCAATAATTAGATACAATAGGAACCCCCTTAGTCCATCATTCATCAGTAGTCATGGCCCAAGTATGCTTCCTTAAGAGACACCCTTTCAATTTAAGTATCATCTGCTTTTTTTCTACTGCAGGTATATGAAGAATTATATTATTACGTATATGTGTGAAGTCCGCTTAATATATGCTTATGTAGGCTCAGCCCTGACCTTTAGTAGGGACTTAAGCAAATTAAGCTCGGAACCTTTTTAAATTATTATATCGTTTGCTGCTAAGCGGTTAAAATTATTACGCCTGATTTGATTAGCCCGGTATAAACCCCCACTGTGATTTTTTTGTATAAACTTGGGTTGAACAGACAATAGTTAGCAATTTAAACATAAGTTATGTAAGTCCATGTTGAATGACAAATACATGAAATGTGTGATCGCATATCGATTGATGGTGACTATCGGAGGACCTCAGTAAAATGGTCGATGATCTCAGTAGAGCTTCCGAACGAGTGGGTCTTAAAATGAACACGGACAAAACCAAGATCATGGTAAAGACCCATATAGCACCCACTCCTATTAAGATCGGAGATTCTGCACTCGAAGTTGTAGACGAGTACGTCTACCTGGGACAAACGGTACAGTTAGGTTGGGCTAACATTGAGAAAGAGGTCAAAGGAGGAACTGCAGTGCAATTCTGCAAATATGTCGAAGTGAAGGCTTGGGTGAAGTGATAATGAATTGAAGTGTCATTCCAAGTAATCAAGATGGAACGACAGCTCACGTCGGGATCCCTTCACTTTGACATGTTTACAGAATCGATCGGCTAAAACGTGGTCGCCAACAATTGGCCTCATCAGAAGGCTTAAAGTTACTCAAAGGGCAATGGAGAGGGCAATGCTTGGAGTTTCAGGAATCAGGAATGATGATATCCGCAAGAGATTCGATGTTACCAACATAGCCTAAAGGATCGCCAAACTAAAGTGGCTGTGGGCAGGGCACATTGCTCTCAAAACAGATGGTCGATGGGGCTGAAAAGTTCTGGAGTGGCGACTGCGTACCATAAGACATAACGTTGGAAGGCCTCCCACAAGGTGGACCGATGACTTGGTGAGGGTCGCAGGGTCGCGGGTAGCCAAGGAATGCGAAACTTGGGTGATTCTGTCCAGTAGTGGACGTCTTTCGGCTGATATGATGATGATGATGATGATATCGATTAAACCCATGTATTAACTTGCCAGGCTTTTAATACGAAAGTCGTTTATTAATTTTCAGCCTATATTTTACTTCGATGAGTCATAGTTGTTGACACATCCACAAGTAATTGATAGAATAACTTGAAGTCTTTAATAAAAACGATTAAAAATACTGATATTGCAAGAATATCTAGTATGAAAACAAGTTTTAACTTCATTAAATATTTTTTCTTCCTTTGAATATAACTTATAAAGAAGTACGAATCGTGTTAACTGTCCGCCGTAGAAAGGTAACTTAAATCCAGGCCGGCGGAGTTTATTTTTAGCTAAATAAATGCCAGCCATCTGCTCTAACGCTAGGGAAATGTCACCGTACATATAGGAAATAGGAGCAAAAAAGTATTTACCAACCTGACGGGTCTCCAGCTGCCGATCAGGTATCTTCCAGAGAAGTCTCCCGGACTAGGGCATAGCCCGCTCCGAATCCGAAACTCGCTGCTATTTACTGAACAAACACTTGATCTTCTACGCCTAAAACAGTTTTAACGATAATCCGGTCATGCACCACACATTTATCTTTGTTTATTACAATTATAAAGGTCGTGGAATTAGAACTAGCGTTTCAGGTAAATTACACGAAGTATTTTATCAGATTTGTACGCAGAATGTTGCGGCTGTAATTGTAATTAAAATTAAATAGGGCGGTAGACAACAACTAAGTATAGAAAGGGTGATAATGATGAACAATAAAGTTCTATGTAAGTAGTATGAATGGGCAAACAAAAACAGATGAGCGGATCTTCAGAACGTCAAACCCTATGAATATTGAAACTAAGATTAAACGAAACCGAAAGCGTAACATTGTTCGACGAGATGCCGTTAAGAAAACTTGCCAAGTTTAAATTATCTCCCTTTTTATTTTGAGCTTGACTGAGATGTTAAAAATGAACTCCCGTGGGATGGAAAGTGAATTAACAATATATTTTCGGGGCCATTCCGCTTTGAGCGACGGCTATCCACGAATTCAATAAAGGAATCACGGAAATCCGTTCTTTGTTTCATTCATTGTGATCGCGATATTTCTACAGCGTCATAAATGACTCATGGAAATGAGATTGAATCCGGTTAGTAATTATGAATTCGCCGTCGAAAGATTGAATAGTTTTTTTTTTATAATTACTTAAAGAGTCAGTATATAATAAATTTACCGTGCGTGGTCTACGGTATTTTTTACTATGCTTTCTCTTTAGGGTTCCGTACCCAAAGGGTAACCAATGAAACCCTTTTACTAAGCCTCCGTCCGTCGTCTGTCTTCAGCGGGATGTAGCTCAGGACCCGTAATAGGTAGACAGTTAAAATTTACACAAAGTGTGTATTTCTATTGCCGCCATTACAACAAATATGATAATTAAATTTACTAATGATTAAACGGGGGTTTTTGGGGGGAAAAGTGTTTTTTTTTTCGGTTCATGGTACAGAGCCCATCATGTGAGAGTCCGACGAGTAAGCAGAAAAGCAATGTTTTTGTTTAATGAACGATGTTGTTGGACTTAATCGATTTAGTTTACTACTCATTCGGTTTTAATTTTAATATTGCAGATAATTTGTTTATTTCTACAATATTTGTTTTATTATTTATTTAATTAGCTTTTGTAGCTACTATAAATACACTTATCACCAGTGTTATAAAGAGTACAATGAGTTTTGAAAATGACAAGACAAAGTTACGAATTCCAAGAAAGAAGAATACGGATTGAAACTTTATATTTAAGAACGGGCCTGAAATATCTTTTCTTTAACGTGAAATAACAATAGATATTATAATTAATTGGCTTCATATTGTTTTACAGAAATATTGTGATATGAATTTTCTCATCAAATGTTTAGAGATTTTCCAAATATCTTGACTTGAGTTTGGAAATTTCACGGAATATTAATGTTGGAATTTTTGAAAAATTGTTTAAATGTACAAATAGGATGGCCGAATCATTGGGATATAAAATGAAAACAACAATAAATTGAATTGTTGTGCAACTAATTAAAAAGAAATGAGGGGTTTTACCTACGGTGGCCAAGATAAACTTCAAGGGAGCGTGTTGGCAAAGAATACCTTGACCTAGAACCGTCCGGAGCGAGACTTCGAGGTCGACGAGGAGATAGCTAGATGTGCAGATTGATATGAGAACCAATGAGCTGTTAACGATGGCGAAGAACGAGTTAAAAACGAGTGAACTGGAAAACAAGTCCTAGATGTTGCCGACTCTGATATCTTGTTATTTGAAGAAAATGTTGCTAACGGCGAAAACTTCGGATGAAATTAAAATTATACGTAAAGTCAAAGGTATTAAGTATTCTTCCAAGTTATGAAGATTGATTAGTTAACAAAAAGGAAAACCGTAAATAATTTTATCCTCGTTGATTATACAGAAGAGTTTATAAAACAAGCTTCAACCTGCTTAATTCATCGTCTAAAACGTTAACAGATTTTTGGAAGCTTCATTAAACGAAAGTTAAATGAATTGAGGCAAATTAAAGTTGTTTTTCCTGATTATTCGCGATATCGAAGGGCGCTCGGTCCAGATATAAAACTCTGCTGAGCTTACAGATGTATTTTTATTTAATATCTGTAACATAATGAGCACAAAGTGTTCATAAATATGAAAGTTCGGTCGGCTGGAAGGGTTGGCATAAAGTAGGGTCTGTGAATGTCTTTAAATCTTTTGGCACGAATTTAATGTAAGATAATTTTATTGCAATGTTTCCGAAAGTTTATTTGTGTATTGTGACGCATTTGTCTGATATTCAATACATTATAGTGCGTATTACGATACAGAAACGTTTTGTAACTGAAGTTTCAACCGGTCGCGATTTAAGAATAACGAATTTAGTGCGTCTTTAACTGTTTACGAGGTAGTGATTTACATGTCCGACAAGAAAGAGCACCAGTAAATTGACTAAGTAAAGATCAACATCAGAAAAATGGAATGCTAATAGAAGAGGACTAGTCTAATATGAAAAAAATCTACAAGTACAAAGGGATACATCTGTAGGAAGGTAGGGACACATCCATGCAAACAATAGTGATATAAATTGCACCCACGGTGAATACGTATTGAGGGGACGTTTCATTGTTAATGACAACAGTATCGAAGTGTGATGCTAATTGATGATCAACGTGTGCGTGTAATACGTATCCACCTGGCCGCGGAGGCTGCGGGGCGCGGGGGACAGGAGCCGGGGAGGGGGGGCAGCACGAGGGGTGAGGTGTGGCGGGATCCAGGGGGGCGGGAAGGCGGGGGGGTGATGCATGCGTGTGTTGGTGTCGCGTACCGACCGGCGGGTGGTGTGGTGTGCGCGTCGCGGCGTGCGCTCGCTGCGGCGGTCGAGCTGCCACTGGGCGGGACGCGCCACGCAGCCTCTCCCGGACCCGTCGCCCGCCCAGTCGCCCAGTCAATCTCTACTCACTAAACTTTTGATGCATCTCTAAACGATTCTCACGCTAACGTCCACTTTACTAACGCTCTAAATCTAAACACGCATTTAAAAATATGTCTTTATTTAACGTGTTAAATTGCTTAATTACTTACTTGATTTAATTACACAAATAAAGGGTTATAAATAACCTCTAATCAGCGCAGTGAATCAGTCTAATGGAAACATATCCAACGATATGGAATTAGGGTGTGTTGAATGTTTTAACGGATGAGAGATTTTCGTATGTTATTGAATAAAGCCTGCGTTTTTGTATGGATCACTGGATATTAATTAAAAATACACCGAATGTTAATTACCGGATGGAAGTTAGCTCAAGCAGAATTAGTAACATAATGTTTCAATTTCCGGGTAAAGTCCGTATTATGCTGGCCTGGTGGAGCAAGCTTAGCGCTAAAGCCTTTGTCCGATCTTGTGCACTGTGGATACTGCGGTTGCACTATCCTTGTAGGATGTGCTTATATCAAATACAGTACTACATTCCTTCTAATTTACCTCTTTGAGAGGACTCTCGCTTTGTTCCCGACGGTTCATTCAAACAGTAAATTTACTTAAGGCTGTATTTAAATAAGTGCTCTGAATGTGCTTATTTGCTCGCCCCTCTTTGGTCCTACTCCATGAGAATTTAAATAACACTGAAAGCTTGGACGAAGGCCGAAAAATTACGAAATGTAATTTGTGTGAATTTGAATGCGGCTCATTTGTCAAAGGTTTCTTGTACAAGCCTGTAGTCTCATCGCTTATTTATAAGTTGTAAGTTAAAATTAAATTTGTTCAAAAGCCGCAGCAGTTTGGAACTATATTTAACGTCGAGTTTATTAAACTTGTGACAAAATACTGCAAATTGAATGACAGGAGAAGAACTGCAAATTGTGTGATGGCGAAATTGAGTACAATGTTGTTTTTGTGTCAATTAATTAAGGAACTACTTATCCGATAGTGGAGGTATTCAAAACAAAATATAATTTCCATTACCAATATTAAGAAGACTTTTTTCTCTCAAAATATTTCCCCGAACAGCTTGCCAGCTAGTAATCCAACGATTTTTGCTCGTTTCGAATCCAATGTGTCATCATCATCATCTGCCTAGCCTATTCCCAACTATATTGGGGTCGGCTTCCAGTCAAACCGGATTTAGCTAAATACCAGTATTTCACGCGGAGCGGCTACCTACCAGACCTTCACAACCCAGTAACTGGGCAACACGGTACTACATGGCAAGACTGGAGTCAGATTATCTGGCTTCTGACTATCCGTAACGACTGCTTAAGGTCTACAAATGACAGCCGGGACCAACGGCTTAACGTGCTTTCCGAGGCACGGAGGAAACTCGCTATGTAAAGATGGTCACCCATCCACAGACCAACCTTGGCAAGCGTTGTTTAACCTTGAAGATCGACCCGTGTGGCTGTTGTTATCTAGCCACGAGCTCCTCCGATAGTGGAGAGAGGTATTCAAAACAAAATATAATTTCCATTATCAATATTAAGAAGACTTTTTTCTCTCAAAATATTTCCTCGAACAGCTCGCTAGCTAGTAATCCAACGATTATTGCTCGTTTCGAATCCAATGAGTATTGCCAGTTTATTATTATAACTTGAAATGATATCTATAGTAATTGGTTCCCAATGAGTACCTAGTCATTGGGAACGAATTACTATAGATATAGTTTGTGTTGTACAGAAATCGTATGCTATAATTTCTTGATATTATATACGTGTAGGAAAGTACCATTATATTGTGACTATTAACTTTTTATAATATAATGATTACCCGACAAATCAATACTGATATTATAAATGTATGACTAGGTACCTACTGAAATGCAAATATTCTAAGATTGATGAAGACATTTCGTATTTTGAACATGACCCAAAACGAGGTCAAACGAACATGAGCCATACGTTGGAGTGTCCCATGTGCTCACACCTGTACTTTGGGGTATTTCATGACTGCTACTGATATGATGCAATTCGAATAGCCAAACAATCTAAGAAGTAAACCATCGACCCAAAAAGGAAGAAAAAGAAGACGTTCAGACCAATTACACAACAAAATACGTTAAGTAGAAAACCTACAGGGCAATATATCTGCCTCACGATTGATTCGTACCTTCTTATCCTCGTCCGATAAAGTAACGTTAACTACGGGAGTCTCATTGTGTCTATAAATAACTTTTTCTAATAATTTACTGAATAGTATTAGCTCTGACAAAAGAGTTTTGTTAAATGAGCTTTAAGGAGCTTACCTACAATTGGATAGCTCGTGGTAGGCAGCTATATTTCCTTTGTGTTTCAGACTTTACGATGGTCAGACTTTTAAAAATGTGTGATTGGTCTAACCTTAGATAGTGGTACTGGCTTAAGTATAGGGATTTAAGGTCTCAAAAGCTTCGTAAAAAAATCGGCCAAGTGCGAGTCGTACTCTCACACGAAGGGTTCCGTACCATACACTTTAATTTTTACTGCCTTACCTATTACGGTTCTTAAGAAACAACCCGCTGACGGACGGACGGACGGACAGCGGAGTAATAGGGTTCCGTTGGTAACCTTTTGGGTACGGAACCCTAAAAATCAAATGGGTAACCTAAACATTTTATCAGACTGGAGTAAGGATGGTAAAGAATATAATAACTTACCTAGAGAAAATAGATGGTACGTACTAGACACATATCAGACTTCAAACTATTTCCTATTATCAGCCCGCATCTACTTACATAAAGAACACTAGCGACGTCTGCTAGTATAGATGACATAGATATGTAGTTCATTAAGTTTTTAGGTCGCCAAGTATGAGGGGACGTGAATTCATATCGCCGACTTAAGGCTTAGCCCATACAGAGACGTGATCTGGAAGTGTATCGTCATTATACCCAGGAGCTCGAATTTATGGACGAGCGTCGTGAAGGAATGGCCGCCGCCTGTCTTTTATCGCAATATCCACATATATTCCCTATTGTCAACGCTCTAGTGCTGTTTTATTCCTTTGTATGGACGTTCCATTATTCTATAGACATTCCATAACTTCTACGCTTAACTTTGGAACGATTCAATACGACTGCTCCAGTATTTTTCCCGCTTTATTTGTGTCGCGTGTTCATCTCTATATTTTCACTGAGAGAACGATAAAATCTTTGTTAGCGTAGCGATAAACGAGATTGCTCGGTCGTGAAAATATTGTAAAAAATACTGTGTAAATTGTGTTGATACAGGCCTCGTTGTCTATTAGGTACAAAACGGCGACATGAAGCAGGTCAGCCGTCAGAGATAAAAGTTACAAAGTTTACGTTTGCGATCGCGACCTAACTAAGAATAAGGCTGTTTTTAAGTGTAGGCTGTTGATAAGTATTCCCCTCACGGTGGCATGAGGGGTGTGGGTGCTGGCGGACCTGTTGCGCGCCGCGGCGTGGCCCGTCGGCCGACAGTCACGGACGCTGACAGCGGCACATAATGTGCTTTAGCATTTTGTGAATAAACACGTTTACGTAACAGATGGTTTCTTTATCGTTGCTAACGTCGCGATCGATGGAACTTTTATTGTTGGTAGCCTGTGGATCTATATCAACAAGAAACGCACGTAAAAATACATGTTTTTTTTTATTTTCACGTGCGTTCCTTTTCATTGATGACAAATTTAAAGTGTGCACTTACTACATTCTCAGTTTTTTTTTAAGGTTTTAGGTATGATTGGTTAGGGTATGAGGTTTGAGTCTTCGATTGATGAAATACTGTTGGCAGTTTGTGGGTATATGGGAACATAGAGTTATTGTAACTATTCACTCATTTAAAAGAGTGTCCATGGAGTTTCTTGCACGTTCTTCTCCATAGAGTTCAAAGTGTTAGAAGCGGTGTTATTTTGACAGTAAAAGAGCCTGAAAATGGTTTATTTGACGATACGGTTGGTGCAGTCGTTGAGCTATTCACTACTGCGCTTCGTGTCGCGGGATCGATTCCCGCACGGAAGAAATATTTGTATGGCCTACAGATAGTTGTTCCGGGTCTGGCTGTTTATGTCGTGTATTTATATGTTTGTAAACACACCTACAGTACAGGAGAGATCCCAGTGTGGGGCAAAGTTTAAAAAAAATGCTTGGAGCTTGCGTTTGAAGTTTAATACCAGAATGGTCTGTGAGAATGGGCCAGTATAGATTTTGATCTTGGTAACTGTGTCAAGAACATACACATCAACCCCTTATTTCACAAGTGGATTTCTCACCACAATATAATACAATAGGTACATCAATTAAATGTTATCATTACAATTTATCATTGTGGGAGACTGGTGCCTGAGCTAAGCTACAAGCCTGTGTTTCAGGACACCAGGACTCCGCCTTTTACATATAAATCAGCATTACGTAAATAACATTTCAGATTGTACATTGATGGGTGAACCCGAACATAATTATTATCCAAAAGTTATAGTTAGTATGATTGTGTTTGTGTGTTTGTGAGCGTAAAAGTGTGTGTGTGTTGTGCATAGTAGTGTGTGTGTGTGTATGTGTGCGTGTGTGTGTGTGTATCAATATGTGTGCATATGTGTTCGTCTATGTTTGTTACATTACTAACATTACACTAAGGTCGCTAGTAGTTTTTCAGTGTCGTCATAATTTATTTCTTGTAAGAAGGAACTTATTTTCATTTTACACGTGGTCTTGTTAAGATTGAATATCGGTAGCATCCCGTTAATTTTATTATAAAGATAACCACCTAGATGGCAGAAGAAGCGCTTGGAGAATTGGGTTGAAAGGCGGATGTCCGGTCGATCTACTGGGCTGTATCGTCTCTTACCTTGTGAAGCTGAGGAGTTGTATGTTAGCAAAGAGTGCTGTTTTAATATTATGCTTTTAATGAATAATTGGCGAACTGTCAAAATTTCGCGTCTTTATATAGGAGCTCAGTGGGGTAACGGTAAGGTAGACATGGTATACATGGGACAACGCTTTCCGCGTTGGCAAAATGAGCCAGAATTAAATTAGACTCCTTAGGTGTGTCATATTATGTAATAAAGTGAGCGTTTAACGACGATATGTATGTGTAATATTATAGGATGTATGAATTTAACAAGCTATGGTATAAGTATCGGACAATTGAGAAGCTTGTCGTGCATATCACTGCTACGATTTTGTTTAATATTTCGTTGTAATATCAAGGTAATGTACCTAATTTGTTGCCTATTATGTTTTTGATAAGAGAAAGGACGGGTTTCCTCAACTGAGATTTTTAGAATTAAGATCGTGTCGTGAACGTGTGTGAGACTTTTAGCAATAATCAACTTCAAATCTTTAATTCAGAAATGGGGAAAAGGGTAATAGAGCGATTTGACAAGAGATTAAACAAAAACCTTACTACAGAAATCGACATTTCAGCCATAAGACGTCCTCTGCTGGCCAAAGGCCTCCCCCAGGGTCACCACATTGATCAGCTGCGTCCAGAAATGACGAATTAAAGTGGGATATTTAATTTATGGTCTTAGAACTTTTCCATTCAAGTAAAAGACAAATTGCTTTCTGGTATGCCTCAATATAGGCCACAGTTTTATTAATATTCATATAATTTATTTGCATTCCACTATGCATAACATATAGCTTAGGCTAGGCAATATCAGGGACCTTGTAACAGCAAAATGAATTGAAGAACATTAAAAAGCCACTATATATTTAAATAAAATCACACACTTTAAAATAGACCGAAAACTCGCGTTATTAATAAAAATACATTGTGTTTGTTATATTCGAAACTGACTGTCTGCGATAAATAAAACGGATGGTACTAAAACCTGAATCAGGGTACGAAGTATCGTATTGGAGTGTTGACGTCGATCAATCACTCGAATGGGAGCCGATTTTCGCTTCGCCACGGTGCTACGAGCTACGTGCTACGCGCTACGTGCTACGCGCCACGCGCTACGCGCTACGAGCTAGGGCTACGCGGGGCTAATAAACGGGAAGCTTTGTGTACCACATAAGTAACAGTTTTTCGATTATATTGTTTATGTTTCAGTTCGTTTGATTTTGTGATAAAAACAACGTGATTTTTATCACCATTCTGTTTTACAAGCATAACGTATCATTTAAGGATATGATCTATTTAAAATTAACTATGGAAAAGAAAATGTTGGATAGTGTTAGCAAAATATGACAGTATATTAATTTTAATGTTATCCTAATAGTACAACTGTGAAAGTTTGTACCTATGTAAATACATGTATGGTTGACGCCTGAACGGATTGCACAATACTAAGCCATGATTTGAAATAGGACAAATTACTTTTAATTCCAGTAGTGATAGAAAATTAATAGCTTTCATAAGCGTACAGCCACTGACAAAAGCCAGAACTAAAATATCAACTAACTCAACAACTTGTTCATATTAATATGAGGAGCTCAACTCATGCGAACGAAGGTTATAAATGAATAGCGAATTGCTTGTTTTCGAGTTGATTCCGCTGAGCAACAAGTCTGACAACTTCCCCTCACTTTGTACTGGGTAGCGGCATTCGCGGCTTTCAAAGGCACACAACGTCACGATAGACTTTTAGCCGATGAACGGTTCCAGCGATGCTTAAAAATGCATGGCTGTGTGGAGTTTATTGACTGCAATTCGTGTGGGAGTAGTGAATACTGCAAGTTGTGGCTTTATATGTTGACCAAATGGTCCGTAAAACATTATTATTATGATTATCTGTTTATTTACATGTTAGACAACTAAATCTCCTAATTTATTGATGTCGCATTCATCTCTTCTTGTTTTGTTTTGGTTTTATGGCCATATAATATTTTACTGTTGATACTTAACCACCAAGCACTTTTAAAATTTTCCGAGACTCATATTTAAATACGTCAAAAAACTAGGTTTTGCCAGTGGCGTCGCCTGCGTGATAGAAGAAAATGGTCGCCATGTAACTACTGATATTAATATCATAGTCTCCAGCCCTCTATTTCATGTCTACCTGAGTGCCAAATTTCATACGAATTTATACAGCCGTTGAGACATGATTGATTTACAGACTTCCGAACATCTTAACATTAATATTTAACAGAGAACAGATATTCGTAGTAGCATAACAAAGATGACGTTTCAGCAAAATATTGCAGTTGAACTTGCACTAAAAATAAATCCCCAGTACAAGTTGTACAGTATTGCTATTCTATAAAATCTCATATTTGAAAACCTTATACGAAAAAGAGAAATAAAATTTCGCATATAATATCGTACCTAAGAAATTGTTGCGAAAAGTGGCACGTGGATTTTTATGTGCGTCGCGTTCGGTTTTTGTGGGGTTGACCAATAGATAGAAATATATTATTAGAAATAGTGGGAGCTGACCGGCGCGTTTCTCCGCATTTTTTTTTGATTGCAAGTTTCTTTCAATTTTGAAAACCTTTTTCTACGTTGAGTTTAAAATTGTGTGGACAGAATTCTATCTTGAAATATGTAAATAACAGTCCAATACTGCATAAGCCGAGCTACGATACTAAAAGATGTTCAAGCGACAACAATCACATGCTATTCAAACATAAAATACGTATTGTTGAAGCTTCGCATGTCTCGATGTTGTAACAGGAAATACATCTCCTTTTCTTATTTCTATTATATTACGTCTCTGCTCTTAACAAAAACGAGAAGGTTTCTAATAAAAACTGTTTTTTTTTAATTCTAGAACCACGGATATCGTAAAAATTGTATAATCTCTTTTCATTTCTTCTTTGATATAGATTTTTAGAAAATGGATGTGTAGACGTATTTGATTGTTCCAATGTAGATTTCGTTGGATGCCGATGACCTGGTGCCCGGGGTCATGGGAGTACGCTGGATACGATAAGACAGGGCCGGTCGATGTGGCGACACTTCGGGAAGGCTATGTCGTGCATTTGGAGTTCTTCGGATGAAAAGACGATGTAGTTTTTATAGTAATTCATAGTTGATCGGCGCCTGTTACGAAAATTAGTGACTACGAGACCAAATTTCTTTGTAAAATAAGATTTGTTAAAGAATACACATTGAAAAGATTATCAGAAAATTATATCCAGCTTAATCTTACACATAATCTTGTATCAAGAAAAATGTAAGAGCTCTGAAAATAAATGTTCCACATAGCTTGGAACACAAAGAGAAATCATCAGGTATTCATTCAGCGCCCGCTGAAAGATTGTAATTTACTGTATATTGTTTGAAGTGTAAAGGCGACGGTATAAATCTGTATTGTCTTGTGTGAGCGCACAGAAGATTGCTGTGTATTGTCGAGACATTCCTTTGGATCTCTGTGTGTAATTGGGGGCTTTGAATGGTGTGTAGTTGATTGTTTGTAGTTTTGTTTATGAGATGTTTGAAGCTAAGGATGTGTGACACCTTTTACAATAACTTGCATGAAGTACTGTAAAAACCATGGGTGCTATTTTACTTACATGTAGTCATACATACTTTTTGTAAGATAGTTAAATGTATGTAGGGGATAAACAAAACTCGATAGGTGTGACGTTAAATTAATTACATAATTTTGTTTTACGACATTTATCAAGATAGCGTCATTAATAATTAAAAAACCGGCCAAGTGCGATTCAGACTCGCACACGAAGAGTTCCTTACCATAAACATTGATTTTTATTATTTGTTGTTATAACGGCAATAGAAATATACAATCTGTGAAAATTTCAACTTTGTACCTATTACGGTTATTGAGATACAGGACGGACGGGCAGCGGAGGCTTAGTAATAGGGTTCCGTTGGTTACCCTTCGGGTACGGAACCCTAAAATGGCATTAAAATCTTGCCATAATTTGAACAAAAAACTAACACTGACCTTCCATACTGTTTAGACACATCGAAAACATCACCTGAAGGCCCATTCTCGTGCTTAAAAAGTGTTCAAGTCGCAATATCAGGCCCATACTACACTTTTTTTTAAACTACCATCTATGCATTCGCATGTTCGTCTCAAGCTGTCAAAAATATATGGAAGCGGAGACTTTTTGACAGATTGCGTCTGAGATGCGACAATTAGTAAAATTGGCACTTAGGGCCATTTTACAATCTTTTAATAAAGCTACGTTCGCATTCTCATGTCCGTCGCAAGCTGTCAAAAACACTTCTGATCTCCCTATATTTTTGAAAGATTACGACTCCGATGCGAATGCAACAGTAGCTTAAAAATATATTATAGTTTTAGTGACAATCAGGTGCGTTTTAAAACACGAGGATTGCCATTTTCGAGTTAAGTTAGTAGTGTTATTTGGTTATTGTTCAAAAACAATACAAAATTCGGATAAATTGTTTCAGATTACACGAGCACAAAACCCATAATAGCCTGTTGTTATCGGACATTTAGAATCTAGCAACAGTTAATAAAAGTTCCTTAACCAAATTAGTATTCATTCCTCGATGGTCTACTTTACATTTCAGCTTAAACACTACCTACTTATAAAAACCCAATACCTGTGCTTACTTGTAGATAAGAGCTTTTCCTAAAACGTTGGCTGTAGCTCTCAAACAGTATTAAATGGCTGAAGCCTACTAAGATGATACGTGACATGACTTTTAGTACTTTGGGAAACCTTTGCTAACGTGCTCGTTGAAGTGTCAATCTATCAGAGAAGTTTAAGCGGATATTCAGGTGGAGAATAAAACGTTTACGTAATCCATGTTTGCGTGAATTTATTTTATCGGCACACTTAAAAACGATAAAGGAAACCAATGTAAAGAAACCATGTCCTACAATCAAAATTCATTGAATGCATTGTACATTACAGCCCACTGACTCTTGCAGTGAGGAGGCCTGTGTCCCTTTAGTGGCAATCCACTGAAGGGACACAGGCATTATAGGTTGATCATGCAGTAGTTGCAAAACACAGGTAATTGAACTGAGGGTATTTCCTCTACCGAAACAACAGAACTCCAGTCTTTCTTCGTCCACGTTCAAACCCCAGCCACACTCGAACGAAAATATCCATATATTTAAACTTTGAAAGCTTTAACTGCTTTTCGTGGAAAGTTTAGCAGCGAAGCCATGTAGCAACTTCCATTTTACTTCGAAGTACGGTCAAAGTCTTTTGCTGTTCAACAGATGCTGTCTACAATCGAGAAACATTCATGAACACCTTTTATTAAGGTATATGCTGATTTTCAGAGTTTGTTGTCTTGATTTAATTAATGTAGGTGCTTTGAACTTTATAGGAATCAAAGTCTGTTTAGGTACCTTTAGCCAGCTAGGCACTTAACCTCAACCATTTATTTGAAACTAGTTGACCCGCGCAACTTCGTCTGCGTCACAATTTTCATTACTGCTCCGCTCCTATTGGTCTTAGCGTGATAATATATATAGCCTGTAGCCTTTCTCGATAAATGGGCTATCTAACACTGAAATTAGCGCATTCAAGTAAACAAACAAACAAACTCTTCGGTTTTATATATTAGTATAAGATAAACCTTCTGCACGTTTCAATTGGCAGTCAGGCAAAAATATGAAGCTACTTGCACGTTCTTAAATGAAGATCTATGCTATGAAGAAGAACGTGTAAGGAAATTCACGGGCACACAACCTAATGGTAATTCGTTTAGCAAATGGTAAACAACTTTTACACTGTCCGGTGATGGTTTTTTGCTGGAAGGACGCTTACATGAATTGCTCATTTGAACACTCTTGTGGTTTTAGTACCTAAGGTGTGAATTTATAAAAAGACGGGGCCCGCTAGGGCCAGTGCCTGCTGGGGCTGCGGACTTCGTTCGAAAGAGGCACCGTACCCTGGAACGCAAAGGGCACTAGGAGAAACACGGATGGGATTTAGTCAGTAAGAGTCTGACACTCCCTTCTGCTTTACCCAAAGCAGGAGTCATTTGATGATTTCCCATCCTTAAAAAAAAAGGTGTGAATTAGTGGAACGTATTGATTGTATTGGGCGGAGCAGTTTTGTTTAAAAAAAATACAACCGAATTGAGTACCTATTGCTTTTATGGACGTCGGTTTATATTTGCTGAAAACCCTTGTCAAGTGCCAGACATTTCTACATACCTAAGATATTGTAACAATGTATGCTCTACATACATATTATATTAAAGTGAAAGCAGAATTTTAAAGTCCTCTATATTCTTTGACTCCTTTGAGATGCCGATTCCCGATTCCAAGAGACATATTCTGAGTTATTTGCATAACGGCTGTACTTCTATTTGATGGCTTAGATGATATCTGTTGTTTTTGAACTATGAGAAATTTTATTTAGGCAGGCACTGGCCCGTCTACATCGCTGCAGTCTAATAATTGCCTAAAATACTGGTGATTTTGGCACATTGTTTAGAAATGCTTATCCTCCGATCAAGGTAAAACAGATAAAATATCAGAATAGCTACTAAATCTGCACAAAGCAGCCATTATAATGAATTATAGGCTCGTCTTTGATGTCTAATTGTAGCGACGACGACTAGAACCAAGTCTACGGGAGCTAATCGATAGAACAGCACTATTTCTGAACGAATCTAGCCAGCCAGTGAGATTACGAACACAAGACTTGTTCTAACAGTATTCTGTTTATTGAGATGAGAAAATGCGAGGCTATGATGTAAGCTCTGAGGGTGCTTAATAACGTTGGGTATATCCTTATAGTTGAGCAACGTATTTTGTTGTGAGGAATGTTCAGGGACGAATTTGATAGTTGTAAAGTTTCGGGGTAGCAGAAAATTATAACAATGACTTATGCACCTATATTTGATAAGTAATATAAACGCATAAAAAAAACATCATGCCTATATTTCAAGAAGGGTCAGGCACAGTTGTATTAAAAAGAAAAATAGTTTTTGGCGATTTAGCGGCTGGTAGTAAATCTGGAAATCGATTAGTTTATGTTACAAGCGACGAATAGAAGAATGTTGAAGCTACGACTTTTGTTAACCTACTAAGGTAAAAGTTTTTACAATGGAAACTGCATATTTTTAAGAACCTGATGCAATCACAATCAGAGGATCAATTCTACAAATTTTTAAACAACTTTCGTATCCGCATGTCAATTGCAAACTGTCAAAAAAACCTCTATTTTCATACATTTTTGACAGATTCCGATTGACATGCGAATACGAACGTTGCTTAAAAATTAGTAGAATTCACTCAGACTAAAGTGTAATACCCATCTTTATCCGATTTTATAAATATACAGAAACCACCTCCCACTCCTTACAAATCAGTTTTCAATACGCGTATCATTTTCTAAACGCAAGCTAACTGCAAGATGTTAGAATATTCTGAGAGAAAAGCTTTCCTTGCAACCTACATTTTACCTACAAGGAGGCTCTACTTAGACGACCTAGAAATGTACTTAGGTATAAATCTAGGTATGAATGTGGATAAATAAATCCTTTGCGCAGAACTGAGTTCGCGCCTGTATGGAATATATTATTCTCTATGAAGAAGGCTGTTGATACTAGATTAACGAACTGTCTTCCTGTTAACTTAGAACTTCACGTTAATTTATTACGATATAGTGTTTGCGATATTAATTTTCAGTATGTAGAGATAACATGTTAGATAGATTGATGGCGCTCAATCTATCCTACTCTTTGAATTTGTAGAAAACCAAATTGCAAATTCAAAGGAAACAAGAAGCTTAGTTATAAGTCTTTTTCTTCCAAGCAACGCACAATATTAAAAACCCTGCAACTGAACGAATTTGGCAAACGGGTAGAATATGACCTGCATAGGACATAGGATTCTTCAGCTTTTTTTTGTATTTTCTCGTGTCTCTGGAGCCCCGATCCTTTGATAGCTGTACGAGGTGCCGGAGCCAACTCGCAGAGGCCCCTTTAGACATTTCAAATGAATTGGGACACCAACCGACGATTATCCCTGTATGCACTGTGAAAGTATATCTAAGAACAATCCCCGGTTGGAGCAGGACTATTGTAGAATATGGAAACAAAAGATGAAACGCTATGGGTTTGGGTGGTTTAGTGGTCTGATAATCGTTTACTATGGAAGAACTATTGGCCCCTGCCTGAGCACTGACAATTAAATCGGCTTTAAAATAGCAGGGGTTGACTTGCACACTTAATAAATGCCCCCTCTGAAAACGGTCGCTAGCATAAAGTGACGTAGCGCCCAGGGGGCAACATATCCTGAGGTGCTAGAGGAGTGGAGAGGTATACCACGGCTATTAGGACAATACCGGAAGTACGGTCAAGATCCCTACCAGCATCTTACTGGATTATAGATCCTTCTCCCGAGCACGTTTGCTCTTGAGAATCTCCACGCAGACCGGCCGATTAAGGCAAGAAAGTGGTGGGAGCTTTGTTCCTCGTCAGTGTTCACTCCGGTCAGCCAATAAAGGCCAGCCGGAAATGAGGAACAAGACTTCTCCCAGGAGATCAGGTTCGTGGGGTCGCTACTGCCCAACAGTTCGCCACAAAATCTTCAGCTTTATCATCTACTATATATTATTAGTACTGATATTATACCGATCCCGAAAACAAAATCAGTGGTTCAGTACATTTTTTTTTGCGATTTTGTCGTTGGTCCCATTTTATTTTATTTCATTTGGGAAAACAAACAATCGTACATCGAGATGGTTTAAACTGTAGATAAATGTACAATCCATGACGTTTCCACATCTTACTATTGTAGGATACAATGCAGATACATGTAATTAATATTATGTATGTACCTATGCTTAACTAAAAAATAAATAAAAACGAATCCTCCAAATATATGATTAACTGATTAATATTTATTTCATAAACTATTTACTTTGACTCAGAAACCAGAAGGCATTTAATTATTTCTTTCTTATATAAATTCTTTGTTAGGTTAAATATGTCTATATGATTAAAATGATTATTGTATATAGTGACTAATCTCTGCAGAGGAGCCCATGGTAAAAGTTGTTCATATTGCTTTTACTCTTTTACACGCTGTTTATGTAAAAAGTTTGTGAGGATGGCTGGATGGATGCATGTTTGTTACTCTTTCACGCAAAAACTGATTCCACAGATTCGAATAAAACTATTCAAATATAAAGTTTAAAAACTGGATTAACACAAAGAACATAAGTTTATTCCCGTTCTGAAGTCCACGCAAGCGAATTCGCGGGTGCAAGCTAGTCTAGCGATATTTTTCCTACCCTCCTCTCCCATTTGAAAATGTTGGAAACGTCGTACAATTTATCCGTCGCTGTCTCAGCATAAGCTCGACTTGATCGCAATGGCACGTCGTTAGGAAGCAAGGATGTCAGGATGTCATCATAGACCATTTCTGCAGAACTCGAGTTTCTTGATCCAATTTATTAAACGCATTTGAAAGAATTTCTTGTTCAACCGCGTTTGGAGTATTGATATTACTTATGCACATTTTACACAAAGATTAGTAATATTAGGCTAGGTTTCTAAAATATTTTTTTTCTAAACTGAATAGTTTGCGCGAGAGACACTTCCGAAGTGGTAAAATGTCCTCCCCTCCCGTAACTTCTAAAATAAGAGAATGATAAAACTAAAAAAATATATGATTTACATTGCCATGCAAACTTCCACTGAAAATTGGTTTGAACGAGATCCAGTATGTCTTGTTTTTTAATACGTCATAAATCGTAATCCTCAATTTACTTTTCATTCAATCAACTCAAATATTGTACCGGATGGGCGTGATCAACTGGAACGGGGGTGAGATGGGGTAGGTCTATCCTTCTTCTAATCCTTCGACGTGAACTATGACCATCCGACTGCGTCCAGCCGCGCTGACGTCCTGTAGCGGGGGTACTGAGGTTCCCCGTACCACGCGTGCAACGTTCTTCTTTCTTGCTATTTACTTGCTGTATTCGGGGTAGATTGGGGTGAGGGATGTATGCTTACGAATTTGATAACACTGCAGCTAGTGGTTTAAGGGAAAATTCGCGACTATTTTACTTCTAGTTACAATTCTATATTTGTTCTGCCGGTGACTACGAATTCCTATTTTCTATCTGTTTACTAACGTACTATGTTACTTTACTGTTTCAGTTTATTTTTAACTGTTATTTTAACTATAACTTTAGTACATTTATCTTTAGTATCTATATCTAGGTCTACTCTAGGTCTGGATAGGGGTTGATGCACCTCTCTGTAAATCCACCGAAATTCCCCGTCGTTGCATTTAACTATCGAAACTATCTACAAGTGTGAACTTGTCTACTATTAAGGGTTGAAATATTTTCAACCCTTAATTATTATTATTTTCATGTTCTTTACTTTCTCGGGTCCCTCTTCCTAGAGACCCGGTCCTTTGGTAGGCGTACGAGGGGCCGAAGCCAACTCGCAGAGGCCTCTTTAGATATTTCAAATGGAATGGGACACCAACCGACGATTATCCCTGTATGCGCTGTGAAAGTATACCCAAGGACAATCCCAAGTTGGAGCAGGACTATTGCAGAATATGGAAACAAAAGATGAAACACTATGGGTTTGGCTGGTTTAGTGGACTAATAATCGTTTACTATGTAAGAAATATTGGCCCCTGCCTGACCATTGACAATTAAAACGGCTTTAAAATGGCAGGTGGTGACTTGCACACTCAATAAATGGGCCCCCCGAAAAGGGTCGCTAGCACAAAGTAACGTAGCGCCAAGGGGACAACATATCCTGAGGTGCTAGAGGAGTGGAGAGGTATACCACGGCTATCAGGACAATCCCGGAAGTACGGTCAAGATTCCTACCAGCACCTTACTGGATTATACATCCTTCTCCCAAGCACGTTTGCTCTTGCGAATCTCCACTCAGACCGGCCGATGAAGGCAATAAAGAGGTGGGAGCTCTGTTCCTCGTCAGTTTTCATCCCGGCCAGCCAATAAAGGCAAGCCGGAAATGAGGAACAAGAATTCTCCCTGGAGATCAGGTCCGTGGGGTCGCCAGTGCCCAACAGTTCGCCACAAAACTGCCTTGCGGTTATTATTATTATATCATAGGGTAGGTGCATCATCCCTCTATCCAGATACACAACTTTTGAAGCCACCCCTCTACGGGTGGAAGTACTATAAGGTCAGGAACCCGGAAGGGGAAAAAATCTGTGTTTTTACATTTTTCTAAATTGCGGCTTTATGCCTCATCTGACCATAGAGATGTGTACATATCTGAATAGGTCTCAGTGTCAGGCTTCTAGTGCCTATTATTTGAAGTCTAAATACCTAGATTTTCTGAATGTTTAATAAATGAAGGTGTCTATAAATGGGGGTTTTTTGCTATCCACTTTACCTTTGAGTAACTGTCCTGTGTCGGTCGGTATGTGTTAAATGTTCAATACCTGTGTACCTCCATTACCTTTGACATTTACCAACCATCAAAACCATACCTTTTAGGGGTTTATCAGGAATGTGTAGGGGAAATGTGTAGCCCTACCTATCTATTTATTCAACGAAAATAAGTTCCCCAAGAACATCTTATGTGTCCGGGGAAAAACGACAACAAATATGCTTTTTAATACTGTTACATAGCCATGAAACTATAACTATAGAATACATAAGCTCTTAAGTATTGTATTTCATACATAGGCTTTTATTTACGCGAGTTATATAATACTATAGATGTTTCGTCGCGAACAAATATAAAAAAATAAGGTTTATGGTACGGAACCCTTCGTATGCGAGTTCGACTCACACTTGGCCGGTTTTAATTTTTATAATCCATCCAAAGGTGGTCTTGAAAATATCGCTTTTAGCGATAAGGCCGCGCATTGTGTCACCCTATGTAATGTTTTCTTCATCTATCTTGTCTGTAACTTATATATGTACATATGGTGTATATAATATAAAGTATTTCTATTCTATTCTAATAGAAAAAGAATTATCATTTTATATTAATTAATAATCTTTTAATGATTCTTTTTAATCTGTATTTTTTAATAAATATTTCAAAATTTATAGAATAAATTAGAAAGGCAAATAGAAAAATAATAATCAGTGGAATAGGTGCAGTTTCTCAAACGAAAATGTACAAAAAATTCCTGTGCCAAATTATCAAACACGCGTTATCTAGCTGTTATTGGTTAAATAAATTTTCAACAATCAATCGCATTTCTTGATTTGCGTTTAATTGGTGACGGACCAAAAACCGGGATCAGTCTATCGTAATCCACAGCCGGTCATATGTCTCTTCCAATCTGAGCCACCAGACTGAGTCCTGGCCGGAGGTCCATCTTGCTGGGGGCTAACTCACGCTACACGCACTCTTCACTCTAGGACCCGTCTACTACACTGGTTAAAGATATTTCAACAATCATGGCCGACCCGCTGCCGTGACTCTTTCAGTTGCTTTGGGTGACTTCTCCTCTTTCCTTTTATATTTCAGAGTTCACCCTTCAAAAAATCCCTTTGAATAGCACGCACCATAGCGCTGAGCGACCTCCAATTTGTGGACCATCCCGACGATCATTATCTAAGTTTTGGCACCATATGTCATGACGGATAGGAGTACAGCCCTTTATTATGCGTTGCCATTGGCAACACAGTGTGGGAGAAAGACGGAGCTATACAGGGACGAATAGTACTATTCATTTTCCAATGTTATCATAATTTCGTAATTATGATAGCATTGTCAAATTGCCACTGTCCGGAACAGGACGTACATTACAACTATTTTCTTAATGTCCCTTGGCAATAATCACATTTCCGAATACAAACGAGCTTTCCTCCCATTTTAAAAATAAATTACATCAAGTTAATTGATAGAGAGCGTCCGGTCTGCACCAAGTGCAACAAACCACTGATAGAAATCTGACGACTGACAAAATGCGAAGTTTGCCGAGAGGCGTTAAGAAAATAGTTTTACCTACTGTAGCACAGTACTGTAGATACTATTGGTCGATTCTGTAAACATGCCGAAGTGAAGACTTGGGTGAAGTGATCACGAAGTGAAAGTGAAAAATTGGTTTAAAGTTCACTTCGTAATCACTTCACTCAAGCCTCTTCGAAATGTTTACAGAATCGCACTGCTGGTGTAAAACCTAAGTCTTCAAACAGTGATTTATGAAAGTGAGCAGAAGTTTGTACTATCTAGGTTGTAAGATTATAAGAACCCCGAGTAAGCTAGGCATTATACGAATTTTAATATCAGTTTGTTTAAGATGGTGAAGTTCGTCGAATTCTTGGCTAACTATTGAAGCGTAGCGAAATTTCCCCCGTCGCGTTCTGGTTAAACTTATTAAGCCAGTTAGCTACCAAGTATATCTTCCTTGTTTGAGCGAGACAGCTTTCATTTTTGTTTACGCTAATATGATTATTATTCTCTCTGGAATTTTCATTTCCCGATTGGAATATATCGCAAAGGAGGGGTTGTTTTAGTCGTATTTCAGTGTTTTTTAAAACGTAAAAACGTGGTAAAGTGATGTATACATAGTTCTAATTATTGCTCAAAATGTACAAAACGTGAAAAATCGGTGCGGGGCGGTACACCGCTCGTGCACGGACCAGATCAACACTCTACGTATAATATTGGAGCAGGCATAGGAATGGCAAATGGGGATTTATCTTACCTTTGTCTTCTGGGTCCACATTGGGGTGCCGCCAAAAATGGTTCGCCTGTTGAAGAGTGTCTAAAATAAATATTCTTAAAAGGTGACTCACGACGGCCTCATCTCGGACGATATCGCAGTGCATGCAGGTGTCCGCCAAGGCTTCTTCTTTTCATAGCCGTTCTCGACGGAATTCTGCTTCGCATAATATGACAACAAACGTCACGGGATATAGTGGGGTTTATCCAACGTCTTGAAAGATCTAGACTACGCCAATGACCTATGCCTGCTGAGTCATACACACGCCGACATGCAAGCAAAATTGAAGGACCTGTGCCAGGAGGCAGCGAAAATCCTAGAGATGCGTACGGGAGTAAAGAATTCTACACCGTTGCTTATCGGCACGGAGGCAGTGGAACGTTGAACGTGTTTGTGTTGTTTGTTTGTATTTGTTTTTGGGTTTTAATTTGTGTTTGTGTGGATGGCTAAATCATAGGATTTATTTTATTTTTTGGTACAAGATAAATCAACTGTGGGTAATTTAACTAATCCCAAGCCGAACCACATGAGACCAAACAAATCTAGTTTAATGTAATTTGGCGTCTGTTTCATAAACATGAGACGTTGTGGCCGGTGATCCGAACTAATCCTTAGAACGGCAACAATAGGTCCCGGCCCTTGCCATCAAAACTTACCTCACAATATATATACATACCTATTATATAGGTATAACGAGCACCTTTATGATGTGATACTGCACTGATTAGAATATTAAAGGTGGCTATGGAGCAGGAGTTTCGGACGGTGTTAGTAACATAACGCTGCGTACTAAAACAAAAGCTAGAGACAAACTGGTCCCACGTACGCAACGTATGCAACGCATTATGATATCTGGACTCTTGATTTTGTATGAAAAACTATGCAGTAGAGACATACTTATCGTATGCAACGCAAGAAACGATAGTTTACAAAAGCGTTACATATAGCGTTATACGTTGCGTACTTAGGACCAGTGTGTCTCTCGCTTAAAGTTCTTAGTTCTTACCCAGGAAAAATAAGTGGGATTAGGCCAGACATATCTGCTGCATGTTTGAAGAGAAATTTGTTAGGGAACCATCAAATGTGGTTCCTCTAAACGCAAGACGATATCGAGACGGCGGGACAGGGCCATTCTTAACAGAAAACAGAACTGTTTAAAATGAAAAAGCGTACTGCGTCTGCCACCCATAAGATGGAAATATGACATACTAGCTTCTGTCAGCGGCTTCGCCTGCGTGGTCCCTAGGGAACATACTCCCGGGATAAAAACTAGCCTATGTCCTTTCTTAGGCTCTAGACTATCCACCAAACCCCAAGGCAAAACTTTTGCAACTTTTCTCCCCCCGTGTGAAAATGATGTGAAATGTATGTGTCAGTCGTATTTTGCTTAATAAATAAATATTATTATTATTAATTCGGCGATTGATCTTTAAATTCGAAGTAACTACTCTAACAGTGGCCGTTGACACCGTAGAGTTCGCTATTTAATTTGACTATTTATACGTTACTACGCATCGATTTCGACTAAAATAGCTTCATACCGGACCTGCCCTTCCTGTTATCCTTTGCCGAAGTACGGTCAAGGGTAAAATATGTACTAACGTCGATGTTTCGGCTACATTAATAGGAAAATATAGTTTTTTTTAAATCAAGTTCAAGTACAACATATATTTTTTAGACTTATCGTAGAATGTTACGCTTTTTCGCTTATTCATGATAATAATTAAAAAACAGTTTCCCCTTAAAAACATGTGGAGCCAAGCTCTCAGGCGTAATGAGTAGATTAACACCCTCGGCGCCTTTACAATGCTTGTCACTGACCTACTTTCGCTCTCACATTTTTTTCATTCAGCATGTCGGGCTGTCGGCGTACGCTAAAGGTAGAGGTTAAATGCTTTTTCAGGGGCTGCACTCATGCAGCGATGTTGGCGCGGATATTGTCAGTAAAGTAAACGAAACTCCTATAATGTTAATAGTTTTGAGATAAGAGATTTGGTGTCGAAGTTTGCTTTTTGTTAAAACAGCGTCCAAATTCATCATGTTGTGAGGAAAATCTTGTTTTTCAATGTTATAAAAGAAGAGAATTAGAAAGAAACGATGGACGTCTAGACATCCAATGTTTCATTCTAGAAGGAGTTGACTATTGAGGTGATGTTAAAGTGACGATGGCCAGAGATGTATGGAAGAAAAATGCTTCGCCGACCAAATATGTAAATGGGGATCATAACACCTATTCTATAAACATTTGTTAATGATAAAGTAAATGGTTGCGCGGATTGAGCCTATGAGTCTGGCACAGGAGTGCGGATATTCCTGTTCCCAGCAGTGAATGAAGTCGCTAATGACGAAACGACTGCACCTAGCAATCATTCAATGTCTGCACTAGTTTGCTAACCTATTTCCCTCCTCTCCGATTAGCAAACATCCCTCAAATTGCCTCGACACGGGAATGCCGAACGCTATTATGGGGGACGAGAACATAATTCCTTGAAATAGGAAGTGCGCAGAAAATCCTTATCCGATCGGAGCCCTGTCATATCGAGTGCGACGTGCCAGAGGCATGCACTGTGTACCACTTGTAAGCTTTGTGCGGATAAAATCACTGCTAACCCTTACACTACGACAAGTGACAGGGTTTAATTTTTGAGTTAAAGTTTGGATATGGCACTCTTTTACGTCGGAGAGTCAAATAATGTTGCTAGAGGCAACCTTACCTACATTTATGTATGTAGTCAGTCTTGAACTACGGAAAAAGCTCTTAGCTAACAGAAAAAAAACACGTTTAAATACAAATTGTTACGTGTGGTTGACGGTTTTACATGATACAGGAAGTGACAAAGCTATCGTAGTACTACATAGCTCACATCCGCTCCACCCAGAGCGGGTGGCAGTATTACTGACCCGTGTTCCTTCAAATCCCTTCGAACAATTCCACAACCTAATGATGGCTTCGGGTCCTTGCTAAGACAAATTAAAAATTAAAAATGTTATTCTTGGTAAATTATTCGCCACAGGCAAACTTAATACAATGAAATACCCACTACACTGGAAACATAAGCGATGTAAAATATCGGCTTCGCTACCGTGGCATGTCTCAATTTCGATGATAATATATAATATAATAATATAATATTCCACACAACTATCACACAACGCCATCTAGTCCCAAGCTAAGCAGAGCTTGTGTTATGAATATAGTATAGCAGTTGCCAAAGTGAAGTTTTTACCAGTGAAATTCATACTCGGATCTGCACTTCCAGACAGTAATCAAACAATTTTATTTCATTATACTTAAGTTTTAAATACTTGCATCTACAACTTGACAATAAGTACTAGAACAACCGAAATAGGCTTGCCGTCACGGTTGGCGCAGTTGAGCGATCAGCTGCTACCCCGCGTCTCGTGGGTTCGATTCCCGCACGGTAAAAATATTTGTATGGCCTACAGATAGTTGTTCCGGGTCTGGCTGACTTTGTATGTTTGTAAAAGTACCCACGATACAGGAGAAATTCCTAGTGTGGGGCAACGTTTTATTTAACAAAAAAGACTAGCTGGCTGGTGACGTGTAAGACTACCGATTTTAAGGCGATTTGTCTCGAGATCAAAGACAATCTCTCGGACAACAAAAACAAATAAATAAAACACAAATAAGCTTACTTAAAGATACCGCTTAGCGATCGCCGATTTCATGATCTAATCCATAAAGCAGCGAGTCCTTGGGAGGAGACAACATTATTTCACGCCATTAGCCCCCAATGAGTCCACCCGACGAATGATGGCCGACGCAGCCTCCAATTAGCCGATTGCCTTTCCTCTCTCGGATTTCTCGCTTCGATCGCATTTCAAGCGAAATAACGTCCGGCTTACGATGTTTACTTGTTTTACAGATTTTGTGTTTTAATGCGCAAACCCACCGCAGTGCACGCTATACACGGGCACGCTACGCATTTTAGCTGCAAACAAATTAACCCATGTTAATTTGTTTGACAACGTGGGTCTACATTTCCACTGCAGTACACACTACACACCCACGATTAATAACAAAATGTAGCGTAGCCCACCGCGGCACATGGAGAGACTAAGCACGTTTCTTTGTAACAATATGGTTTTGACATAGTGGTGGGTTAATAATCGAGAACGTGTACCGCGTGCACAGCGTGCATAGCGTTGACAGCGTTGAGCTATTTGAGTGCCATATTCGAGCAAGCCACGCGTGTTCCAATGACATCAATTGATGCGTAGCGTGTCCATGGGTTGCAGTGGTGACCATCTTATACATTTTCATGCAAGGTGAAGCCTCACACACGTGCGTAGTTTCTCCGTGCGCCGCGGTGGGTTTCCGCCTTTTGTGAACTTTGCCACAAAGATTATTTTCTTGATACACTCGTACTCAGCGTTTTCCAACTACTTTAGGGTTGGCTTCTAGTCTGACCACATGCCCCGACTGCCTTTCTGACCTGCACATAGAATTAATTCATAACGTGATAGGTTTCATATTTTTAACTAGCTTTAAAAAAACAGGTTCCCGGTCCCGTAAGAATTTCGGGAAATTTTCTCTTAGTGCTCCCCTATACCCCAAAAAACCTTCACGCCAAATCTCAGCTTTCTACGGCTAGTAGTTCCGGGTTTGCGTTGTCTGTCAATCACTCAGACAGTCATTCACCAGTAACGTAAGACATCTGTTGCAGACAGAAAAGATAAAGGTTTGAGAAAAAGGAAATAAAGAACTGATAGCCGATGATCAATCCGACAGGAAATCTCTCCGGCATTTAAACAGGTTTTTCAGAATAGTGTTTGTTCTCCGACAAAATAATCTGTTACTAAAATAACATTCATCTCATACGAGGACACAGTTCGTGGCAAGTACTACTACTACTAGTCTGCTATTGCTACTAGTTTATTACTACAACTACGACGACTAGTCTACTACTACATCTGCTACTACTAGTCTAGTAAAAGCAAATATATTTGTTCAAATAACAAGGTAGCAAATGTGCCTAACTAGCGAAAACTAAATTCTATCTCGAGACGGGAACGTTAAAGTTTATGTGCTGAAAATAAGCGCTCTCTGAGAATGACGATATTCGAACCAGTCTGCCGTTCACAGTATTTTAAGAAGCTAGAAAAGTTTTATAAAAGCATATTTTTAAAGTGTATTTTTATATTTTTCTGAGTAAACAAAAGTCCTATTTCCATCCACTTGTATTCTTACTAATGAGCTATTCCCCAGTATAACTTAACAAATGGTAGCGACATGATGCAAGAGCATGCAAGATAATTAACAGTTTAAGTCCACTCATGTTTAGCCGTAATTAGCGGCGTACAAATATTTCCATAACATTGAAATAAATTATAAATACAGAAAATCGAAAAAATACCTAGAATAGACACTTACACTGATTACAATTATTTAGAAACTTTATGAATTATGATATAATGTCAAAAATATTTTAATGTCAAAATAGTATTACGTACCTATGTTATAATGTCAAAATAATAATAAGTTGTAATGTCAAAAAAGTAGTCAATTATAATGACAAAATAGTGTTCAACATTGAAGACACTATATACATCAATGTACATACTACTTCAGACTTAATATCTAGGCAATGTGATACTTTAGGTTACCATAATGTTACAGTAATTTTTTTGTTTTTTGAAGTGTCCTCTACCCATATAGGTATGCATCTTAGATCGTGGGCCGCAACTTTGAAAAGAGGCGGCGGGTGTCTATGCCAGCTCCCATAAAAAAACTCGAACTCCTTTGAGTAAGGGCTTGCGAATTATGAGAACCATGATTGTACACTCCTAATGTTTATTTTGTACGTTGTAGTGAAGTTTGAAGGACGATGGGTTCTATTTTAGCTGTCGACAGTCCAATATACTCGTTTACCCTCAGTTCGAGCTCAGGGCGCTCTTGTAATTACTTCCAAACTTCTGAGTTATGCGACCATGGATTTATTGTTTTCTCAGCTAATTTCTCGTAACAGAGTCCTTTAATAGAGATTAATAATTACTTTATACGTATTTCATGAAGTGAGATTGCTTTATTTTAATAAACGAATTTTTTCGTTTATTGTACAAATAATAACTAAGTATTTCAGCATCATAAATTGCTATACTCGTAGGTCTTAATAACACATATTTATTTCCGTATTGTGTTCATCATCATCATCTGCCTAGCCTTTTTCCCAACTATATTGTGTTCATAATTATACGAATAAAGCACCCATAATGAATTCCTGAAATTCAGCAGATTTGCTAGTCCATAATAAGTTCATTTAGATGTCACGTAACAGGAAATGCGGCCGCCATTAATTATTCCGCGAATATAATGATATCTGCGAACAAAGCCGTCGCGTCACTGCTAATTCAATGAACTGGCAACCCCGAATGACCAACCACTGTACGAAAATTTAAATTATGAATACCACCCGACGAAAAATAAACATGGAATTCGATTTAATCGTGCTTGACTGCTCGTATTTAGTACTAAATAAGCGAATCTCGGCATTTTGCCTGAAATATATGAAGCCATTTTAATAAATTCCGAGAAGGAAATATCTCGGAAATTGGTCAGCATTCTATTCTAACTTACTGTTTTGTTGTTATTCAAAGAAGAAAAATAAGTAAAAGTGGTCAGTGCAAAAATACTTTACAGCTAAAAATACAAATGGTCCGATCAAAAGCTCTAAAGCTAAAGCCTAAGAGATAGAAAAGTAAGCCAACTAACACAAGCCAAGTACCACGTATAAGAACATTAGCCAGAGTACGAGTAATGTAGCGCGTAAAATCACGTGAAACGTTATTTTATTGAGTGAAGCGACGCGGCGTGACCAACCGACCAGCGGTCGGGTAACGTTGTTAGACACCCTCGTCACGACTTGCAACTCTCCTAAAAGCTACTAAGGAAGCGACGATGAAGTTACACTTAGTGCACATCGGTTGAAGCGGGAAGTGGAAAAATTGGGTTTTGATATGAAGTGCATTTTGATTCTACGACTGATATGAGTGAAAAGACTTATTTCATTTCATCGAATAGGGTAAGCAAAGGTACATACACAGGTCTACTAGCTTCTGCCAGCGGCTTCGGCCAAAATAATATTATATGTTATAATCGAGGTTATAACATAATTTCAATATTTGTCAACCATCCAAATCCGTTCCGTAATTTTTGACAAGCACGAAAGAGTCAAATATCAAGTGTTATATAAAGTTGAAACAATCGTCATGAAAAATGCAGATGGCACTACTTCTTCAATATTATATCCCCCTTTGCCTGTAATGTCATCATCATTTTCTATTTCGCCCCATTATCTGCTTCTTTTTCGAGTCATTGCGCTTACTTGTGGGTTTTCTTTTCGAGTTCAATCACATGGAAATATGTAAAAACGGAAGGTGGAAGGGTAAACGAAAACATCCGACATCCTCTCGAGAATTCTTCACAAGATTGTTGGTTCACATGATTGATATTTCATGCTTTAATTGTTTACATAGGGATATAAAACAAGGTTTTCCCAGTGGTTTCATGCGCGTGATAGTCCAGCAGTGGCCGTCTTTCGGCTGCTATGATGAATGTTTTAAATCCTAATATATAAAATTGTTCAGTTACTGATGAGTGACAGACTGACTGACAGAAAACGCACAGCCGAAACCACTGGTTGTAGAAAGCTGAAATTTGGCATGCAGGTTTCTTGAGGAGTACTAAAAGAGGATTTCCCGAAATTCATAGGTAACGAAAAAAAAAACGGGATATGCGCGTACGAAGTTTTGGGCAAAAGCTTGTTTTTAACAGACTTTTTCAAAAAGGAGGATGAATGGAGGAATTTTTGTATGTTCACCGATTTCTCCGCCAAATTGTGGACCGATTCAATCTGAAATGTCTAACGGGGCCTCTGCGAGTTGGCTTCAGCCCCTCGTAAGTCTATCAAACGACCGGGTCTCCAAAGACACGAAAAAGTATAAAAAAAAATCAATCCCAATATAAAATATCATAAGACCTGTTATCTAATGCAGGTTATGATCTATTCCAAATTCAATTAGCAGTAGAGTACAGAATACGAATTAGTTTCCTCGGTTTAAGCTAAAGTGAATAGCGTCTGCTGAGTGGAATCTAAACGTTTGCTTGTTAAAGATCGTTGGTCAATTACTCGGTAGTCTGTTATCATAATAGGCTTTGAAACACAGGATCGCTTTATCCACTTTATCAGTCATCATCTGCCTAGCCTTTTCCCAACTATATTGGGGTCGGCTTCCATTCAAGCTGGATTTGGCTGTATACCAGTATTTTATGAGGAGTGGCTGCCTACCAGACCTCCACAACCCATTAACTGGGTAACACGGTACTTCATGGCAAGACTGGAGTCAGATTTATTGGCTTTATCAGTAAGTACTGAAAATTACAAAGGAGGACCGGAAACAATGTACGGAGCCTCGCCTAATGATCAATAACGTTCAAGGAATGAGTTCGGAAAGGTTTTTTACCCCACTAAGGAAAGGTTATGTTTCTCGCGCGTATCTTGTTTGTAAATTTCATTAATACCTCGTATTTTCCAAACGGCTGGATGGATTTGCCTCAAAAATCCTAGTGTCTTCAGCTAGGTGTTTAAAAGAAAAACAAAATGGCGGATTTTTGGCGCTAAATTTTTAGTCGTTAATTTTTTTTTTCACCAAACCTATCGAGTAGGGTTTCAAAATGAAGGAAATATACAGGACACATGTTTCGGTCTTTTTAATCTTTTTGCAGATGGAGTTTCAGATTTTTGAAATCTTTGCTCTTGTTGAAACTTTCCTTATAAAATAAACTTTTTGAGGAAAATAAACATATTTTATTATAGAATAATCAGTTAAAATAATAGGAAGCAAATATTATTTATTCTCTACAACTTTTAAATATGGCGGCAAATCTCGAGTCGCTGTGGGAAATGTTTTATTTTTCTATTTTAATAATATTTATTTTTGCTTGGCCATAAACCTTTCGGTCTAGTTAATTTATCGGCCAAAATAATGTACTTACCTTTTTCTGAACCATTCAGCCAAACAGCGCTTTTATCGGCAAACAAGACGCCGCCGAATTGCTTTTAGATTTCGTTGAGCTCAAGGGGAAAGTAAACTGACTGATGTATCTTTTGGGTGGGACTGTGAATTTCGTGTTTAGGATTGAATCGTAGATATTGTAATAATAATATATCATCATATGGTATAGGTATTTACTGTTAAGTTTAAAATAATTTTCCCCCTAAAAAACATATGGTAACCAGCTGACCCACGCGGCTTCGCTCCCGTCAACTGGCTACTATACCTACCTACCCTACTCCTGAATTTTCTTTGCTATAAACCTCACGGAGCCCGAGACCTTTCCAACAAATGCAAAACCGTGGAAATCGGTTCGTGCGTTCTGGAGTTATAGCGTCAGGAAGGAAAACCCGACTTATTTTTATATAGTAGATAAGATATTATATTTTTTGTTTAGAATACTTTAGAAGGAGGAGTTGAAATGGTATAGGTTCTCTATCTTGGTGTATGAATTAACGTTAAGGTGTAACAATAATAATAGTATTTATTTATTTGTACCTGTTTGTTACTGACAGTTGTATAACTATCCATATATATACTTAATATATAAAGCTGAAGATGATGTTTGTTTGTTTGCTTGAACGCGCTAACTACTGGTCTGACTTGAATAATTATTTCAGTATTAGATAGCCCATTTATAGAGGAAGGATGTATTATAGAGATGGATGTATCATCACGCTAAGACCAATAAGAGCAAAGCAGCCGAAGTTGCGCGGGTCAACTAGTGTATAATAAAGTATATTCTTTCTTTCTATCTAGTTAGGAGGAGCTCGAGGCTAAAAATAACAGTTGCGCAGATATTTCAAGGTTAAGCAACGCTTGCCAAGGCTGGTCTGTGGATGGGTGACCAACTTAACATACCGGGTTTCATCCGAGCCTCGGAAACCACATTAGTCGTTGGTCCCCGCTGTCATTTTTAGGTAAACTACCGTGTTACCCAGTTAATGGATTGTGGAGGTCTGGTAGGCTGCAGCCACTCCAAGTAAAATACTGGTATTCAGCTGAATCCGGTTTGACTGGAAATCGACCCAATATAGCTGGGATAAGGCAAGGCAGATGATGATGATTCTTTCTATTATAGTGGCAAAATTAACTGTTATATAAACGCATTCAAACATATAGTATTGAAGTTACATTAATGATTCATGGATTCATCTACAGAACGTGCCAACCGTTACAATGAAACTGAAAAATAAAGACAATCAAACGTATTCATTAACATTCAACGTTGAATGTTCCATTCGATCCATCAATGGTCACTTCGTAAAAACTCAATTCTACAAAAAAGACAGAATGTAAAAGCATTTTTCAACATCAGCGCATTCATCAAAATGCAGTAGTTTTAAAATAGATAACAAAACTAATTCATATGGATAGATTTTACCGACTATTCCGTCTGGTATAGTCGGTTAAATTTCTATTTGGTCAGAGATTGAAAACATTTTCGAGCAACGAAAAAAAGGGGCAGCGGAAATTAAAGCTGAAATACAGATACAGTGCGTCATTCAGATTGGTCTGACGTCTGTCGGAGCTACTCGAATAAGTCTGAATAGACAGAGTGCCCTTACCCTTAGTCTGGTTTCTCCGGCAAGGACGGGATTCACACTTAATGGCATATTAATTCGGTTTGCGTACTTTGGTTGGCATAAATATTCTGCTAGATAAATAAAATCGCTTTGTTTTTCAGATGAAAGCGCTAATGGTTTACTTAGCTCGTTTCACTGTCATGGACCTATGAGAAGTTTTTTAGGGTTCCGTATCCAAAGGGTAACGTACGAAACCCTATTATGAAGCCTCTGCTGTCCGTCCGTCCGTCTGTCGGTCAGCGGGCTGTATCTCAAGAACCGTAATAGTTGAAATTTTCACAGATTGTGTATTTGTAATGCCGCTCAACAAATAATAAAAATTAAGGTTTATGATACGGAACCCTTCGTGTGCGAGTCCGACTTGCACTTGGCCGGGTAAATACCAAAATTCACCATCCTTTTCCGGGGATGAAAATGAGTGTACATCATTAAAATTAAAACTGCAGGACCCTCATCTCTTCATAAAACAAGTTACCGAAACAACACCCCTGCGTGTCGTTTGAGCAGATAACTTTTAAATTACGTCTCTAATGATTGCATAAACCCACGTTGAGCCTGTCATGGCACGCAATGAGTGTACGAAATATTAAGGGCCAATTAAATAAACAAATGCTCCCAATTACAAAGAAGACTTAAAAGTGCAAACGTTTTATAAACACTGGAGAAAATTGAGGAAACTTTCCTACCGTTTGTTTTAGTTTGTGTTTTGTTTTTTTTAACTTCGATAGGTACTTTTGCAGATTGAGTTGGGGACAAAGGACTGCCTCCCGTTTTCTCATTTCTGTCCGGAACACTGAGATTACAGGCTGCTTCGCAGACGGTACCTAAATACACTCGGTTTCAACGAATCTTTTTTCCAAGAGCTTTTGAAACGAATTAGAACACTTCTGACTTAAAAATGGCAGTTCTAATGGTTATTTGAGAGCCTTTTATTTTATGAAATGGCTCTAAAGGATGGTAGAATGGAGATTAGGTGATTGAGTTATAATAATGGCAGCATGATTAAACCAGTTTTTGGAAATCACAAAAAAAAAAAAATGCACATATTATCATCATTTTCCTGCCCTTATCTCATGTTACTTGGGGTCGGCGCAACACGTTTTATTCTTCCATTCTGTCCTATCAGCCGTCACGCTATCACTAACTCCCTTTTCTTTTATATCGCTTCTCCTATCGCTTTGGCCTTACTCTCCTTCTCCATTCATCCACATTTATATGTATAACTCTTAGTCTAACTTTTAGTTACATGCATAAAATGCACGTATACTCTTACATAAAAACCATACCTATAACGCTCTAGGTTAACGGAACCATTTATCGGAATAAAATATTATCAAAGGAATATCAACTTATAAGGAAACTTTCCGTTCTCTGCTTATATTGGAAATCCGTGTTCCGCCATAACTTCCATGAGCTTTCATAACGCGGCCCCGATATGGGATTACATGTATGTATGTTTGTAGAGAAACCTCTAATAATATCTATGAATTTCCATCACAATTATTGATATTGATTTACTTATTTGCAGTTTTATAGAAAATGTAATTAATGTTTATGTAATGTTTTTTGTAGTTTTAAATGTACATCTGCACTTTCAATGAGTCAAACGCATACCTATAAGTAAAAAACTAATAAATTGTAATCTTAAAAGATTACAATTTATAGTTTTTACTAAGATTCACGTAAAAGCTTTGTTTTAGAGTGCGTGTGTTTCTTAGTGTTATTGTAATTTCATTTAAAATTTCATAGTAGGTAGGTACGTAAACCAGGCCCGGGTCGACGGCGCGCTGTGTTCCATGCGCGCCTCAAACAGCTGTCAGCAGTAAAGACGGGGCCCGCTAGGGCCAGTGCCTGCTGGGGCTGCGGACTTCGTTCGAAAGAGGCACTGTAGGAGGAACACAGGTGGGTTTTAGTCAGTAAGAGTATGACACTCTCTCCTGCTTTACCCAGAGCGGGAGGAGTCATTTGATGATTTCCCTTTATTAAAAAAAAATGGTAGGTACGTAACATCGTCAGGATTACACGCTCTTAACGACACATCTCAGTTGATCACAGTTTAAACCAGGCAATGCCCATCTATGTGTTAGAGAATGACCTCTCCATCCGTGTCCATAAAAGTGTTGTACAAAACAGTTCAGTTTCAATATAACAGCAGCTATAGAAAGTCGATGGTGTATCCGCCGGCCGGCCGTATCGATCCCGGCTACTATGACTCTGTTCACTCTGACAGCCCAGTCAGCTTTATTCGCGCCAAAATGGAGCAGCCATCTTTTTTTCAGGTACCAATTACAATTTTGTTGCGATTCCTGCTAGTGACAGTACAGGCTGTTACGTCAGGTTTTTTATGTTTGTTTTGCTCTAAATATCTGCTTGGTTACGTTAATATTGTGTACTTAACTATTTCTCGTGTACAATAAAGTATGTTATATCTATATATCTAGGCGTGCTATATAATATGTATTTAAGATTATTCGATGGAGTAGCGAGTATTACCTAAGCTATATTTAAGTACCTACCTACACAATTTAATGAAAGCGGAAGAGGTTTGTTAGTACATTTACATAGAACATCAGAGACCCCCCCACCCAAATGCTATGATATGAAAGATTATGACATACTTATTATGTTTATTTGTCATCAATTTCTAAACCTACAATGTAGTTTACGTAAGTCATATCTCCGAAGCGAAGCACACCTCGCCATAAATCAAATGTGCAAACAATGCATGCCGCGACGTCATCGCCTAACAAAGCCACGAATTGATAGTCCGGAACAAACATGAATAAATTAAGCGATATTGTTCTGCAACTGCATATGTGGAATAGCATCAATTATATAAATAAATGTTGGCCCCCTTATGTTTTCTTCTCTCATCCTTCTGTATAAAGTACAGCGAAGAGGAAAGGTGGGTACTGACCGGTGCTACGGGTCTTAATGTAACATTTGCAGCTATCATAATATGTTACGCCGTGTCCTAAAATACGTGTGACGAATTGTCGCAGCGCGGCGTACTGACTGAATTGCGTAACACACAAAGGCGCCAAAAACCGAAGCGGACGGAGCACTGAAACCGAGCACGAATGTGTGAACAACGAGCCGATGCTCGCGTATTTGTGCTTGTTTCCACGTACTGACTGCACGAACGCTCGCTTTGTAACATGTTACATTACGCCCCGTAACACCGGTCAATAACTCCCTTTAGGGCTAAGGCACATACTTACACACATAGAAGTTAAATGAAATATTTATTATTTCATTTTGCAAATAAAAAAATCGCATGCATATTCCCTATTACATACTACACATTGTATATTAGCAATGTGATGTCGTGTCGTGTTTGTGTTTTGAATTTAACATAGCTAAAACTACTTTACAGCGCCAATGCACGAGAATTTTCTTTTGTTCCAACCCTTTTGATAGATGATCACTGTAATTGTAAATTACACAATGATAATGTAATTTAGTGTTTAGTGTACTTTCGTTTAAAACCCAGGTGGCTTGGTGTTAACATCTAAAATATATTTTGCAGACTTAACGTAGGAACTACGATTTCTTTTTCAAGCTCCAATCTCTCGCCTCCGCTAAGCACTCTTATTTTAAACGACGCGAAGGCTTCCAGCGATGTTCCTAGAACTGCCAGCTTTAATGCCCGACCTACAAAAACTTGAGAGTCCTGAATTTGCATTTCAGAAGTTCCATTCAGCGTCGTTACCCTTGATTTATTGAATTCCAAACTAGTTGGGAATCAGCTTAATTAGACCGCTTGGTGAAAGATGGATTTGTAATTGGCTTGCTGGTGACTACGGTTTCTTGTTTCGTTTGTTCTAATTAGCTGTAAGTCTTCCATGAACTAAATAAATAAGAAAGATTATGGATTTTAATAATGGGCCACAGACTGCATAGAGACGCCACAAAAATCTCAAAAATACGAAGACTAACGAAGACTGACAAAGGCTGTGGATGATGACTTTTGTAGACTGAAAATCTACAAAAGTCAGCATCCACAGCCGATTTCTCTCACTCTTGGGTTAGGCTCCTCTTATTTTTCTTTCTTTATTTTTTCTTTGTCCAATTTCCATGCTCCTGTCACACAGGCTCATTAAGTTTTCTTTTCTTAAAAAACGCCGGCCAAGTGTGACTTGTGCGCAAAAGTTTCCGAACGAATCATATTTTTTACCATTTTATTTTAAAACCACAGACTTATTAGGGTTTTTCTGTAATCTATAAGTAAAGAACCATTTATTGTAATCTTATTTAAATCAGCTTAGTAATTTCGCCAGTGTGGGGCGAGAATGGTGTCATCTATTTTATAAAATAATTTTTAAACATAATAGTTTCTACATTATGTAATAAATATATTTGAGACTCTCACAATAAGCTCTTTCATTTCATATATCGCACTGCACATTTAGGGCCTGTTTCACGATCTCCTTAATGTAACATTCACAACTCTGAGTAATCACAACACACCGAATAAATTCGAAAATGGAACATAATATGTATGGAATTTTTTTACTGGGCAGATAATCTGCCAAGTAAATTAACGGGAACTTAATTGTGGATGGTGAAACAGGCACTTAGAATACTTAAAAGCGGTTGAATAAAAAAGTATAGACATACATATAATGTAGTCACACAGATATTATCATAATGTGTTAGTCGTATAAATTATAGCAACGAATAGAAGCGATATTATTGCGTCCCAGTTATGGTTATATAAAGACGGGACGGGGGAAACGAGGCATCTTAATAACGCAGTTACCGGCGTCAATGTGGCCGTAAT
Source organism: Lacanobia oleracea (assembly GCA_950371165.1). NCBI lineage: Eukaryota > Metazoa > Arthropoda > Insecta > Lepidoptera > Noctuidae > Lacanobia > Lacanobia oleracea. The sequence continues at coordinate 8,294,369 of OX493387.1, forward strand.
AAATCTCAAATTCAGGATGTGATGTCTCGATGGGCCTTTCATTTGATTTGTATACCTAACGTCGATTTCCGGTGGGGAATAGACAACTATATTGTGCTTTGTCTTTTAGTAGGTGTTTGGAGTGACATATTGTTTTTGTATGTCCTGGTTGTGAGTATCATAGAGAATAGAGGCGAGGAGGACGATCTTATATGGGGGACAAGTTGAAACAGTGTTCAGCTGTAAGCTGTAACAGTTCAAAAACCTTCCAGTTGAGGGTGGCACTAGCGTAACTGCAGGGTATGGTATGAATGTAACAGTTGTAGACGGATTGAAGTGTGCAGAGTTTGAAGAACTTTTGTTCTATTTATTTTGTAAATACCATTTTCTCATCTTATCAATATTTTTTTTTTTATATTTCTAATTACGCTTTGAAAAATAATACCTACACAAACATTTTTCGTTCCTTGTTTATTTTTCTATCCTACTCTAATAAGTTTTGGCACTGTTTTTACAATTTACTCTGATGCGGTTGTAGCGCCACCCTAATTTAACGCCTCTATTCTCTATGGTATCAATCAACCAGAATTCACGGGCTAAATCATTACTAATATTATAAATGCGAAAGTAACTCTGTCTGTCTGTCGCGCTTTCACGCCAAAACTCCTGAACCGATTTAAATGAAATTTGGTGCACGGATAGTCTGGAGCCTGAGAAAGGACATAGGCTACTTTCATCCCGGGAATATATTCCCTGAGGATCACGCGGGCGAAGTTGCTGACAGAAGCTAGTCTTCTATAAATAAAAAACGTTTTTACAAAAAAATAAAAACGAATTCCAAAAACAAAACACTACAAAGTATAAAATAACTTTAATTTCGGAAGTCGGTGTTTTACGTAGTTTTTGGTTTTTTGACACCGACTTCCGAAATTAATAAAATATCATGCAAAACATTGTGTATACCTATAAAATTTGAGGTTATCCTTCGATTTTCATGGGATCCCATCAGCAGATTCTGACTTGGTGACAATGGGACCACCGCAAGAGTATAGGCTTTCGAAAAAAGAAAGAACTTCTTAAATCGGACCACAATTGGCGGAGAAATCGGTGAACATACAAAAAAAATCGGTTAACAATTGATGCAAACTGATCTAATTTTTAGCGGGGCTGATTTAAATAATTCTCTTTCTGTTAGTTTCACCAGAATACAGGGAAGGTTTAAAAACAAAGAAAAAGGGTAAGAAGTTAGGGTAGGTAGAGTAGCCAGTTGACGGGAGCGAAGCCGCGCGGGTCAGCTAGTATTAATATAATAATCAATTCAGTTGAGAGACGTTCATTGCTGGATACAAGCCTTTCCCAATTATCGCTGCACTGCAACTACAGTTTAAACATAAGTAAAATATGGATGTTCATGATCCTCTAACGTTACCTATCCCTTCAGATGAAACAGGCGTCATGGTCTACGTGACAGCCGCACTTAGATGTAGTTCGTATTATAAACATAATTTGACCTGCGCAACTTCGTCTGCGTCACAATTTACATTACTGCTCCGCTTCTGTTGGTCTTAGCGTGATCATAGCCTATATATAGCCTTCCTCGATAAACAAAAAACTCAAATCGGACCAGTAGTTCCTGAGATTAGAGCTTTCAAGCCAACAAACAAACTCTTCAGCTGTATATATTAGTATAGATGTATATAGTAGTGACCTGTAGCCAGGGGGGCTACTCTCTAAGCCCGAACGCCGTAGTTTCGGGCTTAGTTGCGAGCATATTCTACTCCGTATTACGTGAACACTAAGAATTAATGACAACACGATTTGTCAGTTACGGTCCAATCGTGTTGAGTTTCATTCTTAGTTCGTGTTCGGGACTAATCGTAAGTCCGTAGGTGATACGGGGTAGAATACGCCCGCAATGAAGCCCGACACTACGGACTTCGGGCTTAGAGAGTAGCCCCCCTGTTCTTTCTTTAGTCTGATTATATAGTTCGTAGTGTAAAAATGATCTGGTTTATTTATTCTAGGTCCTTTTAATCATGTAAACTTTAAACATAAATGAAAATTAAGCCGGTTCAGCATTAATGCTGACAGAAAGGTGTCGCAGAAGATTTTCAAACCATTACGTAGTTAAAAGCACTTGAAATTCTCGAAACAACTGCATTTCTATCGTGTTTCTTGTGATCTAGAAACACGTTGCTTTTACTAAAATAATGAAGCTCTGGTTCTATTTCTGTAAAGAAGGTAAAATTGTTTATTTATGTATTTATTATATGGAAAAGGTAATCTGGAATTACTGGTCCGAATACACGGATACAAACCTACTTAGGTTCTATATAAAATATATTAATACTAATACGACTTACGAGGCTTGCCTTTTAAGTTTTGTCATTTGAAGAAAAAAACACAGCTAGAACCTTATAGCACTTTTTATTGTTTTTTAAAGTATTCACCACGTAGCTTAATACACTTTTCCATTCGCTCAAACTAGTTATTATAACATTTATTCCACTCTAAAGTGGGGGGTATGTACGTAGGTAATCTGGTAAATTTCTTGCTTTAGTCATTGCCATATTGTGCCTATTTTTTTTTTTTAAATTTTCATTTAAATTATTTGTATTTTCTAGAGTAACGTTGTATGTTGTGTTTATTTTCTTGTTCCTCATAAATGTTTTATCTATCTATCTGAATTGAAAGCGTCAATTGCTCTTCATCGGATTGGAACCTTTGACCACGAAGGCTTTTCTTAATTTTAGGAAATCTAATGAAATCGTTAGGGCTTAGGTCATTACTGTATGGAGGATGGTTAAGAATTTCTACTTTTTCCTGCTTCAAATACTCAATCGTTTGACGAGCGCTGTATAAGCTTGCGTTGTCGTGGTGTAGGATGATGCGTCGTTTTGAGTTAGATTTTCGAAGTTCGGCGATGATTTGTGGTAAACAAACTATGGTATACCACTCTGCGTTAACCGTTCTACGATCTAAAAGTGCAATAGTCGCAACATGGCTGGTTTTTCCAACGAACGTGGCCACCATCTTCTTTGAAGTGCTTCGAGAACGAACAACTTTAGTCGGCTTTGGCTCGTCTTGAAATACCCAGATTGTAGATTGTTGTTTGAAATCAGGATCGTAGGCATAGATCTAAGATTCTTCACCACTGATGATGTCGTAGACGTGATTTGACTCTCCTCGGTTGAACCTTTGCAGAGTTATCTTACACCATCTGACGCGGGTCGCCTTGTGATCGTCGGAAAGCAGATGCGGTATCCAACGGCAAACTAGCTTTCTCACACCAAGCGCTTCATGCAAGATCTTCTGAATGTTTGTCCCTGAGATGCCTAATAGAGCCTCTATCTCTCGATACGTCACATGACGATCTTCGAGAATTAGTTCGAGTTTTGTCGCTAACACTAGTATGTCCACGGAATTCTAAATACCAGCGTTCGACAGTCCGCAGACAAGGGGCTTCATCACTGAACACAGATGTTAGCTCTTCAAAACACTGAAGCCGTGTCAGGCTTCTTCTAAAATTGTAGAAAATTATTGCACGAACATTTTCCTTAGAAAGGTTCATTTTCGTACGTAACCTGACAAATTCCAATCGACGCTGTGATTAAACAGTAGCATTAATCCTAATACTTTCAACTGTTTTGAGATAAAAAATTTAAACACATTCGAATACAGTTCCAAATTCAAAATTGCTAGGAAATATGAAAACGACAGAACTTAAAAGTCATTCCTAGTACCTACTCTTTATAAAGAGTACTCCTTATAAAGAAGCCATGGAAAATGCTGAAGGTACCTAAAAAACCGGCCAAGTGCGAGTCGGACTCGCAGACGAAAGATTTCGTACCATAAACCTTAATTTTTATTATTTGTTGCTATAGCGGCAATAGAAATACACAATCTGTGAAAATTTCAAGTGTCTACCTATTACGGTTCTTGAGATACAGCCCGCTGACAGACAGACGGACGGACGGACAGCGGAGGCTTATTTCGTTACCCTTTGGGTACGGAACCCTAATAAATGAACAAACACGGTAATCGAAATGCAAAATAATTTTATGGGGTTTCAAAAACATGGAGAAATGGTTAATTTCACGTCGTGAATTGATTCGTCCTCAAAAATGGGGAAAAAATCTACTCGCTAAAATGGTCAAATCCAAACAAATAAATACACAAAAATCCAAGTGTTTGTCAAAGGGATAATTGTATTGTCCAATCTGTTAAAACGCCGCCACAGTGTGAAGAGGACATTTCGTTTACAAACCAGCTGATAAAATTCGTTTCACAATTTTACGGTCGTGTATTTTTTATCAAAACTTTGTTAGTATCGTGCGCTCGTTTCAATGTGAATTTTGTTCAGTTTTTAAAGTTTAACATATTATACATAAATACGAAAGATACTCTGTTTTAGTGGAACATTTTAGTTAAAGAGTTCGAACAAATTGTTTCCTCAAATAAACTGAAGAATTAATAAAAGTTTTCACAGAACGTACCTCTCAAAGTCCGCTTTCATAACTACGCTAGACGTCATAATCTGTCGCTAATCTCTCTCTATAAAATCTGTCGACGACACTCTTCGCTGATTAAACTCAGAAATATCGTAATTTCTGTTGACAGATGGTTTATCTGGCATCCATCGGCTAGTTTTATTAGTGGTACAAAAATCACAAGCGTCCACAATGTCACATTCTTCTGATAACTCCTTTATAAACGGCAGTGCGTCTTTAATGTCATTTTTCCTGCTCTGTGCTCTGAAATAAATATAATCTTATAAATGCGAAAGTTTGTGAGGATGGATGGATAGATGGATCGATGGATGGATGGATCGATGGATGAATGGATGAATGGATGGATGGATGGATGGATGGATGGATGGATCGATGGATGGATGGATGGATCGATGGATGGATGGATACACAACGTGTAACGGAATAAACGCAATACCTGTAAAGGGGTTATTGTACTCATCATTATGAACAAGTTGTATTATGGGACTAACACAGAAATCGCAAAATCGAATGTCCCATACATTTAATAAAAAATGTACTGAACAGCTGTTTTTTGTTCATGATCGTGATTCTGGATGACGGCTTGTTATATAGTGTACTTACGTAGGTACATAGTTCGTTTCGAGTGACCCCTCAAAATGGTAGACCGCATACAAAAGGTTGTCCGGGATCGATTCCGATGAATGTCGACTCGTGCCGTATTATTTCTATTTGATTGCGAGCATACGGCACTCAATGAATAGTGTGTATCTATCCAGAGGTAAACCAAATACACGATCGTTATAAATCGGTTCTAACATTTTAATCTTTCGATCTGTTAACTTTTCTGTTAAAGAAAGAGAATAGTGTCCTCTCTTCAAAATCTTCTGTAATTTCTAGGAAGCTCTCCGTATTTTAGTCGTTCATCACTTATAATGGAACATATTTATCTCAATCTATTCGAAATCTTGTCAACGTTAAGATCTTTTCTCAGAAATCATTAAAGTATTATTTTTGTTCTAGTCTTGCTGACATTAAAATGTCCATAAGGATTATGATTGGGGCAAACTTAATACGAAAATCTTACCTATCACAGCTACCTACTTGCTCGTATATTGAGCCGAATAAAAGTTGATCTATTTACTCAGACATCAAAATCTCAAGTCAGGTTAAGTTTCCGTTAGTTTTTCTTTCCTCAATGATCCGCACTGCCTTCGTAGCGAAAAACAAAGCATTTAAGCTTTTAGTCTGATTTTCCTTGAAAAAACTATTTACTATTAAGGTGGCGAGTCAAAAGTTCGAAGTGTAGCGTGAATATTTCAATTCCTCAATAATGGTTTCTCGGTATTCGGCCGGCTTGATGTCGAAACGTATTAATTCGTTTCAGAGAATAAAGGCCTTTCTGTCGATTACATAATACGCCGTATGTGAGGAGTTTAGTCGAACTGAAGTAAAGTAACGATTAGTATTCAACTCAGTCTGTCTGCCGTGGCTTGGTATGTTGAAAATTTAATCAGTTCTGAACTTGACGGTACCTATACTCTGATTCACTTACAAGTTTGGGGATTTTGTGGTAAACGTAGCCTTGATTTATAATACATAGACAGCTAAGATTCTTGAGAAGCTCGTGGCTAAATAATAACAGCCGCACGGGTCGATCTTGAAGGTTAAGCAACGCATGCCAGGGTTGGTCCGTGGATGGGTGACCGTCTTAACATAACAAGTTTCCTCCGTGCCTCGGAAAGCACGCTAAGCCGTTGGTCCCGGCTGTCATTTGTAGATCTTTGGCAGTCGTTACGGATTGTCAGAAGCCAGTAAATCTGACTCCAGTCTTGTCAAGATGTACCGTGTTACCCAGTTAATGGGTTGTGGAGGTCTGGTAGGCAGCCGCTCCACGTAAAACACTGGTATTCGGCTGAATGTGGTTTGACTGGAAGCCGACCCCAATGTAGTTGGGAAAAGGCTAGGCAGATGAGATAGCTAAGATTCTTGTAAATTAAACACACCTACCGGCCTAGTTAACATCGAAGAACAAGAAGACAAACATTTCAAGGTAATTTAATCGCGCTTGGTGTTGGGTAATATAATGATATTACGTGTTAACGTCAACACAAATCACTAGAGGTACGTTATTGGCACACGACATGTTCGCTTCCACGTGACGCCAATACACGATATATTGGATTTCTAATCACAGCACCTAATCAAATAATGGACCTTTGTTTGTTTAAAACATTAACAGCTCCAGCTTTGTCTGTTAATCGAATCAAGGGTTTAACGTGTTCGGGCGTAAAATGTAGATTTATAGCCAATTTCCATTTCAAGTTTTAACTGGGCGACGTAAAATTTGAGGATAGGTAGGTCCGGAGCCGGGCTGTCGGCTCGAGTTCTCGTCCGCACTTAAAATCGTTCTAACTTCGAATATTTGGACAAAGCGAGTTTAGTAAACTGAGCGAATATGCCGCCGTCCACTTTATGGGACAGCTCTTCGGGAAGTTTGCGACACTACTCGACCCTTGTTTTCCTTTTCCTGCTATGTAATTAGGTACAAACGTGGAATTGAAAACTTGAAGTTCCAAATTCAATACATAAACTGTAATAGTCTTCGTAAGTTTAACGATCCATAACATTCTCCGACAACAATCTGAATGATAAAGCTCTGAATAGACACTTACTTTTTGTCACGTACGGCTTAAGTATTAAATAGAGCAAGCGTGCACTTTCCATATCTAGCCACTTTTAATATAATAACCACTAGAGCTGGCTATGTAATAAGAAGTAAAATGTTTTAAGTCATATTGGAAAAACGACGCCGAGAATATTGTCCCGCAAAATATTTCGTACCTCGTGTAAGACGCGTGAAAATGTTAATGAGCAAAATGCTAAGTTTGGTTGGGATAAACTACGGATTTTTTTGTGGCATGTGCAGTAGTGAAAAATTAACATCGTAAGTGGTTATTCTAGGCGGCGGTGAAAATGGAGAAAAGGTTTTGGGAATACTTCAGCTTCATTGTCGACTAAGTATTTAGATTTGTTAACGATATTCATAAGTTCAGCCTATGCTATACTTATAAGTGCGAAGCGGATCGCTTGTATTCCATATAAAAAAGTAAGCAATATACAGACTACAAAGCATGGCTGACGAAACAAATCATAGCTTATCTTTTTTCTTATATACCGAGAATTAACGGTTTACGTAATTGAAAGACGCGGCTCTTCCCTAGCTCAAGTTTTATTTAGTTATTTACCTTCATAGATTGCTCGAGTAAGCAATGATTTTCTCTCTGGTTGGGGTTTTCCCATCTTAGTATGACTCGGGTCTAGTTTTCACCACATTTCACTAAGTTTCGTGTTTAAATTGATTGGTCTTCGCAACCGTTGACGAGGAATATTCTGAGAGAAAATGAATGGTTAGGTGTGATTCAGACCTTAAAGCGATTGTCGAACAACACGACGATTGTCGATCGATCGATTTGACGCGTTTTAAAGTAAATAAAAATGATCACAAATGGCCTGTAATGTTTTTTTTTTCCTTCGATAAAAGCACATTTGTATCTTTTAGTAAAAACTACGTTGAAATGGATGTCGCATTAATTAACGAAAAGAAAATATTTCCGTGCCTGGCGAGTAGTGAGTAAAGCTTCAAACTCGAAACAGTCGGCGATCAGCGAGTAGCGAGTGAGAAGTTTCAATGGTTTTTACGCTCGGCTTTCAGGGAGAGCTTTTGGGGGACGGGCTTTTACTCGCAATACTCGCTCCAGCCCGCACTATAGGTAGAAATTACCGCTGTTTGGTGAGTTCTGACCGCTAAGCGAGCATCGCCAAGTGTCGCTGAGCGAGTACAATCTTTGATAGCTCTTGACTCTGCAATCAACTAGAGGTAAGAGCCGCTCGCCGGCAGTGTGAACAGCCAGCTATCGACTAAGAATGTATGTGTCTCTTTTACTCATACGAGATCTATATCTTTTGTCCCTTTCCCCAGTGAGCAAAATGGTCGATAGCTACTGGCTTCCGCCGGTGAGACAAGTGCCTAAATTGTTGCTGCTGTTAAAGCAAAGCGAACTTAGTAAGCTGCGGTCAGAACTAAAATATTTTACAGTCACACAAATGTCCCACGTATCGGTGCACGGGTTGAAATATCAATAAATATCGAGCTGCTGAGTTATTAATGAAATGGAATGCTCGAGGACGAACGATCGAACAAATAAAAACAGTCAAAGATAACACTAGAGCGATGTATTTTTAGGGTTCCGTACCTCAAAAGTAAAAACGAAACCCTTATAAGATCACTTTTTTGTCCATCCGTCCGTTTGTCAAGACCCTTTATCTCGGGAACGCGTGGAGGTATCGAGTTGAAATTAAAACCATATACTCAAGTCTACGGTCCCTTGAAGCTGTGAAGAAATCTAAGTTATTAGTTAACGTAAAAAAAGATACAGCCGTACGACACTCTCAAGGGAATCAAAATGTATAGGGTATTTCCCGTTGACCTAGAACTATGCAATTAATACCGTCTTATACTTCAGGTATAAAAAGTTTGAAAACTATACATTTGTAATTAAATCATAAAAAAATATAGTCATATAGTAATTTAAAGTAATATCGATACTTCTACACTAATATATAAAGCTGAAGAGTTTGTTTGTTTGCTTGAACGTGCTAATCTCAGGAACTACTGGTCCGATTTGAAAAAATCTTTCATAGTCTGATAACCTATTTATCGAGGAAGGCTATAGGCTATATTTAATTACGTTAAGGCCAATAGGAGCGGAGCAGTAATGAAAATTGTGTCGCAGACGAAGTTGCGCGGGTCAACTAGTGTACCTATAAATTTGTACGGAACCCTCGGTGGCGAGTCCGACTCGCACTTGGCCGGTTTTTTCATTAACCGTCTGTTTTCATAACCTGAAAAGCTGACCTATTTTTAACTTGCATTTTGTTAATCAAGTAATTAAACAACTGTTCTTCTATAGGGTGGAATGTTTTGGTAGTAGAGTGACCCAGTTGAATGTTTTGTGAGGTTAGTTATATTAGTTTCCGAGAAAACAATTTCCGTGTTAACTTAAGAGTTAATTAAGAACATATTCTTGAGAGTATTTATAAATAACCAAGAAAATTCTAGGAACAATTTAATAAAATCCAATTTTATTATAAGAATAGCACATTTATTACGTGAAGTAGTGTACAATACATTATGGCACTTCGTTGCGCATTATTATTAGATATTATATTCCTTAATTAAATGCTTATAAATATGAAAAACAACATACAAAATACTGGTTACAATGACACGGAATCTCCATTCGAACGAACAACATGTATGTATACGCCTGCGACTCTTCGAGGGGGTGTTGTTTTACCCCCAAAAAACAAAGACGGTATTGAGTCCTAACTCCCTTATGATGGGGAAAACCACTCGTCTACCTGTTTCAATCCCGGGTGCACAAAGACCCAACTTCATAACAATGCATATGGCGGTAACGGTAAGGTATTAAATCTTCTAACCGAAGTCTCTGAAATGTATTCAAATGAGCAGTCGACACTTGTTGCTGCAATGGTTCTGCAAGGGATGAGGCAGTCTCTTGCGAGCTGATCACTATCAAAGAGCTAGTACCGCGGGTGGAATTTTCCTAGAGAAAACTGCCCTATTACCCTGGACCCCAATGCGTGTGGAGGTAATGATGAGGTGTGGTTTCATTTAGCCGTAGCCCCTGAAGTGGTTTCGATCGATCAGTCGGCAGGCGTTGCAGCAATACTTTCTGAAGGGGGGCACGAGGCAGTGCCTGGCCAGCTGGTCACTGTCGAAGAGCTCGCAGTACTGCGTGGTGTCTGCGGGGGGGCAGGCGGGGCGCGAGCGGGAGCCGCAGTGTCGCACGCGACAGCGCCGGTGACGCTCGCGTGGTCGAGGACCGCAGAGCAACTCGTCTGGTGCGGGACAGACCAGTGGACGCCGGGAAATGCCCCGGCCGCATGTTGTTGAACACTGCAAAGAAAGCATACATTTTTAAGGTCTTAGTCCACATCCAAGATGCATGGTCCTTCTCGCTCAGAGCGAGAGAAGTCATTGATGATTTCCCAGCCTTTAGATCCTCTCAAAACGGATTTCTTGAGGAAGCAAGGTAGTCAATAGCTGTAAAAGCGCCTACAATTTATCTATTGCTGCTCTGTTATCCCTGTGTCTCCGCGGGAAGACACAAAAATAACAGTACCCTTAACCTTTCTGACTCCTGAAGCCTGAAGTTGGTGAGTCTCCATAGGCTAACACACAGATGGCATCAGAAAAGTCAGAATTATGACGATTTTATTCAAATACACCATAAAGTTAAATTCCAAAGCCACAGTATCCAAATATGGAAACTGCAACGCCTCTCACCACTGAAGGTCATCATCTGCCTAGCCTTTTCCCAACTACATTGGGGTCGGCTTCCAGTCAAGCCGGATTTAGCTGAATACCAGTATTTTACGAGGAGCGGCTGCCTACCAGACCTCCACAACCCATTAACTAGGTAACACGGTACTTCATGGCAAGACTGGAGCCAGATTTACTGGCTTCTGACTATCCGTAACAACTGCCAAAGTTCTACAAATGACAGCCGGGACCAACGGCTTAACGTGCTTTCCGAGGCACGGAGGAAACTCGCTATATTAAGATGGTCACCCATCCACAGACCAACCTTGGCAAGCGTTGCTTAACTTTGAAGATCAACCCGTGCTGTTATTATCTAGCCACGAGGTCCTCACCACTGAAGGAATTTTATAATAAACATCGACCTTTACCGTACTCATAATAACACTCTCTAATCAACACGCAAATCGCCAATTAACTGTTGCGGAAACAGTTCAGCGAACTATCAAATCAAACCAATTTGCAACAGCATCTCGTCTACATTTGCACAAAATATTGCAAGGTTTCTGGCTAACTGTGTCGCACGGACCACAGCCTTTTACAAGCTTCGATATCACACGTTCGATAGATGCTGTGGATATGTGAACATTATCCTTTTCACGACAGTTTTAGCTTGAAAGCCTCTTTGTGTAAAATACACGCAGACTATACAAACTAGGCCACTCATAGCTTCATGACTTTTTCATGAAGGTTCCATTTACATTTATATACGGGCACCTCCACATGTTTACGGTTGGTTACGCTCGGGCCTTATGTAGATAGGTAACAACATACATATTTACGTAGCAAAAAATCCGGAATTTGTTCGTCTGCTCATTTTTAGAGGAAAGGTACGCGTACTATATTAGTGCTGCTTTATCTTTGGAAGCTTTTATACGCAACAGAGAGAATATTTGATGGCCGCAGTGGTTTGTAGTTGCTTTGTTGTCTGTCGTACAAATTATGTTCTGTATACGAGTTTCTAGTTACAGAGTAGCTTGATGTCGGTTTTAATTAGTTAGTTTTTGGTTCCAAGGTAACTTCATACATATTAATTACAACAGCTTAGAATTTGACTAGGGTGTGACCAGATGAAGTTCTGCTATATGTTTGAGACTTTATTATTATCTAATTTATATTTTAATTATATGCTAAGTGTCAAAGTGTATGTTACCTGTGTCCACGGCATCTCTCTCCAGTACACGGGACAAGGCAGGCGGTTGCAGGGCTGTCGTGTGTCCGGCTTTGGTGATGTACAAAGAGCTGGAGATATGCTGTTCTTTATTAGTTCTCGTCTTGATGATGAACTGCAAAAAAGTAATTTATTGAGATGGGAAACTAAAATATAGCATCAAAAATTCGTCCTCAACGTTATCAGCTAGTAATTTGCCCAAGAGATTGGCGGCGTTGCCACTCACAATTTCTGACCAAAGAAAAAGCAGTTCTTGGGTCACAGAGATCACTTCCCAACTAAAAGAAATTTCAGATAACAGGTGGATATCTAAGAATACGGATACGCTCAACCATAGTCTCTCAGATATATTGAATCTGTGACCAATAGCTCTAGCGTTGAAGACGTCCACTCAGCAACAGTCCTGTCGTCTGCATACTAAAGCTACCGGCTAGGTGGCTTTAGCAAATAATGTGCAGCAAGAACAATGTTGCCGACAGTACCAACCCGTGAGGGACCCCGGCATTAATATCCAATTGACCGGACGAACAGCCATCGATAATAACTCGGAAGGACCGATCTCTCAGGAGTCTCTCTAAGGATTTTTTTATGCATTCAATTAATGTAATATCTCTTCCAATAGAAACAAAGACATAGCCCGAAGAAGAACTAAAATATTATTTCAGGTCGTATTTGGTTTAAGAACCAAGATTTTTCGTTTAACCATTGTAGTACCAAGATTCCGACGAAAGCACTTCAAATGCTTTACGCAAAGTCAATTTTCATCTTTTAGTTATAGCCAATGATATATTAAAAAAACCTTTCTAATATTTATTAGAATGGCAATATTAGAAAGGCTTTTGAAGGCAAATGGAAGTTACTTTAGTGCTTAATATTGAGGAAGGTGGACACGGCAATTCACCATCAGGTGGTAAGTTTTCCTGAGGAAGCCTGGTGGTGTTGTTCTTCTCACAACTTGCTCCTCATTTTAGGTCTTTGATAGCCTGTATATGAAGCGAAGAAAATTTTCGCTAGGACATGGTGAATGTTTAATGAAACTGACCTGACGTTAAGCGGCACACAGAACAGCTGCCTCTCCTGCATGCCGTTGTCTCCACAGGTGGCGCTGCACTCCTCCCAGTCACCACTCGCCCACGTGAACTCACAACTGTGTGACAAAACAAATGTTAAAGCTATGTTGCTACAGCGGCTGGGCTGGTCGGCATGAGATCAAGAGGTTGTGACGTCATAAAGTTATTTGTCATAACACTGAAAGTATGTTTATTTATTTATTTAGTACATGGAGGACTTACAGCTAATAAAGACAAACAAAATAGGAAACCGTAGTCACCAGCAAGCCAATAACAAATCCTCACGTATAGATACATAATGTAAATTATGGTGCAGCAGTGTGTTTTTATATTGTGCTCACCACAATATAAAAACACACTGCTTAAATTAAACTAAGAATTATTTAGTTACATAAATAATTGCTACTTAAAGAATTTGAGGCTTAAGCACCTTTTCACTGGTTTCATGTTAATAAATATCTTCTCTGCTCTGTAAGCAGGGCATGATATATTCTAATTTAAAAAAAATATAGAAATATGAGATTTTAATTTGTCATCGCAGAATACTATGTAAAAAAGTTTCGGGATAGTAATAAAACTTTTATTTCAGGTGGCATAGACCCATAGAAAATATAACCTAGTCAACACAGTACACACTTATTTGCTATGACTCGCCACACCAACACAATTCATGACCTAGTGATTTTGGAAGGGACGGACGATCGAAACGTACAGCTATTGCGTTCAGAAAGCCGTTGTTGCTACCCTGCATACGGGCCAGCAGAGAAGCTGCTTTTTTGCGCATGATGGCCTGGAAACCATCAGTGCGCTCTTCAGCAAACATCCCAGAAGCGCTGTATCTCCACGGCAGACCCAACAACATTCTGAACGTATTATTGTGCTGAGTGTAAATACTGAGACCGTTAAATAATTTTCACGACCATTAATTTAATATCATTTGCGAGTAGCAAATGATTTCAGTCAATTTTACAGGTGAGTATTTATTCAGAAAACAGGAAAATACAAAGGAATTTATTCGCCCGTCTACCTGATTTAAATCACAAATTGAAGATAATGACAAAGTTGTAGAAGAGCAAATAGATTTGTGATTTATGAATATTTAACGAAGGACCTTTTTGGGGAATATTTGTTAACAGTTATTAATTTAGGATCGGGTCGGCGGCCACAATTAAATATTGAGTTGGGATGGATCGATGTGTTCGATGTCATTACATAAGTCGATAAGAAAGAACTGTGTGCACAGAAGGCTAATTCTATAAAAATAAAATTAGCATTCACAGGCGAAAGCAACTGAGGGCTTGAGCATCAAATATTGCTGAAAAAATCTAGCAAGTTGAGAGAAACAACATTGAGAAATAGGTCCTCATTGTTGGTGTCCACTACCCCCGAATAGAAAAACAGATGGCACCGGGGCGCTGTACAAACCCTTAGTGTCTTTTTTTTGGGTTTGATAGAAATAGTTCCCTTTTCGTTACCAAATGCAAGATTTTATTATATAATTTAGCTGTATTCATGCGCTTTAGTGATATTTACTTGAGACTTTGCAGCGGCGCCACATACGAACCCAATTCTACGTATTTTAAACAACGTTCGTGTTTGCATCTCAGTCGCAATCTTTTAAAAGAGCCATAATATAAATAAATAATTTCACACATGACCCGGCAGTGCTCCGCCTAAGCAGGGTGGAGCACCGCCGGTTCCTCGTCGAGGCGATGGACGGCGGCGACCTCTTGCGACCGGTTCTGGTTCAATCTATGGTCCGGAGTGAGGAGGCATGGGAAGTGGTCACCTCCTTCTGCGAAGCAGTATTGCTAGCAAAGGAGGAGGCCGAACGTGTGAGAGAGAGGGAAACCTCACGCCCCAGCTACCGCAACAGAAAAAGACGCCCCAGGCGTTTGAAGTCGCAGGGCGATTCCTGGCCATCGTAGGCGCGGGCTTGCGAATGGCGAACACTGTGTGGCTCGTCGTCTGATAAGAACTAGGCCCGGGTCGACGGCGCGCTGTGATCCGCGCGCGCCTCATAGAGCTGTCAGCACAGAAGACGGGGCCGCTAGGGCAAGTGCCTGCTGGGGCTGCGGAATCTGTTCGAAAGAGGTACCGTAGCCTTGGAACGCAAAGGGCACTAGGAGGAACACGGGTGGGCTTTAGTCAGTAAGAGTCTGACACTCCAAAGTTCTCGAGGTTTTAACATAAACATCAAAAATTGGGTAGTTGCCCACCATACACAATACCCATCTGGTCGAAGGATCAAGAATTGCGGGACTTTACACCCTGTTCTACATACCTCTATACTCATCTCACTTTTAGGTATGAGGAGTGAACCTTCTTTACCATCAATATAATATACAGCCTGCACTATGACTCCAACTGAATTTTTGATAAGGGCGGCACGTGGGTGGCACTTATGGAAATTAATCAGCCCGCCGCCGCCACCACCCTACTTTATGCCGTTGTGGCGTGCTGCACCGGCTGCACTGTATTAATCGGCTGCCTCATTACATTCCTGTTATTGCTCAGTCAATACGGAAATTTTGTTTGAGTTTCATTTGAAAGTTGCACGCAATTTGTAGATCAAACTTTGTATAATAATGAAAAACCTACCAGATAATTTGTGTTATATTTGAATTGTCTTCCCATCATTGGTGCTGAGCTGTATTGATAAATCTGATGAGGTTAAAGATGGAATCATGTACGAACTTTTGTAGTTCGTACCGTTCGTGTTGCTTAATTAAGGGATGAATCAATAATCCTTTCCAGCGCTCATTTTTGGTATATTTAAGCAGCTCTTGTTAATTTCATAGACCAAGTTTTAGGCTTCTCGTTGTATATCGATTTTGTTAAGTAGGTAACTACTGTTTCGCATGTCATACCAAATCACGCGGTTTAAACTTCTTTAAAAAAATGCAGTATTTAATATTCTTCTTCTTATCTATTTAATATCCCGACCCCCGATCGGCCAAAAAACATGGCGGCCTCTGATCTTTTTAAAATAAAACGACGGCTATTGCGCACAGTCAATCACAGGTTTACTCTGTTAATTATCTTAGTGGAAAAACAGAGTACGCTAACACAAGGAGGAATATCATGCTTTGTTCCTTTTACTACAATGCTGCATGCTTAGGTGTTTGATGTGTGTACCTGTGCGTGTTACAAGCTTCGAACATGACGGGCGCGCACTTGTGGTCGCGCAGGCAGCGCGGGCGCACCACGCGCACGCCGCCGCCACACGAAGACGAACACGGGCCGCGCTCGGTCGTCCATCTGACACATACACGAGAACAACATCAGGGTGCCTATTAAGACATCTTTAAACCATCATGATAACGGTGTGGGAGGGAGACGGAGTTATACAAGACGCTTTACACTATCCCTTTTTCACAGCTTAATCATATGGCATTAGCACGTCATAATAGGGCCCAGGCTAGTTTTACAAGTTGTCTAGGCTTGCTTGAACCAGCCAGTCTTATTACCTTTGAGTTAGTTGCTAATACCTATGTATGAAACGTTTATTATTTTAGTGTGTTGTGAGTTAAGGTTTTGGCATAATCAGGTCTTAGTAAAACTCCCTTTCTTTGTAGGAATCGCTTCGACGAGAGAGAGTTTCGTGGATTTTTATCTCCAATCTACGATTATTCTTTCACTGCGTGACCGCAACGAATCGTCGTGAGTCGCCACGGAATTCCGCACTTCCGCAAGATATCGTTGCGTACGTATTTGATAAGCCGAAAAAGTTTTGGGGCGAGTTCGCTGTGAGAGGTTGCGTCACGAGACAAGCGCGCTGCGTGTACGTCGCATATCACGACGGGCGTGGCGTGTCGTTGACATTTTGCTCGTCGTTTGTCTGTCGTCAAACTCGCGCGCCAATAATATATTGGCATGAGGAGACACGTCGTCGGTTTCGGCTGTTATGATGAGGAGACACGTTCATACAATTGTTATATAACGAAGTGGCAGGACGGTAATTTCGTCATCATGACACACTCCCTCGTGAAGGTGGCGCCTTTGACACAAATAGCATGCCCACTGTCACAGGAGGGCGTTTCGAAATGTTTATCGGTTAATATTTTGTAGCCTTTGAGTGTATTCTAACTGTATTTGTAGTTTACAAGCAATAAATAGCCTATGCTCTATTTTTACAAAGATATAATTTGAGGTTTGGTTATGTCTTAAATAGGTCTAAAGAACCCTTGGAACTTAGACCAAGTTTTATATCAAAAATCCCAGAGGAAAACCGTTCGAAAGGTTTCTAGAATTTCTGTAGAGTCAGTTTCAGTAAAACATCTTAAAAGAAGGTAGGATTTTCTTTCGTAGCAGCTAAAACTGATTCAGAAAAGTTAATTGACAACAGATTGGCCAAAGTACACACTTCTTTTATGGGGTACTGTATTAAATTTTATAATAAAATACCAGTTGAGATTCTCGAACTGAATGAGAGAAAATTTAAAGCATGCATAAAACGCACACTATGTAGATAAGCGTATTATAAACTGGAAGATTATATCCTCGATAAAAACGCTTGGCTAAATGCTGGTCCTGCTCCACAGTCACAGCTGCTTAGGTCCACTTTTTAGGTTTTTATGTTTTTATATTTGGAAGAGATGCTCGCTCCTTTTTTTTTTTTTTGAGGTTCTTACATTATTTCGTTTATTTATTCTTATATACATACAAATTATATTATTATTATAATTACTTATTTATTCTTTTTGATGTAAGAACTTAATCGTTCTCTTTATTAATTTATTTTTCATTATTTGGTCATTGACAACCATAGTTTTGTGTAAAGTAGAAGCATATTTTTCAAATTTTGTAAATGTGAGTACCATGAAACCATTTACATTTTATGTGAGTAGTTATAGTTTTACTTGTTGGACATGAACGAGCATGGTGGTTGAGAGCATGTCATGCTCACTCAAATGTCTCGCTGATGGCGCGTGGGTTTGATCATTCGGTTCCCTTCGAAATGGTTGAGCTGAAAGGTGTTCGTGAACAGGCGCCGTCGGTAGAGACTGGTCATCTCTTAACTGCCATTGGCTTTTTTTAATCTTTATATTTAAAATTCTTATAATAAGCCCTTTTTTTTTTCCTTTGCATTGTCCTCACATGCAGAAGCAACAAGTATATATGTAACTTGGAATTTTGTAAAACAGAACATGATTTAAAAGAGTGTCCGTGGAGTTTCTTGCACGTTCTTCTCCATAGAGATCTACGTTTTGGAACGTGCAAATAGCTTCCATGTTTTTGACTGACCGACCTTGACGTTTCAAAAGTGCCTGTGAATGGTTTATTTGAAATAAAATGCTTTGAGTTTTTTAAATTAATAGGCAATTACGTTTATATTATCCTTTATAATCAATTTAGTGCTACGTTGAATGTATAATTTTAACCCTCGTGTTAACGTTAATGAAATAACATCCAACGTTACACAAATTAATGGTTATCAGGCATATAAATCGGGAATGATATCAATACCTGTGCGCAGTGTACATAACCATGTGACAGCCGCTCAGCTTGCCTGATGTTGTGTTAAACAGATTAATACATAAATTACAGCCGAGTGCCAACACGAGCGTGACCTTTAAAGGGTGAACTGTTTGATCGAACGTGTTTGAAGTATCTCTGTGTACTGATCGAGTAACCTGAGATACAAATATTGAGCTCTAAATGTTAACAGCCTAATTCATAAAAGAACTAAAGCCAGAGGGGCTACTCTCTAAGCCCGAAGCCCGTAGTTTAGGGCTTAGTTACAGGTGTGTTATAGGTACTCCGTATCACCTACGGTGTAGCGATTAGTCTCGAACCCGAACTAAGAATGAATGACAACACGATTTTACAGTAATTTTCAAATCGTGTTGTTATTAATTCTTAGTGGTTAGATGATACGGAGTAGAATACGCCCGCAACTAAGCCCGAAACTACGGACTTCGAGCTTAGAGAGTAGCCCCCCTAGATCGGTAAATTATGGGAAGGCAACTAAATAATGGCTACAAGTTACAGCAAACAAAAGCAATGTCTTGTATATCTACGCATTACGAAAGGAACGATGCCCAAATTCACAATACAAATGTGACGCAAAGTAAAGGGTAAGTTATGGTCTACAATAAAGGAAACTTTACCAAAACTTGGAGTCTACAGAACTCGCTACAGTTCAAATATTTGTAGAAGCGCTCAATTCAAAGTTGGGAGACAGTGTCTATTTGGTATCTTAATGGGCGATACAACGAATACATATTATTTGTTCAGTTCACTTTGGTTCAACAGTTCCACTATATCTATAATAAATCGTGATTTATGTCTGCGCAGCCATGAATTTGAAACGCTCATTACTTAAATAGTGACAGTGATATAACGGCGAGTACGTGATATCATATAAATGAAATATTCTTGAAAAGGATGTCGTAATGCACTCATATTTTTCGTACGACCGGACCAGTGACAGGAGCATTCGTTTTGCAGGAATGAATTCAATTACAAAATGACTTTTTTTTTTTTTTTTTAATCTTTCGTAGCAATTAAGCTACGTTAGGCACTTGTCTCATCGCCGACGTTCAGCGAGATGCGAGTTGACGAGTAGTGAGGAGCGAGTGTGTAGTTCCAATAGTTTTGTCGCTCGGCTATTAGCAAGTGCTCGTGTGCTACGGGCGATTACTCGCTCCAGCCCGCACTTAAGGTAGAAATGACGGCTCGGCGTCAGTTCCGACTCCGGACCGCCAAGCGAGCATCGCTGAGCGAATATCGCTAAGCGAGTATTATTTTTGGTAGCTCTTGTCGCTGCAACAAACTAGTGGTATGAGAATTATAGCCGGCAGTGTGAACAGCCAACTATCGACTATAAATGTATGTGTCTGTGTTACTCATACGAGATCTATATCTTTCGTCCGTTTCTTCAGCGACAAAATAGTTGATGGCTAATCTTTTCCAAGTCGACGCGGCTGCGGTGAGACAAGTGTCTTATCAAAGATGCAACCTATCATAATAAATACCCATAGTAGTTTTTAAGATGAAACAACTTCAGTCGTCACTCGACACAATGGAAGCGAAACGAGCGAAAGAACTCAATCGTGTCAAGAGGGAGACTAAAATTTCCACATGACAAGTTTTCTTAACCATCGCTCATGTGAAAACAAACCCTCGGGACGCGACAATCGACTAATTGTGACTAAGTTTTGTCATTAGCACAAGTTTTTATAGCTAAGTCTACGTAAATATTTCATGATCACACTTCTTAATTAATTACTAAAGAGACATACACATTAAAAATTTTGAAAAAGAGTCCTATAGTTTATAGGACTCTTTTTCAAAACTTTTAATGCTTGTTGAAAGTGATAAATTATTTCAAAAAAGTATAAAACCTTTTAGATTAAAGTGAATGTACTTAGATCATCATTTTGGCGCCTACGGGATTCAAGATTTAAGGTGTTTTAAAAATTGCATTTTCTCTTTTTCCGATCAACAAAGAAAGTAATTTTATGCCTCCATTTGTTTAATTTACAGTGATTTCAAAAATAATTGGGTCTTAAACAGCACCTATAATTTATAATTTAATTTCGGAAATGAAGTGTTTTCGAATGGTATCTAATTAAATAACAAACTGCTAATGAAAACTGTAATACCAAACATTCTCAAGCTGGGAATTCAGCCCGGGCTAGATTAATGAGGACTATTAATTAACTCCAATTAGTTTTCAGACAAATAAAGCAAGCCAAACAATAGCGATGAGAGCAGTGGTGGCCCGGTGATAATGGCTGCGACTTACGAGTTGTAGGTCGTAGGTTCGAACCTAGGCAGGCGCTTTACTTTGTGTAAATTATTTCATCGCCACTGCTCTCAAAACGGTGAAGGAAAACATCGTGAGGAAACCGGCATGTCCTAGAACCAAAAATTCGAAGACATGTGACATCTACCAACCCGCATTGGGCCCGCGTGGTGGATTACAGCCCACTCCCTATCACCGAGAGGAGGCCTGTGTCCCACCAGTGGGAATATTATAGGCTGATTATGCTTGTGCTAAAGAGCTCGTGGCCTTTGGCAGTCGTTACGGATAGTCAATAGCCAGTAAATCTGACTCCAGTCTTGCCATAAAGTACCGTGTTATCCAGTTAATGGGTTGTGGAGGTCTGGTAGGCAGCCGCTTCTCGTAAAATACTGGTATTTAGTTAAATCCGACTTGACTGGAAGCCGACCCCAATATAGTTGGGAAAAGGCTAGGCAGATGAATGATATGCTTATGCTAAACAATAGCGAAACCTACATACCTATTATATTGGCACAGTATAGTACTAACAAACATACAATACCCACTCGTAAAACTACAACATAATCAGAATACAACTCAACTTTCCATATAAAACTATATCTATAAACAAATCAGTCGTATCGGAGAAAGAATTTTCCGGGACGCGCTCGGTATCGGCCAGACAGAGATAACTTTAGCATCACTTTGTAGTACCTACCGTAGTACCGAGCGAGTCTGTCTCAAAGTTTATAAGATACATTAAGGTTGCTTGTTCACAGCGATACGGCGAGGTATTTGCTCAACTTGTATGTTATAATATTTATGTATTTCTACATTCATACTTTTTGTTACAAGTATTCTTTAGAGCTGTATGTTTGTGAAGTTATTTGTGTTGAAGGGGTTCGCTGAGAATGTTTTATTCAAATGTAAGTATTGTGATTTTTTTAAGGGTCATGCTATAAAACTTAAAGGTAACGTAAAGTAATTAAGATACAACACTTCCCGCGTTTTCTTTAGATTTTGACATAATACTCATATCGACACCTGCAAGGAATAACATTGTAACTCATATTTTGCAACATTCGAAGAGAGCGCGTCAAAGATTTTAAAAATTCTCTCAGATTCCGGTTAAGTCAAAATGTCAGCCAACTTTGAAAATTTGAATAAACGAAGGAATAGCTTCACTTTCATAAGATTATATTATTATGTCTATGTATATTTAATTTCTTTCTATGAGTTACAATGATATTTCACAAGGTATACTGTATAAAATTACATTGTAAATTGTAACTCAGACATACAATCGCATAAAGTGAGTTACAGCTTATTTAATAAGGAATAAACTTTACCAAAAACAAAATTGTATCTTGTATTACAATGTTATACTAATAATGGCGAGCTTAAAGAATGATTACGATGACGTGTAACTAAATATACCCTTTTATTAACTGCAGAAGTTTCTCACTTACAATGTTTTTACTCTGTAAAAATCTTAACGCAAAGGAATTTAGACACTGGGGTGAGTGCAAAAAAAATCTTAATTTTTTATACAGCACGAATATGATTGTAACTTGAAACTGCCTAAAGTTGAGTTACGATGTTATTCCTTGCATGTGTACAAATTTATAGTTTTTAAATACATTTATTTATTATAAAATATTTAATAATGTGAACTGGATTCACTTCATTTGATATCTCTATATAACTCATCTGTTTGCTGGGCGAAAACCCTTTGTACATGAACTTTTCATCACTGTATATTATATAAGCAGTTATGGTGTACAATAAATAATTAAGAATAAGAAAAACTTTGCTTTGCATGAAATAAAAATTATGGAAAGCAGAGTTACGAAATACGGTAAATGGAAACAATGAAAAAGGATGAAATCAAAAAGTCACGCGGAGGAAAACCTGAAACAGTCCTCACAAAAAATCAATGTAGTCGGGAACTTTCTTTGAAAATTAAGGAAAGATGTAAAAAAAAGCTATTTCCTTTGATTTTTCACAAAGGGGAGTTCTTTTGTAGGATTTTGTCCTCTTCAGCAGCGTTATAGGTTAGTTAAATAATACAAGGTGGTAATTTTGCAGCAAAAAATGAGTCGAGAAATAATTCTTCTTTTCTTTTTTTAATTGGTAGACATCGAGTAAAATATCTCGCAGTTAAGGTGGATGCTCCAGGGTAGCCCGCGAAATTCAAATATTTTTATGTTTTTTGCAAAGAATGAATATTTCAGAAATAATCATTCTTTCGAACTACATGAACTTAGAGGGCTATATTGATGATTAAAATGGTTATAATTCTAATTCTTTAGATAAATACGCGTTACGGTCGCAGATCGCATTTGGTCCACATACAGCTTCACACTGACCGGCAAATTGCAAAAAACATAAAAATATTTGAATTTCGCGGGCTACCCTGGAGCATTCACCTTAAGTCAATGAACTCTTCTATCTACTTGATCGAGATGAGTTTCACGACTCTTTAATTTTATCTCAAGTAAAAAATGACTGAGAAAAGTTTTAAGTACTCATTATCAAATCTTACTGAATTATAAGTATATTTAATTTATGTTCGATGATAAAAATGAGAAAACTTCGAACTATCACTCCTAAATTGGCTCTTATGCCCAAGAATGAGACGGCTGGTAATTATTACAGCTTTTGTTTTGTATTTTCGTGTCCCGTGACAGAATTCAATGGAAACAGCTGGAGGAACAAGATCTAGGCTTTAGCCAGGAGACGAGTTAAATTGAGAGTCATATACTATAACAACATCCAACTTCCATAGGTACCTCTATTTCGGTCAAAGCTCAACTCTTCACTGAAAAACTATCATTAACAGCGCGCTGGATAAGGATAGTTTTTAGCGGTTTAATACCTATTTACAATCGCAATGAAGAAAGGCGGTTCTTACACTTATTTAAAATTCTCGATGCCAAAATGTAATAGCAGCAGAATCATCATCATCTGCCTAGCCTTTTCCCAACTATATTGGGGTCGGCTTAATAGCAGCAGAATGGAAAATTTAATTTACCTGTACTCCAGAGGTCTGGTCCGACTGGCAGGAGTGCTGTAGTTCACGGAGACCTCCACCGTCATTATTTCTCCGGATACCACCGGATGTTCAGGATATGCCTGCGAAACATAATAATGTTACTAAAATTGCGAGCTTATAAGATAACTCGATCTGTCAACAGACTACCTAACCAGACAGACGTTGCCCTGTCCAAATAGCTCATACAAATTCAGAGAGAAAAACACCTTTCAGGTTTTTTTTTTTAATTTACCGGGCAAGGTTTCTATTTTTATATTTTACCTAAAACATTTCATATCGGTCCAGCCGTTTTCAAGTAATGTGGTTGCTAATTCAATAAAGAGGGTTAAGTTTCATTAGTATCTATAGATGCAAATGTATAAAAAGCCGGCCAAGTGCGAGTCGGACACGCACACGAAGGGTTCCGTACCATAAACCTTGTTTTTTTTATTATTTGTTGTTATAGCGGCAATAGAAATACACAATCTGTAAAAATTTCAACTATCTATCTATTACGGTTCTTGAGATACAGCCCGCTGACAGACAGACGGACGGACGGACGGACGGATGGACAGCGGAGGCTTAGTAATAGGGTTCCGTTGGTTACCCTTTGGGTACGAAACCCTAAAAAGTGAAAAAAAAAATAAAGATGATAAATAATATAATTTTGACTTGTTTGCTGGACTATGATTACTGAAAGAATAGGAGAAAATGTATCTTAATTGTTCACTCCGATATATTCAATTTATGTTTTATCGAAATCTAAGTATTGTAATATTCCAAGAGATTTACAAACGAATGAAAGTTTTGATTTCAAGCGTAAACGTGGATTTTTATACTTGGCTGGGCTAAGTATCCATAACTCTGAAAGCTGCGAACAGGTTATGGCGATATAATGCCAACGGTAACAGCCTTTCATAACACTTTATATAACATTACGGTGAAGACTGACACGTGTACCTAATGTACTTTTTATTATTTACTTTGAATTTATAACGACTTGTTATGAAAACTAAACAATATTAATGTGCGTATTTTTATAATACTCAAACAAAAACAAAATATGTTATGCTAATATGTGTTTTATGTACAGAGCCAGTTTCGTTTTGATTTTGATGTTAAACAATACCAAAGTGGGATTGGAAAGAAAAATCTGCTACAGATTGTATAGTGACCATTTTACAGCGAAAATCGGGGCCAGTTTTAACCTTTATAAAAGAAAGCATTAAACTAAACGCAGTCGTTTACGTGAACGCGTTTGAATAAAAGACGCTAAAGAAAAATGAGATATAAAGTGTGTAGCGTGAGTCCCAATTAACTTCTGCGGCAGAGTTGAAAGCGTTGTTGAATAATTAACCGCGCGCGGATCCGACCCTTATCATCCAATGTTTCGCTTCGTTACACTTTTCATAGTTCATTCTCTTTTGTATCATATAACGTGTTGTGTTACGAACACAATCACTGAATTAGGTAGTTTCCCTTTCTTTCAAATCTCTGAAAATAATTGCTTTGAATGGAGATAATGGGCGCCCGGCCGAGAAGAGGGGTCTTATATAAAAAATTAGCGACGTAAACGCTGACATTTATTATTTCCACGTGGAATGCTCGGGGTTTTATGAAAAAGCGGTGTTGGGTCTACCAGTCTCCAGACTGAGGAGATAAATTAATACGTAGAACGACAACAATAGAAAAGGCTTGCCATGTAGGAAATATTTATTTCGATGAGACCACTGAAAGGCACTTTTGAATGTCAGGAATTACAGATGAAAGTAAGTCACTTTAGTTTATGCAATCGCAATGGTGTTTCTAATAGAGAAAGAATACTCTTCCAAATAAAAAAGAATCATCCAAATCGGTTAACAATTGGCGAAAATATCGCTGAACAAACATTTTTCATGGGATCCCATCATCAGATTCTGACTTATACCTTCCATCATCAGCTCAGCAACATGAGATGATGATGAACAGGCACAAATATCTGAATTACCTTAGAAAGTTTATGAAAAACATTGAATGTGCCTATAAAATTTGAGAGTTTCCCTCGATTTTTATGGGATCCCCTCATCACATTCTAACTTGGTGATAATGGGACCACCTCAGGAGTACAGGCGTCCGAATTAAAATAAAATTTTTAAAACCGGTTCAAAATTGGCGGAGAAATCGGTAAACATACATTAAAAAAAAACATACAGACGAACATAGAACCTCCTCCTTTTTGAAGAAGTCGGTTAAAAACGGACCAGAAACTACATGCATATTTTTTTTGTCAACTCCTTAGTCAAATCAGTCTTGCTAACAGGTATTGTGTTAAGTTATTTGGTTGGGGAGGTTAAATAGCTTGATGTGAACAAAGTTATACAGCTGCATCCTTGGGCGAACCTAACATAGTTTTGGGTCTGAAAACCTTTATACTTTTTTTATCAACACATAAAACAAACGAGAGTAAAATTACTCAGTTCCCTGTTTCCAATATATCATTTAAATTAGCTTCTTCCCAATACACTTTGCTTCTTTAGAACGGGGAACGTATTCAGCCTGGGTAACATAGTCGGGTATAAATCCTGCCATAATCCTCTGCAGTACAGCATAGCCAAGTTTATTCGCAGTAAGCCAGAAGCGACCGCTTTCAAAGTGAGGCACCTATCTCGTTAATAAACGCTTGGGATCCATTGGAAGTTGAGCGAAAATATGTTAGCTACGAGTAGGTATACGAGTAAAAATAATTGTTATTGTGGATAGCCATGTTTTCAGATTTACCACGGTAATAATATCTATTCCTAATTTTCTAACAGGTCTACTTGCATTCAGGATGAATTTGTTGTTAATCATTTGTGTCATTATTATCTCACGAATTGTTTTAGTGTGATTTTTTATTGATGATGTTAGAATATTTTTCATTGTTTTAAAACCATCATGATTCCGTTTTTAGAGAGAGAAGGAGCTTTACAAGAGGCACTTTCTCTTTTTCACAATGGAATCACGTTGGCATTTGCACGTCATATACGGGTCCCAGTATAGCTACAGTTTCTAAAACTTTTAAAACGTACTGTATAGTTTATCAACCAATCGCCTATCTTCCAGTGTACGAACAAAATCAAACTTAAAACAACTCAAAGAAAATTCGAACTCACCATTATCATTAGGTCGGTCTGGAGCCTCGACTCTGAAGATATAAAGACGTCTGTGTCGGTCCTCGTCCAGCGGAGCAGCGTCCCCCCCGCGACCACCTCCCCCTCCCAGCGAGACCCTTCCTGTAGGGAAAGGCATAGACAAGACATAGTATTTACTTATAACAAAACATCGACCCGCTCCCAGGTACGGATCGGTGAATCCATATTCACCAAATTGTACCTACCTGGACTTAAAGCGGGTAGATGTTTCTTCAAAATTGATGTACCGTTCATCAAATTATAAAATTTCATGAAATATAATTCCCGTCCAAATTGAGTCCAGTCATTTTAGCTTTTTAAACCCTTAATACTGCGGAAAAAATCCTAGCGAGCTGAATTTTTAAATACACCTTCGAAATTATTTAAGGTCACAAAACATACTAGGATTTTTTTTCCGCAAATGAAACCTACAATGACTGGAATGTTTATGGAATGCAAAAAAACTATGCGATTTTATTACAAAGCATGTTTCATTTTGCTATAGCTTTTTTTAATTTGAATTTTAAAATCAAAATAAAAAATAAATTCAAATCCGAAAATCAGAACTTTTTGTTCGTCACATATATATCCCGTCACCACTTCCTAGTGTTTTTAAAGGGCTTCTATTGTAATAGGTTACTTCTAGGCAAGTCTATTTATAATGCGCGCTGCAAAGGAGTGGAACTCTCTGCCTGCGTCTGTGTTTCCAAAAGCTTACAATCCTAATCTCTTCATAGTTAGAGTGCACAGGCTCCTTCTGGGTAGGCTCGCTCCATCGAAGACTTTGTCTCTGTCATCTCTGACATAGACTAGAGTCAAGAGCAAACCCATTATAAATAAAAAGAAAAGTCTGTTCCATCGTCAATAATATATTTTTATTGAAAGATAATGTCACGTGAGTGATGGAATAAGATATTGTCGATTCAAACGCGAGTCTACATATCAATAGTCAAAAAAGCCTTTCGTAAGAAATGCTCTAGAAAATGCTCAAGTGTATACTAACCTTTATATCTATGACATGATTATCCACTTCAATGATCTGTAGGTTCTGAGGCACATTAGGATCATACTTCAAGTACTTGTCCTGTTTAGAGTCGATGTCATATCGTTTGGAGTGCTTCATCAGGTCCAGCATCTGTTTGTCTCGCTTCTTCTCGCGCATGGCTATGCTTAGTGGGATTGGGGTGGCGATGTGGACCGAGACCTGGTGAGCGTCGTGTGGGATCATCGTCATGCGGGTCCAACCTAGAAGTAATTAAAGGAAATTATATTTATCCGGTCAAGTGCTATAACGTTAGACGGCGTTGTGTCAATTCCCCGCGTCTGTGGCGATACCACGTAATGGCACCGACAGTTTTGACGTAATTTTCATATTTTAACTATTTCTATCTTGCTCAAATTTGCACAGAGCCAGGAGACGGCATTTTCCCCATGTCTATGGCTAAAGCCCCAGGAGCTTTCATTGTCCCTGCCATCAGTTATGACGTAATTTGTTTTTATATGTTTTTGCTACCTCGCACTAACTTGCACAGAGTCTAGAAGAGAAAGAGAGAAAGATATAATTTCACACTCTTGAGAATGACTATTTTTTATTAAATCCTTATTAAAATTATACAAACGAAACCTTCGGTTATCTTACAAATTCGAGTGTTGAAAATGTCGTTTGATCCACGGGAATCAAACGTCGTTTTAACTGTGCAAAGACTAATGAGAAATGTCCAAGAGGGAATTGGTCATTGCAGTCGGCTCCATAACGGCTTCGCCTTTAGTTCGGGCCCTCTTGTATAAAATGAACTAATGTACCAAGCTAGTAATGATGCCAGCTCAAAGATTTCTCTAGTCTGCAGGAATTCAAGTAAATAATATAGTCCCACTCGGTGCCGCTTGGTTGAAGGATTGTAGCAATAAAATGTAGTATCCGATGACATTGTCCGACATCTAGTAATATTTTTTGTCTTTCAGGGTGAATATATAAAGAAACCTTTGAAGTTGAACTATAATTTGGAAAACAAATCAGTGCTAATGTCATTAGTTTTCCTAAAAGATTCTCTTTGTAGTGGTGGAAGATCAAAATCAGTTCTAAACACCATTTTAAGTACCGAAGTTTATTAAATTCTATCCCATCTTCACAGTTCTTGTTCTTAGATAAGTTTTAGTTTATCAATCGCCTAGTATAAATTTCATTCCTAAAAACCGCAGGAATACTCAGATACTCCCACAATTGGATGTCCCAGCCGGTCTTTGACCTTCTCAAAATATTAGAGAACTTAAATTCAGTCAGACGTAGTTTATCTGATTCGTCGACTGAGCTGTTCTGAATGAAATCTAACTGAATTACTCTTTCGCTCCAGAATGTTCAGTCGTTCACTTATTCCCTAAAATCTCGCTCTTAGATAAAATCGAGGGGTTAAACTTGCTCGTTTTGTTCGTTAGCGCTTGAAGCAAAAGTTTTAACTATCCAGGCGATAAAATCTTCTAATTGTTTTAGCAGTTAATTGTCTTTTTAATGGCATTTTGGTTCAGCTTAGGTCATAAGAATAATTGATTTTGGAATTAGGCCAATTTTGATTTTGTGTCATAATGGGTTTAATTGCTCGAGAAACATGACATTTAGACTTACCGTTGAGTACACTTACCGTTGCCAAGTTGTCGTGTGTAAACATGCGTGTTATTGTTGCAGTATCCGTCAGGACACCAGTTACAAACGCTGTCTGAAGAGTTGCAATGTCCCTGCACACATGTTCCCTGAGAAAAACGAAAATTTAAAAATAATCGCAATTATATCACAGTAGGTTCACTGGTGCTCAGTGCATGCGCTTCGCTTGCGTGAACGTCTTAATTATTATTCCAAGGAAACAATTACCTAAGATAAAAAAATCATACTATTTCAGGACATACATAGTCTACCCGTCTACTAAGTTTCATTCAAATCCGTTCAGCCGTTATGAAGAGGTTTTTTTGTACGAATCAGATAGTTTCTACAGGTCTCGACCGTTAATTATGCTGATATATGATATGCAGAATCGAATTATGAATTATGATAAAAAAGTCAAAGCAATTCAAGGTATTGAAAATTCGCAAACACAGATCGATAGATTTTTTTTTTATTCATATGGCATCAAAAGTGAAGAATCGACCAGATATCGGATAACGGCATTTTAGTTATACCACGGCAGTATTGCACATCGACTTTTAGAAAAAGACAGCCTCACAGGTGTGACAAAGAACTTTTTCTCTCTTAACTCGATATACACCGCAGATACTCATATCTCCAACGGTAAAAGGAAAACGGTGTCAAAGGCTCAAAATTAAACGATGAAAAATTAAAAAGCATTTTTCGGGGAAGTTTCGTTGAGAGTTTTCCACGTTGCCCTAAAAAGTGGCTCGAGCTGGGGACCCTTAATTAAGTTGATATTATAATTACTGCACTTTATTATAAGTGAGTGGTGTTTAATTTATCTTATTCTTTGGTCATTTATGACGTTGTTTTTCTGGCATCCATCCATCATAAAATTAAACAGAATTTGGAATCGTATTATGCTGTTTTGTGCTAAATAAATAAAACGGTCTTCTTATGGCACGAATAAAACTCAGTGTATCCTTTGGCAGTGGGTTGTAAACGCGTGAGTTAGAGTTTTCGGATTCCTTAAGAATTTCATTACACAGACTTCAACTCTGACGATTCGATTTAGCATAGTAGAACCCGAAGTAAAAGATCTAGGCTACATTTGCGTATAAATGATTATGAACCGGTTTGGCGCTGCGGTGCGCTTTGATTGTAGGATACCATTCGTATATCTGTGTATCGCTGTAAGTGTTTCATGTAGTGTTGCCAAATAAATTTTATTATTATTATCTTTCTCCTCGCAGCTAAATATTCACACTAACAAGACCGAACTTCGAAGTTAAGATACGCTGGACGAGGTCGTTGGATGAGCAACAATCCCTTTCATACCAAGTTTCTTCCGTGTTTCGGAAAGTACGTTAAGCCGTTGGTCCCGGCTGTCATTGGAACATCTTTGACCGGCTAGAAAAATTGGAAGCCGATCCCAATATAGTTGGAAAAAGGCTTAGCAAATTGACTTCATTTCTTTACATAAAATATCCGATTGGCACCAGTTACCTGGAAGCACACGTCATAGGGTCTACTGTAGCTACACGGCGTACCATCGGGCAGAGCTCCAAAGTTGGACGGACCACCGCCGCCGTAGTCTACGCACCATACCTCACAGTGCTGGGTTTCTGATAAAACATAACATAAAATATAGTCGTAAGGCAAAACAATTGTAGTACCTACTGCTTGAAAAAGTTACATTATGAAAGGGAGTTTATCAAACAGTCACACTGAGAGCAGTGTCTATTGGGGGTCTGTTAAATTGTAAATTCGGTTATCACAGTTTCAAAGATAAAATGATTATCATCATAATATTATTCACGGTCAGCGGCAGTCTTGTCACTTTAGATATGTGAAACTATTACTTTTTTTTTTATTAGCCTATGGTGTCTCACTGCTGGGCAAAGGCCTCCCCCTTATCCTTCCAGACATTCTTTTCTTGCGCCACCTCGAACCAGCCTTCGCAATGTGCGTCCAGATCATCTCGCTACCGCTTTCTGGCCCGGCCTCGGCTTAAATGGGACTGGGCGGGTCCAACTCTCCACGTAATGGGTGCCAGAGAATGGCGTCGCCGAGGCCGGTCCAGAAACAATTTCTAAAGAAGAAAATTAAAATACTCTTGTAAATATATTTTTCTGATCCAGTACTTACCATTAGGGTGTAAGTAGGGTATGAACCTCGCGTGTTGTCTGAGACAGATGTCGGCGCGCGCGTCGCGTGTGTTTGCGCAGGTCACCCCCGCCCAACATGTGCGCACTTGGAAACCTGCGCCCTCGCAAGCGCTCTCTGATGTAATACTGTAAGGTGTAGGTAAGTGTTCGAATATAGTAGGTCTGTACATTACTGTGTACTATTCTGTAAACCACTCACCGTGATAACTATGCTTTACAAATTATTATGGAACATTCACTTACGGGTTTTTTGAAAATAGGCTGCTAGTTTGAAATATTGCCTTCACGTTTTACTCCGCAATTGTGTGAACGACAAATTGATCCCACGTACGCAACGTATGCAACGCATTATGATTTCTGGACTATTGATTGTGATAACTATGCATATAGGGACACACTTATCGTTTGCAATGCAACATACGATACGATACAAAAGCGTTGCAAACGTTGCGGACGTAGGACCAGACAACGTGTGAGAGAGAGGGAAACCTCACGCCCTAGTCGCCGCAACAGAAGAAGGCGCCCCAGGCGTGTATGATTCCCGGCCACCGTAGGGCCGGGGCTGCGGACGACGAGCATTGGGTGGCTCGTCGTCTGATCAGAACTAGGCCCGGGTCGTCGGCGCGCTGCGATCCCCGCGCGCCTCAAATAGCTGTCAACGCAGAAGACGGGGCCGCGGAATCTGTTCGAAAGAGGTACCGTAGCCCTGGAACGCAGAGGGCACCAGGAGGAACAAGGATGGGTTTTAGTCAGTAAGAGTCTCCTGCTTCACCCAGAGTGGGAGGAGTCATTTGATGATTTCCCATCCTTAAAGAAAACCGTCAGATTGCGAGTAGAACTCGCACACGAAGGGTTCCGTACCATAAACCTTAACTTTTATTATTTGTTGTTATAGCAGCAATAGAAATACACAATCTGTGAAAATTTCAACTCTCTACGTATTACGGTTCTTGAGATACAGCCCGCTGACAGACAGATAGACGGACGGACGGACGGACAGACGGACGGACGGATGGACAGCGGAGGATTAGTAACAGGGTTCCGTTGGTTACCCTTTGGGTACGGAACTTTAAAAAGAGCCAGTGTGTCTCTCGCTTTAAAATGACCATATCCTACTCACCCTTTGTACCTGCACCGTCTGATGCGCGTACGCAAGCCATACCCGCAGTCGGCACTGCAGTCACTCCACTTGCCCCAGTCACTCCACTCGGGCTTCTCATTCTCCCTCTCTCTGTCCTCCACCTTATGTTCTACCACCCCTGTTTGCTTCCTCTCTGATTCAGTCTTTATAGCGTGGCCGAGCATCGGCTCGCACACGCGGTCGACGCACCACTGCGAATAAAGAAATTATTGTTTGACTTAGGCTACTTGAAATTTAATAGTAACTAGTAACTCTATAGTGGTTTGTTCACGTTCTATGAAAATACGACTGTATCGGAATACACCTCTGCTGAACTTCTCAGAGAACTGAAGTGTCAGTGGTAGTTCTTTCCATATTAATTATAGTTGCGTGAGATGTATAAAGATCAGCTTTCTTCATAGTAACGAGTAATGTATTTATTAAGGTAAGCATAAATTTAGTGGCATATGCCAAGATAATGAAAGCTTACAACCTCACTATCAAATATTTATCAGGTTATTCAAAGTAGAGTGGCGTGGCTTCGTCGGCAAGAATTTCGGCTCATGAAAGGTAACGAAAGTGAACGGTAATCATGGAAATGCGATACAAATCTGTTGATACTCGTAAATCAGGATTCAGCGGTTTTTAAATTCTATTTATCAATTCGTGCAATCCTCGCCGCAAATCTTGTACGCTCCAAATGGACACAAAAGTTATAAAACGGAAAGCGTGTCTGTTATTGGATATAAAGATTCAGTTCAAAGGAAATTGATACAGCCATTAATACTTATATTTTTACTTCGCTCGCTCTTTGGTCCAACAAAATATAACACAGAGAGAACAATAAAATTATTACTATCCCGATGTTTCAGTAAAGCCTCAAAGCGGCTTTATTATAAGGAGATTAGAAAGTCCTGCAATCTGATGGGCAATTTTATGTTTGTTTCGTTGTATATTGTAGCTTCTTTGGATTTATTTGACTCTCTCAGAAAGAAGGTAGTTTTAAGATGTGCTTTTTTCATCATCTGCCTAGCCTTTTCCCAACTACATTGGGGTCGGCTTCCAGTCAAACTGGTTTCAGCTGAATACCAGTGTTTTACGCGGAGCGGCTGCCTACCAGAATTCCACAACCCATTATCTGGGTAACACAGTACATCTTGGCAAGACTGGAGTCAGATTTACTGGCTTCTGACAATCCGTAACGACTGCCAAAGATCTATAAATGACAGCCGGGACCAACGGCTTAACGTGCTTTCCGAGGCACGGAGGAAACTCGTTATGTTAAGACGGTCACCCATCCACAGACCAACCTTGGCAAGCGTTGCTTTACCTTCAAGATCGACCCGTGCGGCTGTTATTATTTAGCCACGAGCTCCTCATAAGATGTGCTTTTTAAAATACTTTATTTACAAGGTAATAGAAAAAAATCGTACTTACTATTAGGTACAATTAATAATCATGAATATACACGAGTCACGCAAGCTTTGAACTCTCGATTACAACCTTTTCCAAGTATTCCAAGAACAACATTGAGTAGCGTTGCGTGCCCTCTTAAAGCTAATTACTTTCTTAGAAGTTCAATGAGAGATCTTACTCGTCACTCAGAATAAAACAGGCTGGTTTTAAATGAAATGTGCTCAGTCCTTATTGAAATGTCCTTGGATTGAAATTGGTTTTAAATTGTCATTGAATTTCGAATTGGCATGAAAGCGCTCTAGGATTGCTGTTATTCCACGGCTGCGCACAATGGGTCTCGCGCGGCAGTGTTTATCTGGCGGTGCCAGCACTCGTCATTTGCATAGCTTGAAAAACATATTCACAAAGGATTTCATTGAATTTATGCGCACACACGTGCCCTGTGCGCGACCGATGGAATCCTTAGTAAGGTATGCGACAGCGGCACGCGAACACGAACACTAGATATCTACATAAATGTTCTATTTTCCTAGAAATGTTTATATTGCTTGTTTAATAGCAATTTTAGTGTTGTTCCAGTTACGATATTAATTTTTTATTAATTCAGATATGGAAGCTAATCAATCTTCTTCCCGTCTGCCGGGATTAATACCGACTGTTGTCGGCTTTATTTTCACTAAGCAGGCCTTTGTGAGTACTTTAGAAGTTGGCTTTATTTCATATTTATTGTTAAATTATGAACCTGTTAACTTGATCTGACTACCTGCAATTATCATCTGAGCATTTGGGCATAGGTATCCAAGTGGTTGTAAATGGGATCCTATTGCTTTTTGTATTTTGCATGCAAATACGGACAATTCCTACTTTTGAAATCACCGTCTACAAGAGTGTTCCAAGCCTCTTAGTATAGTGAGCTCTTAGCAATTGGGGCTAAACGTGGGTTTGATTAGGTGTGTTACCTTATTGTGACCGCAGGGCGTGCCCTCGAGTGGCGGCGCGCGCTTGGTGTGGCAGACGTGTGGCTTGGCGCGGTGGGCACACCACAGCCGCGAGCAGGCCGACCGCACCTTCACTGACTTGCATACTGAGAACCTGGAGACGAGGAAAGTTCAACATAGTAAAGATGTGTCTTGAAGGTGCAATAGTTCGATATTCAAAATTGATCTTCAAAACCAGGGATGAATGATTGAAATCCTACTTGCTTCCACCCTTGATCGATTTGAAAAGTCGATGTCAGCAACATACGAGTAGGTACCGCTATTTAGTCGGTAATGATGGAAGAGGGAGTGCATTTGTGTTTGCGTACACAGTTGTACACTAAGTATAATATCTTCTGCACCGATGGCCAGTCTCCTTTGAGATTGGCCGCCATAGTCAAAATTGGTCAGGATGGCTATTAATTGCAGCTTAAGCCTGCAATCTAATCCACTGTAATCTTAAAAGCATATCTTATTTTGTCCTTCATAAGTAACGCGATTACTAAACCCAGTCAGTCCCCAAAGTAATGGTATTCAATCCGAACAACGATTTGGACAAAAGCCTTAAAATGCCTACAGTATTCGGTTACACGAAGTTACATCTGGCACAGGCTGTCATTTGTAAGCTGAAAGCTTCAATTCGTTATAGCCATGATTGCTAGGGACGAATACAGTTTCTTTCTTTTATTTATACCAATCGCCGTTTATACCAATCATATTTCGATTAGGTCCTACAAAACTGAAATCGATTTTTTTTCTGAAGAATTTTGCTGGTATTGATTGGTACGTAATTTAATAATCTGATGAGTAATTGAAGAATCTAACTGTAAAAGCTTTTTCAATACCCTAAGGCCTCGTTTACGGAGACGCGTGGCTTCGCGCGTCGCGTGCAGTGTGGCGTCTAGCGTTGCGTTGGACGTTTTTTGCGTTCACAAAGAGACGGCGCGTGCAGCGGTCCGCGTCTTCACACGCACAAAAACAAACATAGATTAAGTACGAATTCGTTCATGGAGCCGAGGGTCATGGCGCGTCGCGTGAAGTGTAGCTGCGGACGCGGCGGTGGACGCGGCGGTGGACGCGGCATTTACACACACATTTACACGTTTGTTCGTTGTTACTATTCGAACAAGACTGCCCAGGACTCAAGAAAACTGGCGCTGCGCACGACGCTGCGACCGACGCCGCGTACGACGCTGCGACCAACGCCGCGTGCGGCGCTGCGTCCGACGCCCCGTGCGACGCGGCGTCGTCATCCGCAAATAATGCTACATTTCAAACAAACGCGTGTAAAAACGCCTCTCCGTAAACGCTCTCATACAACGCCGTAAGTTTGAATTTAGTGCGGGTCGCGCCTCCGCACGCGACGCTCGTAGCCACGCGTCTCCAGAAACGAGGCCTTACTCAAAAATTGGCTCCTTTTTTTTTTCTTAAATTGGCTCCTACACCACCGTTTTTAGGCACGCAATGAAGCGTATTTCGTACTTGTGCGACAAAAGTCGCCGTGTGTTGAAAAACGTCGTTTGATGCACATATACTATTTCCGATTATTTGTTTAGATGGCAATGTATAACTGCATCAGTGATTAATTTTCCCACAATACCTTCCAATCCACTGTAGTAAATAATCTGACGAACCAATTTGCATACAAATAGTCCGAAATGTACGAGTACATAGTGATGCGCACATACACAGTCCTGTAGATACCGATTGTGAATTGCCACGAAATTCACAATCGGTATCCGGTGTAGGATCCAAAATGTATTTAAATTACACGATGATGAGATATTTGCAATGTAGTAGGCTTTATATTACGTTAAACTCGTATATACAGGGTGGCTTTTTTGGCTTCTTTGGTGGAGATCCAGAGAGGTAAGCAAATAAAAATAAGTATGTATTGGGTTAGTTTTAATTGACGTTATTTTATAAAAGATCTTCCAAAAGTTTCACGTTGATAAGTAACAATAAAATAAATCAGAAAAATAATCAATCATCCGATTTTTTCTTACTTCATTGTTTTAATTCCTAAATACATTTTCTTTGCTCTTTCCTTGAAATTGATAAAAATCAAACAGGCTGTGCAAGAGTTACAAGATCCTAAAATTCTTATGACTTATTTATAAACAACATCATTGAAGGAGATGATAGACCGTTGATACGCTCATTATTATGCATTGAAAATGTTTGAATAATATATTTATCGTACTTTTACTGGCTCTTACGCCAACAACCCTAGAAATTGAAGAGCCAAGCTAATTTTAGGGCTTGGAGTATTTTACTCAAAGAGAAGTCAAATACGTACTTGTGAGGAGTTAGGTACCCACTTGAAGGAACATACGTACATGTAATGGTATTTAATAAAAGATATCGTGATCCTCACAAGTTGTTTTAGTGAATACGCTGTGATCAATTAGGAGTATAGCGTTAACGATAAACTTTTTGTTTTAGCTTTGTCATTTTTGTTAGTTTTGTTATTTCTATAAATAATAACATTACACTAAATCATCTCGTATTTTATTAAAATGTCGAACATCAACTGGTAACTGTAAACTACAGCTGCAAAAATATACATTTTTAAATTTCTTATTTTTACTGGAGTAAACATTTATCTTTCGAAAATCCTTAAATATCTTCAAACAAAATGATAGAAATCGAACAGCACAATCAATTAAATTACGTTCGAAATGTTTAATTAAGATAATGATGGCTTATTAGACGTCCGTGATGTAACAAGATCCTGCAGACGCAGACTTTGTAGCGAGGATTTCAGAGCGGGTTCAAAAGATGCGACGGACGCGGGACGGTGCTAATAACTGAAGACAGCGAGATTGTGCTCCGGGCTATAGAGTATAGAGCTACACATACACCCATCATATATACACATAGCGCAGGGATCGTAAACCTTTTCACGTTTGCTTGGCATTTTAACTTTAAAAAGTAAAGCAGACAATGACCATTACTGAAATAACACAAAACATATCACAATATACTTATTGATACGCATTTGAGCCTCAGTAGTCACGTAGCAATTGACAGTTTGTTGCCTCTCATCATGGCTTCATATCATTCTGGAACGCCTTTGAGTCACTGCAATCCTTACCCTTAAATAAATAAAGTAGCTTATCAACAATAACAAATGTCTCTTTATTGATTTTTTTTTGTGATGCGTTTGCTCTTGACTCTAGTCTAGGTCATAGATGGCAGAGAAAAAGTCTACGATGGAGCAAGCTTACCCAGAAGGAGCCTGTTCATTCTAATTTTGAAGAGATTAAGGTTCTAAGCGTTTGGAAACGCAGAAGCAGGCAGAGAGTTCCACTACTTTGCTGTGCGCATTATAAAAAACGTTTGGAAACGCTTAGTGTGAATTGGTGGGATAGCTACAAGGTTGGGATGGTGTGATGCAATGCGTCTGGATAATAATTAAGATAAATGATTGGTTAATTTGTAGTGAGGATTTCAGAGCAGGTTCAAAGGATGCGACGGACGGTACTAATAAGCTGTAGACAGCAGGATTGTGCTCCGGGCCACAGAACTACAGATACAACCATCATATACATAGCGCGGGGACCGTGAACCTTTTCACGTTTGCTTGACTTTCTAACTTTAAAACTGGCCAAGTGCGAGTCGGACTTTCAAACGAAGGGTTCCCGTACCAAAGACCGAAAAAAAGCACGTTTCATTTTTAATTTAATATCTGTAAAAATTCAACTGTTTGCCTATTACGGTTCTTAAGATACAGGCTACAGCCCGCTAATAGACGGACGGATGGACGGACAGTGGAGGCTTAGTAATATGGTTTCGTTGATTACCTTTTGGGTATGGACCCCAAAAAGTAAAGCAGACAATGAACATAGCTAAAACAACACAAACAACATATAACGATATACTTATTGATAAATGTATTTCAACCCCAGGGATCACGTAGCAATAGATAGCCTCTCATCATGGCTTCATAGGTAAAAATCTCTTATTGTGACTGTATTAACATACAATTTTACTTAATTAAACAAAAATAATGTTGTACATGGGTAAAATTGTCAGTTCGATGTTTGTACAGGTAATCTCTGAAAGCATTGACCCGAAAATGAAAGTTATTTTATAGACAGCGCACTTCACTGAGGGTCATAGAATTCACAGTAACTGTGGCATACACTACAAAAGCGAAACTAAGGGTTAGTGCACAGAAAAATAATACAATTACGTTCACCTATAGCTACCTACTTATAAACTCAAACATACGCACTTTTCAGGTTTTTTTTTTTACTATTGATAGGCACGCGTTTGACCACTATCGCACCTGTTGGTAAGCGATGATGTGGTCGAAGATGTGGCACGAATTTCAAATTCGAGCAAAGTATGTAGAAGAATAACCTATACAAAATAAATTATCAGTCACATACCATTCGTGAAACGTGCCATAGGTTTACCATCCCTTATTTATATGGTACATTATGTATAAATTCACCACAGAGATGTTTGTCGGTGTAGTGAACCAAGTTCCACTATGATTGTATTACAGTTAATATTGAATATGAGTCACACTCACAAGTCGCTTCAGTTGTTTCAGCTGAACATTTTGCTTTAATGTGTTTAGAATGAAGGAGAAGTTTGTTTTGTTAGTGGTATGCTTCTCAGATTTCAGGAAATGTGAAATGGATATAATTGTTAAGTGATGTTGTTTCTAGTTTCATATTAGATTTTCCTGCAGACCTAGACTACTTTAAAAGCTTCATATACCTACGCCATTGTTATATGGGGATTGGTGTTAGTATCTATTAAGTGGGTGATAGACGTACGAGCAAGTGCGCGTTTTTACAGCTCGACGACCTTTTCTGCTCGTGTGTCACCCTAAGTACGCGTACTTAAAAACAAGACACGTAGAGAAAAAGGTCGTCGAGCAATAAGTACGCGTACTTGCTCGTACGTCTATCACCCACTATAGGTTTTTAAAGTTGTTATGGAGCCTTCAAATTTGTCGCTAAGTGCCGGCACCAAATCATAAAAACGCGGCCGCAGCCTGCGTTTAATATTTGTATGGATTAACAAAGCAGTGCAGCAGCAGCGCTGCAGCCGTGTGGCACTCTGCGACGAATTTGATGGCGCCCTTAGGTGAGCTAAAATGTAAGTATAAGTTTATGTATGAGTATTAAGTCTAGAATTAAGTCTGCCTTGCTATTTCCCAAGTATAAGCTTGGGCCGACATGCTCCCCTAAATAGAATGTTGACTTGCTACAATAGAACCTGCTCTATCGACAGAGATAATATTGATATTTTCTTCGACAGTCTTCCAAAATTCAAATTATTAATAAAAATTTGTGATCAGCTGCCTACTATACTAATTTTTTTTTTAATTTTTTTTTTCCAATTTACTTAATCTAATCTTATTATTTTTATTTTTTAATAATAATTCAATTTCAATTTAATTAACAATGCTCATTTATACGTTTATTTTGTTTAGTTAGTCTTCATTTCACTTTATTTTTTGTATTCCCTGTTTGTTTTTGTTTAATTTTTGCAGTTTTGTTTTTACATTTTTATCTCTGACATCAATATTTTGTGACAGCTTTTTATGTTAATTAATCAAATATGATTTAGTTCATAATTCAAATGCATTATTTTTTTTTACTTTTATATAATAATCATGTATATTTTTGATGACAAAATGATTTAATTTAATTTAATAATTTTAAAATTTCTTTAAATCAATTTAAATTGTATATATTTCGTTGAGAATGCTGTGCATACCTTATAAGTGATAAATTTACACAGAATTGAAGATTTGTAATAGCCTGTTATTGTTATCCTTAATTGTAAATATGTCGTTGGTGTGCCTTACTTAATAAATAAATAAATAAGTATGTCGAAGTCAGCTATTAGTTTAACTACGTGCAGCCGCGAACCAGTATTTTACTTGAAGCTAATTAGGTACTTTCTGACCTCCACAAACCCAGAAACTGGGTAAATGATACCCCTTGGCAAGACTAGTTTCAGGTAACAGGTAACCGCTTTCCGAAGCAAGGCGCAATCTCGGTATGTTAAGATGGTCACCGACAGTACTCAGCAAGCGTTGCGTAACCTTGAAGACCCGTGAGGCCTTTATAAGTGAACCACGAGCTCCGTACGAGCACGTAGCGTAGTATCACAATTAACATTACTAATGCTAATTCTTAGAACAGTTGGTAAAAGTACTCTGTATATGTGAGATTGATCGATTGCCTTGCCAGTCATCAGCGAGCATCATTCATCCCAGTCATCCAATCCAATTTGTATAAACAAAGCAATTTCACGCTTCATCAACGTACATAAAAGTGAATGAGTAATCAAATAGAGTTAATTTTCTAACCGCTAACTAACGTTACATGAGACAATAACCCATCGTGACCGATAATTAGAGCACGGCAGCTTTAATGAATGACCCAAATACCGAATAACATATTGGAATGTATCGTTGTGAACCAATCAAGTGATATTATACTACAGGAACTACACTTCGTGATACGGTCATGGCAGTGTTTTATGAAACGATAGTCAAATTTTGCTTAGCACGTATATTTTTGACGTCTGGTAACGTAACGTATTTTACTACAACTAAAATACTCGTTTCGCGCATAAAATTTCTTTGAATTGGATACGAAGTATATTCATATTTTTGAATGATACAAATTGTCGCATAAAATTAAACCAAAATACTATGGGGTTGCAGTTATTTTATACTCAAAAGTAATTTACGTTAACGTTACTATACGTTAACATATTCGTGCTGAAAAATTCTCGCCCGAGCTGGAATTATGAGCGGTTACAGCTGACCAACTACCAGCAGACCAGAATCGTGAAGAACTATTTCTGGGCATATGTTGTGTGTTTCTGGGGAGTCTCTTGCGCCACTTTTTCTTTTCAGCTGAAACACTAGGAAGTTGTGAAGGTCACCCTGTTTTGGGGACTGTCTTTCGCAATATTGGATTTCCAAAGAGGAATGATTTTCCGCCTGAATATATGAAAAAAAGAAAAAATTCTACTAACGGACCCAGCCACTTTAGCTTATTGCTGGGTACGTTAGTGTAGTTCCACGTTATAAATGCAAGTTTGTTTGTTTGTTACGCTTCCACACCTAAATCCCCGAACCTATTGTGATGAATTTTGTTCTAGAGATAGATGGAACCCTGGAGACGGTTACAAGCTCCGGAAGAAGCTACTAGTATAATATACCATAAAGACACACAACAATTTTCCTCAAAGAAATCAATTTTTCATTTCACTTTTCCGGATGTTGGTTTAGTGAGTGAAATAAAACCTTGGATTTCCCTCACTAATCCAATGAAGTAGTATAGTCATGAGTAATATAAACATGTGCAAGTACCTATTGATTGTTTTTCTATGTGTATTAAAATACATTACTCAGTGTATAATGTACATTAGTCAGTCAAGGTCGGCACGAGTTCAAACAACAAAGAAAAACATTTTCATGGCTCATAATCTTGTTAAAATGTGGCCGGAAGATTATTAACATTTACATTGAGTTGTGATTATGACTGGAAAGTTTCTAGGTTGGTTTATTTTATTTATTAAACTTATGATCCGGTATTTGGGTTATTAAGGCATATTTATAATTGCCAGCATGTCGAAAATGGCGGTACGAGCTCGACTTTTAACGAAAAGACTGGCCCCGTGCTAGCAAAGGACAGAATTGTTTGACAAAGAAACAGGGAGGACTTTGTCTAGCAGTGGGGCAAAATAGGCTAGATAGATAGGAATGCATTATCATCATCCTTTCAGCCGAAAGACGTCCACTACTGGACATAGGCCTCCCCAAGATGCCGTAGGGTGCCGTAAATGAACACCATCCCTTCACTTCCCGTGGGTGTCGTAAGAGGCGACTAAGGGACTCGCCAGAGAATGTAAAGCAGTGATCTCTGCAAAATTCAACACCATACACTGCGATCGCCAATCTGCCTGCCTAGCGTGGCGATTATAATAGGAATGCATACTACATAATAATATAACAGATTTGGGTTCCTAATTAATTAAGTAAACGAACGTTTCAAGCCTAACCAACAAGTAGATAATCTAAATTTCATTGAGTTAGATATTCTGTAGACAATTATTTCCACCTATCTTTTTTCCGCGTCACACTCGTTGCGTATTAATAATTAAAGACGTCAATAATTTAATGGTTATTATTTGGAAACTGTAGTGAGGAGTTCGTGGCTAGATAATAACAGCCGCACGGATCGATCTTCAAGGTTAAGCAACGCTTGCCACGGTTGGTCTGTGGATGGGTGACCATTTTAACATAACGACTTTCCTCCGTGACTCGGAAAGGCCGTTGGTCCCGGCTGTCATTTGTACATCTTTGTCAGTCGTTACGGATTGTCAGAAGCCAGTAAATCTGACTCCAGTTTTGCCAAGAAGTACCGAGTTACCGGGCAGGCAGCCGCTCCATGTAAAATACTGGTATTTAGCTAAATCCGGCTAGACTGGAAGCCAACCCCAATATAGTTGGGAAAAGGCTAGGCAGATGACGATGATGACTCGTTGCGTTTTCCAAAAAAAAAAGAAATACATCATGACTGGATCCATCAGAATCAGTGAATGTTTTGCGATAAAGCTCTCTACTTTTATACCGGAAAATACTTGCATTAAGGAAAAAGAAGTGTTGGTCGGCCGGCGGGGGCGAGATAGTCGGACGACCTTGGTGCCATCGCGGGCAGAACCTGGATGAGGCTGGCACAGGATCGTGTGGATTGGCACAAGAAATGAGAGGCCTAAGCTAAGCAGTGGGCGAAGTCGGGCTGTGGTTGATGATGATATAACAATATCAGTAAAAAACATTTTCGTAAAAACAATTTGACCTTAGTGTATGTAAATATTTGTTACAAATAAAAACTTTCATGACTCGCATTGTCATATTTTATGTGACACAGGAAGGTTTTCCGTGTTTTACGTCCTGTATCTTACGTGCAAGTCTTGCATGCAATATCTGTATCACACGAGATATGAAACCAATCCATTCAAACATTCGAGACATGTACATAAGCTTTCCTACCACTGGGACAGGTCTACATAAACAACTGCTTCGTGCATAGGAAAGGTACAAACATACCATCATTTATTTGAGCGAATACAAAAAACAGCCTGAAACATTACTGCTTGAATTTGTTCGTTAAAAGAATCATGTCGGGAC
This sequence comes from Lacanobia oleracea, assembly GCA_950371165.1. Lineage (NCBI taxonomy): Eukaryota > Metazoa > Arthropoda > Insecta > Lepidoptera > Noctuidae > Lacanobia > Lacanobia oleracea. Next base: position 8,338,876 of record OX493387.1, read on the forward strand.
GTCCTTTGAGCTACCAATGTCGATCCTCGCTCGAGGCAGCGAAAGAGCTCGCTTTCAAAGGGTGCCCACCCTTTGTTACCAACCACTGTTTTCATGTGATTAAAAAAACAATGGCAGTTACTGAATTAACAAACCATTATACAAGACATACAAATGAAAATACAGGGCCTTATTTATGTTGGACAAATGTAGCGACATAGTTATAGCGATGTTATAGCGAAGTCATCTTTTCATTCGAGTTTTTAATTTTGGTAATTGCTTCTAGACTGTTACCGTTACAGATGGATTTCCAAAAAGTATTGGTAGGGCGTGGAGGTTTCAGGATTGAAATAACACACTAACTGACACACACTGTTTTGAGCGTGAACTCTGAAACTCCGCAAGAGAAAATATTAATTTAGGAGCACGTTCTTATGTATCTAGGTAGATTTTCTTCATTCAAGCACCTAACGCTGGTATATAAGCTGTGGTTGATGCTAGAGAAGCAAATGGCACGTATCTTAATTTTTTTAAGGATGGGTTATCATTAAGTGACTCTTCCCGCTATGTGCGGAGTAGAAGAGAGTGTCAGACTCTTACTGACTAAAATCCATCCGTGTTCCTCCTAATACCCTTTGGATTCCAGGGCCGCGGTGAAACACTGTTTGTCCTAGACTTGCTAACTAACGAAGAAACGTAGAATAGAATAGAATAGAAAAACATTTATTCAGCACAGACACAAACGCACAGCGACAAAGAAAAACAAAAGTAATAGTTAGCAGGTACACAAATTGAGCTGAGCGTGCCCATGCCGAAAGGGTTGACGACAATTGAGAAAGACCTAAAAGCGGTAAATTTAGGTAAAAGACTTCCCACAAGGTAGATCGATGACCTAGTGAGGGCCAAGGGTAGCCGATGGATGCGAGACGAACAGGACCAGTTGTTGTGGTGACACTTGGTGGAGGCCTATGTCCAGCAGCAACGTCTTCCGGCTGATATGATGACGATGACTTAATTCATGCTAAATTGAGAAAAGCCGAAGCCTAGTCTAGAAAGAAGCAGTAACACACTAAAGTATCTATGCTAATTCATTTTACGTACCTCTACATCCTTGCGTATTCACTCGTAGTTGTTACTACTTATACAGTTTGGGCTCAGTAGGTGGTCACTTTATTGCTTCATTGTAGGCGCTGTAACGACCTAATATAGACAAAGGCAAAAGACCTGCAAAAGGTATTTGGAATATGAGCACTAAGCGTTAAACTGCGCTGTTCGCTTCCAGGTATGTTTATGAGTATTGCCCGCCTCAAATTACCTAAGGTGTTGGAGAGCTAGGTAGCGCACGTAAACAATGTGATTTTCACTCTCATAATGCAAATAGTTATTGTTCTGAAACTTGTGAAATGCAAAGCTTTTCCCGGTATTGTTAAATATTCCGCTTTGTAATATTCGAAACGTATTATTGTTATTCTTGGGATTTCAATTCTACTAACACACATTAGCCGAGTCATATGTTTTGGTTTTATATAACTATATATCGTGTTGGTAAACTGGGTATATCTACAGATATTTTTGGAGCCACGTGCCGCCGTTGAGAGCAGATAAACAATAACAGCCTTTGCAGAAAATGTATTATTATTTTGAGCAATTTTATTCGAATCAAATAATAAAACTATGCGGAAGCGTGCTTGGTTAATTCTGTTTGTTTTGCTGCTCAACACGATTTGAGATTAATCTCAATAAGCGGTACAATTGTTTAATTATCTACAAGTGGCAGCATGGTATATCTGCAAGAGATTATCTTTTAATTTGTTTTATGGCTCGTGTTTCAAGTAAGGCACATGTGTTCATGAAACTGTAAGTTTTCTAGCAGTAACCAGTAAATAACAGTCTGCAATAAACACATACTTAAATTTGCGTTTAATGTGGCAAGGGACGACAAGCAACACTTTAATGTTGCGACGTTACGACCGCCTAGGCAGCAGAAATAAAACGGATCCACAGGTGCCTGAGTAAGCTCTATTTCGTAGCCACAATTAACTCGAGATATTTTGGTTGTCACGTCCCCAAATATTCGTATGTTCATTTATAATGCAATCCGCCGCCGCAGCAAATGTATTCCGCGCCGCCTGCACAGATTCGATTACACGTAAACAGATTATCGGAAAAATCACAACTGTAGTGTCCTATATAGCGCGCTTCCCGCCTGCATAACGCGCCCGACGTGGCTACCTCCACCATGTTGGTATTTGAAGTTATTTTTCAACATTCCAGTCGAATAAAGGCTGTTCTATTTTCACTACACACTGTGTAAAGCCATAAAACACCTAATTGCAGTTATTGCATTACGGTAGCTGAACACAATGTATAGTCTCGTTAAGCTATATCTGGATCGATCTTAACAGATGAAAGCTCTTAATTAATTATTAATTAACGTTTCAGGTTTCCGAGTATGCACGAGAGCATCGACTTATTAATGTTTCCAATAACTGCGACGATGTTAATATTTTAATGGTACATAAAATATTTATTGCACTCCGCTTGAGTCTGTAAAATTATACAAACTGATTTACTAATGAATGGGTTTTCCAGTTATTGTTGTTTCCGACAGAATAACACGTAAGTACCTGAGATAACGAATGCATCACTTAAGTGAAAGAATAATTTATGTTATTTACAACAATCCTCTCATCATATCGAAAGCTTTGATTTTTATTATAATTGAGCCCGCATCGAGAACCGACCACAATTACTAAACGTCAAATAACTCAATTGACAGTTTGACATGTAGTCAATGAACCGTGCCGCTGTATCTTGTTTCATTCATCAAAGTTATGAGGAACCCTGATTCCCTTATTAGTTTGACAAAATCGATCAATTTATGTTGCGGCAATTGCATTTATGTAAAGGGAGTTGATTTTATTAGCTGTTGAAAGTGTAAATGAGTACCGTTTAAATGATTTTATGAAGAGTGAAATCAAGCCAACGTTTAAATAACGTATACCCATAAATATGCAGTCAAGATTGCAGCCGCAATCATCCAAAGCTTACTACCTTATATGTATGTTAGGCGCCAGATAAATTTATAATAAAGTACATTGATATATTATCCCCAATAGTTCATAGGCATCTAATTAAAAAAATAAATTACGAATCGTTTTTCACTGCTGCAAAATGTAAAGGATTACGATATTTGTCAATTCAGGACTGCTTTATGCCTTAATTTCCGCTTTTTACCCGACTACGGCAAAGCCAAAAGGAAGGGTTATGATTTTAGCAGTCTATGTATGTATTTATATAAGTATGTTCCACTCCAGCGCCTAAACCACTGAACCGATTTTTTTAAATAAAGAATAAGTGTAGGTCAATAAATGTAGGTGGGTTAGTGACCGTTATTGCACTTAAACTTAACTTATTTGGCTCCTACCATAGTTTTAAAAGAACATTAACAGTCTACGACTTAATCGATACTTTAGATTTTACTAGCCGGTACGGTTGCAAAAATACTAACTTTCCTCGTTAATCGCTTTTTCTGTAAGTGAAAACCGTATTAAAACCCGTTTCATGGTTTAGAAGAAATAAGTGGGGAAACATAGAGCAAGACAGCGGAATTATTTTATACTATTTAGAGATTAACGATACAAAAGAAATCCAATACAAATCCAAATAGCCTCTTTATCCTAAACTGTTTTCGTTTTGTGGTGTTGTCACTTTATTTTATAGAATGTCTCTTAGTTCAGTTTACCTGTTGGCAAAGGCCTCCTCTAACAGCTTCCACTGTGTTCTGTCTTTGGCAACCCTTCTACATTTGGACGCTGATGTTAATTTAAGCTCGTCCTCCCATCGTTTGTTTTGTCTTCTTCTCCTTCTCTTTCCATCTCTGGGGCTGCTTCTCATTGTATACCCGATCCTTCGCCATTTAAGTTGGTTTATTTTTAGGGTTCCGAACAAAAAACGGAATCCTGGGGGATAGAGAGTCCCCTTGTCTCACGCCTCTTTCAATCTGGATTGACTCACCTAGAGTTTCTAGTTTTATCCTTGCCTTGCTGTTGGCATATGTTTCTGATGACCTCTATGTACGGTGTAGGTATTCTCTGGTTGTTGAGGCTTTCTCATTTATTGCTTCGTTACTAATGATATCGAAAGCCTTGGTACAGAGGCCATATAGAGGGGTTTGTAAGATTCATTGTATTTTTCCAATATTTGCTTAACAGTGTGTATGTGGTCTATCGTAGCAAATTTTTTCCTGAAGCCGATACTCTACACTAATTGTACCCATTGACCTTCTTTTACATCTAATAACAATATTTTATTTACTTTTATAACGCACGCGCGTATTCATTTTTTTCCTGTTCCTGTAGGAATTTCTTCCGGAGGGAAATCCTTTCATAGTGTTCACGGAATTTAGGGAAGCATCGTGCCAAATTTCAGATTTTGATTACAAGTAGTTTCGGCTCAGTCATTAACAGACGTGCTTTATTACTAAAACTTTAGTAGAACGTATTTTTGGAACGAAGTTTCTTACCGCGCGTTGCGATAGGGGGCTAGACAGAAAAAATTAAGACCAAAAGTTGTAACGACACTTTTTGCTATAGTTGTAAACTTGTAAGCCGTGCGGCGTGCGCGTGTTTCTCTGTCTGTCTCTCAAAAATAATATTGTTATATTATATATATATATTATATATATATTTTATGTAAAAATTTATTACAATTCCTTCACTAATTAATCGAAAGGAACTTCGTTCCATCCGGGTGTCCCTTGGCACCTCGTTTTTATATTTAATTTCTTGAAAATTTTAGGTATTTTTGTCGTAATACTACGTTACCTCACTGTTTACGTGCCTACCTAGTTCCGACCTATTTATAGAGAACTCCGAAGCCTGCTAACTAGACCACAGTTCTCCGCGAGAATTGAAGTGCCTTATTCTACAGAAAATATCACTTTGCAGCAAATGCAGCTAGCGTCTCAAGTTTGTGATTGAATTCGAGGAATCCAATATTCTCAGTTAGTCTCGCGTTCTGGGTGTTAGATGTTATTTGTTGGTTTACATGTAAAGTTCCTTTATACAAGCTTAAACTTTTGCCCGTGATTTTGTACGCGCATATCCCGGTTTTCCCCGTTCCTAAGAATTTTGGGATATCATATCTTAGTGCTTCCCTACGAGTGTAGGGAAGCTACATGCCTCTGTCAAATTTCAGCTATCTACGACCAGCAGTTTCGGCTGTGCGTTGTCTGTTAGTCACTCACTGCTGGACAGGACAGGATAGTAATGCCTTTAGATTTCAATAATCACCCAAAACTCAAAGCATATAGTTTAATTTGTACATCATTTGCAAACACTTTTAATTGGACAGGGTCGGTCAGCCAAAAGTGCTAAGTACATTTTTGTTATAATTTTTCAGCTTTCACTGATCCACTTCTGTGCAAAGGCATCCCTCAAATCTATCCAGGTATTCTGTTCCGGGGCAACCGCTAAACAGGTAAAAAACAACTATGGAGAATTAATATTAATGTTATATTTAGTATTATTGTGACACGCTGCAATAAGGTATTAAGTAGGTACTTCAGCTTTTATTTTCCAGCTGGATTGGTAAAGTACATCAATCTTATATTTCATTTTTATGAGTCTTCAAACATTTTATGCGGGCCTCTGGTTCAAGAACACTATGACGTACTTAATATGGGTTACCATAAAACAATTTTATCGGTTTCTTGTGGTTTCAAATGACTCAGAAGGAGCAAAAACCTTAATCCATTGTTTAGTACAGAAATAGAGTAATGACCTATCAAGGACAGGATTAAAACATTTTTATGAAGAAGGATCATAATTCTTTGAAGAGTTTAGTACTTCACGTTTTGATTCATAAACAGAAACAGCGAAGAACGCAAATATGTTAAAAGCTTTTGCGTGCATAGCATACACTCCAGATTTCAGATTGACAGTATAACCATGTGTCTGGCTTTTATATTATGTATCAAATAAGAACTTCTCGCTGGTTAAATTGATTGGCTACTTTGAATATCAATTCTCATAGCACTCTTTCACTCTAGCAGTAACAATGTTTTGGATTTTTAAAGTAGGTAGATATATTTTACTGAACATGTAAGTATGTACTGGGTTACAAGATGGTGTTTGGTTCGATGCTAATTCTCTCTGTCTGCTTAATTATTTAGGCACAAGTTATTATTAGAATAAATAATAATTTCATAAAAATGGCCACAAGCAATAGACTTCAGGCAGTCAAAATTGTCTATACCGAGTTTATAAACGCGATTTATTAAATGGCTTCTCGGTCTAAGCTATAATGATAATAGTCTCAGCCGCCGGGTCTATTACGGGCCATCGCCCCTAAACTTCTAAATCTTTTTTATATAGGCGCCACAGACAGTCCACCCCGAAGAGGCTGTTTTGGCGCCGTGGAATCAGCCACCGAAGTCATCCTGGACTGCCGTGGCTGTGGCGTGCCGTGGGTTGGCCGTGGCTTCTCAACGTGCACAAATCCTGAGAACAATGTGGTCGCTCCGCGAACCCCCTCAAGCCCCCTGGTAGATTCTGCGCTTCTGGGTGGAGCTAGGCTGGCTATATTAGCCAGGACCATAGATAAAATGCCAGACCCTAAAGGGAGTCTAAGAGAACGGAGACCCTCCTACATAAAATAAAGAATACGAACCCTTCTCCAAACTCAGTCCGGCACTGCTCGTCCATTGTGAACACGTAGTGGGATATCTCTTTGGCACCACCCAGCACCACGCCTTCGTCTTGACTCCGCTCATGCAGACACCACCAGCGCCTGTTTAATTATTTAGTTGCAGTTATTATGTAACTTAAATTGTTATTGCTACTAGATACTCAAATATTTAGTTCTAAGTAAGTAGAGCAATGTCTCTCCTTTGTAGCTAAACAATTATTTCTTATTTGTGTGTGAAGTAGGTAATCTCAAGAAGTTAGCGTGCGATTTTCATCATAACCTATGTTTTCATAGAAAAAGTGTTACTATATCACCAAGGGCCATAGTTTTCATCACGATTTCGTGTCAGTTGAGAAAATAATGAGTAAAATGTTTTCGAATAAATTGTAGCTACGACTGGTCTAAACGTTGCTGATCTTAATCATCATTATCATCATCTGCCTAGCCTTTTCCCAACTATATTGGGGTCGGCATCCAGTCAAACCGGATTCAGCTGAATACCAGTATTTTACGCGGAGTGAGGCACCAGACCTCCACAACCCATTAACTGGGCACACACGGTACTTCATGGCAAGACAGATTAACTGGCTTCTGACATTCCGTAACGACTGCCAAAGATCTACAAATGACAGCCAGGACCAACAGCTTAACGTGCTTTCCGAGGCACGGAGAAAACTCGGTATGTTACGATGGTCACCCATCCACAGACCAACCTTGGCAAGCGTTGCTTAACCTTGAAGATCGATCCGTGCGAATCACCATCTTAATATCCACATACAATTGAAGCATAGGATTGATAGTCATATAAAAGCTAATTAGGTATTCTTGTGATGACATTGTTGCCATTGCAGGAAGAACTGGATGAGGCTGGCATGAGCGTGGGGATTGGCACAAGAAAAGAGAGGGCTATACTCAGCAGTGGGCGAAGTCGTGCTGTGGATGATGGATGATGAGGTATTCTAGTTAACCATGACGTGAATGCGTTATAAATCAATAAGTAAATAAGCCAATACGAGTACTGCTGTCAAATACACTCCTAATGGCAGTCAAATTTTACGTCAACCACAGGAAAACGTCGAAAACGAAAAAATCCTATCACAAAGTACACACAGGTAAGGACCCGAAAAAATGAGTAAGGTTACGTATCTATTTCAACGTTGGTTTGACAAATTGGATTATTACAAAAGAACCTACCAACCTACTCGGAAACGAATTGATTTCTTCAACTTACAGACTTGTATTTGTTCGGCTGTATTTATTTACCCAATGTTATGTCGTTAGAGCACTAACAATATTACTAATAAGCATTTAAATACGTTTTGATTACGTATTAGTTAGTGGTTAGCTGACTTAACCACATGTACAGGTGGCTTAGGAAGGCATTACGTCACAAATTATAGTGATAATTGCGTAATCAAACTAACTAACGTAGGCTGTGTCTTCAATCTGTCCAAATATTTGTATGTTTACTGTGAATCTATGCTTATTTAATTTAACTATTCTATTATTATAAAGCTGAGGAATTACTTTTACTATTCTATTATTATTACTGGCTTGAATTGAAAAAAAAACATTTAATGTTGGATAGCCCATTTATCGAGAAAGGAACATCAAGCTACGACCAATAAGAGCGGAGCATTAATGAAAAACGTGACGCAGTCAAAGCGCGGGTCAGCTGGTGAAACCTGTTTGTTGGTATGGAAACGTCTTTTATCCCAAATATTATGGAATTTTGTAAATCAATCTACATAGATCGTTCGCGAATCTTCACTATTGTCATTTAAATGTGTAGCCAAATTAACATTTGTTTTATTTCTTCCTTTCCTCTTCCTTACTTTCACTGTTCAAACATTCACCAATAACTTTCTGAGAGTACTTTCATATTAAGATCATTCAAAGAGATCGTCCCAGCCTGCTGTGTTTGTCTTTATTCCTTTTATTTCACTTGGAACACAAATATTATTATCATATCATTCACCTGTTGATCTCATAAATTCCCCAGTTCATTCGCCTCAACAAGTCAACCTGATCTAAAATTCCTTTTCTCACAAGAGCAAAGTTATTTGGCAACATTTACTGTATGAGTACGTCTGCCAACTGGAAGCTGTTTCTTTTGTTATAAACTCAAATAATGTGGTTAATTTATGGGCACGGAATAAGCAGGGTTTCAGTAGTGTGAAAGAAATAAGAAAGTGAAAATACGGGTACTGGGCACAGTTGGAAGGAGCGTTATTGTTGGGGAGAATGGCGCGACAATTTAGTTTTCGCTATAACACAGTGTAAAAATGTTTATTTTATTTTTCTACTTTACATTTTTAGACGATGTCGTCTATGCGCCAACAGTTAAATACCAATTACGTTTGATTCATCGACGAGCTAATAATATGGTTACAAATGTCTTGGCAGCAGCTGCATCATTAGTTAGGTACGAAGACAACGTACGATACAGTGTATCTAGACAGTCAGGCGCTTCCACCAATTTGACGACCGCAGCTAAACTAAGTCAGGCAATTGAACGTCGGCATTTATTGTACCTATGTTCGTCCAATTACACTGGGTACGTAAGATACGTGTGCCTGTATGGGGCCCTGGAACGCAAAGGGCAATTGGAACTTTGTAAAAACTCGGGTGGGTTTTAGTCAGTAAGAGTCTGACACTCCCTTCCGCTCCGCCCAGAGCGGAAGGTAGTCATTTAGTGATTTGCCATCCACAAACAACATTAAGATGATCCATTTGCTTCTCTAGCATCAATCACACACTGCTCATAATATATGTCACCGGAAAATAGCAAACGTCTGTCGTAGATTTGTAAAATATAGCGTGAAATTGTAAAATATTTTTTTCTTAATAAGCCACGGACATGGTATTTAAAACTATTGAATTTAGGTGGGATTTATTGTATACGAAACTATTTTTTTATAATATATCGTGAAATCATAATCTAATAAAGATTTAGTACAATCTTACGGAGTGCGCAATACAATATGACATATAGTATACAATAATAAATCATTACTACTATCATCACTACTAGTACTTGGATAAAGACAATCTACCTAGGTAAGAACGTGGTCCTAAAATAATATTTTCTATTGCAAAGCTCCAGAGATTTCTTCACGCTCCTGGGTGGCCTGGGTGGTGGTACGTGCTATGAATATAGCAACCAATAAAGCCAAGTTGCTGCAAATGGATACGCATAACTCGAGTGCCATAAAAGATAATTAAGTCATCAGGTTGGCTAGAAGAATTTACTTATATTGCGTGATCTTATGACATAACATACGGTAAGCTACCAGTTGCTATATGCCACACATACACCCTGATATTAAGATAGGCCATGATACTGTAGCTTGATAAGTTGACAGTCAGTGTAACATAAGGATATCGGTATTCCGCCGTAATTGGGTCGCGGTGGTCAGATTACAGTCACTGCGTGTTTCTGACATTCTGTATTTTGTGGACAGACTGGCTTAGTTACGGACAGAGAAAAGCCAAAGAAACAAATAAATAAATGTATGTTGTGAAATTTGACGGGGCTCGAAAAGGGATGATTATTACTGAGGTGATGGCTGATAGAATTGCATTGCAAATAATATGCCGTGCCGCTCCCAAATAATGGAAAAAGAGGATTTGAGATAAGGCTAGGTTTATATCAGTTTCATACTTACTTGGACTTATCATGGAACTGTTCTTTAGAACATGATGACCATGCGTAGTTATGGAGCGTGGCCAGGACTGTTGGTGCCATGACAGAGCCTTTAACTGCCTCGCTCTGGCACTGGCTGTCTCCGTCGTGAGTTAGTCCTAAGCTGCAAAAAGAAATACATTTTATTAGAGCAATATGAAGGATGGGAAATCATCAAATGACTCCTCCCGCTCTGGGTGAAGCAGGAGGGAGTGTCAGACTCTTACTGACTTAAACCCATCCGTTTTCCTCCTAGAGCCCTTTGCGTTCCAAGGCTACGGTACCTCTTTCGAACAAAGTCCGCAGCTTGGGTTGTTTCTCCTACAACATAGATATTCCAAAATACTTTAAAGAGTAAAAGATAAATCAAGTTTTAGCATGAAGTGAAAATTCCTTGGATTGGATTAATAGTCAGATTTCCAAATAATACTGGTTAAAGGTTGGTATCGAAGAATAGAAAATCCATTTACATGTTTTTTTTTTGTATATTAGTTTCCAAATGACAAATTGCGCAAAACTTAAACCCCTACACAACGAAGCAAAAAGATAAAAATGTTAGCACCTCGCAATAAAACAGTTTTTCACGCAAAAAGATCGCAGTTCGTTCCAGTAAAATTAAAAAAAAGCAATGAAGTTTTGGTCAATCAAAAATGCTACATGACGAAAGGACATTCCAGAATAACAAAGAATTTTTCTCTTGGAGTGCAGACATAAACTCAGAATCCTATATTTAGAATTTTCTCTTCTTTTACGAGGACAGTGACATGCTTACATACATAAAGAATATGATAGTGACATTTATTCGAATCGTATTTATTTCTCCTACCAGTGATTCATAACAACTTTACGACTAGACGCACCTAGGCATGTATTGATTGCTGCAATTTTAATTGCATTAAAATGGAAGGAATTAATAGCAATAAGCGTGGCCTGGGCTACATAAGGGATTGATCTAAGTTGATCAACTACACGAAACATGTTTTCATTAATAACAAATACATTTAAAATTAGACAAAAAAAATGCAATTGTCAGCTTCTCAAGGAAGGAAAAGGAAAATAGCCCATCTTATGCAGACATTCAAAGTAGCCTAATAAATTTCCCATCGCGTCTAAAAGCTATTTAGGTGTCAATTACACCATGAATGTTCCACAAGCCTTTTCAATTTGCCGCTCTGGGCTCGCATCTTAGTTTTAGTTTCAAATGGAGCGGTTTGGCTTTGAAGTGGCCTTTTATGAAACTTACGAGTATGTCGGCAATTAGCTCGTGCGGGCTTCAACATGACTCAACAACCACCCAAACGTAGAACATGTTGCTAGCCGCCATTTTGGACGGCCAGACGGGTGTTACCAAATCGTAGCGTTACGGGAAGCGGTTAATGATGCCAATGAAATGTTTGGGCGTTCGGGATTGTTTGTAAATTGATTATTGTACCTACCTATTTACTTATTTGGATCTGTGAAAAGCTATTGTTGTAAAAATAACGATACTCACATTACAGGTTACACTTTTGAATATTGACTACCCATAATTTAATTCTTATAAATAACTGTATCAACATTTTTTTTTCGCGGTTCACATTGTTGTAAGATTGTCATTTGTTTTTTAGGGCTAGTTTTTTTTCGAATTCATCTTCGTTTATCTTTTGGCATAAAGTATCTACCTAAATATTTTCGGCCAGTTGTTTTAAATAGCGTGGTAATATGTACGATAAGTAAGTAAAACTTATTCGTATAACTAGTATTTGTTTTACGAAACACTAAATTTCTGTTTCTTCTAAGTTATCAGTGTTCGATGTTTGAGCCTCCTAAAACTCCAATATTTTAACATTCACCTCAGGTTGAGATATTAGCAAAATTTCGAGTATTATAATGATTAATATCCTTGCATGTTTGCCCAAGGCCTCCCTTCGGGCGAATTAATTAATCCTGGTGAACGAAGTTAATTGCGCGTGTGAACGGGGCACGCCGCCGCCTCCATGTAGCCGAGTTCTGCCGACTGTACCGACACGACGACGTGACGGATTAATCGAGAGCACGATTGGGGAAATTGTACACAGTTTACGTACATTTATGTAAAGTTACGACATAAGGGGTGACAGACGATTTGTTTGTATTTTACGCTGTGTTTACCAATTACTTTGTAGTTTAGTTTATGCGTGTAAGCTCGTGCAGACTAACGACTTCTGTATGTGTACCTACTGGTGGAAAGTTCTTAAGGGATTAACTTCTTTGAACAGTGTACGTGTTTTATTTGTGCATAAAGCCTTATTAAATAAATAAACAATGGTCAAAATTGGCCCTTAGCCTCTTTCTGGCTGATCGACTCTTTGGCAGTTCAGAAATGTCTGAATTAGGTTAATTGAAATGAATGCTAGCAGTTTGATAAGACGCTCGTATGTTCAATCCTTACATGGAGGATATTAAACTGAATCATTTCCAGCCTTTTAAAAGTTTGTATTAATTTACTGTAAGTGCCATTTTACACTTTTGAGTTGGAGTTGAGAGGATAAATAAGATAAGTACAATCTTTTTTAATCGACTCCTTCAAAAAGGAGGCGGTTATATTTTCGGCTGTATGTATTTTTTTTTATGTATGTTCACCGATTTCTCCGCCAATACTGGACCGATTTTAAAAATTATTTTTTTATTCGAAAGCCTAGCCTCCTGAGGTGGTCCCATTGTCACCAAGTTAGAATCTGATGATGAGATCCCTCAATTTTTTTAAGCACATACAATGTTTTTCATAAACTTTCTAACGCAATTCAGATATTTGTGCTTGGTTATCATCATCTCATGTTGCTGAGCTGATGATGGAAGGTATTAGTCAGGATCTGATGATGTGATCAGATGAAAAATGTTTTTTCAGCGATGTTTTCGCCAATTGTTAACCAATTCTTTTTTTGTTTGGAAGAGTATTTTCTCGGACTGGTCCCATTTAAATTTGGTGAAGATTTGATGAATAACTTCGGCGGTAGGCAACGGAACTCTTCAATAAATGATAGCAAATGGATCGGGATTTCTGAAAACGCATGTCTGTTGATTGTTTACACCAGTTCATAACATAACATCACGCCGACACGACGTGTTTGTGGTTTCAATTTTTAGTGTTACCTGCGTACCACTAAAAAGTGAAAAATAAAAAAACTTTTTTAGAAAAAATTAAAACCGACCTCCAAAAACAAAACACTACAAAGTAAAAAATAACTTAAATTTCGGAAGTCGGTTTTCAAAAACAAAATAACCAAAAACACCGACTTCCGAAAGTTTTTATAAGTCGGTTTTAAACAACCACAAATATCATAAAAACTAAATTATAAGAATTAGTTCACAGCTACCTACCTACTGTGACCATAATGTAAAAGTAATATCATACAAGAAAATTAAAATAAAGGACTGATAAGTATCTATCGGAATACTTTTAAGGAGTTTCTTGCACGTTCTTCTCCATAGAGATCTACGCTTTGGAACGTGCAAATAGCTTCCATGTTTTTGACTGACCGACCTTGACGTTTCAAAAGTGCCTGTGAATGGTTTATTTGAAATAAAATGCTTTGAATTTGAATAATTCAAAAATTAATACCATGTGACCAAACCCTTATCCAATTTAAGTTTCGAATATTATCCTACCTTCCGCATGCGTACCTATAACCATGTTACTAGGTACCTATTACAGATTAAGATTCTGGAAATCTGGGCATCGTGTATTTATATTAGTCGTGAATAGGTTTTAACCCATCTATGACCACACACGCTTGTGGTTAGTGAATTAGTGGACTGTACAACCACGGTGGCTGTGAAATCAAAATATTCAGTAAGTACATCAGCACGGCAGCCGCACCTACAATCATTAGATCAACAACACAGATTAGATAAAAGGTTAACAAACTCCTAATGTAGTCCTACCAAATGGTAGGACTGAAACTATGATCTACTCTTAAGGATTCTAAGAATCATCTCAATCCGAGTTATTTTTACGCCTATCTTCGTATAAAAAACGGCTTATCCTCTTCTTAAAACACTATCACAAATTAATAAAGGAAGATATCTATCAATGACACCACTGTTTTTTGTTTTGCACAGATGTTCAACTGTTTTTCGAAAACGGTCAAGAGCGAAACGAAACATTTACCCAAGGGGCCGGAGATTTTTTGTTCCAACACCATTATATATTGTGTCAACAACTGTTGATTGTTGACACATGCATGCCTTGACCGTATTTATCTTTATTCCAACAGCCCAAACAATTAGGTTGGTTAGATAAGGTTTCCTTATAAATCATAAATCATTCTGTTCGTGCCCTCACACTATCTATGTTAGGTACAAACAATACCGTATATGTACTGCAGAATTATCTCCGAGAATGCCTACGTGGCTGCATTTAGAGCACTCAAGCTATAATTGTGTCTACCATATAACAAACGTTACTCAATTAAACTCAGTTATGGGCCAAGGGCTTACCGAGTGCAATATGTAAACCAAATTATTTTTGTTCATTGAGTTATTTCGTGTTTTACAAAATTCGTGTTGACGTGTTGCTTATTTTGTCATAATAAATTATATAAACGCTCTTCTTGTTAATTGGGTCGCAGTCATTAAAAATCACTCCGACACAAGGTCACGATCAAGCAATGAGATTAAAATAAATAACATAAAACAGAATTATATAAAATACTTTCTCCGGCAGACCGTGGTACTAAAATAAGCGGCTTGTACAAATAATCGAGGCGCGTACTTTGTGCGTGCCCCCGGGACCCTTGTTCCAAACTGTGACAGATGACCGCAACGGAAATACATTTGTTGAACATACGGCGCACATCAAAAGGTCAGGGCATGTGTGGAAACACTCGGTATATTTAGAACTGAGCGCTAAATGAGCTCAAAATACGCGAACCGGCTGCATAATGCATGAGACGGTACGTAGACTAACTACTAACTCCCAGCCACTGCTGCCGACTTAGTACTCATTCATGTCGTCATTTTATTTCGGGCTGTCATTACGTCATTTGGACGCAAGTGTGAATCCTTTATGACTCATAGATTGGCGACCTGAGGTTATCTAGGCCTAATGTTAACAACAAACAGTTTAGATAAATGGGCAATATTCTTTAATGGCCGTTGTTTTAGGAAGTCTTATGGCTTTTTTATGGAGTAGGCAAAATGAACTGGAAACAGCTGTTTTTATTTTTAAGCAAGCAAGTATATGATACACGATTCCAGTATAAAATCGTATAAGGTAAACATCCATATAAGTGATGTCATTGATCTAAGAGTACTCGATTAAGGCAGGGTATCCAATGGCAGTACAATGCTATGGCAAATATTTCACTATGGTGACATCAGATCACAGCAAAAAAATCTAAGGTTTGTCTTTACAAACACGAGGCAACTAGAACAAAGTATTTCATTACAAAAAGGATTAATTTAATAAAGTTTAAGTACGATCTATATTTGGAAATGTAAGTACAACCCACTCAAATGAAGTCCATAATTTGAATGTTGCTTTTTATAATACTCTGTATACGGTATGATAATAACAATAAACATAGTCATAGTTGGGATAATTACTTGGCTATGGAAAGTTGTAAAAAAGTATTGTGCCAACATTTTTAAGCTTGTTTATGGTAGGAGTACGAATACCTAGCGAAACGTTTTCTACTACAAAAATATGCTCCACACAAGCAATGCGGTCAGTATCATGGTCTTCATCAACACAAAACATGATACTGCACCAATTTTTTAAATATTTTTAAATTAATACTCTCTCGTTTCAACATTATCTCAACTGAAGTTAAGCGATGGGCAATCCACGTTGGAGGAAGTTTGCCTAGAAGTACCCTCACTCTTGATAAGACCCCAAGGTTTTACTAATCGGGAAACACAGACTCCGGCCTTCGGCAGGAAATCCCACTCCTTAGATGTACGCACAGTGAAAGTAGGTATTCCCAAAGCGTATTGAGCGAATGGATGGAATATCCAGAAGAGAGTCCAACAACATCACACGACTAACAAACTATCTATTTCATCGCTTAGGTATCTACAAATTCTACCTAAGAACAATACTAAGAAATCCTTTCTTCATTAATGTTTAATTAAAACAACAGCAGACAGAATTAGTTCCACCTAGTTTCTATAAATACAGGAATAGGACACAACCTGACGGCCGTGTCTTCCTTGAGCCGTTCTAGAGAGCTATTTACAGGCTAATTAAATGCCGGAACACACGGGCTTCCGAACTCGTCAGCAGAGATATGCGACTGAGATGAGTTAGTGAAAACGATTATATTGTAGAGTTTGTGTCAAGTATTATAAAAAGTCTTTTCGTTAAAAAAATAAACAACGTTTTTAAATTGGGTAGTTTTAGATTAGATTATTAAGGACTTTTCATGTTCTAAGATTTTTGCAACACAATGAAAAGAAAGAAAGAAATAGAGTTTATTTTTGCCAAACAAAATCTATAAGTTCTTAAATAAACATTTATCGTAAAGTGAAATAAATTAAAAGCATTTTTTTTTATTTATTTAAATGTTTTAAAAAGAAGTAAAAAAAAATTCCTTTAAAATTTTAACTATCTACTTATAACCTCATTATACACAATTTGTTGATCATAAAAGCTTGTCGCGAGTTTTGCCTAATCAAACCTCGCAATTAAACCTATCATCTATCTTAAACAAAGAGGAGCTCGTGGCTAGATAATCGCAGCCGCACGGGTTGATCGTCAAGGTTAAGCAACGCTTGCCAAGGTTGGTCTGTGGATGGGTGACCATCTTAACATACCGAGTTTCCTCCATGCCTCGGAAAGCACGTTAAGCCGTTGGTCCCGGCTGTCATTTGTAGATCTTTGGCAGTCGTTACGAATAGTCAGAAGCCAGTAAATCTGACTCCAGTCTTGCTATGAAGTACCGTGTTACCCAGTTAATGGGTTGTGGAGGTCTAGTGGGCAGCCGCTCCTCGTAAAATACTGGTATTCAGCTAAATTCGGCTTGACTGGAAGCCGACCCCAATATAGTTGGGAAAAGGCTAAACAGATGATGATCTATCGTAAACAAAGAGATAATATATAGGGTAAAAGTGGGATAGTTGCCCTAGGAGGATTGATGCCCCAAAATTCAAATTATGACTTGCAAACGTTCTATCTTCTTCCACCTGGCGTTAATCCCGGCTATTGCCAGGGTCCGCCTTCCTACTTAGCTTCCTCCACTTTGCCCGATCTTCAACATCCTTCTCAGTCAGGCCATTGGCTCTCATGTCGGACTTGACGACGTCCAGCCAGCGCTTGCGAGGGCGACCACGGGGCCTAGCCCCAAGAACAGCCATATTCATGCATCTCCGACCAACGTACTCCATAGGGCGGCGCATGATGTGGCCATACCATCGCAGACGACACTCTTGCAGTTTTTCCCCCACGTCACGGACACCAAGACTACCTCGGATGTATGAGTTGCGCATGCGATCGGATCGCGTTACGCCACTCATCCACCTCAGCATCTTCATCTCCGTGACGCGAAGCTCCTGGGTGTGTCTGCTTAGTGCTGGCCAACACTCGCCCCCGTACAGTAGGACAGGCCGAATGATGCATTTATATATCTGCCCCTTGAGCTTCGGAGGCATTTTGCGGTCGCATACAACGCCCGTCACCTCGCGCCACTTCGCCCAAGCCGTGCCAATACGTGCTTGGACATCGTCGTCCACGATGCCAGACTCGTGCAGCACGGATCCAAGGTACCTGAACGTATCGGACTTTCTGATCAGGTCCGAACCTATTCGGATGGTGTTTGTATCCGTGCTGCCACAGGACATGTACTCAGTCTTCGCCACATTTAGTCTCAGACCACCGTTTTCAAGCGTGTCCTTCCAAATGTTGACTTTGCGCTCAAGATGGGCTTTGTTCTGATTAACGAGGGCGATGTCATCGGCATACATCATTAGCCATGGAGGCTGATCTTGGATGTTTGCCGTAACTACATCGAGCACTACGTTAAACAAGAACGGGCTAAGAGCCGAGCCTTGGTGAACGCCAACAGATATTGGGAAGCCATTCGATTCGCCAACAGCGGTCTGGACAGAGGACACGGAATCGCGGTACATGTCTCTGATAATGTCAATATAGGCCTCGGGAACGCCCTTGAAGCGCAGTGCCCACCAGATGGACTGCCGAGGTATACAGTCGAAGGCCTTCTGCAGGTCTAAAAAGGCCATATGCAAAGCTCTCCTTCTCTCTCTGTAAGCCTCAGCCAGATTCCGTAAGGCGAACACTGCGTCCATGGTGCTGTTACCCGCCCGGAAGCCATATTGACACTCAGAGACAGTACACTCGCTACGGAGCCGTGTGTCAATGATGCGCTCGAAGAGCTTCATGGTGTGGCACATGATCTTGATACCGCGGTAGCTACCACAATCCTGTACGCTACCTTTGCCTTTGTAAACAGGGATAATCAGGCTAAATCGCCACTGGTTCGGCATTTCCTTGGTGATCAGGATGCGGTTAAAAAGATCCGTCAGAAGGTCCACACCATGAGGGCCCATCGCCTTCCACACTTCAATTGGCACATTGTCAGGCCCGACCGCTTTCCGGTTCTTCATGTGGCGAAGAGCAATGCGGGTTTCGTCGGGGGAAATAGGGGAAATAAGCCCAAGGTTAGGAGGCGGTTCCGGAGGAAGGTTATGGGGATGCTGTTTGTTAGACAGCTCCGCGAAGTATGTACACCATCTCTCCTTAACAGAGGGGGCATCGTAGAGCAGCTTACCCTGGGCGTCCCTTACACAAAGACATTTGCTAATGTCCCGTGTAGCTTTCTCCCGGCCACGCGCCAGCTTAAAGATAAGCTTTTGCCCCTCCGCAGTTTCCAGCTTGTCGTATAAGGGCGCCAGACTTTTGCTGCGGGCTCTGGCTACAGCTTTTTTGCAAGCACGCTTAGCCGCTCCATATGCCTCCCTGTCATCCGGAGAGTTGGACCCTTGCCACTGTTTAAACAAAACCTTCTTCTTCCGAGTCGCCTCCTGCACCCCGTCATCCCACCACCACGTCTCCTTTCCTATGGTGCGGCCACCACGAGAAGTGCCAAGGACGCGCTTACCCGCACCGGTGATTGCTGAATGGATCCTACTCCAGATCTCTTGAGCGGACTCATGCGGAGCACTGATCTTAAGATGCTCGACCTCCGCGATGAAGTCCGACTGCCTAGGACCATCAAGCAACCACCACTTAGTGCGGGGTTTGCGTTTCTCGTTCACTCTCTTCTTCGGTACAACCGCAAAGTCCAGGACAAGGAGGCGGTGTTGAGCCGTTAGGCTTTCGCCTGGGATGACTTTGCAGTTGGTAACCTTGCCAATGTGGCACCGTCGCACCAGCAGGTAATCTATTTGGGTTGAGTAGGCACCACTACGGTACGTAATAAGATGCTGGGGCTTCTTCTGAAAGAATGTGTTCGCGATGGCTAGGTCAGACACAGCGCAGGTGCTAAGTATATTGACTCCCTCTGCGTTTAGCTGGCCATAACCAAAACCACCGTGAACACGTCCATACTCTCCAGCAAACTGACCTACGTGACCGTTGAGATCCCCCCCAACCAAAACACCTTCGGAATTCGGGATAGCGCGTAATACGTCCTCGAACTCATCCCAGAAGGCCTCCTTTTCAGACTCACAGCAACCAGTCTGAGGAGCATAGGCGCTGATTAGGTTCGTTACCGACCCTTCGAACAGCACCCTAACTCGCATCAACCGGTCGCTGCATCGGTCTACTTCAAGGAGTCCATCCTGAAGGTCCTTAGACAGCACCACGGCCACTCCGCTCCTACCCGTTGGTGATCCGGTGTACACTAGCCGGTACCCCTGCCCGATGTCACGTGACTTATTTCCCTTCCAGCGCGTCTCCTGAAGGAAGGCGCACTGGACCCGACGCTTCGCAAGTACGTCTGCGAGTTCTTGGCAACGTCCGGTTAGGGAGCCAATGTTCCAGGTGGCAAAGCGGAACTTCTTCTTGGGTACTATCCTCTTTAGCCGTGCCCGTACTTGACACGGTAGCCCTAGCCCACTTATCGCAGGTTTAGGGCGATGTGCCTGCGCGTCGTTATGCGGCGACGCCCTAGACCGAGTACCCTTACCTAACTTCTTTCTCTCCATTCATATATGAATGAAGTTGGTTTTACGTGGGGCGACCAGCCGTCTGACCCCCACAACCCTACAAGAGGGAAACCAGGTTCGCCAGAGCCTCGTCCGTTGGACAGCAGGGTGCACCGCTAGCAGGTGAGGTTGGCTTGGGTCTTTAAGATGGCAACGGACCCCATACACCCCACTTGCAAACGTTCTATGATCGCAGTTAATACTTATAAGCAAAGAACACCCCCCACCCCGCTAGTGTGCGAGCGGCAACCGCTGTGATCGGACGTGTTGCGTGTTCATGAAGAAAGATCGACGGGCTCGCTCACAAAGATCGCGGATTACGAACGTTGATATTTTAGAAACGCGTGGAACTTTTCATTTCCAAAGGTAAGTTATATTATTTTATTATTATTTGCAAGTGTATAGTTTAAATATTACCGTCAGTGTAACATTTTGTCATTTTTTAAAAGGGATTTTTTTATTTTAATTAGGGCAACTATCCCTATTGAAAAGGATAGACGCCTCGTATTTTGTGAGTATAGATGCCCTTAGGGGCATCTATCCCCTATGGATTAAGTTGATGTTTGCATATCATGTTCCCATTTTTTCTTTCCAGGCATACAAGGATTGGGAATGCAAAGAATGCTTTGAAGAATATAAAAAGACCAAATCAACTGCAGATTGGATACAATGTGTAATGTGTAAAAAATGGCTACATGAGGATTGTACCATGTATGGCGACTATTGCAATGAATGCGGTAGGATTAAACGAATGAATACGAAAAAAACACCGTAGACTGAACTGTAGAAATACTTTTTTTTTTTCTGAAGCTGATTAATATAAGAACTAATAATAATTATATACCAAAGTGAAGAAGTGAAATATACCTAAGTGAAGAAGTAGAATAAACCAAAGTGAAGAATATTTTTTTTTCTGAAGCTGATTAGTGAAAGAATATGAAAATTAAAACCAAAGTGTAATGTGCCATAACTAAATATTAAAATAAAACTTGTTAATTATAAATATGCTTTGATTTATACCTAAGGGCAACTATCCTCATAGTGACAACAGCATCGGGGCATCTAACCCATATAAGAGGCATCTATACTCAGAACTAGTACTGTAACTTTTGTTTTTTTCTATATGTATAAGCAATAGCTGCATTGAATTTCTTTTTAAAATATAATAAATAATAGACCAATGTACGATTACATTGAAAAATTGGTTTAAATATAATTTATTTGTAGGAAAAAAAAATCAATTTCAAAATGTGGGGCAACTATCCCACTTTTACCCTAAGGACACAAGATACGTCATGACAATTCTCGACGTAACTACGAATGAGACTCACTCGATCATTTTACCCAGTTCCAGCTGTTTTCTGATGAAGTTAAGCATATGGTGGACGCGAACTCCACCACATGTAGCCTGTCTCCATTTCATTTCGGTATCCACAAATAATTCAAGCGCAAGCTATAATCGTACCACCCATGAGAACAAAAGATTGACGACCGGATAAGGATCATCACAATTTAAGACAATTACACCAATCCCGGTACATTTAGTACCGTTAATGTACTTATAAGTGCTTCCCAACGGTATCAACACTTAGCATTTTCGTCCCGTTTGATTTGGCTTCGCTCCTAAAGACATTGTCAGTGATACATATGCAAGACATTCTGCTTTACTTGGCAATGACATCAGTCCGTATTGATGTTACTATGTTACATATTGCAATCACGTTGCTAGGCAATTTAAAATTCTGATTACATAATTCATTTATTTTTATGTAAACACGAGTGGCTGTAATTAATACGAATTGTTTAACATGGCTATTGAAACTGTTGCTTGTCAAGTTGTCTGACTATTGTGAATTTTGTAACACAGGATTTAAATAAAGTGTTTTCGTACATTCTTGGCGGGACTGACACGTGTAAACTTTTTGTGTAGGTAACAAAAATGTTATCTTGGTTTTAAAGCATCGATCGGCTAGAACGAGTGAAATAAATAATGTTTTCTTTTTCTAGTCGTTGCTGTGTGTCTCACCCAAGTTCTTCCCGACGTGCTTTTTCCGCTTTTTGTTTTATATTACAGAAATATTTTTATAAAGTCTTATCGAAACAAATGCATATGGTCACCAGAAAGTCAAAAGTACTAAACTGCAAAAATGACATTATTTATTTATTTTTCAAAAATAGAAAAAAAATGATGAAAGAGAAATGTCACTGCTAAAGCGCCAGTAACTTCTTAAGTATTGCTCAAATTACTAGGAGACCAATACCAATGTGTAGAGAAAAAAAAAACCTAATCCAACCTTAAATAAAACTCATTTTAGCTAAAATGGCGCTTTAGTACTTTAATCATAACGACTTAAATGTGCGTATTCATATTGTTAACTTCACCTCCACTCGTAAAAAGCTTAAAATAGCGTGCAGAAGAAGCAGCTTTTCGTTGACACTAAAAAAAGAAATAACATCTAAAAAAATATTTAGTAATCTACATGATTGATTCGTATTTGGTCCCCGAGATACCGACGCTGCCTAGTTCGGGGACCACGGTGTAATTTTATGTTAAACTTAACTTGTTACAATTGCCAACTTACTATTATGTATCAATAACGTTTCTTTTTTGTATCAATGGCTCAATAAATTATTCTGATTCTTATTTGGTTTAGCCAGAATTTATCTATACGTATCACTTAGTCAGAAAAAAAACCCACAAAATCATCTCCAAATCGTTGAGATGAAACCATTTTACTCCTTCAATTTTTATGAAGGAGTGTAAAAAATATTACTGCTTTGCAATACAAACGAAAATGATTTGGTTTTGTTACATTTTTAAAACATGTATCATTTTAATTATAAAATAAATTAAAATGCGGGTAGTGGAGTGGCGCGTAGTTTCGTTTATATGAACAAGGGCATTGGCATGAACACAAGCCTTAAGACAAGATAACAAGCTTCTATAATGAAATAATCTTTCAGGGACCTATGCAAGTAACCGGGGTCACAGTAAAGAGCTCGATAACGACCGCAAAGCGACTCAGGCGCCGCTTGCGCATTAAACTTACAATTTACTTTCATGCTATTAACAATCTTTACGATAGCCAATTTGTCTGGTAATGCTTGACTTTCCCGAAACTAATTTAAAACATGGTGATGAGCTTCACTTATGTCCAATTTCTGAGGGTTTTATCGGTTGTTTATTTAATTATGTCATAACGCCATTGGTTGGTTACAAGTTATTGAACAGATAAACGACTGTTACATTCATCTGCCTAGCGTTTTCCCAACTATATTGGGGTCGGCTTCCAGTCAAATCGGATTCAGCTGAATACCAGTGTTTTACGAGGAGCGGCTGCCTACCAGACCTCCACAACCCATTAACTGGATATCACGGTACTTCTTGGCAGACTTGAGTCAGATTTGGCTTCTGACAATTCGTAATGACTGCTAAAGATCTGCAAATGACAGCCGGGACCAATGACTTAACGTGCTTTCCGAGTCCCGGAGGAAACTCGGTATGTTAAGATCGGTCGATCAGTCTGTGGAAGGGTGACCAGATGGTCACCCTTCCACAGACTAACCTCGGCCAGCGTTGCTTACCTAACCTTAAAGATCGACCTGTGTGGCTATTATTATCTAGCAACGAGCTCCTCGTGTACATGGTCTACTCGTGTACCAAGTTTAAAACTGTTCAGCTGTGTTATGACGTAAAGAAATAACATACAGACAGTCAGACAGAGTTACTTTTAAATTAGTATTAGTTTGTTTTTTTTTTTTTTACTATTGATAGGCACGCCTTTGACCACTATCTCACCTGATGGTAAGCGAGGATGTGGTCGAAGATGGAGCACGCTTGCCTAGAAATAACTGTGCTATAATACCTTAGCTGTACGCACTATGAATGTGTTCCCAAAACGTTTTGTGCGTATGGGTGGGATGTCCACCATGTACCGGTGGCGCATCGCCGTTCGTCTTGTGGTCCGATGATGGAACGGGCTTGGTGGAATTAAATTATGCAATTCCGTCGCACATTCCCCAAAATGCAACCGGTAGAAAACCGACAGGCTAGCAAATCGTCGTCGATGCTCAAGACTTTGTATGCATAAAAAACATGTAGCAAAATAGTCAAGCATAGAGTAGACGTCAATGACACAGGATTAGGAGCTGTCCAACCGTGCCTAAAACCACAACCATCCAAATGAGGTTTAACCATGGTAATAAAATTGACTCGTGGGTGTCACTAAAGCTCATTAAGAGATTATTTTAAGTGATCGAACAGTGGCACCTTCCTAATATGTTAATAACGTCCTACGATTACCTATTTAAACGTCTACCAATGTCGAAGATTATAGCAATTATTACCTTTCCCACAATCATTCATTGTTTGATGTTAACGGTAGATTGATTTTATGTGCAGAGTTAAATTATTACAATGGCTGGGTTGTCGAATCTGAAGCGAATTAATTTACTTAATGGGCCAAACTTTGTATTGTGTCTGTGCGATAAAGCGGTGTGACCTAAATTAATGGTGATTACAACATCTGTCTATCCTAGGTAGTAAGTAGCTAAGCGTGTAGATATTAAAACATGCCAGTTGGTCTAGTAGTCGAAATCGCAATAATAATTGCTGATCGTGGTTTTGTATTCAATTAGGTTTTACCATTCATCATCTGTCTAGCCTTTTCCAAACTAAATTGGGGTTAGCTTCCAGTCACGCCGGATTTAGCTGAATACCAGTATTTTACGAGGAGCGGCTGCTTACCAGACCACCACAACCTATTAACTGGGAAACACGGTACTTCAAGGCAAGACTGCA